>JACWFZ010000010.1:0-600000 GCA_019775285.1 Cystobasidium slooffiae
CCCTAAACCCTAAAACCCTAAAACCCTAAAAACCCTAAAACCCTAAAACCCTAAAACCCTAAAAACCCCTAAAACCCTAAAAACCCCTAAAAACCCTAAAACCCTAAACCCTAAAACCCCTAAACCCTAAAACCCCTAAAAACCCCTAAAAACCCTAAACCCTAAAACCCTTTTCCTAACCAACTCCGTTCCACAAAGCTGTTTTTTAAACGTTTCACCAACTTTTTTACACTTTTACGGCTCGACGGGAACTCGCGGCGGCTACCGCCCACCGTTTGCAATGCTCCCTTCGGTCGCATAAGTTGCTGGCCCAGTGAGCCTTGGTATACATCTGGTAGCGCTCATGATGCACGTTCTGGAAATACCTTTCGCTAAGGCGGACGCAGCATATTCATCGAGATATTCGTCTTTTTCTCCGCCACTTTTGTACCTAAATGCCTACGTACACTATGCAAATTCTTCCCCACCAATCTCCGACTCAGACTGTGCTCGGCAAACAACACAGCAAAAAGTGCAACCACTCTAATCCCCACGGACGTACACACGGAAAGGCCCGAAGCGGCGGTGCTACAGGCAGTCTAGTCTGTTGGCAGGTACAGCGCGCTCATATAAGCTACATATCTGCAATGTATGCTACATCGACATGCGAGCTGCTGTGGCACAAACAGCTGTACACAATCTAGTGCGGTTGCCTGGCACTTTGCTACACATCAAAAGACGTCTCAATAACCCGTTTCTTCGTTAACTCAAAAACTCCGTGCCTCTGGTGGACATGACTACGCCCCAGCCGACTATGAACCTTGCTCTTGACGCTTGCCGTACCCTTTCCACTCATGCATGGCTAGTGAGCCTCCACTTTCAGTCCAAGCGCTGGACATAATGTTGGGAGAGTACGGTGCCCAGGAGACATCTCGAACAACTGGAGAGGCGGATGATGTTGGGTAGGTTCCTAGGGGACGGTCTGGTTGACTAGGATCATTCATCTTCACGGCGTTTGAAGCAGAGCCCCGTGTCAAAAGCGGCATGGTGTGGCTCCTGTCCAAGACTTGCCGAACGGTACCATCCAGATTCCAGATGTGTATCCGTCCATCGTATGAGCCAGAGTAGACGTAGTGCTGGCCAGTCGTCGACTCGGGCGAGAAATGACATCTTATTAATGTTCGAAGGACTGTATGGCCTGTGTATGTCATCAAAGAACGGTCGTGAGGGTGCTTGGCGAATCTTGGCTTTCGGTAAAGGCCGTGCCTGTAATCGTAATTGCGAACAGCTGGGGAGTGGACGAGGGGTTCGGTCAGTGGATACTGACAAGCAACCATACAGTCAAGGAATACTGCTCACAGACATCCAAGCGATCCAACTTTGAAAACTGATCGTCCGAATACATCATTCGAAGGTCCCATAGCTTGCATGTCTATGTGACGGACGTCAGTCAGCTAACTTGAATGCATACGGTGCTGGCGAACCGCATACCTGATCTTTGCCATTGCTCAAGACAAAGCGCCCATCGCCTTTCGGATCCACGTATGTAATGCCCTCGGTATGGCCGACTAGTATACCAGAAGGTTTTGTATGGGATCCTCCATCTCCTAGAGATCGTCTATCCCACACTTTTAGATAATTGTCATCCGAGCCAGAAACCAAGACATTGCTAGAGGCAGCTGCGGTTATGCCAAGTCATCAGCTGCGGTGCGTCTAACGGCAAGGCGAGTGAACTCACTATCCGCGAAACAAACAGCATTGACATCATCTTCATGGGCAAAGATACTGAGAACTGTCCGTCGACTCTCGAGGTCGTATACGTAAATGGAACCCGACCCTGCGCCAGCCACGATCTCGCGTCCGTCAGCCGAGAATCGAACAGACCAGATCTGCAGCGAATGTCAGTAAGACGATGCCTAGTCCGAAACACTACCTCGACTCACTCCAAAATGACGTCTGCCACCGCTTCGTCCCGCACCAAAATCCAATGCCACTTGGCCATCACCATCATCATATGTCTCCATATCATCTGCCGACTCTCTGACGCGAGTCATGCCGACTACAGGTCCGATGGTTGACCAGATCATCTTTGTATTATCGGGAGATAGGTTTGCATCCGTAATTGTCCAAGAAGAAAGATGTTCTCGAGCTTGGATGGTTTTCGTGAGAGGCAGAGAGCTCTTGTCCTCGTCGTAATACATGCGGTACTGGCGGTACCGGCGCCCACTCTGCCTTTCTTGCGAGTCGAGTGTGGCCTTGTCGGTATTTGGGGTCTGCATATCATAAATGCGGATCTTGTAATCTGGAATGTCAGGTGCGGAGTTGTATGAAACAATGTCAGAAATCATCTTCTGCTATGCGGAACGGCCCGTCTTCGGCTCACCTTGGGCGCAAGTATAGAAGAATGAACCATCTTGTGAGTACTGCCCGCAATAAATGTTTGCATCGTACTTGGCGACTTCTGTGCCGGGACTGTTCGGTACACTGGCATCTCCCAGGTCGAATCGCTGAATTGTACGCTGCGGCTGCCTGTATTCGCGGGCTCTGAGAGTGTCGTTTATGTTGGAATTGTACGGGCTAAAGCGCTTGCGAGGCGCAGAGTTGTAGCGCAGTCCAGGCTGAAGAATTCATGATCAGCACATCCTCAAATATGTGTGCAATACGCTGAGGCAATGTACCCTGCCAAAGAGACCTTTGCGTTCCAATTCCACACCCGCCTCGACTGGCTGGGAAGCTGGTGGAAATAGCCCATCTGCCGTCTTACGCCCTCCTCGGAACCCATACTGGAACATACCAATGCCTTCTTCATCTTCGTCATCATCATCTTCATCATCTACTATCCTTGACGTTGTGCGGCCAGCAGGACGAATTGATCTCCTGCCCAAAAGCCTACCGAGAATAGACAATGTATCGGAGTTTGAAGTTGATCTTCGGCCAGTCCCAGTAGTGTCTTCACCTGTATTAAGCTCTTGATGATTTCCTTCTGAATCGACCAGATAGACACGACTTGTAGTGGCTGGATGAAGCGCGTAAACTACCATGAGCTGATGCACCTCGTAATTCAGTAAGCGAGGTTTGCTTACGATCAATAGCAAGTGTATAACCAGAAGCGTTGCCTCGATCTGGCTCCTGCTCTGTGTCCTCGTCATCATCTTCGCTATCTTCTCCGTCTTCTGCGAGATCCGCCGCTGCTGCCAAACGCTCGGCTTCTGCAAGCTCCGGATCGTCTCCAATGTAGTTGCCATCTTCGTCGAAATCTTCGTCCAAATCTATATCCAAGTCACCGTGGCCCAGCATATCATCGTAGTCGTTGTCGACATAGTCTTCGTCCTCGTTGTCATCGTCGTCGTCTTCGTCCGTGGTCTCGATAGCGTTGCCGATCGTCAGCTCGAGTTCTGCATTGACAGCAAACAAGGTAGAAGCGTCAGGAAGTGTTGTCGCAGTTACTTTAGAGCGACAAGCTGACCTTCAGCTGAAGGACTGTATGCTTCGTCTTCCGTCAAAGGCAAGTCGATTTCGTCATGCTCTTGCGATTGATAAGTCCCGGGCATTGGAGCCATTGTGACGATACGGCGCGAGGCCTCCTGACTAGTGCAGACACCAAGCAGATGAAGAGTGACCTTGGGGACAGCCTACGCCGTCTTGATCGACTGCAATTGTGTAACGATTCTGCCGGATCAGCGCTGTCTGCTGGCTTGTATTAATACAAAGCGTATGATCTGTGCGTTCAGCGGTGTTATGCAAGAATGCGTATCGCCGACGGTGGCAAAGCCTCGGATCTACTTGTCACGAGCTTTACTCAAGCGCGCTCTTCAAAGCCCTGGCACAGGTTAATTGAAGCGGTCGCGCGTACGTAGTCGAAGCGATTCTATACCTGACATCTCACTGGAAAGACTTCCTCACGCTTGTTCGCTATGTGCGTATGTGCTTTTCAGTCTGCGCAAGGTTGCAAGCCGTACAGGAGATGCTACAGACGAATGCTTTGCATGATTCGCAGCTTTTGACAGGCCATCCTATTCTAGCTACACATAAGTCCTAATAATGGAGAATGAGAAGCTGGCTGATCTACATCTTCGTGCAAACTTCTAGTCGTCTAGTGTCCGTCTCTTTGTTTCTTATCGATACACGTTTCCTCCATAAGTAGGATATGGTTCTGCGGAATAATATGTCGGTGAAGGGGTTGCTTCAGGATCCGCCACGTATGGAATGGCCGCCGGCGGCGCCGGCTCGAGGGGAGATGGGTTGTAATACGAATCGTAGACTTCCGTTGTTGGCGAGACTCCACTGGCAACAGGTGGTGCACTCATAGGTTGACCAGACGAACCGTACTCGTGCATTCTGGATGTGCCGTTGTTCTGTGGTTGTGGTTGTAAATAATCGCTTGCATGCGAGGGCTGATGAGGCCAGGCTTGGTCGTTAACCTGCTGTCGATGTGCTCCGTAATCTTGCTGATGTATCACCGCTCCCATACTGCGAGATTGACGATGCCTCGAGTTTGCAGCGCGGGCATGGAATGAGTCTCCGTTGCTACTGGTCAACGTGGTCGGCTGGTTGTACGGGTTGGAATCATATGGTTCATAATTCTGCTGAGCATACGGCGATGTGTCTTGACCGAAACGAGGTGGGTAATCGTTCGAAGGATGCTGCATACCGTTACCGGCAAGGTCAATCGCCCCGTACTGATGAGGTTCAGGAAAGGCTGCCGCTCCCGAATTTGCGTAGTGGGCTTGCTCCATGCCTTCAGAAGTTGTTGCCGAACCTTGACGACGTGGAACTGGCGGCATAGCATGGAAGGCTGGAGACGGATCTGACCTTTGTCGACTCCGGGACCGGTGACCATGAGCCGGTGTGTTCTGACGCGACGGGGCATCGTACATGGATGTGAATGGTTCAGCATGCCCGTAGGAGGTGTCGTTGTTATAGCGAGATCGGCTTTGTTGCTCATTTGGCGGCAATGGAAGGGCTCGCTGGCCGGAAGGTGACGTATAAGCAGATGTTTGCCCTGCTCCGCGACCGTAACCTGTGCCGACTCCTGCAATGTCTTGAGAGACGGGGACCTCTTCCGCGTACAATTCTTCGGTCTTTGGCATGGATGTCAGAGGTACTTCTTCTTCTGGGAATGCTGGGAGTCCACTGGAAGCTCCACGTCTTAGCTTTTCAGCCTTTTCTAGATCCTCAGCGTCTCTCCTAGCCGATGTAGCATATGCTGTATCCATTTGGGGTCTGACTTGATCTTTCTCTGATTGCGTAGGACGGCGTTTGATGCAGCAGTGTCCGAAGCCAAAGAAGCAACCGGAGACCAGCAGTAGAATGAAGCCAACCAAAGTAAGCCATACTGCGTTACCCAGTCGCGCTTGTAGCCCTACATCGCTGTTGGATGCGCTATTGATACGTGACTTTGCAATGGAAAACAGCACGATGTCGAAAACGAAGGCGATGAGAGCAACCGTGGTTGCGAGGGAGGCAATCCAAGTTGTGAGCCTTGATCTTGAGAACTCTCTACAGTGCGATACGCATCCCGAGATGAAGGAGAGAGCTGCCAAGCCCGCCGCAATTGGGTGTATGATGAGAGCGTATGTGAGCCACTTGATGAGGGAGTTTGGCAGCGAGAATGAGGTGTTGTTCCCAAAGACCTGGTCCGAATTCAACTCATATCCGAGTTGAGGGCCTTGACAGACAGGTTTCGTGCCTACGCCGTTAAGGCACCAGCCAAAAGTACCCAAATTGACTGTTCCATCGATTGACACGCTTGCAACAGATACCGAAAGGTCGGCGGTGAGAAAGGTGACAGACTTGATTATTGGCGTCGAAACGGACACGATAATGCTAGAGAAGCAGGAGAGAGCAATAAGAATCAGTTCTGAGTGAGATCGTTGAAGGCGCGTTGCCTTTCCTGCCGCTGAAGTTGCAGAGTCATGTCGACAAGCCACTTTGCGGGCTGTGTTGCAGAGTTCCAGCGACACTCACAGCACAACGGTGGCAGCGAGGACCACTATAGTTCCGGGAGTAGCTGGTCTGACCATGACTGGATGGATGGTACTTCAACGCTTGCTGGAGAGCTTGTCCGTCGCTGTAGCACAACCTCCCCTTCACAGTGTTCCGCGTTTGCGCTGAAGCTCTTGTGCGTGCCACAGTATATTGCCAGCGAGATCGAACCTGCAGTACCGCAAGCGCAGTCGGCTGCAGCCAGATTGTCCGAACACAAGCAGAGGGTGTTTAAATGGGACGTCTGCCTCTCCCTCTCTCTGCCTCTTTCGCTTCCAGATGGGATTGGCGGAGTTTCAAGGCATATCCGTTTCAAACCGTTTGACTCTGGTGCGCCAGACGCTGCAGTGGCAAGGGCGGTGTAGGCCAGTGTCTGACCGGTGGTTCAGCCTTGCAACAGCCTGAGACTATTTGTAGTGAATCATCAACTGACAGCACTCTATGCACCAAGACGAGATGCCGCTCAACCCTGCGGACCACCTGGACCCCCTGCTACAAAAGTCCATTGTCCGCCACGCCCTCGTGATCACCTGTTGTCGCAGGTTCGTCCTCTCTCTTTTCTCAACTACACACGATTTCACCTATCCCGTTGAATAGCTTACGCCTGCGCCAAAGCCACAGATACTCAAGCAGATGGTCACACTCAGCGTCACCATGCCATGAACACTGCTACCTGAGTCGATTCTGTCAAACCTCCTCGATCGCGTCTTGCATAGTATCAAAACATGGTAGCAAAACAGGCATTGCCTGGCCGCAAGCGTAAAGCAGACAGCAGTATACCTCCTGAGAGGTCCCCATTGGGTGCCATATCCAACAGCAATTCTTCAAAGCGGACTAAACCGGTCCCATGTCAACAACTCGGCCAGTCCTTCTTAAGCTTCAGCAGTAAGCCGTTACACACCACGTGCAAGAAATGCGGGATGCAATATGCGAACCTCTCGGTGGAAGACAAGACACTGCACAAGAAGTTCTGTAAATCAATCAACGACCCAATTGATTGGCCCCACTTCGAGAAACATGCCACCAAAAGATACCGCTTTCAAGCCGTTCTCCTGAAAACTGGTAGCACGCGCATCGAAGGTTCAATAGCTACAATCCAGTACAGTGCAGCTGCCAAGGCAGCCCAGGTCAAGGTCCGTATGAAGGTGTGTCTATGATTGTCTATCAGCAATCGATGCTGACATAGGTGACTGCAGTTGAGCGAGATATTGGCACATGTGGAAGAAAGCTTATCAGCCACTCGCATGTCGAAAGAGGACCTTCAAGCCTCCACTTTCTATCTCTGTCTACGGCATGCCTCCAAGTCATTAACCTCAATACGTCGCGAGGTTGTTGGCTGTGCCGTTGTCAGGCCTGTCACCTCCGCTTACCGCGTAGTCGTCGAGCCTCCAAACCACCGAGACCAGAAGGATGAAACGACCGCGCCGGAATATCTGCGCTTCGGTGAGGACGACACAGCTTTGTTTTGCTCGTGAGTCACAAATTTACGGCTGTCTATGCGGATTTGCAACCGGCTCAGCTTTTTTATGTCTTGCAGGCCAACGACCGTGCCTGCTTCAGTGGGCGTCGACCGCATTTGGACAGCGCCAACCCTTCGTGGATGCGGCATAGCAGCAGCATTGCTAGATGCTATAGCAGACCAGGCCATATATGGTGCACCAATACACGTGGACAAGCGACGAGACCTCGTTGCTTTCAGTCAGCCCACGCAAGCTGGGGCGCGTCTGTTCTCGCGATGGGTCGGTACGA
The DNA here is from genome assembly GCA_019775285.1 of Cystobasidium slooffiae. Classification (NCBI taxonomy): domain Eukaryota; kingdom Fungi; phylum Basidiomycota; class Cystobasidiomycetes; order Cystobasidiales; family Cystobasidiaceae; genus Cystobasidium; species Cystobasidium slooffiae. The sequence goes on from JACWFZ010000010.1 coordinate 7,714, forward strand.
AGGCATTCTTGATATTCACATGATGTCTAGTCAAGAAGATCTATGTTTTGCTTGTTTATTAAATAGAAAGAAGCTGTGACGTTTGTAGCATACTCGTATTTATGCCATCGCAATTCCTCCGGAAGGTTGATAAGGCAGAATGTAGCTGATGGAAGAGACCATTCTGCTCATGATGACGTTGTTCATGACCCGATTGAATCGTCTCGAGAGTAGCAAAGAGTCGACCTCTGCATGCTAATTGTCCCCTGTTTCGATCGTTACACTTTCGCCGAAGCAATTTGCATATCCGGCTTTTCGCTTATGGCCAATTGTCTTAGTAGACCACCACCGTATGTAAGTCCGGATCACCAGGCTGTCTCTATGATACTGATGTAATCTTGCTATCACACACGTACTACCGTATTTCGTGGTTGCTTGACACCAGATCGACCTTTGATAACAACATCGCAAGACCAAGCTCGGCTTTGAAAGTGCACTTCTTCGTCGCAAGGCTCGGCAGCGAAGCAACCTGTCGCTGGCACGATATGCATAGTACGCGATGAATTCTGGACATCTAAGCAACGCATGGCATCTTCTCTCACCAGACGTCGCGCTGTTGGAGCAACAATCGCAGCGGCAGCTCTTGGCATTGCGATCACTCTCATCCAGCTTTTTCGTGTGGGAAGCTCCTCAAGCACCATAAAACATCCATTCAGCAGCGTCAGGTCTATTCCTCAACGCGACTTCTTTCGGCTGTGGCATCCGCCTTGGAGGGAAGCTCAGGAGACTCACGATGCAGCAAATAGTTTCGACCGGAAGCAGCCTGCTTGCAAGAGGACTTTGTTATATCGCTTCGCTGGCTCCCACGGCTTTGCGTCAGAGTATCTCATCTTCCTTCGAGTTGCTCTGCTAGCCAAGCAATTCAGCTATGAGCTGCTTGTGGACGATTCGCATTGGAACTATGGCCGGTGGACCGAGTGAGTCTGCTGTCACTTGCCTGCAATGTTCTGAAGCTAATTCCGATGTTGCACAGCTATTTTGAACCTATTGCAATACCATGTGCAAAGCCTGCTCTTCTAAGCGATGATGCCAGGGTACCGCTGTCTCCTGCGGCAGACGATCCTCCCGTGGCTTACATCAAATTAAGGGATGGGAGACCATCTTGGACACTTGCCCCTCATGTTTTATGGTCCACGCGCAAGCTGGACTATCTCGACCAGCTAGTTCTTCAACTCTATGCCAATACGACCGAGATAGAAGAACTGCATGCCAAAGAAACAAGCTCCAACATGACGGCGCTGCCATTGAGTCCGGATGACACACTCCCCCATCTTTATCACAATATCTTTCGCGTTATGAGCAAGGCTGTCACACACTTTTGGCGACTGAACCCGGAAATGCAAGAATTCATACAACCTGTGCTGTCATCCAATAACGTCAGGCATATATCCTCAACTGCGGTCATCGCCGCGCATGTCCGGTGAGTTACCTCAAACGCCTCCTAGAAAGCTTCTCACCGACATTGAGTACGTTCCACCTTTATTCCAGGTTGGGTGATAAAGCCCTCGAGCTTCATAAATTCAGCTCTGACAGCTTTTCGAAGCCTAGGCAAAACTTTCAGCAGCTTTATGAGCTGTGGTACTCGCGTGCCGCCGATCATGTTGCCCGCCAACTTCGTCCCCGTGAACCTCTTGTTGAGCGAAGGTCTGGGAGTGCGCGGAATGACAACGACATAGAGCACGCACCTCGGTCTGTCAGGCGGCCGGGTGCGGGGTCGTATCTCCAAGCAGCGTCAATGCTACTCGAACGAGGATTTCCATCGAAGAGCACTGGGCACAATCAACAAGACAGCAAGCCGATTTTGCTCGTGATGAGTGACGACAGCTCTGGACGGGGTCTCAAGGGTTTCAGTCAGCATGTAGCTGCCAAGAAGATGCATATAGTAATGGGTTTGGATGCTTTAGCGTATCCCAGTAAGGTACTGGGCGGAGAGATGCCGGATTTCGTGACAGATGAATCAAAAGGAGATGCACCAGAACAGGATCTGGGATTTCACGAGCACACCTTCAACGCGCTTCCCGTTTCGGAGCGCACAAGACAGACGCGCGCTTTCCTACGGGACTTGACTGCTGTTGCGAAACTGGCAGATGGCTTGGTCTTCACCGGCTCGAGCAATGTTGGGCGGCTGCTGGCACTTCTCGGTGCCCAGAGGCCTGCCTTCGAGAAGCATTTGGCCAGTGTGGACGTCCGATGGTTTCCTACTGCGCGGTATCAATGACTTTCCGCAAAACGCCAAACAGCAATGTTAGGATGTCATCAGCAATTTTATCATGTAGCGTTATATAACCATAGAAAGAGGCAATAAGGCGTAGAAGTAATGAAGGACTGTAGTCCAGGCAGCTGACCATCGCCATGAGTGTCGCTTCCAGAGCCCTGTCATGGATGCCAGGCTCCGCAAGCGAGTATGCCTGAAGGCTGAACTTACTTGCCAAAGCGCAACCCCGTGACTGTGCAGCGCTTCAGAAGGCAATCGGGCTTGTCTCCCCCTAATCAAGCCAAAGTGTTACTTCTATACCGGTGCTGCAGACAGCAGCGAAGGCTTACAGATGAGCGGAGACACGACAGCAGTCTTTGTTCATGAAAGCCGCTTCCCCTTGCGTATCCTCAAGCACCTCGCTCGAGCAGGCCCCGCTGGCATCGGAAGCCAGATCAAGCGTTTAGATCCATTATTCCGCTACGAAGCGAATGCGGAAGAAGGCAGCTCTGCAGCAAGCACTTCATATACTTCAAGCATCTCATCTCGTGGGAATGGAGCAAGTGGTGATGCCCGTGAGCTTTCCGAGCAAGCCAAGGGCAAACGTCCAGCAACATCAACAACGGTAGGAACGAAGGGCAATATGCATGACGAGGGGTTCAATCATAAGAGCGCAATGGAGCACGACAAGCTTCATAAAAGTGAAATCCTAACTTTTGAGAGTCCTATAGAAGGTCTGGTCATGGAGTGGTGTGCACCTGAAGGCGAGCTTCTTCGCGACCCGTAGTGAGTTGGGTATGATACACGTGCACTTGCAAACAGCTGGAATCAAGACTGAGCGCTCCCATGACTTTATTCATCCCTTTACAGTCAACCTGTACTGCGGATACTGGAGCCATGCAAGCATCCTGTCCAATTGGGCGGGCTTTGTGCTGTATGTGGCAAAGACTTGACGAGGTATGTTTACATACAGTCTGCAAAACATGCTGCAACCTTCTGAAACTCTCTACCTATCTAAGTGTCGACTATACCGGTTTTCGTGAAACCTCAAGGGCCTCTATTTCTATGTCTCATGACACGGCGAATCTGACAGTCTCTCTAGAAGAAGCTGCCCGACTCGAGAAGCAAACGACCTCGCGGCTGCGCAAAGAGAGAAAGTTATCCCTTATTGTGGATTTGGATCAAACTATAATACATGCTACAGTGGATCCCACGGTCGGAGACTGGATGTTCGATGAGAAGAATCCGAACTACCCTGTGCTGCGGGATGTCCAGCGTTTCAAGCTTTTGAATGAAGAGGGAAAAGAGGAGGGCTGCTGGTACTATGTAAAACCACGGTAAGATTTGTTGCGCGATTATCTCGCAGCACAAGATGCTCATGCCACGTTTACAGCCCATCTCTGCCGCAGTTTCTGCAAGAGGCTAGCAAAATCTACGAGCTTCACGTGTATACCATGGGAACGCGTCAATACGCAGAGAACGTGTGTCGTATTATCGACCCTGATGGGAGGATGTTTGCCAACCGGATTCTGAGCCGAGATGAAAGTGGAAGTAAGTCAATACGCATACTTTCGGTGAAAAGGGTAACGGGATGCCTCGCAGAAGCTCAATTCAGCGAACACTGCTTTGTCCATAACAGGTATGGTGCGAAAGTCACTGGAGCGACTCTTCCCAGTTGACCAAAGCATGGTCGTCATTATCGACGACAGAGCCGACATTTGGGATTGGAGCCCGCACTTGGTCAAGGTGGTGCCTTGTAAGGTGTCATCTCTCCTTCATCGGCCAGACAGCTAATAGAGAGTTACCATGCAGACGATTTCTTTGTCGGTATCGGGGACATCAACAGCGCATTCTTACCAAAGCAGACTTCTGCATTAGCTTCCGTCCCAAAGGATGTTGCGGATGCAGCTGCGCCATCTCTTGCGACGACGGATAATGCAAAAGGAAGTGTGACTCTTGCGGCTGTGACCGACGAGAACGCTGCAATAACGGAGCAGCTCGAAACACTAGATCACCAGATTATCGACAAACCGCTAGCTCGCATGCAAGAGGAAAAGTCCGCCGCTCTTCACGAGGCCTTGGACCATGTAAAGCAAGAATCCGAGCAATACCCCTCATCTCGGCCGTCAACAGCAGCACCAGCGCCATCTAGCGGAAGTGAAGAAAATCGTACCAAAGATAGTGCAGCATCAGCACCGACTGGTAATAGCTCGTCGACGCCATTGCGAGACGCTAGGCTTGCGGTTGCTGCTGACAACGATGATGACCTGGCGAGTGATAGTAGTGACAGCGATACCGAGGACGAAGACGTTGACGATGACAGACACAAGAACACTTCGCCCTCTGTGGCTACCGGACAACCTTCATCGCCTGTTGTGGAACGAGATGCGGGGATTTCTTCGGCAAATGGTACTGTTCCAACCACAAAAGACGATAGTGCCGAAAATCATAGCTCCACCCCGGGCAGTTTCGACTCTGCCTCGATCCCTCCAGAAGAAGAAGCAGTCCTACATGACGATGATACAGAACTTGAACGTGTCCTAGAGGTAACCTCCACCTCCATCATTACTTGCGTTTGCCCACGATAAGACTGACCACAGTCTTCTACCGCCTTTAGCTCTTGTCGGAAATACACCGCCGATACTACGGTTCTGCCGACGTACCCTCTACCAGCGGAGTGCAGGTATGTGTATAACGAACTAACGTTCGCATCCTCAAGGTGGCTGCTGACATGCTCTGCTTGGCGCAGGTGATTATCCCCCGCATGAAGGCGGAAGTCCTGCAAGGCTGCAATCTTGTCTTCTCGGGAGTGATACCGCTGGACAAGGAACCTGAAACGTAAGTGGATCAGGCTGCTGGCGCTTTCTTATCTAGGACACTGAGTATCTGCACACCAGGTCCGAAATTTGGCAGCTTGCCGAGCAGTTCGGTGCAACATGCACTCGGGATCTGTCTAGAAGAACAACACATGTCATCGCCGCGCTCAAAGGCACTTCCAAAGTCAATAGTGCGCAACGACGACGCGATGTTTCTGTGGTCACGCTATCGTGGCTACTGACTTCCGTAAATTTATGGAGACGACAACCAGAGTCGGTGTACGCCTTAGAGCCTAGCTCACCTCGCACTCACAGTGACGGGGCGTCCGTACATGCAGACGACATACCTTCGCCGAGGAGTGGAACCTCAGACCAGGTCGCGGATCCAAAAGGCGACCCTGAGTTCAATGCAATAGACTGGGGGGATGCGGAGGCAGAGATTCAAGCTTTTTTAGACGAAACAGATGACGAAGAGTCGCGGGTAGAAAGCTCTGCCGAAGACGGTGGAGACGGGCAGGCATCAGGGGCTGAGGATTCCGGAAGCACCATTGCGGAACGCAAGAAGCGGTCGTTGTCGTCTTCTGGGCGCTCTTCAGGAGACAATACTGTGGGCAGCCCACTCGCAAAGCGCAGGCGTGTGGCTGCGGCTCGAGCTGGGCAGTCGAAACTAAAATTGTCGGAAAGCGCGGCGGCGGTAGAAGATGGCAGCCTCGATGAATCTGAGGATGGAGAGGATGGAGAGGACGAAGACCTGGACGACTTTGCTAAAGCGTTGGAAGGAGAATTAATGTAAAAAGTAGAGACAGTTTCCGGCAGGGCAGGTGTACAATACAGCATATCAGTACCAAAAGGTGTTGTCGCAAGTAGTGATCACCTCTTGAGGATTGTGTATGTTGTACTTGAAGCAGGCCGATAAGTCAACAGCTGTTGGCAATGCTTTATGCGTTTGTGTTCGCTGACTTTGCCACGAGAAACGGCTCCACCGCTCCGGTGCGACTATCGCAACACAGCAATGTTGGGCATCTCTTGGGACAGTACCATCTGTCTGATTCAGCTGGTTCCGAGCATGTCCGGCAGGTTTGCCTCTCTCTTTCTGGCCACGGGCGTGGGCATAGTCTCTGGAATATAGTGCGTAATTCACTGCCTCAGGCTGATGGACTACATCGTGCTGAAGCCACACTTTGCTTTGATGATCGCAGCATATTCAAGCCTCGTAGGTTTCGACTCGTTGCTCTGGACAGTACCTATGGCTAAGTGGCTCCCTTTCCACAGTGTTGGAGCAGTATGCAGCGTGAGCGCGAGTGCTTGCGCTACAGTGATCCAATCTAACACTGTACGAACAGCGAGACTCATGGGACTTTTCGACCGGAGGACCGATCAGTAGGCTTGGATGCCGATGAAGCAAAGACCAGACAGCCTAGCATGGAATCGATAGATTCTCTTCAGGGCAAAAAGCCTGCTACACAATTGCAGGCGGACATTAGTGTGTCAAAGACCGGAAAGAGTTGACCAACCCTAGCAACAAGATGAGCCATCGGAGCACGTGCTGCAACAGAAATGTACCAACAGAATACGTTCACAGACATGACAGCAGTGCTGCTAGCTCCCACAGTTCTTTCTCTGCGAGTTATATGCTTTCTCTTCAACGGCACCCACCCTACTATCATCTTTCATTACCGGAAAGGCGCCATTGCGATATCATCAGCGTTTCAATGGGCGGCGATTATTTAAGCGGAAGAGATGACAGCAAGCAGCTCAGCGCATCAGGTCATCATCGAGTTTAGGACGCTCTCTGGCTTGTCCTCCAACATCAGACTGTTTTTTGAGATCATCAATCTGTGTGTGCTAACGTTGACCAGTAGACCATGCCAGGACTCCCAGCAGCTCTTACAACTGAGTTTCAACCTAAAGACAAGTCGCGATCTGGGAGCAAGGACAGTGTAACCGGCTACTTCAACAGAACCGCTGGTGCCACTTTATTTCCAGCTGGCTTCGGAGTAGCCGTTGGAGAACGATTCGATGATGGTAGGTGGCAATATAAAGGCTTTTTATCCCTTGCTGATGCGCGTATGGCAAAGTTGCATGCGTGCCTCAGGGTCTAAGTATTTCCCGCATCAAGAGCATCACTGTGCACTTCGGAGCCTGGATTGACTCGCTCAACACTACATATGTGTTGTCGGACGGTTCGCTGATGGAGTGCCCGAACGGACCCCAAGGTACGTGAAGGCAGGATGCAGCCGTACTGTGCTTCTTTGACACAACTGTCAATAGGTGGCAAAGTCATCGAATACGTTCTTGACGAAAATGAGATTCTACTGGCGCTGGGGGGTCTACTTGGCTTCATCAAGGTGCGTAGGATGACCTTGAGAGATCCCCAGGAGGCTGGGGATGTGGACGAAGGGCTAATACAGCGACTTCTTTGCCATAGAATACCGATCTGCTGGTGGGCGACCTCATGATAGATTACCTTCAATTTCACATCAAGAACGTTGACACAGGTGAAGTCCGCGTAGTGCCTGAAGATCCAGAAAGCTATGGGAGCAGTCAAGGGGCCGACTTTTTCATACAAGGCCCCATCCTCGGCTTTTCCGGCAGATCAGCGAGATACCTGAGTCAGATACAACCGTACTTGGTACGAGAGAAAGATAATGTTGAGTTCGGCCTTCCACAGCCAGGCATTGCCTTTGACGACAGTGAGTACATGCTTCGGCATCGCAGATCCAAAATCCGTCACAGCACGAACCTGATCTATCGTTCTATTTAAGGAAAAGTTGCCCGCACACAAGAGCAGGTCAAGCGCATAGTGCAATTGACTGTATATTCAGGTGCTTGGGTGGAGGGACTGGAGATTACTTACGAGCTGTTTTCTGGCGTGCGCGTGACTGCCACCCATGGCACAACATCTGGCATTCATTCCATGACAAATCTGGACCGTGAGCGTGCCCCTTCTACTGGCATCGCGCTATATAGGCTAACTTTCGTGCAGCCAATGAGTACATCGAAGCTATCAGTATCTGCAACAGCGGGCCGTTTCCATTTTGCGATGCGATTCGCTTTTACTTGTCAAAGTACGATGACCTGGGAAAAGTAATTGGTAGACGCACACTCCCGGACAAATCCAGCCCTGCATACGGATATGAGTATGACTACGGCGAAAACCTGTGGCTTCGTGTGGATAAAGGCAGTTACATCTTTGCATTCTTTGGCAAAGCGGGCAGCTACATGGAAGAGCTGGGATGCTGGTTGCGTGACTCTAGGACGGGCGACGAGCGACGTATTGAGGCTGTCAAGAAAGGTATTAGTGGAACCATTCTGGCGGTCACACCGCCTAGTGAAGAGCTGCCACTATTACCAACTTTATCCCGCGTGGATGAACACCGGCGATCCTACTCCTCAATGGAAAGTTTCCCTATCAGCAACAGTCTTAACGCGCTGCAGAATCTAGCTTTGCACACTTCTCGTGAAATCTTCGGGACTCCTCCGCAATCTCTCCTCACTGCAAGCATACCTTCATCGCCAAGCCTCCCTGCCTCTCTGGGGAGACTTTCTGCGTGCAGTAGCTCGGGTGGCGACTCGCCCTTTGGCGAACGTAGTCCTAGACTGCCATCGTCAGTGTTGGAAGATAAGCGAAAGCGATTATCGGGTCAGCATGCACTCAAACATGGTGACGAAATGCAAAGGCAACAACGTCGGTTGTCACAGAATGGCGCTGGGTGACTGTCCATGCGAACTTGCCTCACAGAGTTTGTAGTGCTCGAGGCCTCCCCTCACCATAGCCAAGTTCCATCCCAAAATGAGGCTGCCATAGTGTGTTGACTGATACATTGTAACATAGCTAATATTCGACGGAAATTCGATCACAAGATGCAGATGCCTGTTCGCAGCTATCACAAGGCAGAAACCCAGCCACCACTCTTGAACACGTTGCCCACTGCCTCGGAAACATGCAATAGGCGTTCGTCGTCTGTGCAGGGAGGTTAGTCTGTCATTGCCGAGAGCACTTCAACACGAAATGTCGGACTCACGATAACGTGGTGCAACCAAGGATAGACCTATGGGCATGCCGTTCTTGCCAGCAAAACCTGGAATATTCGTCACAGGCTTTTCGAAGTATGGGAAACAATCAGTATCGCCGCGTGACGAAACGGAGGCGTAGTGACTAACAGTGTGAAGAATGGTCCACATGAGGTCTAACAATGACAACGCACTTCTCGTCTCAGCTAGAAACCGCCAGGCAAGTGATGCTTGCACTCACTGAAAACGGCAGTACCCGTTGACACTAGCCCCAGAGGAGCCTCATCCAGTACGCTCGGAGTGATGATTGCATCGTACTCGCTTGCGATAGAGTCAATAATGGGCCTGAGTGCGGCTGTTCCATCGTATGCAGCGAGTTGCTCGGCTCGACTCAGCTTACTGTTCGGCCTTTCAACGTGGGCTTGGATGAATGGATCCAAGGCGGCCTTGTCTTTTCGGTAATGAGTCAAAAAGGAGATGCGACCCTCTCCCGCCAAAACGTGTTCGTGCCACTTTGCGACCTTGGCGAAATCACTCGGTAATTCCAGTTCGACAACTTCGGCGCCTGCTGCTCTAAGGAGTCTGGCTGCGGTCTCCATTGCATCAATCGTTCCAGGTCCAGCGGCTTCCCAGTCCGGGCTTTTACACATAGCAAAGCGTGCTCCCTCGATGTTGAAGGGCGTGGGGGCTGGCTTAACATCGTCTTGAAGATTGTATATCTCGGCCAAGAGCTTGAGATCTTCTACGGACCTTGCATACAAGCCCAGAGTATCGCATGTCAGACTGTACTGGCACTACACGAAAAGTCAGCTCTTGATACTGTGAGGTAGGCTAGAATAAGAGAGCGCACTAATCCCTCGCGTGTTATCGAGTTCCACGTTGGCTTGAAAGCATATATGCCGTTATAGCTTCCAGGGCGAATTGTGCTGCCACCTGTTTGGGTACCTAGAGCGATTGGCACTTGGAAGTCGGCGACAACAGCACCTGACCCCGAGGAGCTGCCACCTGGAGTTCTCTGGGGATCGTGTGGGTTTTGAGCCGGTCCACCTGTAACTACAGCCGCGAACTCTGTGGTTGTGGTCTTGCCTGCGCAAATCGAGGAACGTAAGCATGCACGTTGACGGAGGAGGGATTTAAGCAGAAACTGACCACGTACCGAAGATTAGGGCCCCAGCTTGACGAAGAATGGCAACTGGGGCTGCATCTATGGCAGGTGCGAAGTCTTGGTACCTGTCAAGAAATACACGTGACTAGTCAGTATCCTGGAATTGGTGTATTGTGTCGGATCAGACGTTGCAAATCAAGGCTTACATAGAGCTGTTGTACTGCGTTGGCATGTCCTTGGTCAAGATCACATCTTTGACTCCAATCGCAACTCCATGGAGTGGCCCGCGGCGTTCACGAGGAATAGTATCCAGCTCTTGTGCACGCTTGAGGACCAGCTCAGGGTTTAAGTAGGCCCAACCTCGAACAGCATCATCGCGAGCTTCTACGCGAGACAAGAGAGACTATGCGCTCTGGATTAGCTCGGACACTTGATAACTTATGGCTGTTTGGTCTGTTACATACCCTTGCATACTCTTCCACCGTGATTTCACCCGCCTCGATCAGCTTTCGTACTTGCACAGCATTGAGTCTGAACAGTTCTCTTGTCATGATTAACACTTGGTAGATGAGTTGGGGGAAGAAGTAGTCACAAGATGCAAGCGTCAAAGAGTGTCTCCTCGAGCGCGTTCTGGCGTTTGGCCATATGTCCTTTTGACTGCAGCTTCCGAGCGTCCTTCGGAACATTGATAAAGGCCCTGATACGAGAAGCCGACGGAACAGCGGAAGAGGTGATAATGGTGCATTGGAACACGATAAGGGGGGCATGAGCAAGCATCACAAGTAAAGTAGGTGGCTTCATGGGTCATGTTGCGCTTGTCTTTAGCTTCATATCGAATACAAGCACAACCCAATCTCTTCACGGTCGAGACACCGGTATCGTCCTTCGAACATGACAATCTCAGCCTGGACACCTCTGCAGATTGGAGAATGGTAAGATTGCTTTTATGTCTTCTTCGAAGACTTCTTCGAAAGTCTTCCTTCGAAGAGTCCATACATCTGACATGTTGTCTTTTCAGCCAGCTACAACATCGGATCGTCCTGGCTCCACTGTAAATGCTTTCAGCTCGCAACTGAACGTAACTGGATGTTCACTTATGCGTGCCTTATGTTAGTACGAGGAACAGAGGAACTCCTAGTCAAGTTTATGCGCACACTTGGGTGCCCAATGATTTGATGGTGCAATACTACAAGTACGTGGCAAGCTGATGCATTGCCAGGATTTGAATGATTGAGCTGATAAGATGACCTGGGGTTTCATAGAGAAAGGGCTACCGAAGGCGGCCTCTTGATTACTGAAGCAACGTAAGCTCGATCTTTCTGTGCAAAGCTTGATCCAGCATGACATGTATTGAACCCTGGTCATTAGACCCGTCTCTACACGAGCATCTGGGGTTCCTGGCATTCCCGGCTTGTTCACAGAAGAGCAACGGCAGGGCTGGAAGAAGGTCGTCGACGCCGTGCATGAACAAGGTGGTGTATTCTTCTGCCAGATCTGGCATCAAGGAAGGACAACGCATTCCTGCTTGATGAAGCAGACTCCTCATTCGAGCTCTGATGTGCCGCTGCAGGGGAAGTGGGTGTAGACGATCTGCTCCGACAATCTCGTGATTTTTGCTTACCGCCCATTCTGCATCAGGTTCGTCTGGAACGACATTCCAGCCCAGCCGTATGAGAGACCGGCCGCAATGTCAAAGCCTGATATCGAGAAGACCCAAGATGACTTCGTGCAAGCGGCTGTCAATGCCATCAGTGTCGGCTTTGACGGTATAGAAGTTCATGCCGGAAACGGTTATCTTTTTGATCAATTTCACCACAGCAACAGTAAGCGGCAAACACGTTGATAGCCCGCTCTCTCATCCTGGCTAAATCCTCGCCATATGCACAGTCAATCTCCGAGAAGACGAGTACGGCCGGGATATCGAAGGAAGATGCCGCTTTACTCTAGAGACTGTTCGAAAGTTATGCAACGCTATCGGGCCCGGTCGCGTGGCTGTGCGGCTTTCACCGTTCGGACTATTCAACGAGACTTTTGGAGAGGACCGCATACCCCAGTGGCAATATCTTTGCACACAATTAGGCCGAATGGGTCTTGCTTATGTGTAAGCCATTATTCGTCTCTGATGTTGCAGTCCAGGCCGTCGCTGAGGGCTGCTAGCCGCTCAGGCATCTTATCGAGCCCCGCTTCGACGAGTTCAAGTCCGCGAGCGAAAAACTTGCAGCCTTCAAAGACTACAACATACAAGACTTGACCCTCAAACACTTCAGGGGGACACTCGGCACCACACCTGTAATGGCAGCTGGTGGCTTCGGACCTGACAATTTCGAAGACGGACTCCTTGTCGGAGAACATGATCTAATGGCTTTTGGGCGATTCTTTGTGTATGTCTCTGCCGTCTTATGTCTCGCTACGACAGAGTTGTACTGACATGATTGTATCCTAGTTCGAATCCAGATTTAGTACATAAATTAAGATCGCGCGAGCCTCTATATAAATGGGATCGTTCTCGCTTTTATGGCCCATTCCCTGACAATGAGGTTGGATATACGGTACACCCGTCGCAAGTGCTAGCAGCGCCTGGAGACATTGCCAAAGGGCAACTAGCCTAGAGCTGGGAGCTATTGTCTATCTCATGATTATTTGTTGTACTTCTTGTGCTGTGTAATCGAAATCCTTATGTTCCGTATAGGAAAGACGAAGACAAGCCATATCTTCAGCTGGACACGCGATGATGACGAAGGCTATACCAATCTTGTCGCCCAGATGCATACGAGGTGGCAAGACCTCCAGATTTGTTAAGACTTGCAAATCCGGATTCTTCCCAGACGAAAAGGGGCAGATCAAGGTGCATAGATCTTCGTCCGTCTACGAGAGTGGCTTTCCCTGCCGACATGTTGCAGTAATGTGCATTAAGACAGATTCATGTGTTTTGTACAAACAACTGCCGGCTATTACATTATAGTCTTTGACATCCTGCTATAGATCTAAGCGAAACGACTATACCCACCGTCAACCTTCAAAGACGATCCTGTGACATATGCAGATTGATCAGAAGCCAAGAAGAGCACAGCCCGTGCAATCTCTTCTGGCTTGCCCAGGCGGTTGAGCATAGCTAGTGTGAAGGGAGTCAGAACAAGACTGCTTTCGACCCAACCGATTTCACATACCTTTGCTAGCGAGCGCGTTCCATTGATCCTTGGGTGTATCTAACAGCATGGGCGTCTCAATGGCTGCAGAGATGTTCAACGTAAGAGTTGGCTGCTGGGATAATCGGGAAGTGCTTACGTCCAGGACACACAGTATTGACGCGAATACCATACTCGCCCAGCTCGGCAGCTGCGCTCTGGGTGATTCCTCGCACAGCAAATTTGGAAGCGGAATATGCCATCAAGTTAGGATAGCCTGTCATGCACGCTAAAGCATCAGATCGCAAGTCGGGAAAGGGTGCTGGAAGGATTCTGCTCACCGTCTAGACCCAGCTGAGACCCACAAATGATGATTGAACAGCCCTTCCCTGTTGATGGGGAGTTCTTCATCGCTCTGACACTGTGTTTTACTCCAAGAAAGGCTATGGAAAGAGGACTGATCTGATAAGTTGTCTTGGAAAACCTTTACACAATATCGTGACTTACGTCCTCGCACATTGACAGCCATCACTTTCTCGAACTCCTCAAAGGTAAGATCTTCAACAGCCGACTGCTTCTGTGACACGCCTGCTATCTGCGCGGAGATGTCCAGCTGCCCAAATTGCTTCACTGTAGCTTCTACGTAATTCTCCACCGCGGACTGTAACCCCAAGGAATCAGCGCAAGGGACGACTTCTGTTTAGTTGCGGTAGGCGAACCTCCTCCGATACATCAGCCTGGACCAACAGTATTCTCCTTCGCTTTTCCTCGCTCAAAGCATCTCTAGCTGACTCCAGAGCAATCATATTGCGATCTACCAGAGTGACGCCTAGTACATCAGCATCCAGAAAAGCCTTGACAGTCTCAAAGCCGATCCCAGAAGCAGCACCCTAACAAGGCAACGGCATTAGCACATTTATCGAGTCATACAAGACTCTGTACTACTTACGGTTACAATTGCTACCTTGCCCTGCAAAGACATATTGTGGAAGAAGAATGCGTTTCAGTCCCTGCTTTCTGTATTCGGATGTGTTGCCTTGACCGATGAGACTGTAGCGATGAGAGTGAGAGAGCGCTGTAGAATCTGTAGTTTAAGAACTATGATTGGCGTGACACGGTGCGGTGCAGTGCGTATACGCTCTTGACAAGTCGCGGTCTCCAGGTGCTAATCTTCCGATAAAGGAGTTCGCTGCCTCAACCACTGCTGAGTATCGTCAAGTACCGTGCAGCCAGTTCCACAATTCCGACATCCCTATCCGACGTAGAACGTGACTTGTTACCCTGATGCCCAGCATAACCTTGCGGAGTTGCCGATAGGACGGCATAATGGCGGAGCCGTCGGATCAAGAGATAAAGTCGATCGCGATTATGGTCAATCAGGGGCTGGGGGTGAAACCGTATGCTTGCAGAATTCAGGATAACGTGACGGCTTTTGCGAAAGCGCGGCTCGAGATTATCACTGCTCAATTGTGGAGCTATCTTTCTCTTCCAAGCAAGGTACATTTGATGAGAGACGTACTAGACAGGGAATGCTACATGCTGATTTGAAACAAAGAGCCCGATCCGCCGGCAGTGGCATCTTCAACTGCTCTATGATGCCCTTATTTACATATTCCAGTCGAGATCTAATGGCTGTGACCAGGAAAAGTCCAGCAGAAATGGATCCATGTCCAAACCTGTGCCTGTGCCGTTCGTCGGGAGTGGTTCGTAGTCCGAAGCTTGCAGTCCTGGACCAGAAGGTAAGCCTAAGCTTTCGAAGAGACTTATAGGCAAAGAAATCAGCGACTCGAGTATGTCGGTTGTGGTCACAGTGAGCTCACCTGGCAAACTCTCCAGCTGTAGCCACGTCTGCAAACAATACGGTATTTAGGATGTGAAGCCACCAGTAGACTTGTCTTGGACTCACTAATTTCGTTCGTGGTGCCAAAGAGAGCTTCTTGCCAGTCAGCTGGAGCCGATGTCTCTTGCGCCTTTGCAGCTAACTGCGGATGTTCCGGCCTCGAATTCATTCGCTCCAGACAATGTAGACTCAGCTCTTCAAATATGTTATGAAGAGGTTCCGCAGTCTTCAAGTGTTGCGAATATGAAAACAGCGTGTTTGAGAACGCCCGTACCGCCTGGAAAACTTCTTTTGATGGAAGTAGAGTCGGTCGTATGTACACCGCATATAGCAACGTCAAGCCCGCCAGGAAGAGGGTGTACAATGCCGAGCTTGAAAGTGGTTGACCTTGCTGGTGCAGACGGCGTCTGCAAAACATACCATATTGGTTCATATTCAACGAAGAAGAGATGGATGGAGGCGACTCACTGTGCATTGCCAATGAAGGCGGCACTTTGAGCGGCATGCGTGAGGAAAGGCGATTCTGCGACATTCGTTCCAACTAGACTTGGACGTAATAAGTACAGCCTAGCTTCCGCTGATTTATTTCTGAACCACTCTTGAGAGCAACAAGGTACTTTCCAGCAATCTTTCGATGCAGCAGCTTCTGGAATACCTTTCTCCCAATCGTCCAAAAGACCTATCATGCCCCAAATCTCGGCGTCTTTGGTGATGTGATCTTGATTGACGCTATATGCGGTTCTTTGGATCTTGCTATGTATGCGCATGCTGCAGTCAAGATCAATACCTCAGTCACCCCACCCTGTCGAACTGAAGCAAAGCTGCTCCTGCCATCGGGGTGACAAACATGCTTACAGCTTAATGACATGAATAGATGAAGTCATGGAGGTCATCACTCCCCTTCTCGGATCTTGCGAGATATCGACGCAGTCGACATCGTTGGGAAGGTCGGCATCAATATCAGCGTCTGCTATGCCAGGAGGGCGACCTAGAGACATTGCCATGGTGCGATCTAGGGTATATCTGCAAAATAGAACAAAGTACAATAGGGGAAAGGGAGTAGGCATGGTGAGCAGATAGTTGTTCGAGCATTCACATTTGTACAGCCCTGAATAGACTCACGCAGTCCAGAAGATGCGTTTCCGCATTTCGAGGGTATACCGACTCAAGGTACGTTCTTGTAGGGGAGAAGCACGCCTGTGCAGGCCCATGCCGATACAGCTGTATATAGTAGGCAGAAATTAGCCACAAAAGATTACAGAGAGCTGCTTTGCAACAGGCTGGCGTACAGTCGTATTGCTACGCCCGAGAGGTACCATACAGACGGGCCCTTGCTGTCATGCAATGAGTACATAGCCAACAGAAGAAGAGCTGTTGTCGGCACAGTGAGATTATACCTGTCAGAAGTTATGTCGTTATGGATTGGTGCGATCTTGTCGCTCACCTTGGACATTCGGTAAATTGTGCAACTGGACTATCGAATCCATGTATTGCATCGCGAGGGTATAGTACTCTTCGGAAGGTGGCAGCCTCAGTTCAGCTCTACTGCAAAGTTGCGTTCCAATCGCCAAAGTGACCAGAATAAGAAAGGCAATGCTAGATTCATCCCTGTCCAGCAACCGATGCTCGCTGGCGGCCAGAATGTATTTATCTCTGTCTTGCCAGTGATTATGGAGAACTATCCAGTCCATAAATGGGTAGCGGGGCTGTATGTGCCGATAGACTGTTTCTAGCACGAATGCAGCTACTGCCGACGGAAGACGCAAGTCCGAATCCGTTCTTGATGGTTTCTTCTCGTGTAGTTCTGAACGGAGCTCCATACGTGGTACTATACTGTTTGAAGCTGCGATACCGCTACCGATCGCACAGACGTAGATGAAATGCGAATCGAGAACAAGGAAAGCGACTTGATTAGCTTGAGAATTGATTGAAGCAGCAGGAGCATAGACTCACTTCAGGATCAAGCTGGCCCAAGTAGCACCAGATGACTGGCCAACATAATGGGATTCCGCAGCAGCTTCGAGAGATATGTAAGCTACGCCTCTGGCAGCGCTCTCCTCAATTGAAGTTTCCGTCTCTGCACTCGTTGCTATACTGCTCGTGACCGAATCTGCTGGTGAGGTGTACTGATTTCTGGACTGCACTTGCGTTTGCGAATATGCTGGTGATTGCTGTGAGTGAGAAAGCGGTTGGCAAGAGCTTGAAATGGTAGGTTGTGGCATCGGCGGTAGCTTGTCCAGTGAAGAGCGGGAGTTATCTCGAGAGTCAGAGCTGAAGATAGATCTTGCATTGGAATCGTTGACTCGTAGGTTTGATGACACATGCGTGCGAGGCGCTGGCTGAATGTGAGGTCGTGATAAAGCATGATCTTCGATAGTCTCCTTGCCGTGGTTGCTGATGGTGGAAGAAGCGCCTGTAGAACCTCTGTTGAAGTTTTGTAATAAAGCCATGGCTTGTTTGGTCTGTTGCTCATTATCATAAGCTTGCTGCGTGAAGCTGTTATCATGCGAGGATGGAACGGTCGGAGAGAGTCTGCTTGTGGAAGATGGAGCTCCTAAAGCTTTAGATGATGATGACTGCAGAGTGCCAATACCCGCATTGCCTAATGTAGGGGAAATTTGTTGAGGCTGGGTAGGTAAAGCTGTGTCGTCATATCTGGTTGCACTGCTATTGCTACCGGTCTCCAGCGTATGCGAAGTAACGGACTGTGGAATGGCAGACCAGAACGCGTTAAAGTCCGCCGGTAGCTGTGTTTGATTATTCTCCTCTTGAGATGCAACTGAATGATATTCGGAGGCGAACGTAGGCTCCATATCTTCTTTCAAATCGCCATAACTATTTCTGGACATCCACGCTTCGACATCGTGAGCATGATCCTGATCTTGCGCTGATTGCGCTTCGGAATGACCATTGACAGTGAACGGAGTGACAGTATTCGAGCGACTAGTGCTGATACTTGGATTGCTTGAAGTAGTAGTTGCTGTCTTTGCTTTCTTGCTTCTTTGCGGTTTAGGCCCAAAGATACACTGGCTCATGCTTTCATGACAGTTTCGACAGGGAGCATGATTGGAAGAAGGGTTGGCAGTCTTGGAACCATCCGATGTCAGCAAAGAAAGCTGAGGTGATAAAGCCACGCATTTCTGTTTCCTTGCTTTGCATCTCTCGCATGCGTTTGACGTCCGAGTCTGTTTGCGTTTTAAGGTGGTAGTAGTGGTGGTGCTGGTGGTGCCGGGATTCCTGCTAGATTGCTGATCGCGATAAGCAGCAGACGATATGGAGGTGTCATTAACATTGTTATTGTTTCTAGGATTATCTGCATGCACCGGTATGATGGTATTGTTCGATGATGATGAACGTGATGAGGTGGATGCAGTCGTTGCCGTCGGGATGGAGAATGATGAGGTGGAGGTACCTTCGGAAGGGCTTCTTCGTGAGGTGCTTTGCATGATAATTTGGCTGGGATGGACTTGAATGTAGTAGTAGCTTAACTGGATGAGGAGGATGAAGGTGTAATATCAATGCTTTCAGTATATAGTCGTAACGACACGCTAAACAGTGAGGAACAGGGCAGCTGCTATGCTACGTGCCTCAAGCACTTCACTCTTGTGCACGGCTATCATCTGATATCTTAATATCATATCGCCTGTCTTTGACAGCCAATTATTAATTTCCTTATCACCCGTCGCTTATCATGCTCACGGAAACCACGATCAGATACTTCAAGAAAAGCCGGCCGGAATAAAGTGAAGAGTATGAGAGTCAATTTAGAGTTGTTCGCTTGAAGCATAGTGTGTGCTTATAATGTGATGATATAGTAATGGTAGTCGATGTGATTGGATGCGTAGCAATGCTGTGTCGGATGAAGTAGGAAAGAGAGTGAAGAGGAGGGCAGCGAGATGAGGCCGAAGGACTTGCTAATTAAGAGTCACTTCATCACACACTCAAGCGAGAGAAGCTTAGCAACACATCAACAGCATGGCAACAAGCAAGAAGACAGTGCTCATCACTGGCTCAGAAGGATGTATGGCTGATTCAGTATGGCAGTATTACCAACCTCCCAGAACTGATCCTGTTCATTGGTGATTCTGCAGATATCGGTCAGGCATTGGTCAAGAGCTTCGTCGAGATAGGCGATCACGTGATCAGAGTGGATCTGCGCAGGACATCGACAGCAAATGATGACTTGGGCATTGATGAAACCTCGTTCTATGCGGTAGACCTAGGCAAGGAAAGTGAAATCGAGAAGCTATGGAAGGATGTACTGCCCCAACATCATCCTCGGATCGATGTCCTCGTCAATAATGCTGCTTCGGGAGGGTTCAGAGGACCTTTCCATGAACAGGATCCAGTTGAGTTTGGGTTTCTTTAAGCACCCATTCTCTCGCATGTATTGACCCTCTGTATCATATCGCATGATACGACACTCAGTCTACCTTCGATACAATCTATCAAATAAACATAAAAGCTGCCTTCCTGATGATGCAAGAAGCAATCAAGCATATGATCCCGCATAAATCAGGTTACATCATTAACATAGCTTCGACAGCTGGAATAAGACCTTTCCCTACGACTGCTATCTATTCAGCTTCCAAAGCTGCTCTTATTTCACTTACCCAAAGCGCTGCTATTGAATATGCCGGGAATGGATTGGTCATCAATTCTATCAGTCCGGGAGCTTTAGAAAGACCAAATGTACAAGGTTGGAGTGAAGAGGTGGGTCTGACTTCATCCGCACATCTTACAGAGGCTTTCTACGACTATCTAGAACTGCTCGCTGAAATCGCTTCCATTTTCTACCGTGCTGTACGAATGCTAGGAACTCAAAAACATGCCAAGCAGAACATATCAGAAGAGATCCTGTAGACCTGAAGAAGTAGCTGGAATCGCCTTATTTCTATCAAGCGACGCGGCAAGTCATATTATAGGTCATAATCTAGTCGGTGAGTGGTTGCTTTGAACTGTACCGGTTCTTGAGAAGACCCGTCGGATCAGATCGTTGCGACATACGATATAGGGCAGATTGGCTGATTTCCTCACATATTTGCAGTCGATGGAGGTACGACCGTGTAGAAGACCCAACCGTCCGAGAGATACTTGAAATTAAACTGAGAGATGACCGATACAAGCAAGCTCATTCGTAAAGCACGTACATTTCAAGCCGAGGTGGACACGGCACTCAAAACCTAGCAAAGGTGTTTCAAAGCATGCGCGAGCTCTTCAATGAAGTATCAAGATACAAGGAGGGCATGCATTACTTGTGGCAACAACGGTGGACAGCTGAACCAAAGACACCTGAATAGTGGCCATGAGAGAATCGCAATGCGATGGAAACATTCCAGAAAAAGGGAGTTTGAACGGACTACTTCTTCCTCTTTGCACCGTCTCTCTTCTGGATCCGTTTGAGGGCCCGCATTTCCTTCTTTCCTCTCGAGTCGACCATCTTATATTTGCCTTTGACGCCTTTAGGTCTTCCACTGAGACCTTTTGTAGCTCCTCTCGCAACCACAATCTTGACTTCATCCTTCTTCTTCTTGAGAGGTTGTTTCGTAGCTCTACTGACCAATCTAGAAATCTGAGCCGCTTTCTCCTTTTCAGTGAAATCATCGGTTTCAAGGATAGATTCAGCTTTCCGTTGAGCATTGGCGATACGCTTGAATTCTCTCATCTTCTTTCGCGCTTTCGCTTCTGCTACCTTCTTGATTGGACGTGCGTTCAATGCTCGCATCTTTTCTCGAATGGCTTCAACGGCTTCTTTGGTAATGGGGACGTTCGTTCGGAAATGCTTCATTTCGTCATCGAGGAACCAGCTCGGTAGACCGTCTTTGTCTTGGAATGCGTGCTTGTTAAAGCCATCGTCCATCATGAGCGTTGTCGTCGTTTGACGATTGACAAGTTGTTGAGCTAGCGTCATGGCTTCAGCAGTGGTGAGGCCATATTCTGCAGGGAAAAAGAGCAACGAATGACCATTAGTAAGTGCATACTAGCAGGCATGCGAAACAATGGGACCCACTAGCTATCAGATCGGCATTGTCCTGCTCTTGATTGACAAGCTGAGCTTCGTCTGCATCGTCTTCCTCCCACGTTCGAGGATCAGACTGCTTGCCTTTCCGCTTTTTGCTAGAGGGCATGGTTGGTTCCTGTACAGACAGCAGAATGATGGTGGAAAGTCAGATAATGGTACCTGGTATCAAGAGTAGGAGACAATAATGAGACTTACCCCTTCCTCCTCAAACCTCACTTTCGACTTTCCAGAGTCTGGCTTGCCTTCTGTACTCTTCTTGGCCTGCTTCTTCTCAGTCACTGCATCCTCTGCCTCAAATGCACCTTGCATGAGGCTGTCTAGCCCATCAATACCCTTGAAAACAGGTTGGTCGTACCACATAGCAACTGCTCGGCTCTTCTGTTGGTTTTGTAAAGGCTCCTTCGGTGCTTTCAATGTCTGAAGTAGCTTTCCGCTTCCATTCTCACGTTTGCGCTTCGTGCCTTGTGGAGGCTTATTCTCTTCATCCTCCTCATCATCCACTTCATCGGAAAAGCCCATATTGTCATTGAAGTCATTGCGTCTCTCGTAAGCCATAGCGTCGTCAGCTTCACTGTCTTCGCGTTCAAGCTCTTCTTGTTCAAGATCTTCTTCTTCATTATCGCTTCCCCCCTTCCGAATGCCACCCCATTCTCTATCGTTGCCCTGTTCAGCATCACGCTTCATACGAGCTTGTCGTACTCTATGCTTGGCGTCTTTTTCGAGCTTTTGGTTCTGATACTCATCGTATAGCATATCGAGATTGGCTTCTAGGTCTTGATATCGGTTCTCCTCTTCGTCTTCCGAGTCGTAGAAATCGCTATCATCCTCCTCTCCTGAGTCTTCGCCTGCATCTGATCCATCCTCTTCATCAGATGAGTAGTCACTGGCATCCTCCCGGAGTGTCACTTTCTTCCGTTTACCTCCTTCGACTTCGTTCAGGTCGAACATGAAGTCTGCATCGTCATCGATACCGATCTGATCTTGACGTTCTAGACCAATATCCAAAGGTGTAGTCATGTGCAGTTGTAATCTTTGAATATCCTTCATCTTCTTTTCGCGCGATTTACGTTTCTCCCTTCTCTTCTTGCTGATTTCTTCTTCCTTCATGCGTGCAATGTCGGCGTCCATCTGTTCTTCTTCATCCAATTCTGGCATTTCCGAGACTTCAACTGCATCGGTATACTCTTCCACTGCTTTCTGTTTGACGTCCAATCCCATCTCTTCTCGTATCGTAGAGCGCCATTTCAGCAGGTTTTTGAAGTCTTTCTTGCCTAGTACCTTTAAATCCTCGCAGCTTCCCTTTACTTCCTCTGTGGTGGCTTCGTTCGCAAGGAGTTCCTTCTCTTCAGGAGTCTTGAAAGTGAGTTGATTTGCATTGCCAAGTACGGTGATGGGATCGTGATTCTTGATGAACTCCATTGCACCAGTGCTCTTGAAGAGCAGTAAGTCACCTTCTTCGTAACCTTCTCTTGCTCTTCTCTTCTTCTCTGGATGAAAGACCTTCATAGCAGCAGGTGTAAGCTTGTCCATTGTCATGTGTCCAGCGGCTTTATTCAAAGCTGCTTGATCAGAAGCGTCTTCACCCTGGGCGGTAACAAGATCTAGATCTTTGAAGACATGCGAAGGGTTCAGGAATCTAGGATCGATACGCTTTGGAGCGAGGAAACCTTGACAGACGACGAAGATTTCGGCGGAAACGTTACGTGACGAAGGGGGTTTTGTTGCTTCTACTTTCTGGAAGAGCTGATTGAATACCCACATCAAGGAATTGTAATCTTTGGATCTGAAAACCTTGGTGACGAATGTGCCTCCTTGACGCAAGAATTCGGTTGCCAGCTTCAAGGAAGCAAGTACAAGCTCGGACTGCATGAAAGCATCTTGAGCCCAAGCTGTACCGACGTTGGGAGCACCATCGTGAAGCACGACATCTGCTTTCCAATCTTTCACCTCATCTCGAAGACGACGCCGGCAGGAGTCGGAAGTGATATCATCTGCAAAAGTGATGCAGCGTGGGATGGGCTTGATGGGTGTGAGATCCACTCCAAGGATGATGGAGTTGGGTGGCATGTACTTTGACGCCACTTGAAGCCAACCTCCTGGGGCGGCGCATAAATCGATGAGACATCGGCAGCTGGGGGATTTGTAGTGTGGTTGGATGAAGGTGTGAGTGCAAATAGATGGCGATTATTGCAGGAGACAGATTGTAGGTGAAAGGCAGGATTTTCAGTCAGTACTGGTCCTTGAGATTGCCTGATCGAGGAGACGATTCTTTTCCAGGACAGCAAGCACCCAAAGAAGTGGTGATGATGATGAGAGAACTCACTCCTTCAGCAGCTCATACTTCTTGTCGAGCTGTACAAGCTTGAAAGCAGATCTAGCTCTGTATCCCTGCTCCTTGGCTAGTTTATAGTACTGCAACAGAGTAGCCACACAGTTTAGATGGAATTGACGGATTTGAACGGTCAAAAGCAGCACACGCACCTTGTCGAGACGACCCTTTCCGGTCTTCTTGTCTCTCTTACCCATGATGAGGTATGAAGAGGCTTAATATGACGGTATTCCAAGAGTGCGAAGGTGTCGGGATTGAAGATGCCTTGTGATATTTCGAAAGTTCTGCCTGTGCATATTCTCGATCGCTTCCCAGTGCTCAGCTCGACACAAGCACAGAGATGCGTGCATTCTGTCTCTCTCCTACTTGACGACAGAGTGAAGCAGCAGCAGCAGCAAGAGGTGGACAGTGTGCAGTAGACAAGAGGAGCAGGAGGTGGCTAAGAGAGAGGGCGTGGCCTGCGAGACACATCAAGCGGCGGGTGCTTTCATCTCTTATTGCCCTTCAACGCTCGCCCTTCCCGCCCTGTTCCACAGCAGCCAATTCATCGTTCATTTGCAAGTTGAGCATCCATTCAATAGCAATTCCTAGACTGCTACTTCGCCATGGCCCCTGCTGCTATCCCTCCACTCATGTCAAGCGATGAGGTGAACCTTCTCGTGTACTCGTATCTGGCAGAGTCATGCCTGGATCATTCTGCATTCACCCTATATTCAGAGAGCAGACTGGGCGACTTTCTGAATTCTGGAGAGGAGAACCCTCCTGCTGTTCCTCCTACTGGCCAGCTTATTCGAATACTTCAAAAAGGCTTGCTCTATTTGCAGGCTGAAGCCAAGTATCGAGGGGTGAGTCCTTCTTGCGCTGTTGTCGACCAACTTCGAACGAACGAATATCTGACCTGAGACTCTTCCCCTTCCGACCCACTACTTCCATAGGAAGACATCACTTCAAACCCACCCCGCCTCATAGGCTATGAGATCCCAGACACGCTACCCCTTCCACCTCTACCCAAATCACTCCCTCCACCTTCACCACCGCCAGTGGCCTCATCTTCCAAGAAGCGTCAACCTCCTTTAGCAAGTTCAAGTGCAGCAACAGCAGCTTTAGCGCATGCCACTTCAAGCTCAGCAACCAACCTGAAACGCAAAGAGAGTTCTAAAAACGGTGATAACAGCAGCAGCAATGCAAGAAGTGCCAGCGAAGATATTCCAGGTCAAACTCAGGCGAAGAAGCAAAGGATGGCAGCGAAGTCACCCACTGCTTCAACTTCAGACTCGGCTATGAGAGATGCTCAAGCCACTTCAACCTCTTCCGCAACGGCAGAGAACGCCGAATCGTCAGTGCAGACGTCAAAAGAGGGCAATTCTGGCACAGAAGCTGCAGCTTTAGCGCAGTCTGCAAAGAGCAAGAAAGGTAAAGGCAAGGCGACAGATACCCAAGGAGGTGACGCAGAAATGTCAGGCGGCGAAGGACAGGCTGGTACTGGATCCAAGCCAGTATCTGCAGCAGGAAGCGCAAATGGAAGCGATAAGAGCAGTTCAGCAGTGACAAAGACTGCCACAGCACCCGCTGCTGCCAAGTCAGCTCTTCCAGCGAGTACTTCTACCACAGTCGCGCCGGCTACATCTTCCGTCAAATCTGAAGGTGCAACGACCTCAGAGACACGCAGGTCCGCTTCTCCAACTACCACTACCGCCCGCAAACCTAATGGAATTTCCAACCTGAGCAAAGACAAGAACCGACCGCGCTCTGCATCTCCGAATACCAGTCTTCGCTCTGTTTCCTCCTCTTCCAACTTCAACTCTGCGCGGAATGCTGCTTCGTTACAAACTCCCACCATTGATTCATCCAAAGCTTCCACCTCTTCATCACTGACGCAAACTCAAGAAGCGTCCTCCAAGTCGAACACATCGACAACAACGAAATCAGCTCCTCCACCGCCTCCACCTCACATTGAGAAACTCGAACCCAAGCATGTTATTAAGAAGGACGAAGTTATTACGCTGAAAGGCCATACTATGCCGGTCCAGCCATGTCATTGGAATCCGCAAGTTGAAACATTGCTAGCTACTGGATCTGGAGACTCGACAATGCGAATATGGGATGTACCCGGTGAGGTGACTGGCAGTCCTATTACCTCGACTGTGGTATGCAAGCACTCATCAGGGCAGAGAAGGTCAGACGTGACGGCTCTAGAATGGAATGTCGATGGAAGTCTATTAGCATCAGGATCAGAAGATGGCATTGCGAGAATATGGACACCGTCGGGTGATCTACATTTGGTACTCTCGATGCATCAACGGACTATATTCTGTGTGAAATGGAATAACACAGGCAGTATGCTCCTGACTGGTTCACTGGATCATTCAATATGTCTTTGGGACACAGGCTATGGCAAGGTCAAGCAGCAGTGGTCAACTCACGCAGATTCGATATTAGATCTAGACTGGATGACGGACGATATTTTCGCTTCGTGTTCCATGGATAAGATGATAAACAGTGAGTAGTCCATCCGTCTGGAGAATGTCTATCTGCACCCTGGAAATATACTAACGTCTCTTTCGCTCGAACAGTACATCAAGTTGGCCGAAACACGCCTGTCTATCGATTCAAGGGCCACTCCGATGAAGTCAACTGTATTCGATTTTGCCCAAACAATCGACACCTCGCTTCCTGCTCAGATGACAATACTGTTCGAGTATGGTCTCTCCAGCCAGTCAAGACAACCCTCGGCCTTTCCGACAAGGACGTGCAGAAGGAAGGATCAGATGAGAACTCGGAGCCTAAACTACCGGGAGACGAGAAGGACAAGCCATTTGTCGTTCTGAGAGGTCACGACAAGGAAGTACATGCTGTCTCGTGGTGTCCTAAAGTCAGCCCGGACTCTCCAAAACTCCTCGCTAGCGCTTCATTCGATGCAACTGCTCGAATATGGGATGCCCTCACTGGCGCTTGCCTATACATCTTCAGTCGGCACACGGACATGGTCTACTCCTTAGCATGGCAGCCGGATGGCAACTATCTCGCGACGGGCAGCAACGACAAGAAAATGTGCGTCCTCAAAGTGCCTCGCGCGAAGAAGGCATCTGAAGAGAAGAAGGAAGCGGAGCCTGAAAAGTACGAGTTGTCACTCGAGTATGAGCACCCGGGCCCAATCTATGAAATCTGCTGGCACCCAACAAGAGACCAGATTGCAGTGTGCGGAAAGTGGGAGGGTGTTAATGTCGTCAACTTCGATCTTCCAAGTGCAGTCAAGAACACATAAATGTCCTGGGCAGCACAGAGGTTCACATGCTAATTAAAAGCAAACTTGTAGCTAATAGTTAATAATTTCAAATAGGCTGTTGTTCATGTGCAGCTAGGTAAGATTGCTAGTTACCTGCTCAAGTACCGCAGGCCATTCGGCTCTTCCTTTTCACTGTTTTAGACAGTTTGCACGTGCATGCAAGCCATTGCCGATGCACGATTGAACATACATGTCCTGTCTTTTGGCGAGTTGATTGTTTGACTTCGAAAACAAACGGAATAGGACCAGTGGCTCTGCATGGCGTACCTGTAACGTTCATTGAATACTTGCTTCTCGTGCGCACACGCCCGAAGCGATCGCAGGCAACGCATTCACACTGACCGCGCCTTGCCTTTGTACCGGCCGACACGTTAATAGCAGGCGAGATTGCAGGCATCTCGAGGGTGTTGGGCATCATGCCTGACAGTGAACCACCGTGCGTTCCTTTTTCCAAGTGCTAAGCCAGCGTTGAGCCGCACCTCCATCCAGAATGGCACGTGAACATACTATCGCATGCTGATTCCGGTCATGCGCTTGTTCTTCGCACTGATCCCTCACCAGATCTTTTGCAACACCGCAAGAAGAAGCTACATACTATCGAGTACTCTCGAAAGACCTCCAAGATGAGCTTGAGGATCTCAAGTTGGCGCTCGCCGACTTTCAGTCAAGCAGCAAAGAACTCGAAGATGAAATGGAAAAGGAGCTTGCAAACACAGAGCGGCGAGAGACTGAGCTAAGACACGAGGCAGAGCGTCTGCGAAGTGATGTGGATGCATGGAAGGTGGGTCTTAGGCCTATGAAACTCTTACGTGTGCGTGCTGAGTCTATGTCATGCCGCTCCACAGAGCCGTCACCAAGACACCCTCAAGGAACACTCCAAGACTATGCAGCATATGCAACAAGAATTAGAACGTTTACGAAACTCAGAGAAAGCATTAAGAGGAAAGTTGCGCGACATCGAATTGGATAATGACGATCTGGAGAAGAGCGAGCGTGCAATATCTTCCACTCTCTCTGATGTAGAATCCCGCTACAACAAAGCTATTGAGCGGACGGCCTTGCTGGAACAGGAGCTTGTCGACAAAGCAAGACTTGAAGAAGAATTGCAACGCACAAAGGATGAGTTGCGTGATAATATTGAAGAGGTAGCTGTTGTGAAGTCAGCTCGAGACGAGGCAGTGGCAAATGCGGCTTTGACAACGGCTCGAATACACGAACTTGAAGCACAAGTCAGCCAGCTCAGGGCAGATGCGCTCGAGAACGCATCTCACAAGTCGCCGACGACACCCTTACGCAATGTCGGAGAGCATGATACCACGAGACGGCTGTCTACAATGCCTTCTCCAGACATCGACTCCGCCGACGAGGGCACTCCTACACATAGTGCGGCTAATCATGCTGCAGTTGCCCTTAGTCCCTTATCTGGAACCTCCGAGTCTCTACACTCCTCTGCTTCGCTTGCGCCGCCAGTGCAGTCGAAAGGAATAACTCGCTCAGATACTGTGCAAAATCTAGCAAGCATAAGTCTCAGACAGACGTACAGTCCGGCTACAGCCAGAGAGAAGAGGTCGGAAGGAATCATTAATGACATGAGAGGTCTAACGCTGCGGATGCAGTCCATGTCAAAGAGCTTGAATACACGGCGAGAAAGCCTAATGGCGGGTTCTGCAATACCACGGCCGACACCTCGCAAGAGTGCGGTGGTCACCTCAACAAGAGAGCGCGAGACTGTCGCTTTCCCCAGAAGTTCGTCTAGTAGCAGCATAGTCGGTCGAAGTCCTGCCTTCGTGCACGCATCACAACGGTCTACACAGCTGTCACCCTCAGACTCCTTCAAATCGCCGATTTACGCCAGACCCAGCTCTCGCCTAGGAGGCAGTAATCGCGTAACTCCGTCTCTGGACAATGACCGGTCTGCTTTGAGAGCTTCGCGACCTGCTTCGCGCCTTTCCTACGGGACAAACATACCTCGACCCGAGACGCCTTCGTCTTTATCTAGGCCTACGACACCTTCTCAACCTCCGGGCGGTGCTACAGCTCATCGAGCGTTCCGTCGTGTCAGTCTTGGTCCTACTAGCAGCAAAAGGTTGTCCAAGTTGGCAGATGAAACGGTACCACCCCTACCTATTACACCGACGACGGCTTCTACTACGAACGCTGTATTGAAACGGAATAGTTTAGCAAACAGTGTCAGGAAGCCAACCACGATTTCTGCGCAACCAGTTTGGAGGTAGATTGTCTCGGCGGCGCGTATTAAGTGAACATACCGCCCCGATGCGCGCGATGGACGTTAATTCGAAGTTCCTTTACGTCGAGTGTTGTTGTGATTATAATATAGTCCCGTTAGCTACACCTACGAATGATTTATGAAGATACATGAATAGGCGCTTCTTGGGGGAATATGACCCAATTTGTGTGTCGTGTTGGTTTGCCACTAACATCTTCTCATCCCACAGCTGCATTCGTATGTTGCAGGACGGACTGATCTTAGTTATTACACTCCAAGTAGAGACGACTCTGAAGCTATGGCAGCCTACTGGCCAGTCATACCGTCGCATACAGGCTATGTCCAATAGTGTCAGTCTGGCTGGCTCGATCATTTCGTTGCCGGGTGACAATTGCTCGACAAAGGCCTTTGAGCAGACATCAATTCGACATTGGCCGACTTCAGCGCACATTGCATCTATTATCCTATATCTTGCGGCTCTCTCCTTCAGCTCGAAACGTTACGCCCGTCAACAGTAACAGCAGTGACCAAGGGAGCTACTCGGTTAGAAGTTCCAAAACGAGCAACGTCGAGAGACCGCCATCGAGGCTTCAAGCATCATAGTCAGACAAAATGGGAGGAGGTAAGACTACTGCATCACACCGTATGTAGAACATGTCTAATGATCCTGCTTCCCGACAGGTGATCTGAATTTGAAGAAGAGTTGGCACCCGGTGAGTGAAACCAAAGCCCCCACTGCCGCGCACGCTTCAAACAGTCAACTGACGATGCTTTTACTGCCAGGTCTTGATGAAGTACGTACATTTCTAGACTTCTTGTTGATTGCATGTCTGACGCAGTAGTCGGTTTTGCTCCTGCTAGAAATCAAGCCCGGGTATGGGAGAAAGAAAAGGAGGCTCTTGAAGAACGAAAGAAGCTCGCGCAACTACAGAAGGAACGCGCAGAAGAGAGACAGATACAAGAATTGCAAAGACTACAGGCGGCTCAAGGAGGAAAGAAAGTGCAGGAAAAAGTCGACTGGCTGTACGCCGCTCCGTCAGCTGGCGCCGGCCCACAAGCAGAGGAACTCGAGCAATACCTGCTTGGAAAGAAGACCGTCGATAAGCTGTTCAAGGAACAAGATGAGCGCAAAATGGCAGAGATGGCTGCATCTTCGGGTCAAGCGGCCGCACAAGGAGGTGTAGCCGGACTGACAGCCGCTGGTCAAAATGCCAACAACGCTCGTGACCTCGCTGCGAAAGTGCGCGAAGATCCCCTTTTAGCCATCAAACAGCAAGAACAAGCTGCTTACGAGGCTGCGAAACGTAAATACATTCGAGAAGGCAAGATGAAAGGGGCGCATCCATCTGGCAGCGGGACAAATGCTGTCGCCGTGGACCCGTCTCAGAAGCGCAAGCGGGAGAAGGAACTGGAGAAAGAAGAGAAGCGGAAGCGGAAAGAGGAAAAGCGAAGACATAGAGAGGAGAGGAGAGACGGTCGAGATGGTCGCCATGGGCGTGATTATACGGATGACGAGGAGGATTATGGAAGGCGCAGTCGGCGACGCCACGACAGCGAAGATGAAGACCGCTCCCCTCGTCGCAGAAGAAGCCCGTCTCCTTCCCGGAGGCAGCAACACAACAATGAGCGTTCACCTACGTCTCGACATCGTACTAGATCGCGTTCACCACCACGTACAAGAGAACGAGACGAAGATCGTAACGGGAAGGCGATGAACGGGCATGACGATAGAAGAGACAGCTATGCTAGACGCAATGGCGGGAACTCCGGATCAAGGTCTCGCTACAGCCAAGACCATGCACAGCGACCGCATTCGGATAGCTACTCGGAACAGCGATCACGTCACGAGCGGGATGGAAGCGCGCATCAAGACAGACACAACTACGACAGACGCCCTCCTGGGCCATCATCAAACGGTATGACCGAAGAACAACGCGCCAAGGCTCGTGAAGCGGCTGCTGCTCGTCTAGCTGCTATGCAGAAGGATGCAGCAGACTTGAACGTCACCAGAGCTGATAGAGTAGCACGCAATGAAGCTGCCGATGCCGAGGTACTAGCTCGAGAGGAAGCAGTCAGACAGCGGTCTTCCAAGGGTCTCAAGGGACAAGGACCCGAATTCATGCTCAACGAGTACAAAAAGCTGGGAGATACCTCCCTTGGCGATGCTATCAAAGGCAAAGGTAGATCAACGATGATTAGGGACAGGGATGATTAGGAACAGAAATCATTGGTTGTTACGCTTCCTCCTTACTGTTGTTATATGGACTATGACACATATCGATTTCTTTCGCGCAAATGCGACATTCTTACTCAAACCTGCGATCATTGTGCTACTTGGACCACTACAACACCCTGCATACTTTGTCTAACTAAACGGATGGCTTGTATGGGTATTCCTTCGCCCAGTGCCTTGCAATCTCTTCGCGAGTCGCAACCCAGACGCCCTCCTTCTCAGAAATGTACTCCTGCGGTCGAAATCAGCGTCAGAACATGAATAGACCCATATGGTGAGCAGCAAGTAAGACTAACAACAAATTTCTTGATGGCAGGGAATCTACCGGGCTGGCCCATGTAGCGAGCGTGCAGGGCGATAGTGATCATTGCGGGACGGCCCTCGCATCCTTCTTCGTAGATAGTACTGAAAGGGGAAAGTCAGCTGCTGCGCGCTCGATGAATTCTTGTGGTAAGCACGTACTCAAATGAGTTAATCATCGTCTCGTAAAAGTCGCTCGGAGATGAAAATCCTCCAGTCACGTAGAATTTCTACGTCATACGCTCAGCAAGCCGTCAATGGGAGAGAGATAGCAAGCAGTTGACTCACAAAGTCGTTGTTGCATAAGCTATAGGGAACCATTACAAGCCCTTCTTTGCCGTCGCTGAGGGGAGCTGGAATCCAGTACGGCAAGTCATCCGCGTACGTATCGGCATTGTAGAGAAGCTCCAGACCCAAGTCCTTGTACACCTTGCTGATCAAAGCACGGGATCGAGGGGATGGTCTTCCATAGTACCAACCGACAGGTGCTTTACCGGTCTTTGAGCATTTCTGGAATGTCTCAATGCCTTGGCGAATGAGAGCCTCCTCTTGGTCGGCAGGCATCTCTTTGTAGCTGATCCAGCGGTGACAGTGCTGTCAAAGCGGCCGGCTCAGCTTGATGTACATCTATGTTACATCCCAAGAAAAGAAGGAACATACTGAAGCTATCTCGTGGCCGTCTTCTTCGCAAGCTTCGGCGATGGGCAGACATTTTTCTAGAGCTTGTGCGACCGCGTAGATTGTGGTCTTCATACTTTTAAATGGATATCTTAGCTATGTAACATGTCTGTACTAACTGCTATAGAATGTACTCACTCATGCTTTTTAAAGAGACGTAGGAGTCGCCACATTCCTGCTCGAGAGCCGTATTCGAACTGTCGAAGTATCGACGGTCAGAAAGACTTATCCTTGCAAGAGCTTGGGCTAAGTCACTAACCTGAGTCTCCATTGGAATATCTCGCTCGCCCATCAAAGGTGGCATGGGTCCGAACTCTTGGAGCATGACTTCACCGCCGGCATCGCCATTGTCAATTGAATTCTCCGCTCCTTCCTCGTAGTTCTGCGGAGTAGGGCAGCATTAGATTGCGTAAATTGATCCAGTCGCTGCTTTTCACTCACAATAACGAATTGTACTGCAATTTTAGCGTTGTTCGGCCAATGCGGGTGCGGTCTATCCTTGCCGTATCCGATAAGATCACGTGGTGGAAACTCCGTGAGAGCTTTGATCTCAGCTTCTGACATGGGCATGTTGTATAGTGTAGATGAGACTGTAGTGCTAGTGGTACCAGTAATAGTATGCTAGAGTGCTTAAGGAGAAGAGCGAAGTGTCTCAGATACACGCATATGTGAGAAGCTGCTGGACCTCTTAATATCCGTCGGAAGACGCCACTTCGGTAGATAACGCGACTGTTATCGAGCGCCGGCTACAGAAGCGCTATCGTATCGTGATTCCGAGTCGCAAGCGTCTGAAACCCGGGAAGTACGTCGAATGAGAGAGTCGGAGGGATGGCATTGTCATTGCAGACGGATCTGCCGGCTTGCAAGTGGTAGCCCTTTCCGCCGAATTGAAGGCAGCTAGTCACTCCATTCAACGGGGCTCGCACGTGACAAACCGGAGGACGCGACTTCCGCACAACGTTATGATAACGCAACAGGAGACTTGAGAATTGCAGCACAAGACCTGCGTAGTCCTCGCAGAAGCATGTGCTGATATGTCGCTGGCTACATCACCTGTGCCATCCACGAAGTCTGTAATATAGCTAGACAATTTGAGTGTCATTGCACTGATTACACCTTTCGAGCATCAACGCAAACAACCTGTGATACTGATACAACAGATACCCTGCTCACTCGATTGCCGACGCTCACCATACCTTGTGACTGGCAGGATGTCAGCAGCCGTCCTTGGCAGTACACTTCTCCGATGTTTTCAGGCTAGACGCGGCTGTCCCAGATTCCACCACAGCGACATCTTCGGAAGATGCCTTGCTTCCCTGCTCTTCATCGCTAACAAGAGTGTCTTCTCGCGAGGGAGGTGCAGTCTCAAGCGGTATATCCTGGGGAAATTTCTCTTTTAGCCATTGCGCGAAGACGTGCATGCAGTCGTAACGTACTTTGATGACGAAGCATAATAGGAAGCAGAGAGCGACTACAGGAAAGAAGAAGATGAAGACTGACCGGAGTCCTTTCATATCTGCTTGCAGAGCTTCAGTATCTCGACATTAGGCGGAAGGTGATCATCACATACATGCATTTTCTATCACCGTCTGGACTTCAGGTGTAAATGCTTTGACGGCTTCAAGGGAATCTAGCAGGGCTGTTTGCTGGTCGGACGATAAATCTTGTGGAAGTCCGCCAATAAAGATGTTGTTCAACACTGAGTTGGCAATTGCGAGACCGATAGCTCCACCGGACTGTACGAGACGTCAGTTTTGAGGTCGAAGGAAAACTCCACCATATACTTACTGTTCTAGCAAAACTGAGAGAGACGCCATTGTCAGCTTGAATGAGATTGAAGTTGTCAAGAATATACTTACTTTCTTGCGCCGGTGATCACGGCGCGGTCCTCCGCTGACCCCGATGCCTGTGCCAGCACCAAGGCTACAAAATATGTCAGACTACTGATTGAGTGAATACTAGCTGAATCAGACATACTGCCTATGAATCGAATACTTGTCAGCAAGACAAGCATAACAGCAAGCGCTCTGTTGATGGCAAAGACGTACTCTGCAATGTCGCACCAATACCGAGGCCTTGCAACGTGAGAATCCCTCCAATGGTTGCTGGACTACTTGTTCGGGAGAAGCATATTTGGGCGCCTTGTCCAGCAGCTAATAGAAGGAAGCCTGTAGCGAAGGATGACCACGTCCGACCAGTCCATTTAACCACGTAGCCTGACACCACGGTACTAAGAACTTGTACCACCACCAGGCAGAGTAACATTGCCGCGGACTCGATTGGCGTGTAGCCTCGACTGTTCTGCAGATATAGCGGTGTGAAGTATACTGCAATACCGACATGTCAGATACTTGGGCTCGCGTAGAAGCGGAACTTTCCTTACTGCCTCCATAGTAGACTATACCGACCAGCCAGGTTTGAACGAGGAGTAAAACGATATTGCGCGTCTTGAAGCTGGATGGAAGCGACATTAGCCACAATCTGAAACGAATTTCTGGGACGGCATGACTCACAGCCTGCCGGGCAGTAGTGGTACAGCCGCGACAAAGCGCTCGACTAAGACAAACGCGACAGCAGCCACGACCCCGCCAACAAGTAAGCCAATGACTACACTGCTGTTCCATGCGAAAGTTGAGCCGCCACCGCTTAACGGAACCTGGGAGCGGCAAAGTTGCAGTCAGTTTACACTGATGCGAAGATTTTCATGGAGCACCTACCAAGATACACAGTGTCATGGCTAGACTCAAGATGCTGCCAATCCAATCCATATCCTTGATCTTCTCGAAGAAGTTACCCTCCACCGGCTTAAGTGGGACGAAGAACCAGATCATTCCCATGGTGATGACGGATACTGCGAAAGGCATTCCGTGGTCAACACGATAGCGGTACGCCCGTGCAGCTTGAGGAAAACAGCTTACATGGAACGACTAGCCAGAATGCCCATCGCCAGGACGCGCCGGTGGCTAAAGCAGCCCCGATGAAGGGTCCAGCGGCTGTCCGTTCGAACATTTCTCAGCTTGCGTAGCAACCGAATGTAAGAGCTTGACCTCACCGGAGCCGCCTGCAATGCTGATCCCAAGTAGTCCCTGATATTTGCCTCTTTCTCGCATGGGAACTACATCAGACATCTGGCCGTATCTGAGCAATTAGCGACGTACGCATCCCTTTGATGAATGGCACTCCGACTTACAATAATCATGGATAGACTGTTAATGCCACCGCCTCCAATGCCAGCTACTGCCCTTCCACAATA
Source organism: Cystobasidium slooffiae (assembly GCA_019775285.1). Classification (NCBI taxonomy): domain Eukaryota; kingdom Fungi; phylum Basidiomycota; class Cystobasidiomycetes; order Cystobasidiales; family Cystobasidiaceae; genus Cystobasidium; species Cystobasidium slooffiae. The sequence continues at coordinate 43,175 of JACWFZ010000010.1, forward strand.
AAGCCATACTGCATTCTTGGCAAATCCGCTGATGAGATCGCCAAATGCGAATAGGGCTCTTTGTGACGTGAAGGATTTCAGTATATGAAGGTAATCGGAAGCTGCTGAAACATTTCTAGCATGTTTATGACTCACAAAGAACCGACCAATACCACCTTTCTGCCCAGACAATCCGACAAGCGCGAGCTGATGATCTGGAAGCTGGTATTTGCTACGAGAAAAGCTGTTCCCGCCCAGGTTATGGAAGAAGCTGCGTCGAGGTCCGAACCGACAATGGGCAGGATAGTGCTGACTGAGGTGGCGTCAACGAATGACAAGAAAAGAGCTGCTTGAAGACCTATAAAAACGATGAGAAGCTTGCTAGGTGAAAGCTGGCAAGCTTGGTCTTGAATCGCCATCCGCTTGTCTCCTTTCCAAAGCCGTTAGGGTTTGTGGTGAGCGAGATGGGATGTGTGTGTGTGTCTCTCCACGACTGCAGCGCGTTCATGCTATGCTGGTCCAGTGCACTTGCCGAATAAATTTCTGCATGGATGCGGTTCTTCCGACGGATATCCCGTCGGAATAACGGCCTTCAGTGATCGACATGGGACTGCCAGCCATACACGTAGGATAGGATAAGCATCCACGTCTCGGCGAGCAGGTGCGCTACGACGGTGATGACTTCGGCGCTCGTCCCAATGAATTCATCGCATACCGCACTGAGAACGTCGGGGTCGGTGAAAGGATAAGGTAGTAACGACGCTTGCGTTGAGTGACAAGCTGGACGGTCGCCTTTGCCGAAAGACCGTATATACATGCTCGGTGAAGCATATGCTCCTGCTTGCAAGTCATGGTGGGAGACCTCTAAGATCATCTATATATGAACATAACGTGCTGTCTCCTGGTAAGAACCCAGCAGCTCAGTAAAGCATACCAGATGCAGCATCTGGGCAAACGCGTTGAAGTGAATACCCATTGTGCATTGAAACATGACCTTTCTCTTTGAACAATGTGTAATTACGTCTAAATTGCAGCCCCCAAGAAAATCTGTCGTTGCTCTCTATATTCACAGTCATTACAAAGGTACAGACAGACCCTATATAAGCACCGTCGCCCGGCGCAGAACTAGTCTTTATCACTAGTCTTCCATGAATCAATCTTGTCAGATCATATTGATATCTCCATCACTTGTTTGTCATGACGAGTTGGAGCTGTAAGACGAAGACGTCGACATGCTGTTACTAAATTCTAGAAATGAAGTAGAGCTTACTTGTCGGCACAGCTGAAGGCTGAAGAGACAGCTCCGATGGCATACTGGTCGATGATGGACACGACGGCTGCGTAGGCACCGGCGACAACTTGGCTGTGTTTGTAGACATAATCAGTCTGAGTTGATTATCTACGCAATTGTGTAACTTACAAGGCACCGATTAAGATCATGAGCACGTGGAAAGCCCACATAAGCTTTTGCGTCAGAGTTCCTTTGCGATACGCAGAAAAGTCCCAGAGCCAGAGGGTCATGGGAATGATGATCTGTTGAAAGTGGACGTCAGCGGGTGCTGTGCCAAAAAAACATTGCTTATACCCACAGCTAAAGGAGTGAAGGACACAGCCGATACTAGAGAGAGCAAAGTGTTGAAGAACTGGGCGAGCACATGTGTTAGCAACGTGCGTCTGTCGGACAATGTTGTCTGGGTAAACCCACTGGAATAGCTTCGGCAATGATGAAACCTCCGACGCCAACTCCGATGCTTGCAGCACTAGATGTACAAGGCATTGTCAGTGTTACTGTAACGTATCATTCGACGCGATGCGCAAGTGCACGTACAACCATGTCATCCAATGGACTTTCGTCTTAGCTTGCAAGTGTGGGGTGTCACGAAGGAGTCTGACGAAGAGGTACTTGGAGGCAAGCTAGAGAAGGATCTCCTTGTCAGCGTGCGACATGAAGATTGTAGCAGTATTTAGCACTCACATGCTGGTTGATGATGGTACTGGCCAAAATTCCTGGAAGGCCGATTCCATAGCAGATCTTCTTGATAGTTGGTCCTGCACTGCCAAGAGACGGGCTGGCGATGTATCCTGTGGACTGAGTGTTTAGAAAGTCATTCTATGATGCCGGGGAGGAGACGACTTACGTCCGCAAAATTTGAAGATAACCAACGAGAAAACAAGGTAGCTGACGCTTAGCAGGCCCATACAAGCAGCGATGGGCTTCTTGTATTCCTGATACAGTGCCGACCTAGTCAGTAATGGATCACGAGGTACGGACACTTGTCATGGAAGCGCACCTTTGGGTTCTTCATTTCAGCAATCATGGGGATGAAAGCCGAATGACCAGATGATGAAATGAAGATAACGGTAGAGGCAGCCAGTCCAGTAAGGAAAGTAGGGGAGCCGACAACAGTCCAGCCAAAGTTATCGGTAACCTCAGGGGGAGCAGTGGCTGGGCGATCTCGGACAGCGACAGCGATAGTCAAGATCAGGACGGCAGTGTATAGAGAGATGCCACCAATCCAGCCTGGATAACTCGTCAGGATAACATAACTGGCGGGAAAGCGTAAAGGGACAAGGCTTACTAGTGATACTGATCTGGCCGAACTTTGGGAAGGATGCAATCGCGGTACAAAGTATGAAGTTCACGAAAACGAACCTGATGGAAAGCGACAATTTAATTTTGTGTTGACAGGGGAGATTTGCTCTGAGACTCACCAGACTGTGCAAGCCCCATGACTGGACAAGGCGTTGAGTGCAACCGATCCAGCTACATAGCCGGAGCCTGTGACAAGTGTGAAACTGAAAGAGGATACAGAAGACATTAGACCTTACAATACATCAGAAAGACAGCCGGCAGAAGTCTTACCCAATCATGTACATAGCTCCAACAAACTCCTTGTACCACTTTCCTCCAACAAGATAAGCCATGTCTTGGATTCCGTGCATTCCCGGGTGACGGTTGCGGAAGGCAGCTTGCACGAAGGCAGAGTCTAAGCGCAGATCAACAAGGTCAGCTGGGTATTGTAAATGTCTAGGTTATATAGGCCTTACAGGCATTGAAGCAGCCCCATCCAACAATGAGTAGAGATCCAGGTAGAGCGCCTGGATAGTATTGTCAGCGGAAGTGCCAATGAATTCCAGCGATCATTCGGCTTACCGACAGGTCCGAAGACAGATGGGATAGATAGGATACCCAAAGAGAATTGTACTTTGAACATGAGGAAGAATGTCTTGATCCTGTAAGGCGGTGATGAGTAACATTCATGCTATCCGTGAAGCTTCCACTTACCATCCGTTAGTACGGTAGTTCACGCCATCAGCAGTCTTCTTGAAGACCTCGCCATCGTCTTCGTCATAGGCAGAGTTCTTCTCAGTATCTCGTGCAGGTTCGACATTTCCCGAAATGCCTAGATCTTTTTCGGACCCATTGGGAGACTTGAGGGAGGTCATGATGTTGTCCAGAAGTTGGGCGGGTTACCAGTGGTGCAACTGAAAAGTCGATTTTGGAAAAAGCAAAGAAGAGCTGAGATGATAAGATAGTGTTTGAACAAAAGATCCTCTGTCAAGACTCTTGTATATGGGATTCTACATATGTGAAAGCCTGATAAGCGGCTTCCGCCGGCATCTCTTGACAGAGTCCAGAAGCAGGGTGGCAGCATCATCCTTCGGTTCTTCGGAGTCTGCCTTCAGCCAACACGAACCACAGCGACTGAACCCGACGGTGACAGCATATCTCAGCTTATCACACCTTGGAAAACCTTGATATCGAGTGCCTGATTGCGTCCTTTTATCTTATGGGTCCGGTATCGCGAGCTCCGTCGGAAGTGAGGAAAAGGCAAGATCGACGCCGAGCCTGAAACTTATCGCTCAAATGCGACGGTGGCTGACGGGCGAGCTGGATCCGATAAGACTCGGAAGAGCATACAAAGCCGCTGTGGTATCCATGTAGAATGTCAGGTCCGGTGGGAGCTGTCAGGCTCGTTCATACGTTGTTCTCTCGACGTCTTCTCAGCCAGTCTCCGGCGATTTTGCGTGTACGACCGTCGACATGGCTGTATTATCGATACCCACAGGCCTTCAAGACTGGAACATCCAGGCTTTTACACAGTCTCTGACATCCGGCACTGTCCTGTACTACACAGTCGCTGGCTTCTTATTATACGTGGTGCTCACTGCCCTCCGCAACATATTCTTGTCGCCAATCAAACACATTCCAGGACCCTACACAGCTGCTGCCAGGTGAGTTCGATCCAGCCAAAGATACAAATACACTTCAGAGGCTTACTCTTGTGGAATTATAGTGATTACTGGTCGCTATGGCACCTCTGCGGTGGCGACAGGTACCTTGTGATTCAAAACCTGCTCGAAAAGGTAATCCTGCAGAGCATGGCTTGAAGGCGAAGGCTTATTGACCTAACGTGGTGCTGTCCTGGTACAGTACAACTCACCCGTACTCCGGACGGGACCCAACTCTGTCGTTATCCGTTCCTTCGAGTATCTGAACAAAGTCTACCAGACGAAACTTGATAAGGTAATAATCGAGCCTATTAAAGCCCATGAAGCATTTGTGCTCACGAGTACTCTCTGTACAGGTTCCAGCATATGATGGCTTCCGTACCAACCATGGCACGCCCAACTCCTTCTCCTGCGTATCGCCGGCCGAAGCGCAAGGCAAGCGCCGTGGTATGCTGCCTCAGTATGCTACAAGTAATCTTGTCGAGTGGCAGCCTACTTTCGATATGCACATCGGTGAAACATTGGCATATCTGAACAGTCTACCTGCCAACCGGAGTGTGGACATTTTAGGCCTTGTAGCACATGGTCTCATCGACGTAAGTATTCCGCCCTCAATCTGGTTGTGGTACGATAGCTGACTAACATAATGCTCATCGTTAATCTAGATCCTCGGCGATATTGTCCTCGACACGCAGGTTCGCGCGGTCGCTGACTTTGCCAAAGGCCAGCCGAATGCTATCGCACGAGCAATCACCTTTTGGCCCAAGCGGGGCACAATTGTAGGTCTTGTCATTTTATACTTGCCGAAATCGTAAGCTCACAAGGCAATGATCACTTGACTCACTCGAATGTTTGGTATAACAGAAAGGGCAGCTCCATCCGCTCGTCTGGAAGATTCTCGAGTATATTCCACACCCCTTCTGGCAAGAAATCGTGCAATCAGATGCAAACTTGGCTGCATTCGTTGACCCGCTGGTACTTCGTGCTCGGATGCAGCTCTCGCAAGGTGCGACACCTGAGCGACCGAGTCTGGTCCACCGTCTGTCTACTGTGTGAGCAAAACCATTGTCATGTTCCTCGCATCTCGCATTTCGGCCCGCTGACCACGTACATTCCTGCAGCACGAACTCTATTGAAGGCGGACAATGGCCTGCATCACATGTCACTTCGGAATGTATTGATCATTTCCTAGCTGGCACGGAGACGACCAGCACTTCGATGGCCTATACCTTCTATCACCTCGCGCACGACAAGGAGACGATGCAGAAACTGCAAGCGGAACTTGATGAGAATATGGAAGCCAACACGGTTCCTGGAATTCAGGAGCTTGCTCGCTGGCCATATTTGAACGCCGTCATTAAAGAAAGTGAGTTGACCTATGTTGGCAAAGCACAAAATAGTCAGAGCAGCACTGATGACCTTGTACACATTCAGGCTTGCGACATTATACTATCAATCCAGGCTGCTTGGATCGTGTCGTTCCGGAAGAGGGCATTATCGCGGAAGGTGTTCCGATCCCAGCTGGAACCTATGTTGGCATTCAAGCATGGACGACACATCACGACCCTGCAGTGTGGGAAGATCCATGGAGTGTGTATCCTCTCAGTTAACTTACTCGAGCTGTAGGCGGATGCTGACTGTTCCTGCGTTTTTTACCAGAGTTCAAACCTGAAAGATGGTTCAATGAGACTGCGGACATGAAGAAGGCATTCATTCCTTTCTCAATCGGCGGACGGAGCTGCCCTGGTCAGAAGTAAGCGTCACTTTCCTTTCATGGCTGTATTTTTGCTTGGCTGTCTCGATAGTAGCTGATCTTTTCGCGTGTGTACCATTTCAGCATTGCCATGTTCGATCTTCGACTCTTCCTAGCTACCATCGCCCGCAACTTCGACATTGAGTGCCCCCCTGAGACGACTTGGGCTTCAATGAGACCTTTCGATTTGACAACCGTCTCACCTAGAAGTGGAAAGTGTGACTTGATCTTCAAACCCCGCAGTACGCCTGCCCAAGCCTGATTCGTGACTTGTTCATGTCCACGGGGCAGAAGATAGACTTTGTATAGACATACTGCAAGGAAAGGGCAACTCGATGGTGGCATGAGGATCCTCTGTTTGTTCTAATGTATTCAGGCATTATTTTGTCTTTTAGTGTATGTTCAATAGTCGAAATATAGCGGCCTGTTCTGTCGTAATGACATGTAGACATCGCACACCTGCGCAGAGAACCAACGTTCGTTGGTTCCGTCTTTCTTTTCTGCATGATGTGTTCCCGGTATGTGTATACCTCTGGCCCATACACTTTTTGTGCTGCAGGGAGAGTCTTTTCGCAAAACCTTTCCAGGCAAACTACGAGCCTTCCCTAGAAGACCTCGAGCCAGGCAAGCAGGGATTCCTTCCTTCCATTCTGCCCTCTCCCTCCGATCGAACTTTTTCCAGTTGGGCAGAAATTGGTGGCGAGGGTTCAAGCAGGCGGTGGAGGGAGTGAAAAGAGGGGAGGACAGGCGAGAGCAGGCAAGGCTCAGGCTGGCAGCGCGAACTTGGGCGAGCGAAGAGGGCAATCGAAGTTTCCTACAGGCAAGGACTCGCATCTCGCACATTTCACACTCAAGTCAAGTCCATCTATACACACTTCAATACCGTCAAGATGCCTGGTGTCAGAGACGTCCGCGCAGAGGACTTTATCACCGCCTACTCATCGCACTTGAAGCGATCTGGTGCGTTGGCATGTTCATTCGAAGGAATCAGCCATGAGAGCATACGGCAGTGAAATGGCAGCAGCGGGTGGACAAGAGGGATGCGATAGTCAGGCGGCAAGGGTATAGCAACAGGGAGGGATCAAAAGAAAGGGCCTCGATGGAGAAGACTGTCCTGCTGCCGTCCACTGCCGTGTGCTTTCAGGGAGGATTGGAGCAATGAACGACGGCCCTTTGCTGACGCTGTCTATGCTGTTACCCACGAATTGCAGGCAAGCTCGAAATCCCAGTGTGGGTTGATATCGTCAAGACTGCTACCTTCAAGGAGCAAGCTCCTTATGATCCAGATTGGTTCTACGTCCGAGTGCGTCACCTTATCGAGGGCTTTTTGGTCTCGTTGTTTTCCGTGCCCAAGTCGTCCAATTGCTGATCATTTTCGAACTTCTTTCCTACAGGCCGCTGCTGTCGCTCGTCACGTCTACCTACGCAAGCACGTCGGCGTTGGCCGAATGCAAAAAGTTCACGGTGGTGCTGCCAACCGAGGACAGAGACCATCAAGACACGTCGATGCTTCCGGTGGGTTGATCGCACTCTTCCTATGCATTTTGCTGCTTGTCATGAGAAAACTTAGGTGCTCACACTTGCTATTTTCTCGCTCGTTTTGTTATGCAGGCTCCGTCGAACGCAAAGTCATGCAAGGTCTAGAAAAGATTGGAGTGCTCGAAAAAGATCCTCGAGGAGGACGAAGAATCAGCCAGGATGGACAACGTGATTTGGACCGAATCGCAACTGCCGTTCTTGAGTCACAGCGTGAAGATGAGGATGAGTCCGAGGAGGCCGAGGAGGATGAAGAGTAAATCACATACTCTTTATCTCACTAGTAAAGCATTAGGCAGCAGGAGACATGCTTCCAGTTAATACGGGATTGTGCTGGAGATATAAAGCGCACAAGCCTCGAATGACCGAGTTTGTTTACATCTACCGATACACTACTACCACTACTGGAGGAATAGGAGAGTCTGCTCGCTTGCAGTAACATCGACGGTTTTCCTTTTTTCAAATCGTTCCGTTCCAATCCCCTCGTTGAGAGTGCTTTCCGTAAGAATGATGAAAGGATGGCAATCGTTCCTCTACAATGGGCTGACTGTTTAAGACACTTGGAGTCTCAACCGCGGAAACTGATATTCTACCTTTAAAGTATACGCGTTTGCTTGCTTTCCTGACATACGCGTCTCTATGCTTTGGACATGCTTCTTCTTGTATCTGTCGGCCGAGAGGCGGGGGAGCTCCACAAGTGAATTGACAATGTTTCTTCCTGCAATCTACGCGACTGTTGACTGGCAAAATGCCAACACGGCCATCTGCATGCTATCAAGAAAGGGTTGCCTTGTTGTTATATGGTATTGAGCAGTTTTCACCGGCCTGGCTGCTTTGGCCGACGTCATTTAGGCCTCCAGAAGCTTCAGAAGTCAGGCTCTAATGTAGGTTCAGGCTTTCAAGGCTGGGAATGACTGTCTTATAGTACCATTGTTGTAGTGCGATGCAAGAAGTATTCGAAGCAGTTCCACCCTTCAACCTCAACTTGTTGACAATTCGGCACGTTTGGGTCGATTGCATTGATTGATTGCATGAACCACACATTGACGACACGTGAATTAAATCAAGCAGGGAAGAAAGCAGGAACAAAGCGAGGGAGGGAGGGAGGGAGTACTTCTCTACCGCGAACACATCAAAACTGTCAATCCACAACATGAACAACATTGAAGATCCATCCACTTCCTACTCCTTCTTTTGCTGAAAAGTATAATATCCTTCGGTGACGCGGGAGGAAAAAACCGACAGCGTGGGACAGGTCACCAGAATTTAAGGAATACATCCACAATACTGCTGGCTGCTGCTGGAGTTGTTGCGTTGCTGTGGATGGGATAGGCGACAGGCGGGTTGATTAGACTGTTGACGACCTCAGCTTCCTTACATGGATAAGAGACTCCTCTATATCTCGTAACTCTTGGAGATCATCAACACCTCTGTCCACTCTGGATCTGCCACGCTGAAATCAAGCAGGAGGAGCGCGTAGTGAAGAGAAGAAGAGGAGGAGGAGTGAGGAGGAGCAGAAGAGGGTATCCAGGCACACGGCCCTAATACACTGCATGCATGATATACTCAAGATGGATAACCACACCTCACCTTCAAGCATCGCTTTGCCTCTCTCGCCAATTGCTACGCCTTCACTGTCGCGTAGCAATAGCAGTAACAACAGCAACGGCAAAATGACGAGGATGATCAACAGCAGCAGCAGCGGTGTATCATCAACAACGCTACTCCCTAGATCATCATCATTGGCAAGCTCACTCTCGTTGGATACAGATAGAGCACAGTCATCATCTCCTCAACAACAGCTAGCTAGTCCCACTGCTCTGCTGGATGCATACGGAAGACCGTCTATAGATTCTATCGCCGCTGGACTCGTGGGCGAGAGGTACACGTTACAACCGCGACAACGAAGACGGACAGTGGATGAATATGGCTATGATGATGATAATATGCTAGAGGATGATGAGGACGAAACTGCATTCAGTCACCACGGTCAACCTGCGCATTGTAAGCCTGCAAACTATGATTCCTGCCTGCCTGTCACCGACTTGGCATGCATGCCTCTCTGCATCTTCTTTATTCCACCTCGGAGATCCCTCCCTCTGTTTCCCCAAGGCACGTGCTAATCAAAACTGTATTCTGTCCTCATTCCATTATTTCCAATCATGCATGCTCTCGACTCGCTGTCTCATGGTCTTTTATATTGCTTTGCAATGCCGTGTCAACCATCGACCATCGACAACTTCGACTTGTTACTGAATACCCTATGGCTACACTCGACGTCAAAATCGGATGATCAACAGCTCACATCCACGATGAAGACGCTACGATAAGGATAGCTCCTCAAGCTTCGACATCCTATTTCCATTCAGTCAAGAAGCTACCCAAACCACCTCGTCCTCCACGTATGCGTCCACTCTCGCAGGTCATTTCGACGACCAGCTCATTCGATGAACCTCGTTATTCTCAAGATCACAACGATGCCGCGATGAATGGTACTCCACTATCTTCAGTTGAAACTGCTCTTCCCGCGCACTATAACATCAAGCCATATCCGAGTAGTTCCTCCTTAATGCGTACTTCCTCCTCTATATCATCAAATTTAGCACCTTCAACGTCGTCGATATCTTCAAGGCCGGCTTCTCTACTAGTCAATAATTCGTGTACAACCTCGAATGCACCATCACCGCTCATTGACATATCATCGGATTCTTCAGCTGCTAGTTCGTACTTTCTTTCTACGCCTGGAGGCGTGTCAGAAGATCATCAAATACCGCATCAGGGTACTTTCGTCTCGATACATGGGGGTATTGCTGATGAGAGCAAGCATGGACCCGACGATGAGGCGCTTCTAGGAAGGACACTATCGCAGCGTGCTTTACAGAGGTCAAGATCATTACTACACGCCAGTGGAAACATGGAAAGTGAAGATGGCCATCAACACACTAACACGAGAGCTAGTGTGTATACAACACACACTTCAGCGAGTGACTGGGCGCGTGAAAGAGAGACGGAAATGAGAAATTCAAGATCTGGTGTGTTTGACCTTGAATATGACCTCCGCCAATCAAGAAGTGGGTCCTTCTCGTCCTCCAGTGAAGGAGGACATGTTCTTGGCAATGGAGCAATGTCGCATGCTTCTTCATCTCGTCAGATAGCACAGCAAACTAGTGATTTACACACACTTCAGTTGCAAGATGGTAACCAACTGGTCGAAGAAGTAGAAGAGAACGCGCTCGCGGATCAATCTGCTTTTTCTACTTCTACTTCTGGATTCATTGCAGTTTCAGAACCTGCTTCACCTCCTTTACCGAAGAAAGATCAACATCAACTTCGAGCTCAGCAAGAAAGTAATTCGCAAAATGCCGCTGCTCGACTTGCTATTCCACAAATATCACCTGCTTCTCCTACTTCTCCTACTTCGCCCACATCACCTGGCTATGGGCTTGGAATAACTTCAGACGACGCTATTCACCCTGTCGGACAGCAGTTGCTGCATTCAGCTGCTACTTCCATTACTGCTTCTCCCGACTCGCTATCTTTCCGGGACGCGCAGTTGCCTGATCTCAATGCGCAAGAAGTATTGGGTAGTACGGCTACTAGTCCTTCAAAAAGCAGGTGGAGCACGACGCGTTCATACATACGCCGAAACACAGCCTCTTCAGTCCGAAGCCTGCACCGTCAACAAAGCAAGAGCTCCCTTCTAGACGCTACCAGATCACCTTCTTTTCCATCACTTCAACATTCTTCAAGCTGTACTAGTCTCTCGGAGCAGTACAACAACTCACATTCTAGATATGATGATACTGCTTCGACTGGTGGATACAATAGTGAATCGGATAGACCTCATACTTCGCCTTCTACACAGTTTGCAACCAAAAAGCAAGCTTCACACCCTAATCAGAGCGTTTTACAAACGCTCTCACAGTCCGATTTTGCTGGAAGACCTCCTCAATCACACTTCGGATCTGTTTATGCTTCAAATGCAAATAGCTATCTCTCTACGGAAAGTATACTAGGTGATGAAGCAGAGGAAGTACTGCCAGGTGATAGAGCGGGTCAGAAGAATGATTTCGCCCAAGCTCTGCAGCATCAGCACCAAAGAGGCTATACGGCGGATAGCAATTTACACCCGGGGGGTGGATCTACGAGGCCCACAAGTCAAGCTGTCGTCATGGCTGAGAATGGAAAAGCAAGAGTCACCAAGGTCTCTCCAGAAGAAAATGTTGACGACCTCCTCATTTCACATGATACGACGCATCTCATTTTCAGTGGTGTCTCTCAGCCTGTTGCGCTGAGCACGACACTTACCAATGTCTTACCTGGACTGGCGGATAAGCTCCTCGTGCTCGACATCTCGAATTGCAATCTCTCTGCAATACCTCAATCTATTTTTCTATGCTCAAATCTGGAAGAGCTAAATATGTCAGGCAACCTACAGATCTCCGGCACTCTCCCTCCATTCATTAGCTCGCTGGTCTCACTGCGCGTTCTGTTAGCGGATTCGTGTGGTCTCAATTCTATTTCGCACGCTTTCCCAACTCTTCGTCATTTGCATACGCTCGCTTTAAGATATAATAACCTTAAATATCTGCCTAGTTGGCTATCTAGACTTTCGGACTCGCTGGAGCTACTACTTCTGGATGACAATCCTTTCCATGGCGACTATGCGGATCTCGTCAAGCCCTGTACTCAGGAGGGTCAAACTTCCCCTACGACAGATGCGGCTTCTCCGGAAACTACGACAGCTCGGGGAAGCAAGGAGGCTTCTGTCGATGTAGATACTTCGTTCATCTCGAACGCCTCGGTGCGAGGGAACAGCTCAGAATCGCAAGAACAGGCCGACCTGTTTCCACCCGCTAAAGTGGGCGCGTCCATCAAGTCGCCTAGAAGTTCCGTACTTTCAAGAGCTTCGAGTGTTCGGCTAGCGCTCAACAGATCTTTCAGCCACTTCGATGATCAACCAGCTTCGCAATCCACAAGCCCTGTGCATTCGCTCCTGCTTGCTGATAGCTCTTCTCAAGCTTCCACCGCAAGGCGTCGTGCCAGCGTGTTGAAACCGATGAAAAGCATGGGTGACTTGAACGCTTCACAGCCATCTATACACGAATTGGTATCAAGCGACCAAGAGAATCTGCCAACTCGATTCCCAACTTCACCAGCCTTCCCTATTTCACCTTCATTTTCTGATGCTTCCACTATGGAGTCAGACAGATCATCAAGACCGTCACCTTCGCTTATCCAAGGACAGCCTTCTTTCCGCAAAAGTATAGCTGGAAGCTTCGCCGCGAGAAGAAGTCGAAAAAGCTCTCGCGGCATGACAGCTCTGGAATTTATTGCCAATGAAGTTGGGGATGCCCGCGGGACTCAGTCGCCTCCCAACTTTGCCGAAGCGGTCTCTTCGGCCGATGTCAGCCCTACAATCGAAGAAAAGGCAAAGGAAGGAAGGCCAGGCTTCTTCAAAAAGCTGTCGATGGCGGCTAGACGTAGAAAGTCTAATTCAATGCTGAACAGCGATCTGCCGTCTTCATCACCTCCTCCGCCTCTGCCTCTGCCAGTTGACCAGGTCGACTTGGGCCTCGGCAGACCACCCTTCCTGAACAGTGGATCGCTTCGGAGCAAATCAGCGCCCGATACAGTAGGAGCTAGACGACCATTCAGCACACGGGATAATTTGAATGATCTCCCCCTGCCGCCGAGCATGTCGAACTTGCCAAAAAGTCCAAGCGGGACCTGGCAGTCGAGCATACAATCCAGCATAATGGAAGGTAGCAAGAGATATCGTAAAAAATCTCGACCACCTATCCCGGAAACATTGCTTGAATTGGAAAAGAAGCCCGAAGAGACGAAACCAGCCAAGAGAAGGAGCTATCTCATGCTGAACAGCGTCCTTCCTCCTGTAATATCGCCTGGACCTCTTGCCTTGACATTCGACCCAACGCATGGTGAAGATCACACGATTCATGCCAAGCCGACATTACAGAATATCGCAGAAGAACATTCCCCTACCACTGCTGTACCTTCCAATGCTAGCTCACCTGGATTCAGTCAGTGGTCCGTTGAGAAGAGAAAAGCTGCATTGGCTCCACTGCTCGCTTACCTCAGAGACCTCGACGAGTTGTTGCGCGCCTCCGACAATAAACACGCTGGCGAGGCTGTTCCAAACTTTGCACCAAATTTTACCAGGAGGACAGATAGTTCTAGGGTACCACAGCGCAAAGTCTCTTCAGCTGCTGTATCGGTCGTCTCAAGCTTGCAGCCGGATCGAAGCTCAGGTTATGAAAGTAGCCGAGCTGACAGTACGGGTCTCACAAGCCCATCAAGCGTGCAGGGGCCGTCAAGCAGTAAAGTCAAGGATGATCCGATGAGACGTGATGTGAGTGTACTTGTGTCCATGTCTGGTGATATTGCGGACTAACATTAGTTGTCGTCGTCTTCAGCGCGTGATTGCAGAGATCATCTCTTCTGAAAAGTCGTACCTAGCCAGTCTGCAAGATCTAGTAGCTCTGTACATTGAACCGGCGTCTGCTCCACTCCGCACCGCTGGCGATAACAATAGGGAAACTGTCGTACCTCAAGCAGAGCGTAGTCTCGTCTTCAGTGTCGTGGAATCGATCACCCAATTCCACAGCACAGTCTTCCTGCCTGAGCTGGAGAAGGCAGCTATCTTTGCTGGCGGAGATCGCGATAGCGCTTCTTCACTGGACCATGCTGTGTTGCGACAGACTGCACTCGATATAGCGAAGGTCTTCATTGATCATGCCGCTTTCCTGAAGTGAGCACACCAATTGATTAGTATTGCTCTGCTGGCGCAGGCTGACTGCCCTAACTACAGGCTCTATCACTCGTATACTGTCAACTTTGATACTGCTCTAGACAGATGTACACTGTGGTTAAGCTTCAAGTCCAGTTCTTCATCTGCACCTACACCGCCGCTTTCGGGTCCAGCTGCCCAAAAGGGCAGTCTCACCTTGAACCTGAATCAGCGCCGGCGGATACGGCATCTCCTAAAGACGGCGAAGAAGGATCCTCGACATACACAGATGTCGCTTCAGAGCTATCTCTTAATGCCAATCCAACGCATACCGCGATACAAGCTCCTCTTGGAAGCTTTATTGGAGTGTACTCCGCTTGCAGACTGTCCTGATCAAGGGGAGCCAACAATTGCAGCTGCTTTAGAATCGATTAGCAATTTGGCGACCGAGATGAACGAGCGTAAGAGAGACAACGAGGGAAGGCAACGCTTGGTAAGTCAAGCAACATCTTTTCAACTGCAGAATGCACATCTAACAATTTAATTTAGCTCTACTGGCAAGCCCAGCTTTCACGCTTCAAATCACCTCTTGTTCAGCCGCACCGAACAGTCTTGCGGGAAGGCCACATGGTGAGCAACACCCTCCAACGAGCAGGTTTACGTTCAGTCTGAAATGCGTCTTGATTTCCCCAGCTTTTGGAACGTGTCGTCAAGCGGGACAACGCCGTGGTCGCTAATCTGACCGCTTCTCTGGCCGGAGGCGAGGAGCCCGGTTCTTCTTCCCTCATTCAGATACCCGTTCTGAAAGTCGATAGAACTCGGAAGAAACTCGTAAGCCCATGACTCACACATGCTACCTGGTTTACCTAGCTGAATCCAATGTCACAGATTTATGTGCTGTGCAACGACATTCTCATTCTTGTGCTTGACGCGGAAGGCAGCTCACCGCCGACCGACAAGTACGAAACATTCACGGTTCTGCGGCTGGGCAAGTCGCTGGGAGGCCGCGACCAACCCGCATCTATCTTTGGTCGACCAGACCGTGAGTGCAATGTTAACGCTTTGGCCAGTGACCATCTTATTGATCAGGCTTTCTCTTTCAGGCCTTCGAATTGTCGAAGATCGTGCTATTCTCTATCTCTTCTGCCCGGACGCCGAGTCTGCATCGACGTGTCGGGACCTCATCAACAGGCAAAGCCTACAGACAGGCCTTAATTACCGCTTTGTCGACGGGCAAAATTAAATCGGAAACGAAGTTTACTTGCAGTGCTCAGACGACAGTTTTAAAGAGTCAGTCATTCAGTTAGATAACGCAAAGATTTCAGTATCAATAGTTCGGTAGTTCATGTCGCTTGTAAAGTCTTCACAGCATCTTCGAATTTTCGTAGTGGCCCATTAGGTCAGTCTTGTCGTTGTAAATAGTAACTCTATACTGGATAGCGGCCGCGGGGCCGATTGAGAACCTTTCAAAAAATGATCATTTCGCGTATCTTTACAGGAGAAATGGCTAAGAATGAAAGGTGATCTAAACAACAACTTCCTCTGTCTCTTCCAAGACTTCCTCGATCCACTCTTCCAGCACTTCGGTAGCCTTCTCCTCTTCTGGCCTTTGCTCGGCCTTTGACTTCCAGCCAAGATGTTGCTTGTCTTCCTCGAGCTGTGCCTTGACGCGTTCGCGCCATGCATTCCATTCGTCGACGAGGCGACGACGTTGTTGCTGCAGTTCGCTGGACACGTTCATCTCCTCAAGTTGATCGGCTTCATCGAATTCACGTCCGAACTTCCTCAAGTTCTTGACAATCGCCTTCTGTTGCGCTGGTGAAAGAAGTGTGCGAGGTCTAGGGCGCCATAGGAATTGCTTGAACTTCTCGGCGTGTTGCATCTTGAACAGCTCGGTACCCTTGATATCGTAGATGGAGAAGCCGGGCTCAATCTGTAAAGTAACATGGTCAGCAATGAACACAGCGCAATGGAAGAAACGGGAAGTGAGCTTACCGAGCCCAGCCAGATGGAGCCGACAGCAGCGACATATCGACCACTTGGATCCCAGTAGACCTCAGTAGCGCCATAGTGCTCGATTGTGTTGACGAGTGCAATGCCTGAGCCCGACGGTGGGTCTTTGCTGACATTTGCGTCGACATTCTGTCTAGTGTCCTTATCGAGGTCGACATCCCAGAACTCGAGGTCGAATTTGGATGTAGATCCGAGTGTCGCGAAGACGACTTGACGACCGCGCGGTGACCAGAATATCCGGTTGACGGTCTTGCCATCGAATGAAGCAAGCTGGATGAAGTCACCCTTGCGTGGGTCAAGTTGATAGAAGCTGATTGACGTTCGCACTGTTGCGCCGAGCATATCTTGTCCAAAAGCGGGGTCGTTACTTGTAATGAGAGCGAAACGGTCACCCTTTGGCTCCCATGCGAAAGCGGTAACGGTGTCCTTGATTTCGATAACCTGGATAGGGATGGCCTTTTCGCGCACACGGAATACCTCGAGATTGCAGTATGTAGCCTTCTTTGTCTTGGTGAGACGGTCGACCTTGACACACAGATAATCGCCGCTGCTTTGCCAGTGAAGTTTACACTGTAGTGAGTACGATGTTAGTCAGGGCATAATGGGCATAGGTGTTGAGACTTACGTCTGCGACGTTGAACAGGTTCTTCGTGCGGATGGTCTCTCTGCTTGGAACAGCCATGAGAGCGACACGTGCCGGTTGATTCTGCTGTTCAGGCAACCAGTATGCAAGCATATTCTCACGAGGCTTCTTTGCCTTCTTTGCCTTGGCTTCCTTCTCCTTCTCTGTTTCCTCGACTAGCTTGCCTCCTCTAATCTCGTCTTCCACCTCGGCGAGTTCAGCATCATTCAATGGCGCCCATTCGAAGTCAACAACACCGTCAATCTTGATTGACTTGTTGTCTAGAAGACGCATGCTAGGGGCAGTGTAAACGGAGATAGCTTGGCCTGGGACGATACGTGCAAAGTATTTCTCATCGGCCGACCATTTGAGAATAGGCCAGCTGAGAGCCTTTTTGGGTGCGTCTTTGTCTTTGCTGTCTTGGTCCATTGGCAGTGTACGGATAAAGCGGCCAGTAGCGATATCCCAGATGGCAATATGTCGACCGGCATCGTCTTGTGTGAAAGGATTCGTAGGTGTAGGTCGTGGTGCAGGTTCGATTGGGATGGGTGACAAAGTTACAAGGTATCGCTCGAAAGGTGAGAAGTCGATAAGGTTGGCGCCGGGGTGAGGGAAGCGGTGAATGCGGTTGAATGATGCACCACCCCATAAACCGACACCTGGGCCGTGTAGAGTAGCTACAATCTGACCTGATGGTGACCAAATGCAGTACTTTTCTGTCCAGTTCTGCAGGACAAGCGAGATTAGCGGAGGAGGAAGCTGGCGAGGATGTAGACTGTGACACATACTTGACGTGAGTGATTCGTCTCCAGGTTTGCGCCCTTGTAGACCCAGTCAATCTTAACTTCATCTCCTTGAATGGTGAGAATCTGGTCTCTGGACTGAGCATCCGTTTGCCATCCTTTGAGGTGCTCCTTTGGCTCATAAGAAGCATCCTCATTCTCGATACCAGCGAACTCTTCGGGTGTTTCGAGGACCTCGGAAGCTCCAACAAGCGGAATTGCCGTTAGAGCGTGGCTCTTGTCGAATTGACCGGGCAGGTTCTTCGCAGCCATGTCGGCCAAAGCTGGTGAGGGCAGTGTGACGAATGCGACACTGCAGGTTAAACAAATTGCATCAGCACAAGCCGACACATTTTGAGAACAGAACAAAAGCTTAGACTCACCCTCTGGACTTGCCATTCTCGCCATACGGCAGCTCAAGCATGTCCGGTGTGACCTCGACACCCTTCTTTGCAGCATACTTGCAGATGACCGTCAAAAGCTTCTCTTGTCTATCTTGGGTGATGACAGGAAGACCTTCGATGATGATGGTGCTTGCTAGACTGTGATATGCAAGTGGTGTGTATGCGAGCGATTGTGTATATGTGTATTCGAGATTGATGAAGTGTCGTCGAGGCGCGCAGGGCAAAATTTCAGATCAGCTGCATGAAGGGCGAGGAAGTCGAGCGCGAAACGGGGCAAGAAGGGCTTACGGATCCTCCTCGTACACAGCATATCTAGAAGCAAAGAAGAAACATGTCAGCAACAGGCTTCCATCTAATGCCGCTTTCTTTTCAGCAAGCCGTACGCACTTTTGTTCAATGTCGCTGTAATCGATCTCGCCGTCGAGGTCATGCTCCTCGGTGTAGCCGTTGCTGGGAGGCAGAGCCATGATTGCAGAAAGCGTGTGATGTGCTTCTGATGTGCTCGTTGTGTGCCTGCCTGGTGGTGTTGATGTTGTTGTCGTCCGGAAGAGATATGGAGTATGCTGCTGTTGCCCTTTGAGAGAGCGCCCTGCAGCTTGTTGCGGGCTGCCTCAGCACGTCAAGTCTTGACTTTACACCAACGAAGGCATACGGACACCGCTTTGAAGCATGGCCATCCACTCATATTCACATCCACAATGGCTTCACTTAATTGCCAACCTCTCTTCGTAAAAATGAGGAACGATATACTTGGCTCTGTGGCCGCACTGTCCCTTTTGGTACACCACGCAATTGTTCTCAAGAGCCACTTATCATCAACATCCGGGCAAATGAACTAGGCGATTGCGCATGCCGCATGAACTCTGTGACGAACTTGCAGCTGCTCCGGCTACTTGTTCCTGTGAGCCAGCTCCGTTGGAAAGGGGATACATCTATTTTACTTCATGTTTTCAAGACTGAACAGGACGTCGCGCGAACTAGCTATAGCAAGCTGAGTGAATACAACATCGCTCCAAGAGCTGTTAAAGTAGCATAAGGCGTGAGTTCAGCCCCTCTGAAACCAGCAGAAGTGCTCTTCATGATGGTAGTCGAAACATTGCTGCTCGCTCGTCCGCTGGCTATAGAACCGGCTTGTACGTTCGGCGCAGAGGAGTTGGCTGATGCTGTTGTCTCTACTGGTCCCTTGGCGAGCTCTGCTTGCATTGTAGCGTTGAAAGCACCGGTCAAACCAGTGATTGAGAACCTAATTTGGAACGCGGCTGATCAGTTAATGCTCGACAGAGCAGAAGAACAGATAAAAGTCAGGACTTACTTTCCAGAAGTATACGTCTTGTTCTTTGCGCTGGAGTACATGCGGATAAAGTAGTAATCGCCGGTAGGTCCTAGGTTTGCAGCAAGGGCTGGTACTGGTAGCCGACGAACAGTCGCATCAACGGTGCCGATCTGGAAACAAGGCAACTGATTAGCTTTGCAAAACAAAATATCATCAGTGGAGATAACACACCTCCAATAAGGATGTCTTCATTTCTGTCGAGCCTCCCCAAAGTGAAATTTGGAGACTGCCCAGTTCGGTCAAGCTTGCTCCCTTGGTAGGTCGCCACTGTACCGCAGGTGGTTTTGCAGCGTTCCATGATGATTCACCTAAAGGCTCTGTAAGGCGGATTTGAGCGCTGACCAGCTGTAGGAAGAGTGCTGAGAAGACAGCGAGGATAGCGGAGAGCTTCATCTTGGCTTATGATGGTAATGGAAGATGGACTGTCCTGAGAAGATGGAAATAGGCTTGAAAGTCGTGACTTCTATTTCTGCAGACGCGTTGATAATGAATGTGGGATACGGAGGCGACCTTTGAAAAAGAAACAGCTGAACGAATTTGGTTGATATGGAAGCAAGAGGGAGGTGAAGCGAGTATGGGCAAGGTCTTGGATAGATGAGACGAGAGCAAGACTTGGATATCTCATGGAATGCTCTTGTCACTGCGGAACTTTTGCATGGCGGTCGCGTAAAGCTGCTCCGAAGGCACGCATAAAATGATCGGGCGGTGCAACGCGTACCTGGGCGGCATGCAATCTCTATGTCACGACAGGAAAGCTTGCAGTGCAGGCCAAGGCACTATACTGTGGACGTAGACTACCGTGTTTCTTTTCGTGAAAATATTTCATTGCACTTCCGCAGCAAGGTCTTTCACCAGCCAGCCGGCGCACAACTCCGCCATCTCGTTCGAATGCTCTAAGCAAAATGCATGCTGCATACCTTTTTCACAGATATACCACCGTGGTCTATCGTCTATTGATGCTTTGCTCTGATCCAACGCCGTGGTAATCTCCTTGACTCGCTCGACGTTGCCCACCCACCCGTCTGAGTCGCCTGCCGCGAAGTATAGAGTCACTTTCTTGCCGTATTTCCGAAAGACTGGAAGAAAGTCAATCAGAACGTTTGTACCTAAGTCATTTTCAATACCAGTGGTCGTGTACTGACAGTCCTGATCTAGATCCTTGATGATTCGCATTTCGTCCGCTCCCATCTTGACCGCAGCAGATACTACAGCAGGACTTGTGACCAATCTAGCAGTGACGTAGTCGGCAGGCTCGCGCTGGCCCGTCACTGTTCTCACCAGTAATCTGACCATCTCGTAAGGTAAAAGGGCTTTCAGCATGTATACGAAACTGGTCAGCGCCACCCTTGCTGGATCCCTGAAGAGTAGGTTGAGCCTGCGGACGTCCACAATCAGTGCTGGCCGCTACCGTCCTTTATACGGCCACGACTCACTTCCTTCCATTTGGTGTCTGTGCAATATGCACAAGGGATGGGAACAGGCCATACATGCCATCTATCATGTCCGGCCTTCTTTTCAACATTTCCTTGCATATGTACGCGCCTACCGAATGGCCTATCAAGACGACCTTCGTATCGGGACTGAATTGGGGACGTAATTTGTCTAAGAAGTCTAATTTGCTGTCTATTTGATCTTGTAGAGATGGAAGAGGACTATTTGACATTTGAAGTGCTTCGGAGGCTGTAGGTGGGTGATCTGGAGATTGTCCGACATGTCCGAGACCGATAATCTCCCAGTATAATGGAGCAGTATTATGGATGGAAGAAAGAAACGAGTCGTAATATCCGACTAAACCTATACGATCAGTACACGAAATGGTCCGGATCCAGGGTAGATAGCACAAATATCAGCATTGTGGTGAATGACAATGACCCGTCTTTACACGGACCTGGGTTGCCGCTGACGAAGACAATCAAAGCCGCCGCTCTTTTATGAGCTGGCCAGATCGTGACATCGGTGTGCTTATCTTGCCAGACTACCGTCGAGCGTAGCGGTAAGGAAGTTGGTCCAAGATCGTTTTTCGGCATCCTGATCTTCCTAAATAGAGGCGGTAAAAGGTGGTACGAATGAAGCAGGTTGGGCTCTAGTTCGTCGGGTTTTTAATGATGTCTTGGCATATGCACTTGTCGTTGAATGTTTCGTTGCCCGAAAATTGTGGAAAGAGAGAAGGTGTCTCAATGCACAAACGAGCACAAAGCGCCTTTTGCAAGTGGCGAAGATTGCAACTAATGCAAGGCAGCCCAACTTAAGGCGAGTGAAAGCCGTAGTGAATGAAAGACAACACCTAGCGTGATGTTGATAGAGAATGCCGTGCTGTCCCAAAGGCCAGTCCCCTCGAGTATGTGCATGCTTTGCCGATTCAGCATACAATGCATCCAAGCAGAAGATAATCTAGCCGAACAACAACATACTCCTAATTATCCCTGAAGATTCCTGCCCGCACTGCTACACGTACTTTGACCTATCCAGACACCCTTAGCTGTATACCACCAGTAAAGTCGAAAGGCTCGTCCTGTTGCTCCGGCGTGGGAGAACGGTAGCCCGCTTCTTCGTGCTCGAACTGTCCTTCCATCTCGTCGTCATGACCCTCGCCATGCTCTTCTTCATAGTGCTCGCCTTCTTCACCTTCATTCTCTTCTTCTGGTATTGCCTCCTGACCATTACCATCGTATTCCTGCGGCGCTCTGCTATTTTCCCATCCTCCGAGTCCAGCAGTATCTTCTTTCTTCTTCCTCAGTAAAGCAGCAAGATCCAATTCGTGACTAGGCGAAGGTTCTCGATTACTCTCAAGCTTGACAGCAGAGTCGGCCGTAGGTAGTCCATCGTAGAACTTGGCCATAGGATCTGCAGGAACCATTCCATTCCTAAAATCGAGCTTTGTCATTCTTTCATAGAAATTAATGTCGATCTTCTTCTTCCCGCTTAGTGCTTCTTCTAATCTTTCTGAATCGATCTTCTCCTCACGTACGAATTTCGCCTTGATCTGTCTTCGGGTGCGATTACTGAACATGCGAGAGATGAGCTCGAAATCGGTTCCGAATTGAGTTAGACCCTGTAAGTCGTCCATCACGTCAGAAAGTCCGAGCTGCATAGATCCATTCAGGACCCTAGACATACCTCATAGAATAGATCTGTGTCAGCCATAGTCCACCTGCTGGCTTTGCCGCGCTTGCCCCATGAAGCGGAGGTTATTCTTCGGCTGTCAGTAGTGTCTTCCACAATAGCAAAGCCTTCTCTCGCAGCATTGTCCTGTGGAGAGCGTTGAAAATGCCAGCATGATCAGCTAACCTGTACCGCAAAGTGATTGAACAGACAAGAGCTGGCTTACCCTGACTATCTGCGTCGACGCCTCATCAAGGACGAACTGTCCATCGACGAATCTCATCTGAGGTGCGAATTGAGTTTCCATCATTCCCTCGTACCCATCTTCATCGTATTCTTCGCCTCTGTCTTGCCCATCTTTATCATCAAAATGCCGATGTGCATTCCCATCGCCTTCTTCATCGCTGTTTCCTTCGGGTCTGAAAAGAGGTTGTCCACTTGTATCGCCGTCATATGGCGTTCCATTACGGCTTCTGTCGTCGCCATCCCCACGAACAGAGGCGGCTTCTTCTGTCTGTAGTCGATTAGGAGCTATGAGGTGACCAGTGTGTACACTCCTATCACCTTCCGTGAACTCAACAACACCGCTACCATGCATGAGAGCATGCATGTGCTCGTCCAAGCGCCTCTCAATAGCTTCAGGATCCAGGCCAGCTTTATTCAAGCTTTGACGAAGCTTCATCTTCTCCCTTGCCCATTTCAGCATTTGTTTCCTATTAATCTTCTCGGTCATGTTATTGACTAATTTAGGTGTGATCCTACCTCTACCTGTGTCTTCGGTCAATTGACGCATGGTGGTCATTGTAGGATCGATAGCTTTTCCAAAAGGTTGCCAAGGAGTCGTACCGCCCTCGCCATTCTCTTCTTCGTCTTCTCGATACTCTTCCTCGGCTTGTTCTCCGTCCTCTACATTGGCTTCATCACCCTCGAGCCTCTCTCGTGTGTCATCCTCGCCCTGCAATCCTTCTTCCGCGTCCTCGTCCTCCTCATTGATCTCAGCAATGTCCTGAGCAGTCGTGAATGCAAAGGATTCCGGAATCTCAATGCCTACAGCGGCGTATATATCCCTCGTATTGAGTGAATAACCAGGATGCAACTTCGAAATTTCCCAAGGCTCATAGATAATCTCACCATTCTCATCATATTCTTCCTCTTCGTCATCTTCTTCCGCATTTTGTTCTCCCTCGACTGGAGTCGGCTTCTTTTTCTTGCTTGACTTTTTTGTGGCGGATTTGCTTGGAGCTTTCCGCTTTGCAGTCGTCGGAGTCTTACGCTTCTTCTTTACGGGCGCATCGAGAGCCGTCTCGCCTTCTTCTTCGTCATTATCTTCAATTTCAGCATTTTCCTCTGCTTCTTCTCCTTCTGCTTCGCCATTCATACTTTCAGCACCACGGCTAGACTTACTTCTTGAGCGTGGTGTAGTAGCTTTCTTGCCTTTCGCGGCACCGCGCCCGCTTCCCGGTGGTCTCCCTCTCTTCTTCTTCGCTGGCGCTTCTGTAGCTTCTGTCTCTTGCTCTGCTGAGCCTTCGCCTTGAGGCGGAGGCACAAGACCACTAGGCTCCGCTTCTCCGTCCCCATCTTCATCTTCTTCGGGTCGATTTGCATGCCCATCTTCGTCGTCGTCGTTGTCTGAAGTATGCCCTGGTGGGAGTGGAGGCAGTGATGGAGCTGCTGGCAGTGGAGTAGGAAGTGGCGGTAAAGCGTGTGAAATCGAAGTACTTGCACTTGACTGCGAAGGCGGTTCGACAGGACTAATTTCGACAGTCTGCGGTGTGCTCGTCTCGATGGAAGTTGGTTCAGCAACTATGGTTGCTTTCCCGGATGCTTGCACTTCTGTAGAAGAAGGTGGCTCCTTTTGGCTTGAGGAAGGAGCCACTACAGTCGCTTGACTGTCTGGGATTGCTGGTGATTGGGACGAGGGAGTCGCAGGAACTTGCGTAGCTCCTTCTAGAGCCTGCCATGATGATCCCACAGCGAAGCTAGATCCGCCAACATCTAAAGGTGTTCCTTGACGGGATGAGGAGGAGACGGCGGAAGATGATGATGATGGCTGCACAGGCACAGTGAGCTGAGTTTCTTGCGTCGATGATGACGATGGTGGCTCATTTGCTGACGATAATGCTAAAGCTTCTGCTCTCTTACGTAATGGGGAAGACCGAGGTATAACACTTGGTATACGTTTAGGTTTTGGTCTAGTAACTTGTGATGTTTCAGTCGGCGGAGGTGCCGGCGAGTCAGATATGACGGACTGCTGCGCTGGGGCGGCAGGTTGTTCATTGCGACTTGACGGTGCTTGCGACGCTGACTCTACGATGGACGGTGTTACAAAAGCAGTCGGAGCTGCGGGAGCTTGGACATTGTTATTACTGTCTTCATCGGTTGTGGCTACCAGTATTCCAGCTCGCGTGACTTCGGCAGGAACAGCAGAAGAGTCATGATGATCAAGCTGGGAAGATGGTGCGGAAGAAGCATCAACAGCAGAAGATTGCTGAGGAGCAAGCTGATTAGGTGGAGCGGGAGAGGCCGAAGGAGTAACACCAGCAGAGGAAGAAGAAACAGTCGGAGTTCCTTGTTTCTTCGGCTGTGGCTTTACGGGTCTGAACTTTGAAGTTGATTTCGCTGGGGAAAGAAGTCCACTGAAAACACTCAGTCATGCTCTGTCGCATATGACAGATCTCTGCATACACCCACCTAATCGCGAAGACATAGTGATATGCGATGGTGACTGTTGTTATGTACACGTCGAGTCCATCAATGATAGACTTTCCCCTATTCTTGCATTGGTATCGTGTCGATGTCCCTCTGTCGGATTTACTGTAGGGTCATCTTGAGCTGGAATTGGAAGTGAGGAAAGAACGAGAGAGGCGGGCCTTTTCAAGGTGAGAGTGAGTGCAATGGTGGCACACGGGCTGGACCTTGCCATACACGCTATACTCACTCTCACTATCACTTCCACATACTAGTCTGGTCTACTCTACTCTCCTGCAACTGCTCTACTACGGCATAGGCTCGCTGCTCTAATCTTTGGGCACGCGGCCGCCTACAGCAGTGAGCAGCTCATGCACGCACGAAGACACGCTGTTGTAGCATAGCACGGCAACAACGACAGCAAGAGCGACAAGCATACCGTCGAGTATACTCTCGTCACCATGCCTCAAGATATGAGAGGTCTCACGGCCTGTATGTCGTCTGCTTCTTTCATTGTTCCCCCCTTGACACCATGCTGACGCTCCTTCGATTGACTGTCATTCCGCTCGTATACTGCAATGGGATATCGAATGAATATGATATGCAGACATTGCCGACTTGCGCGCTTGCAAGGTTCGAGAACTTGAAGAGAAGAGAGTCAACAAGGAGATGGCGCATATCCGCCAGAAGTTCAAAGGTGGGTGGGCCATCACAAACTGACGCGCATTCACCTTATTGTTCGTGACATACATGCGACTGAACCATTTCCGCATCTTCAATTTACAGAGGGCAACTTGGATGGCTATCAGCGCAAGAAGTACCTCAGCAAGATCGTCTTCACTTATATACTAGGCTACCAAGTCGATGTAGGACACATGGAAGCTGTCCACCTGATAGCAAGCACGAAGTACTCTGAGAAACAAATAGGCTACCTAGCATTGACGCTTCTTATGCACGAGAACAGCGATTTAATCAGACTAGTCATCAACTCAATACGCAAAGATCTGGATAACATGGAAGAAGTCAACAATTGTCTAGCTTTACATGCAATAGCCAATATTGGCAACAAAGAAATGGCAGAGACACTAGCGCCAGACGTGCATAGGCTCCTCATCTCTCCTACGTCGAAAAGCTTCGTCAAGAAGAAAGCGGCTTTGACTCTTTTGAGGCTGTATAGGAAGCTACCGGAGTGCGTGGAAGTGGCAGAATGGGGCTTGCGGATAGTCAGTATATTGGACGATCATAATCTCGTGCGTCGACTTCTTACGATCCTCTGGGCGTTTGCTGCTGCAATCATGATACTGACCTTACTGTCCTCTCTCCCGTTTGTGGCTAACAGGGCGTCGTAACGGCGGTGACTTCGCTCATTATGGCAATAGCGCAAGAGAATCTCGAAGAAATGGCTGTCTGCTATCAGAAAGCAGTGAATAGACTGCATAAGATCGTAGTGGAGCGGGAGTACTCTTCCGACCATATATACTATCGAGTGCCAGTGCCGTGGTTGCAGGTGAAGCTCTTGCGACTGCTTCAATTCTATCCTCCTTCAGGTGAGTTGTAACTCTTCTCCCGAATTGCGATACTATGGAAGCGCTGGAGCTGACTTTGCGATTGCGGATGTGTGAATATAGATGACCCAACAATACGTAAGATACTCAATAATGTCCTCAAGACGATCCTGCAGAATAGTCAAGAAACACCAAAGAATGTCCAACATAACAATGCCCAAAACGCCGTCTTGTTCGAAGCGATCTCTTTAGCTATACATCTCGATGCTGAATCATCAATAGTAGCGATGGGAGCTCATCTTCTCGGTAGATTCATACTGTCCAAAGAGACGAACGTCCGTTATCTAGCGATGGACACGATGGCTCATCTTGCTGCCCGTTCTGAATCATTGGAACCAGTCAAGAAACACCAAGAGACTGTCATTTACTCTCTGAAAGATAGGGACATATCGGTCAGAAGGAGAGCACTCGATTTGTTATATTCCATGTGTGATAACTCAAATGCCAAGGTTATCGTGGGAGAATTGCTGAAGTACCTGGCGGTGGCTGATTATACGCTACGAGAGGAGATGGTCTTGAAGATTGCTATTCTTACGGAGAAGTTCGCAACGGAATATGAATGGTGAGTTAGCTTACTTCCACATATCTAATTATGCCGGTATTTCGGGAAGGAAAGGAATCTCACCCTCTCTCGTCCTGCGCTATCCAGGTATTTCGACACGATCCTTCGCTTGATGAGCACAGCAGGCGACTACGTCGGGGAGGAAGTCTGGCATCGCATAGTGCAAATCGTCACGAATACAGAAGAACTTCAAGAGTACGCAGCACGTAAAGTCTATGAATACCTACGCAATCCCGCATGTCACGAAACGATCGTCAAAGTTGGTGCCTATATCTTGGGTGAATTCGGTCACCTAGTAGCTGCCGAAGATGATCCAACTGCAATTTCACCATTGGAACAATTCTCGCTCATCAATTCGAAAATATCAATCTGTTCACCTGCTACTAAAGCTTTGGTATTGACTACCTATGCTAAATGGCTTAATTTGTTCCCGGAAATAAGGGAACATATCCTTGCTGTATTAGCGAGGTTCACACATGCATTAGATGCTGAACTTCAACAGAGGGCATGTGAATACATATCAATCTCAAAAATGCCAGAAGAGGAGATATTACAGGTTGTATTGGATGAGATGCCTCCTTTCCCTGAAGCTAGAGAGTCAGCACTCCTTAATCGATTGTTGAAGAAGCACATAGCAGGAGGAGCGGGAGAGAAGAGAACTTGGGCT
This sequence comes from Cystobasidium slooffiae, assembly GCA_019775285.1. Classification (NCBI taxonomy): domain Eukaryota; kingdom Fungi; phylum Basidiomycota; class Cystobasidiomycetes; order Cystobasidiales; family Cystobasidiaceae; genus Cystobasidium; species Cystobasidium slooffiae. Next base: position 71,165 of record JACWFZ010000010.1, read on the forward strand.
CCTGGTGGTAAAGAAGTGAATCAGAACATGGATGAAGAAAGATATAAAGGATTCGGAGCAAGAAGGAAGGCTGCTCCCACTGCTACCACAACGGGACAAGGAGGTCAGGCGAACGGAACAGCAAATGCAGACGATACTAATCACGGCAATGGAGAGCAACAAAGCAGTAGTAGACTTGGACCAACGCCCGAAGATGCCGCGCTTATCGCAATGTCTGGTGTCAATGGAGCCGGTGGAGGAGGAGAGTCATATATAGCTCCGGATGACATCATGGCTGGTCTTGCTGGGTTAGATCTGAGTGGTCAAGTGCCTCTTGATCCATCTGGTGCCGGTGGAGCTGTGGGACAGACAAGTCTGGAGTCACCAGTGTCAAACACCGCGAGCACGCCTGGCTTGATGGAATCTGTCACTTCTCAATCGATGTCGGCACAAGCGCCACTCATTGCGAATGGTACATTGTCATCATCGGGCATAGTATCGTCTGCCGCAAGGGATATGCAGCCTGACGGACTCACTGGAACGAGCACGTCAAGCTCAATAAGCGCCGGTACTACACCAGCCGTCACACCTGCTGCACCTACTGTTCTTCCCCAAGCCGATATTCAATTCACGCACGGAGCAGAAAAATGGCTCTCTCGATTGTCGTACAACTCCGAAGGTATTCTCTATGAAGATAGCCAACTTCAAATAGGTATCAAATCCGAATATCACGGCCATGAAGGACGCATCGCATTATATTTCGGCAACAAGATTTCAGTCCCCTTTTCAAGCTTAACAGTCACTATCGAGTCTCAAACTCCAGATGCATTAATATGCAACCTTCAAAAAATACCTCCTGCTACGCTCAATGCTGCAACTCAGATTCAACAAGTAGTGACACTTAGCTGTAAAGGCGTCTTTGATATTCCTCCTGTTATGAGGGTGTCCTATCTAGCTGGATCACTGCAGACACTCACATTGAGATTGCCAGTCTGGGTCAATAAATTCATGGAAGTAGCACAATTGGATACACAAGCTTTCTTTGCGAGATGGAAAGCAATCGGTGGACCACCGAGAGAAGCTCAAGCTATCTTCCCCTGCAGATTGGCGAGCAATGTAGAGGTTGATGTCAGCAGGAACAAAAAGGTCTTGAAAGGGCTGAGATTCGGAGTGCTGGAGGGAGTGGACCCTAATCCGAACAACGTAGTCGCTGCTAGCGTATTCCATACTACCTCTGGCAAAGTGGGCTGCCTCCTTCGCTTGGAACCCAATAGTGCAGCTAAGGTGAGTATATACAAAAGGAAACCTGTCTTGTCGTGCTTTGTCTTTTCGATGAAAAGGTTTGCTGACGGTTCTTTCACTCAGCTCGCGCGACTCACTGTACGCACTACAAATGAGCAAGTGTCAGCACAGCTGTTAGCTCTGGCTCAAGAACCTTTGAAAGCTATTGGAAAGTAGGAATGATCATGGGCGAACATGTATCGAATATTATGAAAGGTGTCCGCTATCACTCTGTGCGACAATGTTGTGAAAAAGTATATACTCAATATTGAAGCAATTCATTAGATGGATCTCTTAACTTGAGATCAAACGCAAACCCTGGCAGATATGCTCCCCGTTTGTGGACGGATTATAGCACAGTATATATCGTCCGGCAAAGCGTACCGGAACAAGTGCCCGCTATGATAGCCACCAGAGTTGCAGGAAAGTATTCAGCAAAGCTGTGAAGGTTGAGAGACCGGCTCGTCAATCCTGTGGAAGTCTGTATCACTATGTATCACTGCAAAGAGCTCTTGCATAACTATTGATGGCCGAATTGCCCGACCGTCCGGCCGCAGCTGCACGCCGCGAGGATTGCGGAAAGCAGAGTATGGATGGATTGAATCTGCTCCAAGTCAATCACGAACGCAAGAGTGACTCAACAGTAGAGACAGAAGAGAGAAGAGTAAGAGTAGAAGAGTAGATTGGAAGAGTAGTGAGAAGAACGAAGGATTAGAAGAGTAAGAGGTCGATATAGCCCGACTGCCCTCTGAGCAATAGCATAGTGAGTGAAGTGAGAAAAATGCAGGACAGGAAACATGGCAATACTGACATGCTCTTTACTGTATCACCCACAGCTACACACAGTCATCATGTCCAAGCAATACAAGAGAACATGCTACAACTGCTCAATGGTGGGTGGACGCTGTCTCTCTCTTCTACTTGCCCATTCTTCAGACTGATCCCGTATCCTTCCATCTACTTTGACCATGTGAATAATAGCCCGGCCATACCGCGGCTAACTGCACAAATGAGCGTCGAGTACAGTGCTAGTGAGCAGTCATTTTGGTCTTACTGACTATCTTTACCTTACTAATCCTCGTATTTTCACTCTCCTGCAGCAACTGCCAGCAGGTGCGTTTCTTCCCTTCATGCAAGGCACTTCACTTCGATTATTTCGATCCGTCCCGGCTTTGTGACGGCTTTTGACTGATCCTTATACATCAAACGCTCACTACAAACAGGATGGTCATATCGCCTCTGAGTGCACAAATGAGAAGGTCTCAAGCTGCTTCAACTGCCTTGAATTGGGCCATGTAGCCGCTGACTGCCCTAACGAGAAGAAGGTTATGTGCTACTCTTGCAATACCGAGGGTGGGTGGACCGAGACTATTCGCAAATTGGTAGAGTAGTTACCATACTGATTGTTACTCTTCAGGCCACATTGCTAAGGACTGCCCAGAATCCAGCAAGGCTCTCACTTGCTACTGTGAGCATCTCCATCTGAGACATTCGCATTACACGGGACTCACTGTATGCTACTTTTCTTAGCATGCCAAGGAACCGGTCACATCGCACGCAACTGCCCCAATGCAGCTGCTGATGGAGCTGCCGCTACCAATGGCGATGCTGTCGCGGAGCCCAAGACTTGCTACACCTGCGGCAAGACTGGTGAGTTAACATCTGCAGTACTAGCTCTGCTTCCTTTTACTGTCAGACACTGATATCTTCTTTCTCCATGACTTGTATTTGTCAAAACAGGCCACGTCTCAGCCAAATGCCGCCAGAACACAAGCAGAGCTCCAGCTACCGCTGGCCGACAAGGCAATGGCAGAGCCATGAAATGCTACAACTGTGGTGGCTTGAATCATGCCGCTGCTAATTGCACGGCCCCAGCCAAGGCCAGCACTAAGGCCTGCTTCAATTGTGGCGGAGGTACGTCTCACTTCATCCACTTCTGAGAAAAATTCACTTCATAACTGACATTCCTCGTTCTTCACAGACCACCTCATCCGTGACTGTCCTAACCCCAAGGAGGAGCGACCAGCCAAAACATGCTTCTCCTGTGGCGGAGGTATGTGGAAATGTGGCCTACTTTTGGTGTTCTTTTCATCTGACACGCGCATGATTCCGTTCATATTCGCACAGACCATCTAGCTCGCAACTGCCCTGAGGGAGGCAATGATAAGAGACCGGCCAAGACCTGCTTCTCCTGTGGAGCCCTTGGTGTAAGTTGCGCTCCACCTTTCACAATTTGAGAAAGAGCCAATACTGAAGCCTTCTTTCACGCAGCACATTGCTTCGGCTTGCACATCGGAGGCATCTGCAACAGCAGCTTGAAAAATGTAGCTCGTATGGTCAAGCATAGCTGCGTGTTGTCGAAGTGTCAGGTGGAATGATTCTAGGCACGCAAAGTAGATGTCAACGTGGCGAGGACGATGAAAGAACCGGAAAAGTGTTTGAGCAATAAAAGATTAGCCCGAGTTGAATATGGAGAGCCCAGTGCAATGTCGGGCGTAGATGAACTTAATGTACTGACTGTTTCCATATAGTCCGATGGCGTCGATCAAGTCTAGGGGGCGCTCGGACCTCCATAACAGCCGGTGAGGGAGGGTGAAGAAGAGGCTATGACTTTCTTCTGTACTCCCCATCCTTCGCATTCTCTTTGTAGTAGCACTAACAAATACAACTCACTCTACTATCCTCCGTACATCACTCTGCGATTGCTTGCGCTTAGCGGATCATGGTCGAATACACGTCTTCAGCGGATGGCCCAAAGGCGTTCGCAGTTCTCGAAGCAGTTCAAGACGCTCTACTTGCGGATCCCTCGCTCGATGCGCACTTCAAATCATTACTCCAAGACTACATCAGGTCTCTTCGCGATACTCCTATGACCAGCACCGAAGTCCCCATGCCTCCTACCGAAGTCTTACGCTACGATCAGCTTGAGAATCAGGTCAAAGTTATACTCCAGGAACATGAAGAGAAATCAGATTTTCTTCGTCGCTTTAAACGTCCAACCGGATCAGAGGCAGCGAGAGCTGGCAATCTGCTCTTTTACCCGCCTGCTTCGAACAAGGATTCCAATCGCGATACGCTTGTCAGAGGTCCCGACACGACCTTTCGTATGCTTGAGGCGCATTTGTCCGATGTTGGCTTGTTCACGATGGATCTTTACCCGTTCAGCACCACTATTCCTATTACCAGTCCTGGCTGTCGTGCTTTCAAATTCGATACTACTTTCTCACATTCTGACACCGCTGTCAAGCTTTGGGATCTTTTCTATGCTCACGCTGCCCAAGTCTATGCAGAACGCGCTATCAAGCCTGGTGTCGAAATCGTTTGGGGGGAGCAGGCGCGCACCGCATACAAGTCTACCACCGCTAGTGTCAAGCTTGGTAGTCAGTGGAGGTGGTTGGCTTCTTCCGGTCTTGTCAGTATACCCGCTATAAGCAATGATTTCGGTACTTTTGAAGCTGGCTCACACGAGTTCGAATTCGTACGCATGATAAGTCTACTTGCATGACCCAATCTGATAGTCTGTTTTATCACAGAAACTCTGCTATCGAAAGGTTCTCGATAATTACGAGTTCGGTAAACTTGCTATATTTCACTGTCATCCTTCGAGACCCGGTGTAATAGCGAGCAAAGGTCTTCCTTCGAATGTTGGCCTGTGGCGTCAAGCGGTAATGACGGTAAGCTTCTAATACTTGCGCTCCTGCACTATTTGTTTCTGACTTTGAGGTCACTTGGTAGGACACTCTCGTCAAGCTACTATATTTTGTATCAAGAGGGCAAGAATCTCCAGCTGTTCCTGAGCAACACACTTTCGCACAAGTTGCGATACCCTTCCCTTCCTTCGGGAGAGCCAGAAATGTCAACTTGTCCGGGCTGAGGTCAGATGAGAAGAAAACTGGCAAGATCATGACTCGCAAGGATCTTGACGCTCTCGATCCAAATATCATGCTCCATATTCAGAAGTACACACCTGATCTCGTCGAGGATGGCGAAAAGAGTGTTCTTTTCCAGGCTTGTTCTGCCGTCTCCAAGCGTAGCCAAGCCAACCGTACAGCTGAAGAGAGAAGTCAAGCGGCTATACGAGCCAATATTACAAAAGGTCCTGAAGTGCGTAAAGCTGCTGCACAGAAGCGCATTGCCAAAATGGGACCAGCTGGATGCAAGGCGGCGACTATCAAAGGCGACAAGACCAAAGGCCCCGAGATTATGCGGATGGCAGGCATCAAGAGTGCTGCCACCAAAGGAATGGCTGTTCTAAGAGCGGCGGGGTACAAGGCTGCTGCTACAAAAGGACCTGCAGCGCGCTATGCTGCAGCCGTGAAGGCGGTTAAGACCAAGGGCATTGAAGGGTTGCGAGCAGCAGGTCTCAAAGGTGCCAACACCAAAGGAGCTGAAGCACGCAAAGCTGCTGCCGTCAAGGCAATCAAAACCAAGGGAATTGAAGGGTTGCGAGCAGCAGGTCTCAAAGCTGCCAACACCAAAGGAGCCGAAGCACGCAAAGCTGCTGCCGTCAAGGCAATCAAAACCAAGGGAATTGAAGGGTTGCGAGCAGCAGGTCTCAAAGCTGCCAACACCAAAGGCATTGAAGGCTCGCGAGCAGCAGGTCTCAAAGGTGTACAAACTCGGCTTGCAAAAGGTGTCGACTTCAAAGCTCAAGGAGTTCAAAATTTTGCCAAACTCAAAGCAGATAAAGAAAAATTCACCGCATATGTTGCTGAACGACGCCAAAACTCCAATCGTGCCGGTACTGCCCTTGTGAGCGAGGTGATGAAAGAAGAATGGAAAGCGCACGTCGACGCTTACAGAAAGGAGCAAATTGAGAAGACTGGCAAGGATCCCAGGAACCAGTGGGCAAAACAGAATTGCATTCGAAGTTTACGCGCCGCTCTCTTCAAACAAAATGACCAGAAGCAACCAACAAAATTGCTTGAATCACATTTCAACAATTGGCCTGAAGGACTGCCAGTAAATGTCAACGTCTTGAACGCTAATGAAATGGACTCTATTGGTGCTCTACTTTTGGCTGGTAAGATTGAATTAGTACCTCTCAAGAGCGAAGAAGACGCGAACATGGAGGAGTGAGCACAGGGCGGACCTTTACTAAGCGCAAACAAGGATATCAAACTTGGGCAGCAAAGCGAAATGTAGATTAGTCGGATACGGAATCAGTGAAGTAGTGTTGTTACAGGATGCTTGCAATCGATGACCATGCTGAAACCGACGCTTACCGCTATTGACGATTGTAGGTACCCCATGACTGACCCCTGCTTGCTCACACTGGCGTGGTATCACATACAGCGGGCGAGGTTCTTTTCGCGTTGCCTCCGCCCTCTATTAGTCTAATGTTACCCACGAATTCGCCTAAAACTCATAAAACTTATCAAACCCGTCGAGGTATACTATAGTATCGATGGCGGAGGGAGCGAGAGCGAGCGAAGCCATCTGACTCTGTTAAATAGTAGCTACAGGTGCCGGTTCGTGGTAGCTCACTTCGCTCGCCACTTATAACAGTGTGGAGCTTGACGATTATAGATGGCGGAGGGAGCGAGAGCGAACGAAGCCATCCGTCTTTGTCAGTTATAAGCTTCGCAGTCTCATCCTGTGTTGTGAATTTACTCTTGTCAGATATGAATGCTATGACCGCCTGCCGACATTGTCGTAGCTCGGTGGAAGGCTCCGTCTATCTGTGTCCATGTCATCGCTCATCCTCAACCTCTCGTTCTCTTCCCGCGTTCCGTCGTCATCGTCACTCTTCCTCTTTTTATTTGCACTACCTCCAGAAGCGTTCCTGCCTACATCACCCTCTTCATCTGAATCTGCCTCTTCTCCAATATCAAAGACGACTTCATCATTTCCGACGCCGTTGTACCCTCTGGGAGGTCCATCTGTGCCATCTGCATTTTCTTCGTCTTCCAGTCTGTTATCGCGCAGCGTGCCAATCTCGAATTCGTCAGCGTCCGCTTCGTCTGTAGCTAATTCGTCGGACATGGCTAGACGCCTATTGTTCTCGCTAGGTCGCCAGATGTACGCGATGGCGCAAAAACAGACAAGATAGAGGAGTCCTAGCCAGCCATCGAGGAGAAGCCAGCGGTTCTGCCATGTTTCAGCGGCGAAATCCTCCTCCAGTCGATTCGAGAAAGACATGCTTGTGATGACGAAGAAAGCGGCGATTACGACCACTGCTCCCATTAGAATGCGGTATAGACGTGTAAACATTTGCTTTTTGAAGCTCTGCTTGCGAGTCTCTAGGTCTTGGATTGTGGCATTTAGCGACCACATGATCCACACTACAAAAAACCAAATGGTCAGTACCAAGTTGTGTGACTTGTAGAATCAACGACAAATTTACTCATGAATGCCGTAAGCGTGAAGGCCAGCGGGAACACGCAGAAGAAGATGAAGATGCCTGCGCTTTCTAACGGTATCGTCACGATGCCGATGGAATACCTGGTGATTGCAGCAGTGGATTTGAGAGGACAAGTAAGCAAGTTCGAATGCAACTTTGGGACAACAATGTAATCACTTACATGACACCGAAGACGAAGTGTACGATGGCCAGCAAGCGGGCCCGAAGCATCACAGATCCCAGACTTGGTCGAACGACACCGTATCCCATACATACAATGAGGAGCATGAAGAAGCTGATGCTGTTTCTGGCGGCATTCAAGATGGACACTACGATGTGAGGCTAGTATTAGCATTACTTCAGCAAATTGTGGTCATGGGATGTTCTCCTTACCAATTCCAAGATAGGCTTTCGCTAAGCTTGCCGTCTGACGGCGAACAGCATCGTCAGTACGCATATAAGACATGATTTCACTAGGGTACTTACTCCGCTATAGTTCAGGTATCGATAGTATCCACTCAGAGCAGTCATCTCCACTACAATAAAGATGATCGTAGCCGATACGTAGTGCTGGATAGGAAGGATATCTCTTCGATGTCTGAAGCACAGGTATGCCCATCCGAGGCCGATAAGCGTATATGCACAAGCTAGAGCACCGTAGAACCATATCTTGGGGTATTCTGATGCTGGCAGGTGTCCTTCGAAAACATTTTCAAAGTCGACGACACCGGTATATGTAGTTCTTGTTGTAGTCGTAGCATTGGAAGAGGTTCCTTCATCCATGTCATCGGACGACGGAGTTGCACCTGTTGATATCGTTACAGGAACCGCTCCCACGCAGTAGTAGCCTGTCTTTGGAACCTCATATCTGAACGGTCCACGATTGACATCGAGGGCTGCATTGACTGCCGAGTCAACAGTGTCTACCGCTGCCCGAGAATCAAAGCGAACTGGTGTTGTCCATATTGTCGTATCGTTGATGGAAGTACCGGACGGCACATTCACTATGAACTGTCCTAGCTGGTCGGAAGTACACAGATTCGCTTGACTTGCCGCTAGATTGCAGACGTAGACGCGCTGTAAAGAGGTAAGTTGCAATCAGCTACTGAACAGCTACAATACTTCACAATGAGACAACGCTTACATTGTCTTCCCATTCATTTGCTCCTGCACCTGTACCATCAGCATCAATGCCAAGATATTTTGCATCGTTCCATTCGTAAATGACCAGAGCTAATTGACCTCTTGATGCTGAAGAAAAGAGGACTGGATGAAGCTGCGTGTATTAGTATCTGAATCATATGAAACTTGGAAGAGTGACACGTCTCTCCGGTCCTAGCAGGCGCAGACGTGATCGTGGTATAGAAGACGGACAGACTTACCCTCTATCCAAGGCTTTCGGCTTCCTCCAGAGCCCCACATTCCCGTACATGATTGTCGTAATATATCTTGGTCGGAGCTGTGTGTTGTTTGAGGTCATTTCCATCGTAAAGCAGGACACAAGTAGGATTCCATGATAAACCGGCAATTAGTCAATTGCACAAGTAGTTCAGCACTAGCAAGTGAATGAAGCATACGAGACTTACATGAGTACTTGATAAGCTCTAGTCGGCGTTATCAGAGCAATGAAAGCTGCTAGTAGTAGCCATGTCGTCCGCCAGCCTGCATGTTGCGGTGCTTCACGTGTCTGAGACTGCGGGCGCATCCTTTGATGGATGAGCTGTTGAGGTGCAGCCAACGCTCTGAAGCGTGTTACAGGTCTCTTGCGGTGAGCCAAGTCCACCAAGATAGCGAACCTTTGCCGTGTTGTCGTAATGATTGACGAGTCCGTACCGTTACAAGCGGCAATTGAGCTGTCTGGCTGCGGAGTTGGCTGCGTGGCAATTTGGACGCCGCTTATGGCATGCGACCGGAGGCGAAGAAATTTACTACTGCTCCAATATCATGCTTCCCATCAGGACCGCGGACAATAACATTGCATCACCACTTTCTATCGTACGAACAGACTTCACGCCTTGACATTGCCGCCGCTCTGTCCGGGCCAAGATTTGAAGCCATAATCTTTGTGTATACACGAGCTACCAACTCCGAGGTGCATAGAACGGCTATGTACAAGACCAGCCACCATCAACAGGCATGATGATCCCATTCAAATAGCTGGCACGCTCAGAACACAAGTACACGATTTGATCTGCGACCTCTTCAGGCTCCGCTGGCCTGCCAACTGGGACGATACTTTCTGCTATTTCGCGAACCTTGTTTGCGATACCTGCGATGAGCGGCGTGTTGACAAATCCTGGAGCGACTGTTATGGTACATACGTGTCAGTTCAGGTACGAGCGTTATAGCCCTACTAGTGAATCGATACGTACGGACATTGCACCGGATGCCTTGTTTACCATAGCTCACTGCACAACTTTTTGTGAGTCCAAGAAGACCGTGCTTTGATACTATATATGGAGAGCCAGAAGCACTACGAGCCCTTAACGATGCTGAGCTTCCTAAGTTGATGATGACGCCTCTGCGAGTGCAAGTACCAGGCTTCCTTTTCCCTGCTACTTCAAGTTGTGAGGTCAGGGCCGGCTGCTTGAGCATTACCTTGACGGCCTCTTTGGTGATTATGGCTGGTGCTTTCAAATTGATATCGAGTACCTGTATGTGGCTGTTAGCAACGCTCATCCTAATCCAGCTTAAATCGATGGATCTACCAAGTCCCAATTCTCCTCCGGTTGATTCGCTAGGTCGTTGTCGTAGTTTGGTCCGAGAATGCCAGAACAGTTGATACAGAAGTGCAGTCCACCCATAAGGGACGGGATTGATGATATGAATTCTGCAATGCCCTTTGAATCGCGCACGTCCATCGCCTTCAAAAGCACGTGCCCCGGGGGCAGGTTAAGTTCTTGCTCCAGCTTCTGCAGGCCTGCCATGTTCAAGTCGAGTAGCACCAGCTTTGTACCTAGTGCAGCAAAGGCCTGAGATAATCTCGTCACCTCCGAGCTGTCTAGATAGTGTCGCAGCAGCACTCACCCTTGCAGTGCAGCTGCCGATACCGGACGCGGCTCCAGTGATCAGGGCAACTCCGTCCATGTTGCCGAGATAGCTTGCTGAGGACATGTTGGCAGTGGTGCTGAACTGTATAGTCAGAAGATGCCACTCGATGAATGGGATGGGTCTCAGTAGTAGCTGGGCGTCGTCCCCGCTATCATCGTTGAGCCTCTCCAGCTTTGCTATCTGGAGCCGGCTCATCGTAATGTTGCGGAGGTCTCCGCCAGCTCCGCCAGCGCCGCAGGTTCGCTTCTCCAGCACACGGCAGCGGCGGATCAAGATGCCGACTAGACCAGTCTCAAGCATGATAGACTGCCTTCACTCTCTTGTATCTCGTTCCCTCCATCCTCTGCCTTCTTGTAGTTGTCCTCTTCAGCTTGAAGCTTCGTCAATCAGCAATCATGCCCGAATCTCAAATCACAAAGACCAGCTCAGGCTCCATTCTCACTAGATCTGCCGACTGTGGCTTCTTCACGCCTATTACTGTTCCTCGTCCTGGAACTTATCTAGGCCCCGGGGATGGATCTGCATCGCGCAAGACCGACGTGCCCCTGCTGCTTCAGCCGCTAAGGCTTAAAAGTCTTGAATTCAAGAACAGACTGTTTCTCAGTCCCATGGTAGGTCCATCATCATCTATCCTGCTTGAGGCCTTCTCACAGTGCTGATTACTGTCCACGCTCTTCCAGGCTCAGTACAGTTGCAAGCCTGGCACAGGCGTTCCGACCGATTACCACCTCGTCCATTACGGTCAATTTGCTATGCGTGGCGTCGCTTGTGTAATGACTGAGGCCACAGCCATTGCACCGAACGGAAGAGTAAGCAGAACCACAGCAGCTCGGTAATGTCTCCGGCTAATTCTGAGGTATTGCAACAGATGACACCTGAAGATACTGGCATTTGGGGGGAAGAGCACGTTGCTGCCTGGAAACGAATTGTGGATTTTACGCACAGCCAAGGTCTGTTTAGAAGCTGCTATAGTGCCGTTCCTGTACCGAAAAGCTGATTCGTCCTCGTAATAGGCGCATACATGGGTCTTCAGCTCAATCATGCCGGACGTCGTGGCTCCGTCTACACGCCACAAATACTTGAACAGTTCCCAGATCTAGAATCGCACGTCTGCCCGCCAGACGCTGGAGGGTGGACCGACGTATGGGCTCCATCAGCTCTTCCGTACTCTCCAAAGTAGTGAGTCTTCTCAAGCATTTATTTGCTCTGACAGGCATTGGCTAATCCATGGTTTCAGTATCACTCCAGTTGCGATGACTTTGAATGATATTGAGCTCTTCAAGAAGCAATGGGCACAAGCCGTTCGCAATGGTGTCAAAGCAGGCAAGTGCCCTTCCCTATACATGATAGCTTTCTCCAAACTAATCCGCTGTGTTTCCTTAGGCTTTGATGTCGTAAGTGCCGGCGACATCTTCTGACGACAGAGAGCTAATCTCTTCGCCCGCAGATTGAGCTTCACATCTCACACGGCTACCTGTAAGTTAACGTGAAAATATCGTTAGCTCGCTCCACGAGGCTTACAAATATGCAAACCGCAGCTTGCACAACTTCATTTCGCCATTGTCAAATAAGCGTAAAGACAGATATGGTGGTAGCGTGTGAGCGTCCATGCCATATGACTTTAAGGGGTGAGACTGATTACGCAAGTCCATATCAGTGAAAACCGCATGCGTTTGGTTCTAGAAATAGCCGAAATCACGATACAGAATTGGCCTAAGGATAAACCAGTCTTCTGTCGCCTTTCAGCCACTGACTGGTATAAAGGTGGCGAGAAGGACGCTAGTGGAAAATACGTCAGTTGGGGTCTGGAGCAGAGTGGCATTCTCATGGAAAGACTCATTGAGATGGGCATCGATTTCTTCGACATTACAAGCGGAGGTCTCGAGTACGATCAAGCCGTTTGGCCTTCGCCGGGTTATAATGCCCCTCTGGCGGCATCCCTGCGCAAGCGCTTCCCGAAAATCCCAATGGGTACTGTCGGTCTCATCAAGAGCCCTGAAAGAGGTAGGCATATAATATGACGAAGTCTGGATCTTGGTTATTGCTGACGTGTTCTACTGTAGCCGAAGAGATTCTGCAGAGTGGCGCAGCGGATGTGATTTCACTTGGACGAGAATTGCTAAGGCAGGCCGATTTCCTCCTTAATGCAGCTACCAAGTTTGGTGCTCAGATTCAGTTGCCCACACAATGGCACCGGGCCATCACCTGGAGCGGCCTTGTTATTCCCGGACCTCAAATGGCAGGACCAAGGGAACACACAGCCGATGCCATCTCCGGCGCTGCCAAGCTCTAATGCAAAACTATACAGTTGATATTTACTTGGCGATTAGCCTCTGCTCGTCGTATCTTGCAGTATTTATTAGTGAAGAGCAATACAGTCTTCCAATAAGAACAGCTGATGTACATCAGCTGATGTAGTTTGATGCCCCTACAACGGGACATAATGCTAATTCGCACACACAACCCCTCGTGAAAGTGTGAGACGTTGCAGAAGAATGCTCAGGAGTCTCCGTGCAACAGAAGGACTATACGTCAGGCAAAGAACTGCCTATCAACGGGAGCAATGTACATCTGGTATGCTATGGGAACAGTGGCTGCACATTCGCGCTATGGTCAGGCACTGCGATGGTTGTGCATCAGTCAAGTGGAGAAGCTACGACAAGCCACCTCGGCACCTGGTTCTCACCTAAAAATGCTGACCAGTCAAAGGATTGACTTGAAGAGCCAGTTGTCGATGGATCCTTGAAGTTGTCTGAGAATACTCCGGCATTGAGGAAATCAAAGCCAAGAAAATCTTCGTATGCATTGTTGTGGCTGGATGGAGCTGGCGCCATGTTCACGAACTCGTTGTTCAGATTGCCGGCAGCCAGCATCGTATAAGGGTTGGGTAGGTTGGAAAACGCATTATCGTTATCGATGGCTCCGGCGATATGCTTCAGGATCTGAACCAGGTGCTTCTCAAAGGGTTGGGTAGTGCCGCTGTTGTATGTCGGCAAACGAGATTCCAGCGTGTAAAATTGTGTCATAACCGCTAGAGCCTGTCGGGAGATAGTTTGAAGACTTTCTGACCATGACTGTATACCTCGAGAAAAGAAGTTCCGGGCGGCCGCAAGACTTGCGTCGCCATTCATGGAAGCTTGAGTTGACATTCCTGTTCGCAAGCCTGATCGTCTGCAGTTAGCTTCCATGTATACGTCGTCATTTGCACATGCGCGCCGGGAAAGCTTACATCTGAAGAGGTGTTCAACTATTCGGGAAGATTAGCCAGCTGCCAGGCGAAATTCGGGCCTCAGACACCACTCACTGCAAATGCATATCACTGCACCGAGCACCTGTCCGTAGGTATACCAAAAAAGGACCATTTCGCTCTCTGCATCGTTCTCCAGTCCGTTGCAAATAGTCCTTGCACTTTCGATACACGTTCTGGCTGAATATGCATACTTGCTGGTGGGGTTTTCCAGACCCTTGATTAAGAATGGCCTGTGCAATCGGACAACCTGGGGAGAGTATAGTTAGCGAGGATCGAAGAAGGGTCTGACTTGCATGGAGTGGCTGAACTTACTCTATTCAACAAGACACAGCCGAGCACTGTTCGATCTACACATCTGGTCAGCATGTTTTGCATATGTGAAAGGCAGAGTACGCCCGACCTACAGATCGGCTTGCAACGATTATTTGCGCTGTAGTTGGTCGTAGGCAAACTCCTGACAGCTTTCTGTAGGTGTCCATCGAGATGCAAGATCATGTCATAAGACTTGGTCGGCGACTCCAAAAAAGCACCCATTGCAAGTTGTGATTCGCCCATCTGAAATCGAAGCTGGTCGGAAGGTTGTCGATAAGCTCTAGATCTGCGGTGCAACGGCGAGCATTGCTTACCAGATGAAAGTCGCAATCCGAGAGTTCTTCTTTGGGCCTTGCCGTCACACTGACCGTGGTGAAACCTAGATCCTCGTCGTTGACCTTGGTGGGAAGCGGTGTCGTAACTGCATGCACAGTCAGGAGTCGACACTCATACACGAGAAATAGGGCGATAGAATAGCCTACATGACCCTGGCCGTATGATGTTGGTTCCACTACGAGAGCAGAACAACCAGTCGAACGAAATCAAGAGGCACCAAATTCTTCGGCAGAGCTCCACCTTGATAGTGGGAGAATTGCGCGCAAACGCTGGATCGTGTGCCAGATAAGTGGGATCATTTTTTGGAACACTGTGGAGTTTGAGGGATCTGCTATACCTGTCAGCGGTCTCGATTGCGTCTCTGTATATGAGCTTGCTTACTGAGCTATACGAATACCAGCAGACAGCCAGACGCCGAAAGCTGAGTAAAGTCAACCTGTAAGCGAGCATGCATCCAGACTGATTTTCTTTGAACCTACAGACAGAATCCGAGACTTGAGCGAGCGAGCCCGAAGTTGGCCAGTTGAACAAGAGGCATATTGCCTGAAAATTAAATTCAGAAGACGTAATTTCTAACTTGAACCCAGGAATATCTTCACCTGAAGAGTTCGTATCTGAGGTCTCTCTGCCCAATCTGCCGCACGCAACGCTCTCTGCGCGGCACTTTTCCAGCGCTCGGGAATGTCACGTTTGCCAGCCTTTTGCATTCTTGCGGAGCTCAGTTGCTGCTTTGATGGATCAAGGGTAGTTGCTCCCCAGCATAGAACCTTCCACGGGTCACAAGTTAGCGTACCCACTGACAATCGAAACTTACAGCATGACATACCATAAAATAAAGACTCAGCCAGGCGGGATCGATGCGTGTAGTATTGCCTTCTCCGACGCATTGCCATAGCTCAGTTACCTCTTGTAAGAATGTGGGCCGATGTATCACCTAGGAGCAATTAGAGTCAGTCGCACCGACCTCGGGCCAGAGTTGACTTGGAGATTCCCACGTTGTACATCCACTGAACATCCTTCATAACTGTCAGACGGGAGCTCAGCTATTGTTTGTCACCCTGTGAGAGAACATGTAGTCAAAAGACGCACACTCTTCTACTAAAATGTCCGAATCCCGTCGCGAGGGTATCGCCGCAAGAATGTCCGATAGATCGTTTTCATTCGTTTCATCGCCGTAGGGCAGCATGATGCTCGTAGCAAACCCATTGAGCGCTCCCTGCTGGCCGATGGCTGCCAGGGCGGGACCACCATTGCGAAGTGCCGGAGGACTTGTTGTAGAGACCATAGGTATGTGACTAGACCCAAGCATGCCATACTGCTCGCGTCTAGGGGAAAAGTGTTTTAGCTTTCTCCCCAACAACATGCCAGATACTCGAATGCTCACCCTAACGTCTTTGTCTCCAGCAAGATGGCTGCAACTTCTGCTTCATCGTTATCTTCATGTGCCGGAGATTCCCCGTTATGCACCGGAGACTGCGAAGCCCGCTCCATCCGCGAATCTACAGTACTAGGGGCTTGATTGAGTATTGCAAGCGAGCTGAACATTTGCTGCTGATTGGGAGGCATGGAGACCGGAGAGCGCTCATCTTTGCGCCCGGGCGGATCATTGGGTGACTCGTCTGGACTCGCAAGTTGTTCGACTTTGATCTGAAGGGAGGACAATGCTTTCTCAAGCTAGCCGTTGTGTACGTATCGGTCTGCATTAGCATTACTTCATTTGCAGGGATTTCTTCCGCATGCGCTGGGACATGCTCACCGTGATCACTCGCTGCTTAAGCTTGGCATGCTCAATTTGAGCAGTCGTGCCATCTTCGAATTTGATGACTGCATACTCGCAATGCTCTTCTTCACCCTTTCCTATGAACCCGAAGGATTATGTCATCAGCAATAGTACCAGCGTATGGTCGTGATCGACTTACGAATGCAGCATCCACACGGTGATTCATTGTCACCTGCACACAACAAAGCCAAAGTCAATGGACCTTCTTCTAATTGACAGGTTGATTTCTCCAAGCTCACATTTGCGTTTTCTACGCTGGCATGGCAAGCAGGATGTGGTGAACCGCGAAGGCTTCTTCCGCTTAGGCTTGACTGGAGGTGCAGCGGACGGTCCTGCCGCTGCATTACTGTCATCAGTTCCGCCCACTTCTTGCATCTTCGAGAATGTGGAGTAAGTGGACGAGTAGGGCAGCACTCCGTAGTGCGGGGCCTCTTTGTGTTTGTGTAATGAAGAGGGGAGTAGAACAGCCTTGCAAGCTTGGTGGGATTCAAGGCTTGTTCTCCGCCGGCAGTGGCGTCGTGCCGGCCGAAAACGTTCAAAAGAGTCTAGCCGCAGCGGCTCGCTAATTTGCCGAAAGACTGTCTGCGGAGGTGCCATGTACGTAAGTATCTTAATCGCTTCTTCACTTTTGTAAATGGTTTTTTGATAAATTATGGCAATCCAAAGTCTTGTCGTAATGACTTGGATGATAGACTGAACCGCCTTAATCAGTAGACCTCTAGACGGAACGGTTACACTCTACGCACGCACTTCTCTAGTCGGGAACTCCTATTGGTACAACTGAAAATTGACGGAATTGAGGAACTGTTCCAGATACTCCGAGCTCGGCAGCTGATCCGCCATCTGTTCGAATCCCCCGTACTGATTGCCATTCGATTCTACTTGAAACCCGCTGAACACTTCATTTGTCAACGGCTGACTGGTTGTCGCCGTTGGCATCTGTGGTAAATCGGCGATGCCTCTTTGGTCTTCGATTTCAGTAAAGACCGAGGACTGGTAGGGGTAGGTAGAGTAAGATTCCACGGGTGGAGCTGTACAAGGATCCGCCGAAAAGGGAGGCTGCTGGCTTGGCCATTGATAGTTGGGCGTTTGTGGAGGAGGGGACATATTGATGTATTCGGAGAAAAACGCGGGAGAAGGGGGAGCTGCGATCGTTCTCTGATGTAGCTCGAACGAGGAAATTATCTTGCCTAGCTGCTCCAGATGTGGCTGAACTGTACCGCTACTCCATCCGGTGATGGCAATAGCTTCTCGCAAGGCTTCCAGATCGGCAAGCTTATCCGCAAGGCTGTAGTCAATCCGTCCACCCTCTTCCAGCGTCTTTGTATCGACGATTAAGCTGGTCCAAACCAGGAGGCCATCGTAGATGAAGTACCCCGGGACGAAGAATTCAGCATTGCCCATATCGTCCGGCTTGAAAGTTTGCTGGGGCGATTCGATGTCAGCATAAAACATGGCGTACTTTTGCGTGCAGACGTACAGTAATGTCCTTCATAATACGGCGCGCGGCTTGAAAAGCTTCTTCTGTTGAGCGCACTCGCAGGGCCTGCAACTTGGTCTTGTACGTCTCAAAGTCATCTTCTTGGATGCCAGTAAGTGACGACGGAGCTGTTCTGGCTCTTGTCAGCTGTTCTTCCGAACATCTCCACAGTATGATTCTGTGCGCTTGAGCTAACATGAAGTCTGAGCAATATTGCAGGACTCGCTTCTGGTCGGGTGGGTTCCTATTCGCAGCCGCCAGCATGACCAGTGCCGCTCCGAAAGCATCACGCGCTTGTTTAAGTAGAGTGTAGAAATCATCGAAGACCTCGAGCTTGAGTCGCGGACGAGCAACAGCCAGAGCTTAGAAGCAAGCATGGTCATCAGTTCTAGGCAAGCATACCGGTCAGAACACGGAGAGGGGACATACGCTGGGTGACGTCAGTTACAAACTTGCGGACAATCCTGATTATTGCCGACCACAGGCGCATGAGTGCCGGACCCTCTAGCGCACTGAAGAGACATTATTGAGTGAGCGCAAGTCTTCGCTTCTGCACGACTGCTTGCTACTTACTGCTTCATGCAACCATCAAATAGCTCCTCCGCGGTTGGCACGTGTAAAGGTTCGTTTACGTCGATTTTGAGGACTATGAATAGATCGTTCTCGGTGCTAGTCGACAGAGTTAGCCCACAGACTTAATGTCAGCAAACAATCATGTCCAAACGTCAATCTCGCGTAAACGAAATCTGGAACTCACAAATCGAGTGCCCGCCCCGTCACGCTAGACACCAGCGCGTCTCGAATGACGGAAGTCCAAGCTACACTATAGTAGCCGAAAGGTGCTTTAGGATCTCCGTTGCAGTCCTCCGCTATAATTCGCAGGTGACTAGCTACGGCTGCAGATAAAGGCCTTGCCTTTCTTGCAGCTGCCCTAGTGAATGCGAGATTGTCGTGATAGACCAGTATAAGCATCTCCACTGTAGCCAAAGCAGCAACATTTCTGAGACTCGGTGTAGCAAAGAGTTGATTCTCGTTCAATTTTCGGTATGCCACCTGCAGCAGTTCCGAAGCTACTCGCTCTCGACGTCTTCCATATTCACATAAACCCAGACCAGAGCGAAGCGCAGGATTTCGAGAGAGATCTGAGAGCGTAGGCGCATTCTTCCCTACAACTGCTTCTGAATGAGAGCTTCGAGATCCTAGAGCTGCAAGTGCCAGGAAGAGAGCCTGTGACTCGCCATCAAAGTTGGACAGACGGCCATCTGCATTCTTGAACTCGTTTTCGATTTCAATCCAGCGGAGAAGTGGGAAGCGAGCACTGCAAAATAGGTCTTTCGTCAGTTCTGGTCACTTGCAGGTAGCGACGCTGGATACATATTAGACCACACTTACACTTTCAATTTCGCTACTGCTGGCACCAATTCAGCTAGGAGGAAACTTGCATCGATCGCCGCTATCATCAGGACCTCTGTTGCCGAAGGCGTGCGTGGCCGTGTCTGTTCTTGAAAAGCCGTGTTGTTGCGCATGACAACGGCCAGGGCATTTCTGTCTGAAGCATCTCCATACAACAGCTTAGCTTGTGCTATTCGAGCGCCTTTCTGCGATGTTCTTGCTTTTGGCTTCGACTCGACGCATCTGCATACAAACGATCAAGGACAAGTGCTTAGCAAGCAGTACGATGGGTCATGGGCAGGCGTGAGGCTATGAAGACGACTTCATCGACACCATATCTGGCTGTCTGAGTATGCTAGACACTCGTGCAGCGCACTCAGTCTGCTCGTCCGCACTTAGATAGCAGACTGTGTATGGCTCGCCTGCTTCGTCGCGAACACGTGCACACCTACCTGATATCCATTTTTACACAGCTATCGCAAGATTCGCTGCGAGCATCCATCCTCTGACATCTGATCCTCCTGATACGACATGCATCGCAAGCCCGTCGTTTCTTGTCCTTGACCGCTGCTTTGGTTGCCTGTTCGTCTTGACTTGCCGAAGTTGCTGAGGTTGAGGCCATCGGCGAGTCTCCACTTGAAGAAGACGTCGAGGCAGATGGACCCGCCGGGGGTGACGGTACGGGAAGGAACACATTGTTCGTGTAGCTGTTCTGCCAATTATCAGTATTCCCCATTGTGCTTGTTGTGCTATGATAGAGGTCAAGTCTTATCGAACACAGCCTAGCCTCCACATGTCAATGATCGGCGGCTTTTCGGGATTTGCGGTCGGATACAACGATGGAATATTCAAGCTTTGCTGCTTTTATTACAATATTAGACTGCTGCTAGACGCCAAAAACCATCTTTGCCCTTTACGAGCAGGCCTTCACTTCGAGCCACTTCTAAGAAGCTTTCTAATTCTTCCAGCGTCCGCCCGGAATAGCCAGGCGCAAGGGAAGTCATCATCTTCTGTAGTCTCGTCGACGGTAAAGAGTGAAGGTTCGCCAGCGCGTTTTGTATAAAGGCCCAGAAAGGTTGTATTGACTCGAATGCTTGCTGAGGATCGACAGCAGGCTTGAGGTCGGAGATGCTGGAAGGACCTGCTACGTCCATATCTTCTTGAGTATGCGTGGGCTGCGTAACTTGGCTCTCCTGGCCAATCTGAGTTGGATTATTCTCCAACAATGTCCAGGTCGGCTCAGTATACTCATCGTTGGAGGACGGCGAGTACACTTGTGCAATCACCCCTTTAGACTGCCAGTATTGCAAAGCACTCTTCACTTGATTTACATCCCGTACTCGCAGTGTCTGCCTTATATCTTGAAGCTGGTGAGTCGCTGTGGTGATAACAGTCAGCAATGTACAAGGGAATACAATGTGCTAGAGCAAGCACCTCTCGCGTCGAATAATTCGAGTACAGCAGCCTGTAGAGGCGTGACGTCCAGTTCGAGTTTCCTGTCCGCAAGCACAACCTCCAAAGTGATACTGCCTAGATTTGGTAGCCATTCGAGCTTCTTTTCCGGCTTAAGCTTTGTATATGCTTTCTCGTATTGCTTCGCTAGCCTTCCCAGTTGGCCTGGCAGTTTGAACGATTGTTTCTTGAATCTTGGCCAGAACAGATGCGAGACGACGAGCGAATGAACAGGAGCTGAGACAGTCTAGTCGATAGTGAAAGAATACTGTCAGCAGATCTACAAGTTTTAGAAAGACTTGCACGTACTATAGAGGTACCCGGCGCATGTAAGCTTGTGTCTGTTCGCTTTGAATCTGCACAGTCTTTCAACATAACCTCAAGCCCGGCGAGTGCAGCTTCGCCAAAGCGCATTTTCAAAATCTCAACATTCCGCAGCTCCTTCTCAAATGCGTAATTTTTGATAGATAGGAGCTTCTCAGCAAGTAGCACCTGTAGCTCCTTAACGAAGACCTCCTTCGTGTCGTATATGCTGACCAATAGCTGAATGATATCGGCAGTCTTGTCGCGCGTATAGTTGGCCGGCGCATCTATAGGTGCCGGCACCCATGTGTATCCTTCGTCCGTGAAATCTTCGACATCTTCTTCTTCTTTCTCCTTGATCTCTTTCACTTGGTCATTTTCGCTTTCGGTCCCACCCCTAAGCTCGTTCATCAGGTCTCCGTCTTCCTCGACCATGCCTTGTACGATACAGCGAATCGTATCTTGCCGAGACCGTAAATATGCTCGTATAGGCTGCGCAACTTTCGCTAAGAGCACTCCAGGAGGCTCCAATATGCGCATGACTCGGATCAGGTTGATGTATGTTGTGAGGATGTCGCGCGTATCCGCTCCAGGGTGGAGTAGACGCTTACGAATTTGCCTAGTCAGGGATCGTGTCAGCTGACCTTTCTGTTCAGTCTTCGCTAGACATTGCGTGAGATCTTGGATAGCGGGCGTAGAATCTGGGAAGTCGACAATGATGTCGAAAAGCTCGCTGAGGCGCAGCTTGAACATGCCCGAGGCGATGTGCCATTCGAAACGTTGCATGGCGGGCTTAAGGCCTTTTACAGCCTTCGCACGGGCTGCTTCTTCGTCGAGGTGGTGAAAAGCCAAAGAATAGATGCCGACTAGCCAGTTGCCGATGTCGTTCACAAGCCATTGGTTCAGACTGTCGAATTGTCCTTCTGTTGCAAAATCTCCCGCACACGACTCCGCCAATCTATTGTCTATTTCGGAATATGCGACTCCAAACAGTACGGCCTCGAAGCGTTCGAAAAGGCCTAGGTAGTGGAGCGCTTGCATGGTCTGAATGGCTCTAGCGGAATCCTCCTCGGAGAGCTCTGAGATAGCCATTGTCGCGTGAAAGAACTCTCTGAGATGCTCCACCACGGTCTCGTCGACTAATATTTCGCCAATGTAAGCCATGACCATTTTCCTGAAGGAGACTAACGGAGAAGTGGTTGATGTGCTAGGGAGGCCATCCATGAGAGCCTGTTGCGGCTTCAGCCATACTTGTAGATACGTAGCTAGCCGCACAAGAAGTAAACAAATATCGTTTCGATGTTCTTCGACCTCTCGCGGCAGTATCTGCTTCAATGCTTGATTTGTCTCCTCTATATTATCATACTTTCAGAGCTGTCTTATGCGACGCGACAGTAGCCACCGACTTACCGGTATGCCAGTCAAGGAGATCCTGTATCATTCCTATCTCATGCAGCAGTGATACGGCTTCCACAACATCCTCGGGTGGATTAGACAGTGTATTCGTTTCTTCTATTCTTCGCGGTTGAAGGTATTCAGTAGCCTTCGCCCAGGCCTGGGCAGTTGTGGTGAGACCGCCAGCGGGTGATGCCAAGGTTGCAAGACATGATTCCCAAAGTACGTCAAGGTCGGTGTGCGTAGTACCGTTTGTCTTTGCGGCTGCCATTGGCTACAGTCTGTACTAGCAGCCGTGACCAAAGGCTTCGGCGTGCCTCGTAAACAGCGTTCTTGCGGGTTATGCTAGAACGGCAGTAGGATAGCAACTAGGCAAGAAGCTTCTCGAAGCAGCTGTCAATTAGCTTGATGAAGCATGATGGTCACGTATGAGCGCCCTGAGGTCGCTGTTGTGGAAACATGGAGAGGAAGTGAATTGCGGCAACGAGAGAAGCTGCTTACAAGCAAGCTCGCCGACGAGATCTGCCTTCCTTCTCGCCCAACCACATTGACTCGGAAGCAGGTCAGCAGGAGGAAGGTCAGCACGCCAGAGGAGGAGTTCATCAGGTCAACGTTGGTATTCTGGGAGGCCTAGGACAGAGGGCGCAGGACTGCTTGCTGGATTCTGCTGCTGCAGCCGAGTTAAGGAGCATACAGGACAGTCAAGATGGAAGGCTATGAGGGCTCGATGTACGGAGAGGATAACACGCTGACCCAGGAGGTGTGTACACATATATATATGCCTCGCTCTGTATCGTACTGACTGTCGATGCTTCATGCTTTTGTGCTATGCAGGATTACTGGGTCATCGTCAGTTCCTTCTTCAACGACAAGACTCTCGTCTCGCAGCAGATTGCATCCTTCAATGATTTCGTCTCCAGTACTATGCAAGAGTTGGTCGACGAGAACTCCACCCTCATCCTGGATCAGAACCCGCAATACACTGGCAAGGACAACGATGAAGTTACCCGCTACGAGATTAAATTTGGGCAGATCTATCTCTCGCGACCCACTCTCACAGAGGCAGATGGTAGCGTCACGCCCATGTTCCCAAACGAAGCTCGTCTACGTAATCTCACGTACTCGTCGCCTCTCTTCGTCGATATCGAGAAGTCCGTCTCAAAGCATATTCCTGGCGATTACGATAGTATCACCGGAGAACCAGTCTGGACCAAGGTTGAGGACGATGAAGAGACAGCGGATACAGCGGCGGATAAAAGAACATACTTGGGCAGAGTTCCCATCATGCTTCAGTCAGACTTCTGTATCTTGCAACCTCAGGATGAAGCCGCACTGTTCGAGCTGAATGAGTGCCCGTATGATATGGTGAGTACCCTTCGAGCGGCTTCCTGTTACCCCCCAGGAAACGTATAGCTGACGCAATTCACATCTCTACAGGGTGGTTACTTCATCATCAATGGTTCCGAGAAGGTTCTCATCGCCCAGGAACGAACAGCTGCCAATCAAGTTTATGTCTTCGCGAAAGCGCCACCGTCAAAGGTTACCTACTCAGCAGAGATCCGTTCTGCTGTTGAGAAAGGAGGAAAAACAATATCGCAGCTTACTATCAAGATGATGGCAGCGAAGCACTCAACAGAGTCTGGCACAACGGGTCAAGTCATGAAGGCTGCATTGCCATATATTCGAGGCGATGTGCCGATTGTCATTGTCTTCAGAGCGCTCAACGTTATATCAGACAAAGATGTGCTCGACCACATTTGCTACGATAGAAACGACAGGGAGCTATTCGAAATGATGAAGCCATGTTTGCAAGAAGCGTCACCCTTCCAGGATCAAGAAGTCGCAATGGATTGGATAGGTCGTCGAGGCACAACAACCGGTCTGAACAAGGAGAAACGCCTACGATATGCTGCCGATATCTTACAAAAAGAGATGCTGCCGCACGTGTCTATGTCTGAGACTGGAACAAGCAAGAAGGCATACTTCTTCGGTTACATGGTTCACAGATTGTTATTGGCGGCATTAGAGCGAAGAGAATTGGATGATCGAGATCACTACGGTCGAAAGCGCATGGATCTTGCAGGACCATTACTGGGAGCACTCTTCCGTATGCTGTTCCGCAAGCTCACCAAGGATGTCTATCGCCATCTACAGAAGTGCGTGGAGCTGCAAAAAGAGTTCAGTCTGGAAAATGCTATCAAGCCCAACACTATCAGCAATGGTCTGCGGTACTCGCTGGCTACCGGAAACTGGGGAGACCAAAAGAAGGCTATGCAAGCGAAAGCTGGTGTCTCTCAAGTGCTCAATCGATACACGTTTGCCTCCACTCTATCGCATCTTCGCCGCTGCAATACTCCTATCGGAAGAGACGGCAAAATTGCCAAACCTCGTCAACTGCATAATTCCCACTGGGGAATGGTGTGCCCTGCCGAGACGCCTGAAGGACAAGCGTGTGGTCTGGTCAAGAATCTTGCTCTCATGGCATACATCTCAGTTGGCTCGCCTTCCGCTCCTATCGTTGAATTTTTGGAGGAGTGGGGCATGGAGAACTTCGAAGAATTCTCATCGGACTTGTCTAGAAGCACAAAGGTCTTCGTCAACGGTGTCTGGCAGGGTGTGCACAAGGATCCTCACCAGCTTGTGACGACCATCAAGAAGCTTCGTCGGTGCGGCGATATTTCCGCGGAGGTATCCGTTGTGCGTGATGTTCGTGAGCGAGAACTCAGGATCTTTACAGATGCTGGTCGCGTAGCTCGACCTCTCTTCATTGTGGAGGAGGACAACACCTTGGCCTTGAGGAAAGAGCATGTAAACTGGATCAATGAAGGTCAGGACGATCAAGGAAATGAGTTCCGCTGGCAACAACTGGTGGATAACGGCATCGTCGAATATTTGGACGCAGAAGAAGAAGAGACTGTCATGATCAGCATGACACCGCAAGATCTAGAGGAAGTACGCGAGTATCAGCAAAATGGCAAGGTTATGGAGCGGCCTCTGGAATTGGGCGCACGCGTTAAGCCTAGTGTCGCTACATATTGTCAAACATGGACACATTGCGAAATTCACCCTGCGATGATTCTCGGTATCTGTGCTTCAATCATTCCTTTTCCCGATCACAATCAATCTCCTCGTAATACATACCAGTCTGCTATGGGTAAGCAAGCTATGGGTATCTATCTCACAAATTATCAAGTCCGCATGGACACAATGGCAAACATCCTCTACTACCCTCAAAAGCCTTTAGCAACCACAAGGTCCATGGAATATCTACGTTTCCGTGAACTACCAGCTGGCCAGAATGCTATTGTCGCCATTCTGTGTTACTCTGGTTACAATCAAGAAGATTCCGTCATTATGAACCAGAGCAGTATCGACCGTGGTCTGTTCCGATCTCTCTACTACAGATCGTACATGGACGTAGAGAAGAAGACAGGAACCATCCAGGCAGAAGAGTTCGAGAAGCCGACGAGAGACAACACCCTGCGTTTGAAGCATGGTACATATGACAAGCTTGGCGATGACGGTCTTGTCTATCCTGGTGCGCGCGTGTCTGGAGAAGATATTATCATCGGCAAGACCGCACCGATCCCAGAGGACAGCGAAGAGCTGGGTCAGAGAACGAAGAATCAGACCAAGCGAGATGTTTCTACTCCCCTGAAGAGTACCGAGAACGGTATTGTCGATCAAGTGCTGGTCACAACCAACTCTGAAGGCTTGAAGTTCGTCAAGATCCGTGTGCGTTCCACTCGTGTACCGCAAGTCGGTGACAAGTTTGCTTCTCGACACGGTCAAAAAGGTACCATCGGTATCACCTACCGACAGGAAGATATGCCCTTCTCTGTTGAGGGTATCACCCCTGATATCATTATCAATCCCCACGCTATTCCATCTCGTATGACTATCGGACATTTGGTCGAAGCCCTACTAAGCAAGGTATCGTGCATTCATGGTAATGAAGGTGATGCTACGCCCTTCAACGAAGTCACAGTAGAGCACATTTCTGCCTTACTGAAAGAGCAAGGTTACCAATCCCGCGGCCTGGAAGTCCTCTATAATGGACATACAGGACAAAAGCTTCGCGCTCAGGTATACTTCGGACCAACATACTACCAGCGCTTGAAGCATATGGTAGACGATAAGATCCATTCTCGAGCTCGAGGACCTGTGCAGATCTTGACGAGACAGCCTGTCGAAGGTCGATCTAGGGATGGTGGTCTACGTTTCGGAGAGATGGAGCGTGATTGTATGATTGCTCACGGTATCGCCGCCTTCTTGAAAGAGAGAATGTTCGAGGCATCTGATGGTTACAGAGTGCATGTTTGCGATATGTAAGTCATTCTTATTGATTTTGACCCTTCAAGAAGCTGACTTTGCCTTCTTCTACAGTTGCGGAATGATTGCCATTGCAAATCTCAAGAAACAGTCTTTCGAGTGCCGCTCGTGTAAGAACAAGACGGCAGTCTCGCAAGTGCTGCTGCCATACGCCTGCAAGCTTCTGGTAAGTACATATTGGCCTGTCTGATCTGCTTTTGCAACTGCTGACATCGCGATCTTGTACAGTTCCAAGAACTGCAGTCGATGAATATCGCTACTAGAATAGCATTCGAGTCGACTGAACACGAGCACCGTCAAAATCTTCTCACATAGAAGCGAGATCCGAAATGTAGTCTTCTTTGTAGCTCTGTCGCAGGCCTGGAGGTAGTTCCTGTTGTCATCATAGTACCAGCTTCACATGCAAAAGAATGCCGTCTTGGCAGCTCAAGTACACTGCGTTGCCGCCAGTCTTGGGCAGCGAGACTGTACTATTTGCAGGCAAGAGAAATGTTTCACCGCTTACGGGGTCAGGCCAGCATTCGGCTGCGCCGACCTATCGACCGCTGCTTTGCTCATGTGCAACTGCGAATAAAGAACGACATGCCGCCCAAGAAGAAAGACAAGGGCAAAGAACGAGCAAGAGATGATGACATAGTCGAAGTGGATAAAGAAGAGCAAAGTAACAATGAAACTCTCACCTTCAACGGTTCGTTTAGTCCAAGTTCTGGCGGAAGGATGATCGACAATCTAACATGTTGCTTGCAGAGACCGTGCAGTTCGTAGTAGAGTTTCGTGAGTCGTAGAAGCATGTCAGAGCCTGAGTCAAGACTAATGCCGTGCTCTGAAGTGGAGGTGTCCTTCCACACCATCTTATACATCCGTCAAGTCTATCCAAGCTGTAAGTGGCGAATGTGGAATCTGGCATGGACAGTATAGTATGCGCAAGTCGGGGGTGGAATCTGATAGCTGAAGATTCTTGATAGATATCTTCATGAAAGTCAAGAAGTACGATACGCCCGTCTGGAAGTCAAGAGTGCCATTGTTGACGGACTACCTCTCGGACGCTGCTCGAGCAGTTGGAGAGCAACTGTCCCAAGTTCGTTTTTTGACGGGCCTTTTCAGGTATTTTCGCACATGTTAATGTTCGAATTATGTGTACTAGGGAGCAGTCCGTCAAGTGTGCCTGACTATCCGGTCTGTCCGGACTGGTCACTTCCTTGAGACTTTCGTGTTCGACTTCACCTTCCTGGGCTTAAGTCGTTTATTCTTTGCAAGTACGCAGGATAAGGATCTCAAGTAAGTCTCTATCCATGTTTTCTGATATGTTCACAGTGGCTTTATAAAAGCTAATATTTGATCTTGCCTTCTCGTGACTACGCGTAGGATTGCAAGTGGACCCACTCGCGGACAGCTAGCTATGCATCTGAGAGGCATGCTGGTCAAGCTCAATGTTGTAGAAAGTCTGTTGAGCAGTGAACTCAATGGTATGTAACAATTTCACTGTGTGATAGATGCAAAGCTCACAGTCAACTGACGATGACTGTAGAGGAGACTACGTTCGACATAGGCGTCAAAATGCAGGATGATGTCGACATAGACCCTACCTACGCCGATAGAAGCAAGGTTAGTGATGACTTCTTTCAGAGTCTTTCGTCATCCTTCCAGCATTTCACTCATGTTTGCCTTTCGACAATAGGGCAATGAACCACTTTGGATACCTTCACAGCCGAAGGAAGATCAAATGGTCAGCATACCGATCCGCACGACAAACCTAGGCCCAATTTCCGTAAGTTCTGGCTAACTTGACCAAGTTCGAAGAGTCTTCTCTATGCTCAATTACCGCTGATGCTACTCTGTAAACCTGCACTACATTCCAGATGCAAATGTTCGTACAGGAAAACACAAGTAAAGGCGACGATCATGATATAGTCCCGTAACAAGCAGCGAGAGAAAAGGCCTCGCATAAGCCGTCGCTTTATGGCTCCAAAGAAAAGATCAAAATCCAGACAGCCACTCCGACGGACCAGGAGCTCCTTCAGAAGACACTGGATGAACTTTGAGGACGTAGAAATGGTTCATTGCATACGGAGCGCAATGCAAGCGACAAACGCAGACCAAGCAACAGTGAAGAGGACCTGTCGAACTAAGTGGGCTTTCTCCCAGAAATGGAGGAGATCGTCCAGGTCAGCTGCAGGACATGGATGTTGAAAGCGACAGCGAAAATGAAAGAGTCGTTTAGCCCCAGCTACTGTCTTCGGAGGGCTCATACAGATGAGCGGTCAGGGCCATATTACCTTTGGCTGCTGTCTCCTCGCTGGTCTCATTCCACTTGAGCAGCTTTCGATTTGTAGGCATGAGGACAAAGTCTAGATTAAAAGTGCCATCAGCACACTTGTTGATTAGAGAAAGGTGTGGCGCTGAACTTCTCAGTGTGCATGTATTGCAGACGTACTGGTGTATGGCCCAATGAGGAAGAGACACGCAAATGCCGTCAATGACAGTATTCGTTCCTGACTTCCTGGAGTGGCATTATATGCGATAGTAGCGAGAGCAGGTAGTGCCACTATAGAATTGAGCACCATGTCGTCCTGCATTCATAGATGCGGCAACGCATTTCAGCAAGAGTCAGCATAGTCTCTCAGCAGTACATTAAACAGATTAACAGCTCGCTTTCTCAAAAAACATTGTTTACCTTTGCTCTGTTGAAGAAAGGTGCGAACAAAGCTAGCTTCTGAAGGGGCGTAAGCTTCTCTTTGACGGGTAGTCTTTCAGTGAGTAAAGGCATGACACCCCATCTTCCAGTTGCTGTGGTCAGGTAGATTAGCGAGAGAGTTATGTTTTCCTTGTTCATCCATGTATGCGTGGCTTGCCATGCTACATGGTGCTGTATAAAATGCTCACCTAGGTTGCCGAACAGCGGGTAGCTCACTCCAAAAAGCGAGATACCATAAGCCGCCAGTAGACCGTTAGAGAGCATGTTTGATTGGTTGATACTCGTCTGATGGCTCGATATATCCAATGACAAAGAGTCGGGTACGTATGAGGCTGACAAGGGAAGCGTGCATCGAGTCGCGTGTGGAGAAAGTTGAAAATATAGCGTGTAAATTGCACGTGCGCTGGGTGTGATTTGGATATCAACGAAAAAAGAGATAGGGAAGAGGCTGCATATTACTATGATACAGATGTAATAATAAATGAGACTGACTGTCACAAATTGCTAGAGCTACACGAAAACAGAATTCGTTGGTATGGTACGGAAGCAAGTATGGAGATGTGATAACGCTTGGTGGAGCACTGCAAGCGTTCACTGATTCAAGGCACAGGCAGTTGGAAGATCAATAGATTGTATCCAGGCTAAGAGGCGGGGGAGAAGGGAAAGGAAAGACCCTCAATAAGTTTGAGGAGCAGTCTTGGAAGTTGCCTTTCCGCTCGAGTGCCATTTGTTCCTCATCCTAGCGATTCTAGCGGACATGTTACGCTTGGGTGGAGTTACGCCCTGCCGCGCAACCGAAGATTCAGTATGTGATGAAGAAGAGAATGCGACCAATGACTCACTCTATCCCTGAGCTCGTTCTGAGCCTGCTGAGCTTCTCTCTCGGATGTACGAGGGCTGTTGATCTTTGTCTGAAGGTTGTGTACGAGAAGAAAAGAGGAGCACGTGAGTCGATCGTGACCTTGAAGGCGCTTGGACATCCATGAAACTGTAGCAGGCTATGCACGCTGCTGGGTAGACTGAGAGACTAACCTCTAGAGCCTGATTGGTATGATCAGGATGGAAACGTCTTAGGAACCCTCCTTTTCCTCTAGGAGTAGCTTTACCACCTGGCATAGTCGTGCTTTGCCTGGGTGAAGTGACGGATGAGCCGGTCGTCGTTCTGGTGGTATCGTTTGACTTTCTTCCGAACATGGTCTTGTATTATCGCGATTTCTCAGTTATGTTCTGATAGTAGATGATATAGCTGTGAATGGAAGAGAGCAGAGAGAGGCATATGGAGAAGTGAGGAGAACATGACCTGACCCGCAGCACAGCAGGCTATCTTACATGCAGGAAAGTATAACTTCTTAACACGTCACATGCGCACCGTCCGGACACTGACGTCAAATGCAGCACCTCAAGTGACACAAGACTGAACACTGTATAATCCTTTCCCATGTTTGACATGTACGTGGCCGCATTCCAATCCAAATCATTGACGTTCAATGTCATCTCCAGCAAGCTGGTCATGTGACCTGGCGGGCATGCTTTCACGCTGAAGACGTTCTGGTCAGGGCAAGCCACTGCAACATGATGCATAGACACCTGATGTGCTGTGGAGTAACAAGCCTCCGTGGTATGGAACCTCGGCCCTGTCCACAGCTTGTATCATAGCAACACTTGTGAAGCTCTCTCCGAGGTGATCGGTCACTCTGCTGCATGACTGCGATAGGGCTTTGAGATGACCAGAAATGAAAGAGGACAAGCGTAATAGTTGTGCTATTGTTGCGATAGTCTGCCCCCGGGCAGTCCTTGAGATAATTGCACTTTGTTATCTTGAACAATTCCTATCTCGAGTTCATCAGAAGATCAACCACGTTATCTCGCCCAAAGAAGACCCAAGCATTCTTTGGTTTCGACGAGCCAAAGCACTTCCATCCATACGCAGGAAAGTGGGAAAAGGTGAGCCCTTTACCTTGATGGTATTCCAACTCTATCCTTTGCTGACCATAATTGTATGCAATGCGCAGGCTACCCTCAATGTCCTCCTTCAAGCTGCCTTCCTTCTCGTTCTCTGGGAGCAAGGATGATGCTGGAAAGAACGATGAGCACGATGATGGAGACGGTGACAGAGGCGAAAGGAAGTCTCGCTCTCTCTTCTCTAGTCTGACCGGTGGTGGCAGCTCTAGCCATAAGTCAGGATCTTCCTCCTCCCTACGCTCTCCATCTCCGTATGCTGGTCGATCCAAGTACAGCAGCAGCAAGGACAGCAACAAGAGCAGTAGCGGCCGACATCATCATAGACCTTGGAAGCGACACAGCAGGAAAGAATCACACTCTGACGTAGAGTACGCAGGTGCTACTTCTAGTGCAAATGTGTCAGAAGCAGAATCAGATGGCGAAGGCGTACTTTCCCGACTCGCTTCCAATTCATCCTCCGGCACGACGAGCTCGAGCAAGAGCAATAGCAATACTCTAGCACCTTTGACTTCTTCAACTTCCACTACATCTAATACATCCTCCGTTTCCTTCGCCGACAATACAGCTCCTTCTTCTTCCTCATCATCTCCAGCCAGATCAGGCAATAACAGGTCGACTCGCTTCTCGGCTTCCTCTTCCGGTCCGCAAGGTGGTCGCGGAGCTCCTAGGAATGCATATTACGATGACGAAGATGATGATTCAGATGCAGACGAAGACGAAGAGCACCGTCGCGCAACAGCAAGTGGTACAAGCGATAAATCAACTGCACTCTCATCAACATCAGACCGATCAGCCTCATCTGCTCCTTCACCGCCTGTTAGAATACGTGGAATCCGCACAGTAGACCCAACGACTTCAGACAGTGAGAATGAAGAAGCATCACACGAAGAATACGCACATACAAGTGGTACAGACGAAGAAGATGATTATTACTCGAATGACGACGATGATCTCGATCCTACAGTGGCAGCCAATACAGAAGCAAACGCAGGATCATTGACAGCAGCTGAATTATTGAGTTCTAAACCTGCTCTGCTGGCTGGCTATGGAGACGATGATCCAGATGCGTATTACTACAATGACGAAGAAGAAGGCCCGCAGGAAAATTGGCCTAATTTGGTCAAATCACCTGCTTCCCCTTTTGCGCCTTTATCGTCTACAAGATCTGCTCCAGGAGGAGTAGGAGGAGGAGTTGCTGCAAACAGGAACATCTCGTCTACTCTATCGTCCGGAGCTAACACACCCCCTGGAACGACTCGCAATGGAAGAGGTAGAGGCGGTACTATTAAGAGCGAAATACCATTGATAGCTTCAAGACCTATATATGAGCGCAACAGATGCTCAATTACATTAACACACGGTGATCCAGATTCATATGTTCAAGTACCAGGCAATGTCTCGCTTCTCGAAAGTGGAGGCTCACTTCCCGTCTCAACAAATTCCGACAGTAATAACAACAACGCACAAGATAGATCAAATTTGACTGCTCAAGGGACGAGAAAGAAGAGGAAAGGGAAAACTTATGTCGTTGCGAGTGATTTATCGGAAGAATCTTATTATGCTATTGAGTGGGCTATTGGAACCGTGTTGCGAAGTGGTGATGAACTCTTGTTCGTCACTGTCATGGAGACTGATTCGAAGCGTGAGTCATCTTTTCATTGCCGTTGACTTGTCGGTCAACGGAGCTACCATGGCTTATAGGCGTTATACTGACGTTTCTGATTGGATGCAACATATAGTCGATCCCGAAGATGGACACAGTCACGATAAGACGCTCAAGATCCGAAGTCAGCAAGAACGTCAAACCAGGACAATGCAGCTATCGCGAGAAGGTAAGTTGGAGAATTCTGCGTGACGGCCGTTTTGAGCACGTCAAAAGGCTGATTTGTACACCTTCATTTTGCATTTAGCAACTGCTCTTCTTGAGCGCACGCGTTTGCATGTTCGCGTCAAATGCCAAGCTATACACGCGAAGAACGCACGCCATATGCTTATTGATCTGATTGATTACTTTGCGCCTACGCTGGTCATCATCGGATCAAGAGGTCTTAGCAGGTTGAAGGGTATTATTCTGGGTAGCGTGTCTCACTATCTGATTCAGAAGAGTAGCGCGCCAGTCATGGCAAGTGACGACTTCATTGTTGATCTGCCGTATAAGACATATTTTTGGCTGACCTCTTTTCGACATTCCTAACGAACAGGTCACCCGTCGTCGCCTCAAGCCTCTACGAAGACCTCCCCGTCCAATCAGCGATCTTCAACGCCAGCCTCGTGTTGGTGGTCTTGCGAATGCTACCATCGACGTCGAATCCCATGCTGGTATGGTGCATCAATCTCATGCGGCATCGGATGGCGAGGACACGGATGCAGACTCGCGCAGGTTGCATCGGGATGCTGATACCGGCGGTGAGACTGAGCCAGAACAGGAATCATCTGGAAAACCCAGAGCATAACCGAGAACTTGCGTTAGCCATTATCACGAATTGTCTGTAGCAATAGGCGCTGAGTCATGAAACTAAATAGTGTGAAATAGAGAGGCAGTAAGAGACTAGTAATTCCAAGGCTCGTTCCCGGGCTATCGTATGATGCTCCATTTGCGAATGCTAACGATGCTTGGTATGAGAGAAATGCTAGAAATGCTACATATGGACAACATTCGCACGCGTGTATATTGTGCTCGGTCTCTGCTGTCCAGAAATGGCTATGTATTAGTTGTAGATTGCAATCGGAGGTATTCTGTCCTTCGACCACAAGAAATCTGTGAAAACGCGTGCGAGAAGCATGCAATCAGTCTGTGTTGGAGCACGAGTGGTAAAGTCGATGAAGCTTACTTTGTCCGGAGGATTCGCTCTCGAGGAAGCGAGTAGGGTATAAGACCAGATGCCCTGTCAGCTCTCCGAGTAGAGCAGCCATCTGCTCAATTTCCTCTTCACTAAATGATTCTTCCAGATGCGCCTTGGCTTTCTTCTTCTGATCAGCAACTTCCTGGGCAGCCTCGGTGGGCGACCTCGCGTGCTTGCCATCGTTCATGATGTCTTCCTCCGTAGGCGGAGGTGGGCCTCCTGGACCTCCCGAGGTTGTTTCTTTACCCAACGGGCTGGCTGAAGACCGTATTGGCTTCTCGTGACGTTTGCCCCATGCCGTCCACTCTTTCATCATCGCCCAAGTAGTTATAAGATCGTCGGGAGAGCATCGGAACACCTTTCTGAAGATCTCCGTATTGCGGACAGCAGCTGCCATCCACATGTCCTTATAAAACGAATCGATAAGAGGGTCGGCGAACTTCTTCGCATCGATCACTGGTGCCTTTGTGGGCAGACTGTACGCATTCATCTTGGCAGCGATGCTCTTGCGGATGACATCGGTAGCCTTGTTAGAATTGGCTATTTGCTCATTTGACCATTGCTTCTTGTCGCTAGCAACAGTGCTACTGTCATCGGCACCTTCTTTGGCGGAAAAGCGTGTAGCCGCCGTCGCGTTACTATCTGCTCTAGATTGGCGACTTCCTTTGGGCAGATCGGATTTGATCTGCTCTTCCTTGGTCCGTTCAGCATCGCGACTCTCTTGTGAATTAGGCTTTGCGTCGTCTTCTGTAGCCTTGTGCGCATGCTTGATTTCGTCAGGAGTACCACTGCCCCCGTTTACTTGGGGTCCGTCTTTAGCTAGATCCCGCGTGTCGTGTATACCACTCCCGCCTTGAGTAGCAGGCTCGCCCCTTGTTTTGGTCAGATCGTCCATGTCTTCGCCGTCAGCAGGGTCATCATAGCCCTCGCCATGGGACTCGTGTGGAGGCTTCAGATTCTGTTCATGCCTGGGTGCGAAGGCGTTTTGAGTCTGTTGGCCCCTGAATTCTTCCGCAGCCTGCTGAGGTTCCTTGTTTAGTGCGCCTTGTTCAGCGAGAACCTTTTCTTCAAGAGTCGGCACTACGGAGCTTGCAACCCCCTTTCCTTTCTCGTGTCCGGAAGCAACAAGATCTCCCGGAGTAGGTTTTCCTTCCTGAGTTGCGGTAGTGTAGGCCTTCGCGCCATCCACTCTTTCTTCTGCCTTCTGTACGATATCGTTCTTGACATCTGGGGCCACCTGATCAGCTGCCATTCCGACTGCTTGCAAGGCTCCATCGGCCAGCTGGCCGGCTAGCTTGCCTCCCTTCTTCATTTGTTCCCGATACCGAGTATGATGGCGAGTTCCCGAAGTGATGTCTTCGTTGTTCTGTCTCTGCTCCTTCTTGGGGTCCCACGGTTCTATATCATCCTCATTGATGACAGGTTTGCGATTGAACAAGTCCATATTCACTTCTTCCTCCTCGACAGCATCAACGTCGATACCCAAATGCTCCCGCATGAGTCTGACTCGTAGCGAGTGAGCAAAACGACCGACCTTGAATGGCTTGCCTGCCATTGTGCTATCGATCATGTCGGTATCACGAATCACACAAGCCAGTTCCGAGTCTCGGTCGCCGCGCTGAGATCGCTCGTTGATATTGGCAGAACCAATGATGGCGATGCGATCGTCGACAACCATGCACTTTGCATGAATATAGATACCGCAAGTGGACAGAGACCCATCCGCCATTCTTGCCCAAGTGCGGATGCTGTAGAAGCTGATGTACTCGTTGGGGTCTATTCCATCTCGTCGAAGTCTAGCAAAGATAGAGTTCTCTCCTCTGCACATGCTGTTGAATTGACACTCCATAATCAAACGAACCGAACCCGCATCCGCATGATCCACTGGCATTGGATAGCCCGGCTCGAGTGGAATGAGGATCATGGCTCGCCAAGGTGTACCTTCGCGATGCGCTCGTTGAATGCGTTCGACTAGGGCGTTTCCAATGTTGTTTTCAATGGCTGTTCCGACGACTGTTGTGCTTGTTATGAAGAACTGGTTCTCAATGTAAACAAAATGCTTTGAAGTTTGGATAGCATATAAGTAGGCAGTCTGAATCGAGTGCTCAGTTTTATTGGGAGTGCCAATAGACCAAGGTCCTGAGGATCGGCAGATTTGAACTTCGCAGGTACCGGAGAGTTGAAGATGATCCAGCTCTCTTGGAGTGAAGTCCGATGGCGGTAGGAGGAAGGGCATGAAGCGCGTGTGATTCTTGATACGAAGGAGCATGTTCCAGCTGTTATTGAAATATGTCAGTCAAGCTAATGCCCGTGGCGCGCAGGAAGGATCGTACCGCTGGACGAAGTGACGGCACAAGTCTCTCGCAGGATGGCCTATGACTTGAAGTCCAATGTCGTGCCAGGGCTCTCGAGGCGTCTTCGTTCGGTCAAACATGTCCTCGAAAGGCTTGTTCAGATTGTAGAAGTCCGTCACTCGCGAGTTTCTGGAAGGTATGGGTCAGTCGGAGGTAGGGGAGAACGGTGTACTGCAATGCTCACGAGTAATCCTTGCCAGGCCAGATCTGGCTTCTGTCGGTCTGATTCCGCTCTGCTTCGTGACCTGGAAGATCGAGATCATCCTTGACACTTGGCCCGTCGTCCAACAGAACATGAGCAGGAGTGTCCCAGCGGCCAAAGCAAAGATCTAAGCCTCCCATGAAGCCGATAGTCTCGTCGATCACACACATCTTTTCGTGCTGTTGTAGGGTACGAAGTCAGCTCTGAAGTCTCTCCTGCTTGCTATTCACCCACATGAGACCAAAGGAGCGTCCTAGTCTGAGCGTGGTTAGGAGACCGTTGCACCATGATATTAGGATGAAGATCGAGTAGTCTATGCTTTGTGTAGGCCGAGTCTACGGGAGTGAAATCGTTCGACACCTCGTTGTAGATAATGATGAAAATCTGGACACCTTCTTCCGCTTTCTTCTGGAGGAGGCGATCCAGTCGCCATCTCCCGTTCTCAGCTGGAGGTCGACGCAAGTACAACCTGCAGCAGGACGAGAATGACATGAGTACTAGTATTGTGCCACGACGGCATGCATACTCACTCCGGACTGAGCCACCAATCGTGGATATAGATCTTTTCCTTTGCCAGTAGAATTGCTCGTGACAGATTCCAGAAGTAGTCGCGCTACAGTATCCTTCCGTCAGGCTGATGACCTAAGCCGCAGTGATTAAAGTACTTACTCCGTCAACCAGCCATTGTGCAGAACAGTTCATTCGAATCGGAGCAAAACTACTGAATCGATTCTTGCTCGACCAGATAGTTTTGCTTGACATCTTCTCGATACTGGCGATGAATTGATCCATCTGTCTTTCACTCTTCGCGACCAGTTTGAGCTTCCGTTCGGCGTTACGAATATAAAAGGTATGAGCACTGGCATTCTTCAGATCTTTGGGATCATCTCTTGCCATTGTGGTAAGTGAAGGATCGTTGGGATCGCCTACTGCGCCGCCTGAGCGACCTTCAAAGCCCTCAAATTCTTGATAGTCCGGTAGCTTGTCTTTATGCTCGTCTCGCGGATCTGCTTGCTCTGTCTTCTGCTTTGTTTCCGCAAATAGACCAAGACCCTGGCGATACAGCCGCTTCGGACGCTCGATCTTGAAATCGCTATCAAAGAGGAATACGTCCCAGACATTCGTCTGCAATGAAGAGAAGTCGTTAGTGATCAGTAAATCCCTTGATGTGACTCATACAGCCGATTTGATCTTACATCTGCTGGTTCGCTTGTTGAGACGATGTAGCTCTCTCTGACCATGAACCACTTCGGCTGGTGCCGCCTCTTCATCTCAAGGGGGTGCAAACCGGGTCGCTTATGGCGCGAAGCCGTTGACATGACTCTCAAGTACCCTTGTTTACCTTGTGAGCCGCCCTTCTTTGTCGCCAATGCCAGTGACATGGCTGAGAGCTCAAGGAACTTGCATAGACGATTAGCTTCCGGTCGAAACATCTAGGAGACAGTAACCAGAACCATTTAGCTTAGTAAATTGGTATCCCACGCATCCAACCCTCCGACCCTGTCCTCGAGACTTACCACTGCTCTGATGAGTTGCAACAGATAATTTTCCAGTCCTTCACGTTGCATACGAGCAAATTCAGCTTTTCCAGGTACTGATTTTCCTTTTTCTTTGCTCTCTTTGCGAAGTATATTGAAGTAAGGAATCGATACTTTGGGAAAAGGAGGGAAATGTTCTAATGAATGTGTCACATTTGCAACTCTATAGTGAGTGTGTAGATTGACGAAATCGCGTAGTTCACGATAGATGACCCATTTGAGTAAGCCATCACCGTATTCTAATTCTATACGGAATATTGCATGAGTTTGGTGGAAGGGGTATACGGAGTCTGTGATGCGAAGTTTGAGGTAATTGAGAAGGATGGGTATCTGTCATGATAGAAGAAATGATGATTAGCTTTGTGTATACCACGGGAACTCCTTGAGGGACAAGCTTACACGGTGCTGATCATGCTCATCACGGTCGAAAGCCATCTTTAGCATCATGACACTGATTAGACCAAGAGAGAGATCATTTATCAGTTCACTTCCATTGAGGGTCATATCGAGTTCAGCAGGTTTCTTCTCTTGCTTGAGGCGCTGTTTGAGCTGGTTCCATCGACTTTTGCCAGTTCCAGGTGGCAGGGCACTTCCATCAGCTTGAGTGTTCGAGCGGGAAAGAGCTGGATGTCTATGCCCTTCTTCTCCGTCTATATGGCCGTTCGGTCCATCTCCTGGTCCTTGTGATCGCTTGAAAATATTCAGGGATCTATAGCTGCTTTTACGGGAGATACCTTGTTGTGGTCTGCTTGTAGACGCTGATCCTTTGGCGCCAACACCACCATTTTCAGCATGAGGCTGGTCCGCCCCTTGGTTGCTATCGTCGTTCGACGAGCCACGCCAGAAGGACTGGTGTCTTTCGCCGGCATGTGGAGTGCGGGCTCTTGACTGACTAGGCGAATGATGATTCTCACCATGGCTATCATCCGCTGATTCTTCATCGTCGACTTCGTTTGGATGGCTGCCAAATGCTCCCAAAGCGTGACCAAAGCGTTGTGCCGTGCCACTGATGCTATATCGTCTGTGCGGAACGTTGTTGCCTTTGAGCTGATGTGGGTCTTGAGCTTGTGATCGTTCGTGTCCTTCTTGACTGCCTATACTTTGCCTTCTAGTAAGCAGAGATTGCCCTCTCGAACTGTCTACGCGACTGAAAGGACCGCGCATGGCAGCTTGAGGAGGTGCATGGCTCGACTTGCCAAGTTTCTCCTGAAGACCAGCTTTACTTGAAGGTGCTGCGGATCCATTCCCCATGGGTGTTGCTGGTGCAGCATGGCTTTGCGAATCACCAGAAGAGTTCTGTGTAGCTCGATGCGCATTATAGCTGCTGCCACTTGCGTTATTATGATTGCTACCATTGATGCCATGATGGGGTGTCGTAAAAGGTATATGACCATTTCCACTGAAAAAGTCACTGAATTCATTGTTATGATCTGAATTACCAAAGTAACTAGAATCATCAGGGTCCATTGATGATTCACTTGTATATTTCTTCCTGGCAGCTTGTTGTTTAGCTGCTTTAGAAGACGAACCAGAATTCTTATTAGTGTTGTTCGAGCCATTATGATGATTGTGATGGTGACCTCCTCCGAAGAATGCAGAGGATAGCTTGCGCGCTGATGGACCGGCATTCACGGCAGGTCGTTTCTTCGCTGGCGGAGGGGGTGCTTTGAAACGATCCTGACGACCATTAGGCGCAGAGGCAGGTGTAGACTTGTCATGTACTGATGCACCACTGTTCGCTTGTGTATGCTCTGGCTGTAGTGCTGCTCCTCGATCGCGCTGCTGATGCTCCTCGTTTACGTCCTCGTTGTCGTCGTGGCTCGCTTGAGGCGTCAAAGGCTCAGGCGATGAAGTGAGTGCTCTATTGTATGGGGGAGCTTCCAAGAATCCATTGCCATTGGCATGAGTAGTAGTGCCGCTATCTTGATGTGAAGTGAGGACATCTCCATTCTCTCTTGCTTTGCCTTTACCCTTCCCTTTATCGTGTTGACGATGATGGTGGTTCAGATTACTATTGACGTCTTGACCAGCGGTGTCGAATGCAGAACTCTGTCCAGCATGCTGTTTCGCTCTCTCTTTCTTAGCAGCCTCCAGCACTATAGATGCTAGATCACCATTGGGCATCGTAATACTGTGATGCCTTTCACTGCTGTAGTTGAGACGGTCAAGAGTCAACGCGGGCTTGGCTATGATAGCTGCAGTGAGCGGTTGATTTAGAGGACGTAACGAAATAATAATACCTCAAACGTGCATGGCAAATGAAGAAAATTTAGAGTTGTTCAGAAGCTACATCAAAATGACGTCCATCAATCTCGGTAGTCATTTAGCTGTATACTGAGGATAAAGGCCAATAATGATACATTACCTGGAAACACACAAGGAAGGTTTTAGCATCAACCGGAAGCTGCGGAGTCTACTGTGTCGCACGTGACTTGGCGGTGCTTAGCTGTCTCGCACTGCAGCAATTGAGCGTGGGCTTTTGCTAGATGAGTGAACTGTGTGCTGGTGTATCCCCAAGAGGAAGACCAGATCTGAAGCAAGAAGATGTATGTATGCTCCATGCCTAGCTATCGAACATCGCGTTTCACAATAGAATAGACAAGCAAGAATTATAAAGCATTCCGATGAAGATGGATTGATTCGAATGACAGGGAAGAGCTACATTAAAAACATCATTGAAGATAACTTGCTTGCTTTGTCTCTTCATCCATTCTTACGACTTTTCAACGCATCCTGTGTTCTCTCTCTCTATGCCTTCTTAGTGGGTACACCAAACTGACTCTCCGTAACTCCTTTACCCATAGCAGCAGTAGATGAGACACCACCAGTGACAGTCTTCAATAGTCCATCGACATATTCAGCACCAGACCATTTCTGATGCATTAAAACATCGGTTCCAATTTCTCGTTCTTTGCGTTGAATCAAAGTAACATAGGCTTGCATTCCTTCTTTTGCAAAGGCTTTCGCGAACGAGTCGGAAATGTATGCATTGGAGTGTAGACCAGCGAGCTACAATGTGACGCAGCAGCGCATGAAGAATGTATGTCAGTCATCTGGGCTTTTCAAGATCCACAGTCGCAAACTCCAAAGAAAAAGTGAAACATTACTCACAGTAATAAACTGCCATACGAAACCAAGCTTGCCAAGTTCCCAAACATAATCGCGCATATCTTTTTCTTCCAATCCAGCGGCGTCCCAATTGAAGGAAGGAGAGAGGTTATAAGCGAGCCATTGATTAGGGTGTACAGCTTTAATTCCAGATGCGAATTCTTTGGCTTGTGAAAGGATAGGTTTCGCTGTTTCCATCCATAAAGCATCGCAGTAAGGTGCATAATATACACCTCTGTTGATGCAGCATTGAGTGCCTCCTTGATACCTATTTAAATAAGGAAGGGCATAATGTCAGCGTCTATAAGCCCAATAAACCAGGCAGTCAAGCTGAATGCAAAGTAGAACAGTTGAGACCAACCTATAGTATCCCTCTCTTGTTCTAGGAGCATCCCAATCCCAAAATACTTCGGCGTTGAACTCTCTCTTAGCCATTTTAACAGCTTTAGCATGAGATACATGAGCTGTTCTATTTAGATAATCTTGAATTTTCTCGCTGCTAACTCCTTTGCGTTTCAATTCAGCAGCTATGACATCACCATAAAGTGCCAATCTAGCTTTGGAAGTCCAATCATCTTCAACAGCTTGTAATTCTTCACCTGTTTTACCTGATTTTTCAGCTTTGGTCATCACTTCAACTAGAGGTTCCAACTCTTCATTTGTGCATCCA
Source organism: Cystobasidium slooffiae (assembly GCA_019775285.1). NCBI lineage: Eukaryota > Fungi > Basidiomycota > Cystobasidiomycetes > Cystobasidiales > Cystobasidiaceae > Cystobasidium > Cystobasidium slooffiae. The sequence goes on from JACWFZ010000010.1 coordinate 113,223, forward strand.
AGGATGAATGCATGATCTCGCTCATCAACGTTGGTAGAGAGTAAAGTTGCAGCTTCTGCATCCGTTCGACAGACGATCAGATTTTCAACTCCCATAATATCATATTGGAGTCGGATAGCAATCAATCGGTTGATATGCTCAGAGATTGGAACCAGAACCTTTCCGGCCATGTGACCGCATTTCTTCGTTCCAGGCGCTTGATCTTCAATGTGAATACCGGCTGCTCCCTTTTCGACAAAGAGCTTGGTGAGCTTCATGACAGCAGTAAGACCACCGTGGCCAGTATCGGCATCGGCAATGATGGGTCGAAGGTCTACATAGAAACACAAAATCAGATTAGGTCTTCCTGTACGGAACAGAGCGTAGATGAGTTGGACACGCTTGCAATCGACATATGGGACCTCGGCCCTCTGCTTGGCAGACATGTTGCTTCTAGCTTCACGTTGTTTGCGGTCATGGAAGAGCTGAGCCATGAAGAGATGCTCTACTTTGTTAGGGACCTATAGCAATAACAAAAAACACGGTCAATCTCGTGTGACCTAAGTCTGACAGCCTTGAAACTATGCTCACAGTGTTATAAGGACTAATGCCATGGAACAAAAGAAAGATAGGAAAGAGTCAGCATGCCATTTCCGTCATGGCAGAAATACATGCAACGTGTATGGTGAACGTACTAGTCTACAACGTAATACAAAAACATCAGTAAGGAGGTCAATTGCAAATGGTCAAGATGATGGAAAGCAAAGCTCACCTGCTAGATCTGGACCTGGCTCGTTTGTAGAGCTTGCAGTAGAAGAGCATTGCCAACCCGAGACATATACGGTCTCTAGATATTTGGCCATCTGCGAGACCTGAACCGGGTCGAGGCTATTCATGCATGGCAAGAGCAACTCATCAGCCCATGACCCTAAAGGCCACTGAGTTAACACAGCTGGGATGAAACGGCACTCACGCTCCATAAGTATGGGAAGGAGTACCATTCTTGGCATGTTCAGCTAGTAGCTTGTGTAGTTTCTTGCCTTGAACAGCAGAAGGATAGCTGATCGGTATAGTACCTCGTTTAGAGACGACTTGTTCAGCTGTATAAGGTCTGATTAAGCCTTCGAATCGAGGGGTCTATACGAGTATAATGACAAGGACAAGACGGGATACGGAAAAGTATGTGTTGTATGTGTGTTCCGTCAATTGGTTTGATTTGCGTGTTTCATGTTCCAAGACCAAGGATACAGTACCCGGAGGGAGTGAGTGTGGGGTGAGCGTAAGAGATGAGAGAGGCGTAGATCCAAGGCAGGCCGGGCAAGAAGGTAAAGAGAGAGTAAGATAGAACAACAGTATCAGTATATGCATCCTTCACTAATGTTATTGCTTGTAATGCAGTTTCATATGCTCTTCTATGACTCCATCTCTCTCTCTCTCTTCTCCAAACTTCGAAGAAGCCGGAGAGCCCGGAGGAGTAAAGCAAAGACTCCAGCAACTCACCTTCCACCATTTCTTGACAGCCTCTACTTCTTCCTTGAACAGCTTGTCCTCTTGAGCTACTAGATTACTCTGCGACATGATTGCTTGCTTTGTTGTATGTGTATTAAAGAGATGAGAAGAATGCCCTTAACTTGTAAAAGTGTTAGGAAAGTCTTGACTTTCTTTCCTTCGTTGCTTTCGGATGACGAGTGAATCTCCGTGGGTTTGAATGGATTCCTCGGGTACGCCGGTGAAGTGATCTTCCTCGATGTAGTTAGTCGACAATAGCGGGGTGTTTCCAAGTAGCAGAATACTAACTAACAAGGGAGTACGAGCACGATGACCTGGAGGATGCAATGAGTAGTAGTATCAGAGCAAAGTAGAAGAAGAGAGAGCAACGATAGACATGCACTTCCTGTCCTATCCTACAAGCTGGAGACGTGCAAGGGAGCCCCCTCACAGGTGTGCCTGATCGAGCAATGACTCCCTTGAAATCCAACTACGCAGGGAAGAAGCCGGAGAGAGGGAGAGTCGATTTCACGCCACTCAACTCACTTCAACTCCGGCGATGTCCTGTGTTCTACCCGCTGCGCTGTAGAGCTGCACTTCCGAGATCTTCCTTGAATACTACTGCATGAGCCCGAAGTGTCCGGAACAAGCCTGCAATTGCAACACCTGCTTTTGGCTTTTCTAAGCGTAGCCATATACCCGGTCCTTTTGCGCTTTTGTCAATCCACTCAAGGGCAATGTCGGAGAAGGTGTGGATATACGCGAATTATTCATTAATGGTGTGTCGATGTGATATGACTCGTGAGGAGATTCTCGTTTTGTAATTTACTTTTCGCAAAAGTGTATCTACTAATGTATCCAATCTTGACAAGATTTCAAGCAAATAATTCGAAGAGAGTACAGACGTACTACGTAATATTCACAACAACACAATGGAAACTGAACTGCGCAGAGACTATTAACTGTCGACTACTACCAAGCATCTCGAAAGGAAGACCCTGGTCTAACCTGTACTTTCAGCATACACTCTTTTTTACTGTCCATTTGTCGCCCAAAGGCTTTTCTGTGCGATTCCACCTATATCGGCCCACCGAAGACATCCTTAGCATATTCCGATAGTCCAACACCAGCATTACCGCCTCCTAATCCATACTGTTTCTGTCCCCTTTTCCAATTCTTCGAACCAGAGCCATTATCAATGCTATTGAAGCCCCTCAAGAAGGAGTTCATCTCAAATCCAACTTCAGAATCACTAGGTGGTAAAGCGAATGAAGAAGTGTTATTATGAGAAGCGGTAAAATTATCAGGTACCAATCCTAGACTTTTAGATACTGCTGCGTGTTCAGGACTTGATAATAAGAAAGGGCGTGAGGGCGATGAAGAGGACGCTGCTCCTGCCATGCCTGATAGACCTGCACTTGGTCTTGAGCAATTATCAATTTTGAAGATTGAAGATCTGTGATGATGATGATGGTGCGAATAGCCTCTCTTGCTGGTGATGTTACCTCCCTCATCGTTACGTTGTTGTCCTCCTCCTTGTATTCCAGCGAAGAATAATCCATTACCAGCTTGCGAATGCTGCTGACGAGGTCCGTGTATATCATCACCTCCAAAATGTGGAGTTGACATTAGAACAGAAGTAGCGAAAGAAGAAGAATGCGCAGAAGTATATCTACTAGGTGAAGGACTTCTAGAGTCTGATATTCCAGAAGTAGAAGTAATAATATGTTGTCCACCTCCATGTCGAATTCGACTCCTTGGTGAAGCGGATGACATTGAGATTAAACGTCTTTTAGCTAGTGGCGCTTTCATATCTTCATCTTCTTGAACAGGTGATGAATCAAGTGATATTCTCTCTCCATCCTCATCATCATCGTCGCCGTCGTCGTCTTCATCTTCATCATTGTCATCTCGCTCGACATCCGAAGAGCCGTCTATATCATGACGTGCGTTCTCATCATTTTCAGTACGGACAGCAGCAGCAGCGGCTGTAAGTTTTCGCTTCTTCTGTTGTAATGCAATTGGCGTAGATCGTATATTACCAGCTGCTGTAGAGGCTTGTTGTGCTCGTAAATAAGTAGCTGATAGTTTAGATGGTACGGTTGGCATAGACATAGGTATGGGTGATGATTCAGGAGAGAGCGACATTCGGACAGGAGCTGGTGAGGAAGGTGGAATACTCGCGAAACGGAGGTGTGCTCGTCTCGTCGATTCCTCGTCTTCGTCGTCCTCTTCTTCTTCTTCGTCGATGCTTTGATGTGCTCTATCCTTGTGAGTACTGTTGCTCTGATGGGATCCAGCTGCTTTAGAGTGCCGCATTAAGTCATCATGGTCATCGTGATAAGGTGCATATCCCGAATCCTCAACTTCAGCAAAAGATCCTTCTGCATCAGTAGATCTCCACATTTCAGCGTCCAGCCCCACCTCTTCATGAAGCCTTTTGCCGTCGTCGTCATCACCATCTTCAGCTTCATCCTCATCTTGACCAATACCACCAGCACCACTAGCGAAGTAATCTTTAATAGGTGAAGCGGGCGGACTTGAACTTGCCGTTTTCAAGGCTAATAACTGCATAGCTGCTTCTTGATATGTTTTAGTAGAATGTGCAACATTAGCTGATACACTTTGTTTCTGCGTTTTCTTTGCGGTCGTACTGTTCTGATGTGAACCAGCGGCTGAAGGTTTCTTCTTGCTTGATTTAGTAGATGCCATAAGGGATACTTGCACAGACTTCGTCTTGTTGCCTGCGTTGCAGGAATCAGGCAGAGCTTGTTCAGACGCAGCTGCATCAGAGACATTTTGCTGGCCTTGAGCCCGAGGTACGGCATGTTCAACGACCGGCAATACTTCTCGTGCATTCGCCTGAGCCTGAGGAGGCACATCCGCCGTTGTGTCTTGGATGGGCGTAGGGATAGGCCTTACAGCATAAACGACAGGTGTCTGCTGTTCCGCAATGGGTGTCGATTCCGGCGGTACCGAAAGATAGAAATAAGGCGTAGGAGGCATCTGGCTCTGGCCATCTTGGAGCTGACCTTGACCTTGTTGTTCCCCTTGGACATAGATAGGAACAGGATGAGCTAACGGAGTAGCTTGCTCTGCGTTGTTGCTGCTCCAGGCTTGTGTGGAAGGTGGTGGTGGTGGGATGTATATCGTCACTCCGCTAATCGAAGATGTTGGTCTTGCTATAGATGCTGCAGCATCAGGAGCTTGTGCCATCTGCTGTTGCTGTCGCTGCTGCTCATCACTAGTCTGTATAGCATAATGTGCAGACTGAGGATGATATTGCACATGTGCCACCGGCGCACCAGATGCTGGAGGCAACTGATGCAATCGAGGTGGATTGTGTCGATTATATACAATAGCACCAGATGTGGGAATAGGAGCAGACAAGCTTCTCTGCAGTGATGGAGCACTGGAAGATGTTGTCGTTGAAGAAGGAGGAGCCAAGAAAGGTTGCTGTGCGAGTGGCGTAGTCTGCAACAAGCTCGCCGTAGCAGCTGAAGGCCCTTGGGTAGGATGTTGTACCGGCACTTGCTGGTATATAGTCTGCATATACTGGCCCTGCGGCTGGTTCTGGAATGACTCATCTACAGGACTAACAGCAGCATTGTACTGCACACCTTGATGAACATGTGTGGAGAAGTCAGGCTGAGAGGGTGATCTCTGGAAACGAGCTGATGTATTCGGATCAGGTGATAGAGTATAGGTGGGATATACGATAGAATAAGGCTGATGACCGGCATTGCCTTCTAAGTAAGTTACTTGTTGCTGTTGTACATACTGCAGCTGAGGTGGAGGGTGGGAAGCATATCGTACATGCTGAACTGGAATGGCTTCCATTTGAAGTTGTTCCGCAGCATGGTGAGGATGAGCATATTGGAATTGTGATGATGATGTTGTCGGATATGGGTGTTCCGAAGTCTGCGGAGGCTGTACTGGAAGATGCTGTTGGATCTGCGGACCATCTTGCCAGTATCCTTGCGGATGCTGATGCTGATGTTGCAGTTGATGCAAAGGTTGTCCTTGCTGTTGCGTGACTGCTTGCATTGGACCAGAAGTACTCTGTCCGTCTTGACTAGTGAAGCTCTCATCCGCACCTGCATTATCTTCATCATCATGAACAGATCCACTAGCATTGGTATTGGTATTGCTGTTGTAGTTATGACCGGCAGCAGCAGCAGCAGCAGCTTCTGCGGCTTCAGCAGCTTCAATCAGTCCAAGCTCTTCCTCGACAGTCGTACCCTTTCGTTTTGCTCGTTTTTCAGCTCGATTCTTAGCTGCCCATCTTCTTTTGGATTCGAGTGTACGTTTATGACGTTCTGCTTCGTCTTTCGGCCGATTGAGATCTGTTTGCAAGATATAACAAGAAAGGGTTCAGAAATAGTACGGGTCAGCTTAATTCAGGCAATACAGCCCTAGGTAATTGATGCAGAAATATTTACCATTATCCCATCTCGTCCTTCTCGGTTGTATATTCAGCGGAATGCCATGCTTATTAGACAAGTGTCTCCTCCAGATACTTCTAGCATGTTTCCCTCCATAGTGCTTATCGCAAAACGGACAAGGATAGACCGCTTCTCCCGTTTCTGGATCTAGTGTAGGCTGAGCTTCAATTTGAGATACAGAGGAGAAACGAGCTGTAAGTTCTGCGTCGTCAAATGAGGAATCTCCATCTTCTGCAGTTGGCGTGTCAGGACCAGGCCCTGCTTCTATTGATCTTTCTTGGTGAGTTGTCTCGACAGTGGCACTCCTGCCTCGCTGTGAAGCAGCTTTCTTCGTCGTCGTCGTCGGCTTTGGTGATGCAGGTCTAACATTTTCCTTCTCGACTGCTACATTCTTACTAGAGAAAGCTGTTGCAGTTTTCAAGTCTGACTTTGTAGCTTGTGCAGTGGAAGCACGGAATGATGATGTGGAAGTCGAAGCTACAGGATAGTGGTGATACTGAACAGGGAGTGAAGAAGTCGATGATGAGTCTGTAGATTGAGGTCCGCCGCGGTAATAAACACCAGAAGACGGTTGAGAGTGAGGTTGAGCATAGTAAACAGTAGGTTGAGATGATTGTAAAGGTTGTTGTTGTGGATTTGCGTTGATTGTCGTTGGTGGTGGTTGTTGTTGATGATGAGGAGTCGATCGCGATGAAGATGCATGAAGCGATGAAGAGGAAGATGAGGGCATCACGAGGGAAGCGGAAACGGGAGCATTCACATAGTGATATGTTGATTGTTGTTGTTGTGCATAGTGTTGTTGCGTTGAAGGATGTTGCAAATGCCGTTGTGATGGTGGTTGTTGACGCCAAAAGTCAGGCAGCGGAACCGCGACAGGAAGTGTTTGGGTCGTATACGTTGAAGGTACAGAGGAAGTGAGAGGAGGAGGAGGCCCAGCACCCGAGTGCGATGAAGTAGATGTCATCGTTGTTGATGCAGTGGATCCATCAATGTTGTCGTGTTGATGGATGCAGTTATGTGTTCATGCAAGAAGTCGTCGTCGTCGTCGTCGGGCGAAAGCAAGAAAGCAGTCGCGGTCGAGTAGATTGGTAAGAACCAAGCGAAGGTCGACGAAGTATTCGGGCAACCAGACACCAATTGAAGCACAATGAGGAAGTATGAAGAATATATATGATATTGTCGATGATTCCAAGCGAAACAATAATCAATACCACCAAGCACCGCGGCGGAGTAAGTTACGGCAGTGTGAAAAGTAGCATAGCAGGCGAATTTAGAGGCACGAGTAAACAGGCGGCAGCATGCCTTGCATCAGCGATTGATTTGAGGCTTAAATTGGCGGGGAGGGAGGAAGAACGCACCGTGGATGTCGTCACTGATACTGCTACTACTGCTCCTTCTCTTCACTACTGCTCTCTTCTTCTTCCTTACTGCCATAGCATCACTCTCTTCCTACTCTCAGTCAGTACGTTCACAACGCGACAAAACAATGGCCGAGTTTACAGGGAGGGACGCGTTTAGGAGTGGCAACAGGTCACGTGACTGGTTTCAGGTTTTAAGGATTGTGCACAGTGACATCCATAATCTACTCATTCTCTGTGGCATTGTCCTGCTAATTGCAACCTGCTCTACCATATACAGAACTCTAACCTTCTACTGTTATACACATCAAGGTCCTCTGTTCCTCTCCCTTCAAATACTCACAGCTTCGCTGAAGCAGTAGGAAGCCAAGCATTAACGCACCCTGCCAATGCAGCAGCAGCAACATCAGGTGCTTCCTGTACTACCATATGATGAATACCGTATAGCTGCTGATAGGATGGTGCTGTGTTCGCCATTTCATTCAGGAGATTCTCAGGTGTGATACCGCGAGATTGAATAACGGATTCTGCTGGATCAGCTAAGATGACGTGCACTCGTAGACTTGCAGGTAGGTACTTCAAGCGGTTCCAACATGCTCTTGCGCCTCGAAGGTTCGGATCCAAGAATGTGACCTTGATTCGGCGGGAATGTGTCTCAGTCAGAACTCTCTTTCGAAAGGAAGGGAGGAACAAGCTCACTGCTTCATCTTTCCCGCGAGCTTTAAGCGTCACCTTTCCATCTTTCCTCGTATATAGACCATCTTCAGCATACAGAGCAAGGGCTTCGCGATTCCATCTCCCAAAGAAGGCCTTCTTCTTAGCGAACCCATCTAGTGCTTCCTTCTTTGTTGACCACACATCCCTTCTCATTACTGCGCCATGCACCAAAGGCATTACTTTCTCATCCGAACCTAGGTGCAGTGGCTGTACAGTTGGGTCGAACAGCACTAGGCCTTTGATAATGCCTTCTGGGAGGAAAGAACATGCAGAGACTGAAGATGCGGCTCCTATCGAATGACCGACGCTGATGATATGGCGACCTCTCCATGCTGGCCCAACATACTTCTGAGGTTTCGAAGAGCCTTGTAGCCGTGGTAGATCGATAGGAGGGACGTCGAGACATAGTAATTGAGTAGGATATGGGTTAGGGATGTTCTGAGGCGAGTATTGAGGGAGGTATCGGATAAAGAAGTTGGCAATGTCGCGCGCGACGTCCATCCAGTCGACTATTTGTACGGTGAGGTAGGGTTACATCAGCAATCTACACGCAGGGAGGCTCAGCCTGTGCTTGTCCTTATACTCACACGTCGGACCTAGGTGGTCAATATTGAGTATTGCACTATCTCCTTGATTGACAATGTCCAAACTCCAGATCTCATCGACAACGGTGCCTCTTGAGTTGCTCTTGTTCGCTACACGATTGAGCGCGGGTTCCCATGTCTACCCAAGAGATCAAAGTGTTGTTAGTAAATATGTACGAGTGTCCTCGAGAGTTCGAATGGTGTCTGTCACGCACCTCTTTATGCAGTCCGGTCGCGTGCACCAGGACCATAGTCGTGGCGGGTCTACTCTGACCAGCCGCAGATGCTTGGGAGGCATTTACTTTCCGTCTATAGCAATTAGCAGCTATCCAAAGATGTCCACTTTCTACTTCTCCTTGCAGCGGTGCCTCGTACTGTTTCTTCTTCATAGCTTCCACTTTCGCATTTATCTCTTCACGGCTCGCTTTTGCACTGGCACTTCCAGCTTCGTCGACTTCGGCTCCTTTGCTACCATCATCGACGTAGCAGCCAGCTCTTGAACGCGGATAGGCAGCTGCAAATACATGTCTTGTCACACTCCAATATTTACTTGTTTCAGAGCTGATGTTGACTGGTGGAAGAGGCGGAGGTGGCCAATTTGACAGTGGTACATCATGCAGTGGCAGCACCGGCGTGAGTTGGCTTGGAGTGAGCGGTATATTCTCAGAATTTGACGATGTAGAAGATGGAGGTTCCATTCTTTGAATGTATATCTGTAGCTATCTCTGACTCTTCCACTTCTAGCAGCTTGTCGTACCAGTCAACAGGACTTCCTCCAGCGCGCGCTTGTAATGATCTGGCCACACCGTGTTCGACGGCCTCGAGTATCGGCAGTAGGTCTGTAGCTTCTTGCTATATAGCGGATTCGCAAACTCAATGGAGTATGAAATCGTGTATCGGCAGTACCTACAGGCAAGAAAAAGAAGCTCCACCCGGTTATTGCGGGCTCCGCCTTTTCGAATCCGCAGGAGTTGTAGGCACAGGCGAATACCTTTTTCCGCAACGTCGCGATAAGTGAGAGTTCGGAAATACGGTATGGCAAGCCATCCCAGAGACATGTTCAAGTTGGCAAATGAACAACAAGGTATCCAGTCGGGGTGCTACACGCCTCTTTCTTATTCCGCCTGTGAGAGCCGGCGACTCTGCTGCTTTCATACATGATATGGTACCAGTGGTAGATCACGTGCAGGCAGCAGGAACCGAGACGAGAACATGGGCGTAGCTCGACAAGCGAAGCTGCATTCAATCTAGCCTGTGGTGTGACAAATGACATCGAGTGTGTGGATTTCATGCAATCCCTCTGTCTACTTTGCAATATATTGCCGGCATCGTAGGACAACCCCCTGTATGATTACATCTGTACAAAGGGCTGCCTGTCTCTAAAAGTTGATAATGCTTATAACTTGTACTTTGGCTCCTTTGAAAGTTGCAAGACAGGAAGGAGTCTTCTAAGAATCTTACCGCTCGGATTCTTGGGTACTGAAGGCGAAGCGTATCAGCAGGGCTATCGACGATGACGGCTCTCATTTTGTGACTCACTATCGTCAACCCAGATGATGCCTCCCGCTAGTTGTTTATAATACGTGACCGACTTATTGACATGCGCGTGTATCTCTCGCTTGACCGCCTCCGTGCGGTGCTCCGGCTTGACGATCACAAATGCAACGGGAAGCTCGGTGTCTTCAGCTACTCCTCGATTAACGGCAGCATCGATGACTTTGTCATGGGACAGGAGGATGCCCTCTAGTTCCTGCATTTCAAGTATGTTAGCGATATTACAAGTCGCTATGTCATCCTACTTACAGCTGGTGATACTTGAAATCCTCGGACCTGTTAGAAATCCAGACATGTCGATAGATCAGCTGCAGTAGACAGTGAGGCGCCGTTCCAAACGATACTTGCCTTGATCAGTTCCTTAATCCTGTCAGTACACCAGTATAGCAAATCCTTGTTTCGGTAGCCTACGTCCCCCGAACGTAGCCAGCCATCTGACGTGAACGCCTCTCGAGTCGCTTGTGGATTTCCATAGTATCCCCTATAAAGATGCCAGCAGGATTAGCCGCATACTCATGCCATTAAGAGACAACGAAGAAGCACGCACATCATGACATTAGGTCCTTTATATTGGAATTCGCCTTCCCTGTTGAAATCGACAAGCTCCTCCGTGATTGGATCTACAAGGCGACATTGCCTGCAAGCACTTTCGTTAACCAAAGGCACACGGCCCACTGTGTGTCCTTGAAGGCCTCACATGCCAGGTAGTCTGTGGACAACGTCTGATGTTTAGCGGGTAAACAGGCGAATTGAGCCATGTCTAGACTCACAATTTCCCTATTGACCCTTGATGATGAGCTAGATGCGCTGGTAAGACAATCGATGTGGGTGATACTTCGGTACAACCTAATCGACTTGTCAGCAACATCGTCAAAGGTGTTTCACGTCCGAACTTACCGAAGCTTTGTAGAACCTGTGCACGTCGAAACGTCAGTAGCGAATGGTAGACTTGGTAGACTCGCATCTTACAGGTGACTTGTATTTGCATGCGAGACTGCGTAGCTAAGCACATTAGTAACGCAGGTCAATTGATGGAATGGACGTCACTTACATTTCACAAATTTCTGGCTTAGTCGGCGCAGCGGCAATCATGATCCTGTTGATAGAGCTAAGGTCGTAATTTGCCGTCAAAGGGTTCTTGGCTAACTGTACTGCGACAGGCGGCACAATTGGCAGGGCTTGCACTTTATATCGCTCAATCGCCCGGAGGAAGTTCTCGAAGTGGAACTTTTGCATTCGTACTGTCAGCATTCCCTATGGAGGTTGACATATTAGGATTGCGATGCTGCCCTGAGGTACTAAGTTCTTCTCACCGACAACGGATTGACTATGCATATTTGGGTGTGGGAATAAGAGTGATAGTCGGCCTAAATGTGTCATACATTAGCTTGACTACTCGCGATTTAAGAAGTGGGACCACGACTGCTCACTAAGAAGCTCAGACTTCTTGGCTTTGCTTCCCAGTAATCGGCCCAGCCTTGTCTCAGTTGAAGTACGTTGGAGATAATATTTGTATGCGAAAGCATGACGCCTTTGAAAGCACCAGTGGTCCCGCTGTGCCCTTGGCCTCAGCATAAATCTTCATTCCTCTGGACTGGCGCCTCACCTTGAGAATGGTACCAAGGCCAATGTATCTTTCCCTTTCCTTCCTTCCAAACTGGCGAAGGGCAGTACATCTCTACTGTTTACGGATCCGACCAAGCTGAAAATGCTGCCATAATCCTCCTTCGAGTCCTCCGTCATGCCGATGAAGCCTTTCGGCCTGAGGAACTTGGGCAGCTGTGATACAGCTGCGACAACAGTCTCTCGGCAACTAGGGTGCACGATGACGACGTAGGGTTTCACGAGCTCCATCATGGCAGCTACTTCGTTTGCAGTTGCAGCTGGACTGGCTGGCGCAGGAACTAGACCAGCTCCCATTACACCAATATATACCATCTACAAAGCAACCAAAGCAAACAAATTAGCAATTGGCTGTCAAAGTTCGGAGTAGCTTTCTGACTAGAGTTGGCTCCTTACCGGATAGTGTGGCTGATTCGGAGAAAGTATCATTATGCGAGATCCTCTCGGAGCCTGAAGGTTGCAACGCCGCAGGCCAGTTGCCAAGCGCTTGGAGAAATCTATATATTGATGCCATGTGATATGCTCATCCGTCTCTGCGTCTATGTAGACCACAGTATCGGGCTCGACATGGTAGGGGTTGGACTCTAGAAATTGCTGTACATTGCAAGCGAAAGAATGTCTCAGTTAGTGTGGACTGGGCCACACTGGCAATCAATGACAGTCACAAGATCACTCACCGGTACCGTGAGTTCTGGTGCAGCTCTGCAAGGATGGGCTATGTCAATCATAGCTGGATGTAAATTGGTGTCAATGTAGCAGAGTAAGACGAGCTTGACGACGGTCTGCTGCAAGACTTGGTACCTCTCGAGCACTGCTCGACTATATTTCCACCAGCATACGGTCTATGGCACGCACATCTCCGGTCTTGTCTGTACCCGCTATGTAAAGGCTGTTTTATCTGAGTGGAAGCGATGCCTTCATTTCCGCCAGCGTGCGACTGAATCCTTCAGAGCCGCAGATAGATGTACCGAAGTAGCCGAATGATTGTGCATTATTTGTGCGCTCTGCTTTACTGTTATTTATCTTCATCTCGCAACCTCACCTTCAACCTTAGCTAGAGACTTCATTGACAAGCTTCTAACCATGGCAGCTCTCATTCACACGCCTGGTGAGGTTGATGATCGAGAATACTGCTGCGGGCCAAGGTTGCGGCACTCTAACGCTTTGCATTGATGTCTCGATAGCATGCGACCTCTTCGGTATCAAGCATCCCATCCTTGTAAGCTATGTCTTGATGCTGCCGGTAAGCTCTGGCTAAGTTGCAAGTTAACCCTACATAGAATGCTGGCATGGATGTAAGTCACGTTTTTCGCAAGGTTGCCGAAGCAAGAATCTCTGATATCTCCTTACCCCCTGCTAGGTTGTGGCTTCACCCGAGCTAGCAGCTGCGGTCACAAATGCAGGTGGTCTTGGAGTGTTTGGCGGCGTGCACTATTCGCCTCGCCTACTTCGACAGAAGCTAGAGGATCTTGTGGTAAATTGGACCACGATATGACCTTGGTTCCAATTTCCTGCCTAGCGCTGAGATTTGTATACAGGAAGGTCTCAATGACAAGAATGCACCTTTCGGCGTCGACCTGGCTCTTCCGCCAGTGGGTGGTAATGCCCGTAAAACTAATTATGACTATACGCACGGAAAATTGGATGAGCTCATCGATATCATTATCGAATTCAAGCCCAAGCTCTTCATCTCGGCTTTAGGAGGTAAAACGTCGATTTACACATGGGAATGGCGTGAACGCCTGCTTACATGCAATTTCATCCAGTACCACCCGTGTCGGTTGTGCAACGGCTCCACAAGGCTGGAATCTTGGTTATGAACATGGTGTAAGCTAAGCCATAATCTGGTGTGAACAGTCTGGGACTGACGACGACCATATTATTTCACAGCGGCCATCCTAAGCATGTCGCAAAGGCACTCGAGGTGTGTAGTGTTCTTTTCAGGCCTAGACAGCCTTAGCCAGTCTGACAGAATACTTGCAGGCTGGAGTTGATCTTCTCTGCGCCCAAGGTGGAGAAGCTGGCGGACATACTGGCGACATTCCATTCTCAATCTTGATTCCGGCAATTGTGGATGCTTGCAAAGGCGCACGCTCTCCACTCACAGGAGGACCGGTCTATGTGATTGCTGCTGGTGCAGTGCATTCCGGTCGAAGTTTGGCAGCCGCGCTATCGTAAGGGAGTTTATGGTCACGAAACCGTAACGCAGGTTGATAACGGTGTATTCCTTCTTTCTGAAACAGTTACGGTGCTATAGCAGTCTGGGTTGGAACGTAAGTCGGAGCCGTATAGCAGCAGGTCACCTGGCCAGATGATCTGACACAGCTCATTTTTAGTCTCTTTATCGCCTCAGAGGAAGGAGGGTCTTCGGAACGACACAAGCAAGCCGTCTTGGACTGCGATCATGATGGTACCAGCATCACATTGATCTTCAGTGGTAGACCCTTGAGAGTTCGTGCAACGCCTACCGTACGGGACTGGTACGTCTTCCCATATCTGGGCATAAGTATAAGAGGTCGAGCTGACAGATACTACTCTCTCAGGGAGACAAATCGACAAGCTGAAATCCAGAAGATGGTTAAAGAAGGCATCGTACCCGTCGGAATGGATGATGCAGAGACGAGGCCATACCTCATGGGCAAAGTCGCGGCTATGGTGAAGGTAGGTACAGTCTTTGTGTTCGCCGTGCCATGTCACAGGCTGATTTCCTCTTCCTTCCCAAGACCATCCGTCCAGCCAGGCAGATTGTAGAGGAAATGGTAGCGGAAGCTGTGACAGCCATTAAGACGTCGAACTCGTATCTTGTCAAGCCTCGCAGCGGCATGGCACATTTGTAATCTATGGTTGCCTTGCTGAAGATGTAAGCATTGTGTAGATTGGATAGAAATGGCGAAAATGAGAGTGTCATGGCAGCAAAAAGGTTGGATCACACGAAAAGCTCGATCAGCTTATGACAGCTTTGCCATTCATCCGAAAGCTTTGATATGTAGTCATTCAAGACCTACAGCGCGTAGATTTTTCTGTATTAGCAAGGGTGGCTCTTATTTGATTTGCCCTTGTTCATATTCGCTCGCACGCCATACAGACTCATACAGAACCAGAGTAAGACCGCCTCGACCATGAAGAAGGCACAAGTCGCTCTCTGAATGACAGAAGACAATTTCAGCACGAGAACAACGTGTCGATATGGTAGTACAATCAGACAGCCCAAATCTCAGACACTGACTTGTATCTGTGCTACTGCATGTCTTGCAGGCCTACTTGGCTGGTGGCGTGCATGAGAACGATCGCACGCCGTAACCTTCTTTTCATTACATACATGTGATCCTTTCTGTGGCCTGGCCTGCTCTCTTTTCCCTTCGGATTTTGCCGACCACAAAATGATCGCCAATATCCGGCGGCCTCCAATGCTTGATTTCCACAGCATCTTGCCGGCGGGCCTGAAGTACTGGAAGTGACATAAACCGTTCATTGTTTCCTGGCTTACCGTACTTGCCAATCGAAAACGCCGAGTAACAAAAGAGCAGACACTGGTGTGTCAAGCGGCAGCGCATCCGGAGCGGGCTTCAATGGTTCGGCTGCGCTTCTCCTGCTTGCATATCCTACTGAAAATCCGGGACTCCATATTCTTATAGACCCCTCGCAATCCTTCTTTTCCTTCTCTCCAGGTTTTCATTCCTATAAGCCCACTACGTCTGCGCATCAAGCACATCATGGCTCACATGTTGCAACAGGACGCAGTGAGAACTAGCTCAAATATCGACCAAGAGCATATTCAGGACAAAGGCTTCGACAGCAACGAAAAACGAGATGAAGAACGACTTTCTCATGTCCCCTATGCCAATGCTCGAGATGAAGTTCATCCTCTAGAGCTGACCAAGGAGTATAAGATGGCTCGATGGAAGAGTGAGTTCCTGAGCCTCTCGAAAGATTTTCGATGGAAGCTGAAGAATTTCTCATAGTCGATATCTGTGTCACCGGAATGGGCATGCTGCTCTACTTCCTTGCGTAAGCTATCTATACCTGTATCTAAGGGATACAGCTAAGTAATTGCCCGCCCCACTGCTTAGGTACCTCGACAAAGCCAACCTCGGAAATGCAAAAGTAGCTGGTCTGGAGACAGATCTTAAGCTCACTGGCTACCAGTACTCCGTGGCCCTCACTATCCTCTATCCGTCATATATGGCTGGTAAGTGCAATAGCGTATTGAGGGTTATGAGACATAATTGAGGCTGATACGACCTCTTGGAACTGCAGTCGAACTCCCCTCAAACTTGCTCTTAAAAAAGCTTGGACCCCACCGTAGGTCTCTTGAGTGTAAGGTCATTGCTAAGTCTTCTCACTGCTTCTTCATCTCTAGGCGTCCTACCCTTCATGACTGTTGCTTTTGGTTTGGTCTGCTGTCTACAAGGACTGGTCAACTCCTATGGAGGACTGTACGTTCACGCTATATCCTTGTGAACGCTCGACCGTGCGCCACTGACCACGTAACTTGTTTCGCCATGTAGCCTAGCAGCTCGTTTCTTTCTCGGCGCTGCTGAAGGCGGTCTCATTCCTGGCATTATCATGTGGGTATCTGGCTGGTACAAGCGATCCGAAATGCAACTCCGGTTGGCCTGGATCTTCTCTTTTATCTCCCTGGCTGGCGCTTTCGCGGGACGTGAGTGAGAATCCACATGCACTATAGACCTTTGCTTACTTGATCTGTTTTATCAGTACTTGCTGCGTACGTCGACAAGCGACAAATACGCAGCACAGGTGGCTGATGTCTACTTTTTGTCCAATAGAGCGATTTTGACACTTGATGGCGTTCACGGTGTCGCCGGATGGCGCTGGGTCTTCTACATCGAGGGCGCCGCAGCTATCGGCGTCGGTCTCGTAGCTCCATTTATCATGTCTGCCAACGTATCGACAGCCTGGTTCCTGACTGCCCGAGAGAAGGAAATCATTCTCACCATCCACGAAGCAAGCGGAAAGAACGCAGAGATCAAGAGCAAGTTCAACAAGAAAGAGGTTCTCAGCTTCTTTAAGAGTCCCTTCGGTCTAGCTCTGCTTCCGGCCTTTATGACGAACGGCTGCATCCTCTTCGGCATGTCCTACTTCCTGCCTACTGTCGTTGCTACGTGAGTCTCTGCTCGTTCTCCTTCATTCGGCGGCAGACTGCTGAGCCACTTAATATTCAGATTCGGATACTCTCGAATCCAGACTCAGCTTCATACAGTGCCTATTTACGCGGTCGTTTTTGTCTGTACGTATTTTGGTTTCCTTCCCACCCATCATTGCGGCTGAAACCTTTATCTCAGTCACCATGGTTGCTAGTTTCTTCTCTGACAGATACAAATGCAGAGGTGCACAATACGTCATCTTTGGATTGATTAGTATGATCGGCTATATCATGGCTATTGTCGCCAAACCTGAGCAGAAGAATTTGTAAGTCGAAGATCTGTGTATACGCATCTTGTGCTCATAATTTCCCTCGCAGCCGCTACGCAGCCCTTTTGTACGGAGACTCGGCAATCTTACCTTTCTATTAAGACTAAAATCTTTCTTTCCTGCAGCCTGCAAATCTTCGGAGGTCCTGGCCTTACACCTGCTCTGAGTACTTGGATGGTTGATGTGAGTACACCATCAACTTGCGATACTCGACACCCATGTTGACATCGCATTCAGAATGTGGCGCCGTATTATAAACGATCTACAGGTACTTAACGATACCTGCTGAAGCTTTTCAGATAATTGATGCTGAAATTGTAATATTTGCAGCTATCGCGTGTGCCTACGTCTTCGCTCAAGCTGGCGGTATTCTCTCCACTTGGATGTGAGTAGTGTTTCAGCACTTTGAAAGACCGTCGATTCTGATCCTCCATGAAGCTTTCCAACCAACGAGGCTCCAATGTACCCGACCGGTCGTGGGGTGGGATTATTCAGCGCTCTTTCGCTCGTCCTCACCGGTGGTGGTTTATCGTTATACGCGATCACTGCTAATCGGAAGAAAGCTGCTTTCATGGCTAATGCTGGTCCAGAACATGTGGTAGGTGTAACTCATCGGTGATGACTTTGCATCTTCTGACGACAGTCTCTCTTTTCGGCTTTCTTTCCTTAGTTCCCAGAAGGTCCAATGGACGATTCTGATCGTAAGCTTTACTTGCTTCCGCTTTTCCGGTGCTTTGTGCTGAGCCTGATTGCAGCACGATATCGTTACATGCCATGAGCGAGCCCCCTTCCAACTCGGCGAGAGGTATTGCTCGTGCCTCAGCGGGCGGCCCCAAGAGACGATCTAGTTTACTGTTGGCTTGTGCGTAGTGTAAGAGTTGGTATCGCACAAGGGTTGGTGTCGAAGCCTGCGTGCGGCCTCAAGCGTGGCTGACACCTTTGCCGAAAGGTGTCAGCCACGCTTGAGGCCGCACCAAGGCAGTGCCTTGTTTTGTCGATACCGTACTGTAATATTGTACCGGTGGAACAGTAATTATTGGCCTGTTTAGCTTGATCCCTTGGTTCTGGCCGGTCATCACTTTCCGAGATTTGTCTTGCGTCAGAGCGAGCGAAGGCTGGGTCATAATAGGGTCATAGCTGGGTGTACTGTGCTGTACATGAATCTGAAGAGCTGCAGCATTGGGTGGGTGACACGAATGCAGCTATAAGTTTCGCTAATCTAAAAGTGGCAAACGGCTAGCATGGAGCTGATTTATAGCTTACTGTTAAGGGAACGAAAAAGTCAGTAAGAGCGGTGAGCGTGCATAGATTGAAACAAACGAACTCGTAACAATCTTCCAATTTGGGCATTTCAACCTTGAAGACCCTTCTTATGCGAGTATTGAGTCGATGACTCGTAGAACGAGGCAATTGAAGACACAACAAGCTGCAAGCGATATCGCTTGCTACGTTGCAAATGAAGTAAGAGTAGATTGCAGACATGGAAGAAAGCGCCCTGGCGACCAATGTGAAGCTACAAGTTTCGCTAATCTATAGGTGGCAAACGGCCAGCATGGAGCTGATTTATAGCTTACTGTAAAGGGAACGAAAAAGTCAGTAAGAGCGGTGAGCGTGCATAGATTGAAACAAACGAACTCGTAATAATCTTCCAATTTGGGCATTTCAACCTTGAGACCCTTTCTTCTTCTGATCTCAAGAGCCAACTCCTCGAGCTTGCTTCCCTTCTCCATGGGGGTACCGTTCATGAGAGCCCAGTGGTCGAAGACCATCTGGGGGAAGGCCTGACCACCTGTAGCTTGACGGAGCTCGGCAGTGAAACCGAAGGACTCGTTGACGGGCAGGTAGGCCTTGACGGTGTACATGGGGGTACCTGGTCTCTGCTCCTCGGAGAAGACGTGACCACGCTTCTTGTTGAGGGTAGAGTAGATACCACCGAGACCGGTCTCGGGGCAGACAATCTCGACGAGGTAGACTGGCTCTTGTAGACCAGGCTTGCTCATGATTGATGCGGCGTAGATAGCACGTCGGCATGTTGGGATGATTTGACCACCACCTCTGTGGATGGCATCGGTGTGCAGGGTGACATCGATCATGTTGAAGCGGGTAGATCGCATGTTCTCCTCGGCGCAGACACCCTATACAAACAAACACACACGACAAACACAAGTTACGAAATGCTCTGCACGTCGACGGTGTACACGCCACCGGAATAACCGGAAGAGAAAGGTTACTCACCTCCTTGGTGGCCCACTGGAAGGCAGCAACGCAAGAATCCTTGATTTCGTTCAAGTATTGAACAGCCTTGGTGGTATCAACCAAGAGATTTGGTCCCTGGGCTTCAGGTCCGAAGCACCAAATCTTACGGGCCTCGGTGACATCCCATCCATGCTCATCAGCAAGGTAACGAGCACGGAGCTTGAAATCGTCTCGAGGAGCGATCTTTCCGGTCTCGATGGCCTTGGCGACTTCCTCGTCAAGAGGTTGACCCTTGATCCACAACCTGTTGTGCTTGTTCTGTGACTTGGACAAAGCAGGCTCGGATCCTTCGACCTGGATGGTCTCACGGTATCCGACGACAGCTATAATAGAGGAAGAACAAGACATGAGCGAACGGTTGGAGAGTGGCAAGCAGTACAGTCTTCTAAACTTCGGACTTACGGGGTGAGATCTTCAAAGGAACACCGGCGTGGTCCTCCTCTAGATCCTTCAAGCAAATTTCCAAATGGAGCTCACCGGCACCAGCGACAATGTGTTCACCGGACTCGGAAATTGTGCAGAGAACGCAAGGATCTGACTTGGATAGACGCTTGAGACCTTCGACGAGCTTGGGTAGATCGTTGGCGTTCTTGACTTCGACGGCACGCTGGACGACGGGTGAGACGGAGAACTTCATGACCTTCATGTTGTGTGCGACTTCGGAGGTGGTCAAAGTTCCGCTCTTGAGCAAGAACTGATCAACACCGACGAGACCGACAATGTTACCGGCAGGGCAGTCCTCGATGGGATCAACCTTTCCTCCCATCATGAGGACGGTTCGCTGGATGGACTTGATGAAGAGATCCTCCTTCTTGCCTGGAACGTAGTTCTGGCCCTGGATGCGGACCTTGGGTCCAGCAGAGACGGTGCCGGAGAAGACACGACCGAAAGCGTAGAATCGACCCTTGTCGGATGTGGGTACCATCTTGGAGACGTACAACATCAAAGGAGCCTTGGGGTCACAGTTCCTGATACCAATAGCGCACTCATCGTCCATAGGTCCCTCGTAGAGGGTCTCGACACGGTAAGCCTGGGCAGTGACGGGTGAAGGAAGGTTGATGACAATCATCTCTAGGAGAGAGTCACCGGCAGGGAGCCACTTCTTCATGATTGACTTGAGGAGGGCCTTGCCTTCCATCTCTCGCTCTTCAGACTTGAGCTGAATGTCGAGCTTCTCGAGGAGAGGGCCGATCTGGTCCTTCTTGAAGTTCATGACGGCATCGAAGATCTTGAAGATGGGGTCGAGGATGAACATGTTGAAAGATCGCTCGAGCTGGTTTCCATCAGCATCGGTCTCCTTGGTGGTCCACTTCTTGGTCTTGGGGTTGAAGAAGTTGTTGCCCCATAGACGGTTGAGGAGCTGGGGAAAAGAATCAAAAAGACAAGGTATAAGCCGCTGATCAAGCAAAGTCCATAGGCGTGAGGAATGTGACACACCTTTTCCTTGGGTACACCGAACTTCTTGGAGTAGAGAGCGGCGAAGTTTCGGAGGGTGAAAGCCCATCCGTGGAGACCTGAACCGAAAGCGACCGTTCCCTTCTCAGGGAAGACTTGGCAGTCACCTAGAGCCTGGTCGTTGTAGGTTGAGATGATAACGTTGACGGACTCGATGGTTCGGGAGAAGGACTGGTAAAGCTCTTCCTTTCCGACTTGCAATTCAAGAAGGGCACGATCGACCTTGTTGATAACGCAGACGGGCTTGATTCGCTCGGTAAGAGCCTGTCTCAATACTGTCTCGGTCTGGACGCAGACACCGTCAATGCAGTCGACGACGACGAGAGCACCATCGGTAACACGGAGAGCGGCTGTGACTTCGGATGAGAAATCGACGTGACCGGGGGAGTCAATGAGATTGATCAAGAACTCGTTGCCTGCGATGATAGGAGAAAGATTGTGTAAGTACAGGTGGGGTTAACCTATTGCGGTAACGTTAAAGCTCGCAACGCACTTGTGGTCTTTTGAGCAATGGACTCGAGGTCCTCCTTTGGCATCTCGAAGTACATGGAGATGGCAGTAGACTTGATGGTAATACCACGTTCCTGTTCATCGGCACGGGTGTCCATAGCACGAGCATCACCACCACGGGCGGCGGCAACGATACCAGCCTTGACGAGGAGGGAGTCGGTAAGGGTAGATTTTCCGTGGTCGACGTGGGCAATAACTGTGGAAAGAAGGCGGTCGGGATTAGCGCTGCATCACTTTGACGAATGAAATTCCCTCCATCTGCTTCATATATGCTTGTTGATGTGCTGCAGATGTGCCCTGGATGTTTTGCAACTACCCTTGCGGGCTGCATATCGCCGATGGAGAAAATCTCTTTGCTGCGTTCTGGAGGCTTACCCGACATGTTACCTGGAGAGCGAGGAAGGAAGGTAAGCGGAAGAAGGCAAGTAGTGCATACTGCAATGTCACTCACGGATGTTGGTTGGCTTGTCCATAAGGCCACGGACCTGGCTGTAATAGAGAACGAAGTATCGTGCATCAGTCGCGATGCGCTGAGCAAGCAAAAGCGTGTGCAGGGCTGCATGATGAGACTGCGTACTCGATGGTGAAGTTAACTGTAGAGCAGACACGGCAACACACTCAGTAACATGTACACAACACATGCATCAGTAGCAGGCTAGCTCACCCATTTTGGCGGATTTTTGATGGGGGTTCGAAAGAGGAGATTGGGATTTCTAGATGAGGGCAGCAAAAAAAGGCTCTGCAGGATGGGCAAGACGAGCGAAGAAGGTAACAGCGAGTCAGCCTGGATGTACAGCAAGAGATGGAGATGGGAGGTAGTGTCCCACCTGTCGCTATTCACGCCTTGCAGAGATGGAAGGTCGAGTGTTGCGATGGGAGTTGGCCTTCCCTTTGCTGGTTGCTGGAAGAGAAGAGGGAGAAAGCTGCATGCGAAATTTCAGCTGGACGGCAGGATATGGGCGGACGAGGTGGCGACACCTGGCTGGGAGGCATGCAAGCAGGACAGTCAGGAGCAGTGGAGGGAAAGCTAGTGGTGTTGTAATGCTCTATCAACTCGCTATGGGCTGCTCTGTCTTCTCTGTCTGTGTATCTGCCGTGGACCATTCACTGTCACCGAGATAAACGAGGGTGATCGCACTCTGTAATCAGCCTCTGATTCGACGACTTCAATCAGTCTCTGAAAAGCATCCAAAATTACAGCAGAGGACTCTGTTGTGGCCCATATATGGATTCAAATATGCATTGTACTGACGCAGGAACCGGGTGACCTGTGCAAACGACCTTTTCGGCACCTTTCAACCTGAAAATGACCGAGAATTAGGTGCATACTGCTACCAGCACCAGAGCAAAACTTGGTCTTCTATGCTACATCATTTACATTCTGAGTAGATGATCATGCCCACCTTGGGTATACAAGGTGGCCTGACGAGCATGTTCGCAAGGTATTTGTAACTGGTTTTGCAGGAACATCTAAAGGAAAGCTACAGTGACACAGACTGCATACTGAAGCATTGATGGAACGACTTCACCAAACTGAGCAGAAAAAGTAATTTGCGGTTGAACAGTGCATACGGTACTGCGATCTGGCTTTCTATCGTGACCGAATGAAGAGGTAGCTTTGCGGAGACTGAAAGTGGAAATACTTCACGTTGGCACTATGCGTGACTGAGCACATCAGTCAAGGTCAAGGTCGAGATCAGGTTGCCCTTCCTGCTCTTGCTGTCTTCCAGACTGTTGCGTTTGGGTCTGGCCCTGTTGCTGATTATTCTGATTTTGCTCTTCCATAGAAGCTAGATTATTCGTATCACCCGACGAACGTGCAGTCGCACTGCTTGTGTTGCCAGCAGTATTGCTATTATTACTACTGCTGGTACCACTCATCATGTTGCCTATTGTGGTGAAGAGGTTGCCGAAAGGGAAGGAGCCAGGCATGCTGCTACCCTCTGCAATAGGAGGGGAGCGAGGTAACGATGGAGAAGCTGGATTACTCTGCTGGCGGACTGGAGGTCGTCGAGGACCACCTTGTGAGGATTGATCCGGTGTATCGGTCTGCATTTCAGTACTTGCTCCCTCTACCCCTGGTGCACGAGGAGGCTCAGGTTGCGGGACGAGTTGATGGCGACAAATAGCTATACGAGATTGCATTAGCCCTATCGTCCTGCATACCTATAATCTGACAAGAGCTTACGACATGTACCACTGCGTTCGAGCCATGGCTTGATGCAGTCAGTATGGAAAATATGATTACACGGCAATCTGAAAAGCATAAGCAAGTCAGTCAACTGAAAAACGCAGAGTAGCGTCACATCAAGCACTTACTTCATGATGTCCTCTTCTTCTTGGAAATCATCTTTGCATACGGCACACTCGGTAATTGAGTCGTTCGACAGCAAATCCTTGGTCATCTTGAAAGTAGGAAGATTGTTGATGATTTCCTCAGTTGCTGGCTGAGGTCCGTAGCGACCCTGAGCTTGGTTCATAAGCTCGGTGATAATGCTGGAATGCAATTCGGTCAGTCCTCGAAGGTGGAATTGAATTATTTGTCTAAGGCTTACTTGTCTAGAGCACCCTGAGAGAAGACGTAATCACCCATCTGACCTGGTACGTGACTTTCGTGCCCGAGGCCGAACATGAAGGGTAGGAATGCAGGCATGGGATTCGCAGCAGTATCGCCAGGTGGACCTCCGATAGTGAAGACTATACGAGCACCTTGACTTGGTGTTCCAAAGGTGAATTGATGAGTGCCATGTTGATGAGGGTGGTGATGCCCTTCCGGACCATGTTCGTGGCCAGGTTGAGCTCCTTGCAGTTGTGCTCCAGTCTGACCTTGAGCTGTCTGCTGTCTACCTTCTTGCTGTTGACCTTGTTGTGTCGCTTGACCAGTCATACTTTGCACTGGAAATCCGAACATGTTCGCCAATCCGCCTAACATATGCATTAAAGGATCGGACTGATGGCCTTGCTGCTCCCCGCCAGCTGGTTGAGCATCACCGGATTGAGCAGCAGCTTGTGAACCGGTTCGGCCTCCTGGGGTACTTTGTTGTTGACCCTGTGGAGTACTGGCACTAGGAGGCTGTCCACCGGAGAATGCTTCCTGTAGGAAAGAGGCCAGATTGCGGACTGGACCTGGACTTCCTCCGGCTTGCTGCCCTTGTTGCTGCTGTTGCTGCTGTGGAGCAGCAGGATGGGGTGTCCCCTCACCCAGATGACGGTGTGCTTGCTGTGGACTACTTGGATATGATGCAGGCGGCGGTCTGGCGCCTCCTGACGTCCATACAAAAGTTGCCGGCCCGCTGCGATATATGCCGCCTGTGGCTGACGAAGGCCGACTATCATGTTGAGCAGAAGCGCCGGAACGATGTGCTGTGTCTGAAGATTGAGAATGACTGCCAGGAGCTGCTGAGGATTCAGGAACAAGGCCTGCTCTTCTTTGTGCTGCTTGACGTGCTGCTTCTTCCGGCGACAGAGGTGGAGCGGACGCCGGCCTGTGTGGCGCATGCTGACCTTGTTGGCCTGGTTGCCCTTGATGCATGCCCTGAGCTAGGGCTTGAAAAAGCATACCAAAGGGTCCAGCTGCCTGTCCAGGCGCAGGCACAAACATGAATTGAGGCTGTTGTCCCGCTTCGCCATGCTCTGGATGTTGATGACCGTCATCTGCTTGGCTTGGACCCTGCGGCCGAGCGAGGAAAGGTGGGAATGGAAAGACAGGCCTGTCGAACTCGTGTGGGTCGTCTATACTTTCTCTATAGGTAGTAAGATAGCGCAACAGTCCAGCATCAGCATGTTCACATCGCTTCCAGGTTGTCCGATTGCCTTTTTGTGTGACGCAGATCTGTTACACATGAACAACATGCCATTGCAAGCAAGAGGCTGCTGACACGGCCCATCTTGCTGTTGGAAAAGCGAGACAGGGAAGATAAGGATGGAATCATCACCCACCCAGTCTCTTCTACAAAGTCGCCATGACAAAATGGACACGATGGATCCGGATTGCGGAGGAGTTGATTGCCTGGAATATCACGTTGACACGAATGGCAGAACCAGACATTCTGCGAGCCTGTCGGCGCCGGCGTCGGCGTAGATCTTGCACCTCCTTCATTGTATGGATTGTTCGATATATCGTCCGGATCACTCGACATCCTGCTTGTGGATATTGTCGTCTGTGGAAGTCGGTGGAAGCGTAAAGTAGGCGATGTCGCCACCGCCGTGATAGAGTCGAGAGAGACCTCGGCGTGCATGTTGGTGCTGCTCATCCCTTGACTGTCATCGAATCTCTCGCTATTTGAGAGGAGTAAGATACAGATGGATATCAAGCTGGCTCCAGCTTCTATTCGAGGCGCACAACACAGTTGTCTGACCCCGTCACACTGCACCCTGGCGGACTTGAACAGCAACTGAAACGCATTTCGCGTTTCTTGGCAGATCAAAAGGTTCACTTTAGCGGCACAGTACACATCGAGCTTTGACATAGTACACGCCAGATCTATTCTACTTTATATGCAACAGAGAGAGTCCTCAATAAGACATCACAATCAGCGCACTGACACCTCCCAGCACAAACTTCCGATAAGGCAGCTAGGATATTACACATCTTTTCAAGCATCCTGGGTTCTGCTGCATAGCTCCTTGCATCTGTAGCGCCATTTGCTGCATCATCTCGATGTCTTGCTGTGTAGGTCCAGAAGGGAAGTTCTCCGTTGTTCTGCTGGCGACCGACTGCGCTCGTAAGGGTGTGCCCTCCTTGTTCTCACGCCGGGGAACCAAGTTGCCCTTGCTGTCAACTCGATACCCTTTTAGGTTGCCCGTCAATGGCAGCTGTTGTGTCGCTGGCGGCGGACCCCATGCTACAGGATAACCACCTGGTGCAAATCCTTGCCAGCCAACAGGACTGAGTGGTGCTTGTGCAGGAGGAAAGCTTCCCAAAGTCGGACTCGCAACTTGCGGGTACGACCAAGGATTGACTGACATTGATAGAGAGTAGAGGTTCTAGGTGATAGGTGTGACTGTCAAAAGATTAGAGACGGGAAAGGCGGGTCAGGTCAGCAGAAAACGCTTGTGCGTTGGTTCGAAGGCAAGAGCGCGTATGTTGTCAATTTATGGACGAGATCTAGCTTTGCATAAGCAACAGTCTGAATTCTGATCAACACTTCTACCACAGCACCGCGAGCGCGGTAGCAACGCTACTATGTCAGTCCGACTACATTGCCGTCCCTAGAACCCGTACGACTGCTTGACACCTCTTCAGGCGATAATACAGCAGCCATCGTCGCCGCCAGATCTAGTACTGTTATAGACACTAACCTGCTGTCCCTCGACAGGAGGAGTGTAGCCTGCTTGATTGTTGAAGAAAGCTCTGACTTTGGCGGTTTTTTCTGCGAGATCCGACAGGCCGTAAAACTCAATCTTGAATGGAAGAGAGTCAGCTGCAGTGCTTGCGGCTTCTTTTGCGTCTGAAGGATTAGCTGCTCCAGGAGTATTGGGTGCCGCTTCTGTACCTTGGGTACCTGGAGCTCCTGCTGCTGCTGCCAAAGGTAGGACCGGTGGAGCAGATACCGGCAGTGCAGAAGTAGCAGGCTGCATCTGTAGAAAGGCGACTGCGTGGGACAATTTGCGTTCGAAATCCTCAAAGTCTGAAAAGCCAAACCAGTACATTGGAGTTTGTACAGAAGTCACTTGAGTCTGGATACCAGCTAGCTGTTTCCTCTGATCAGCGAGTGTTTGTACGACCTGAGGAGGATGTGTAGCGTAGCTTGGGCTGAGAGGAAAGCCTTGATACGAAGAATACATTTGGGCATTGAGCATGTTCTGTATGTTCTGCATATTCTGCAAGGGCAACAGAGGACTGGTTGGATAGCTTGAAGGTAATGGAGATCCGGCGCTCTTTGGCATGAAATTTGTTGGCGCCAAGGGCTGGAGGGTTGCTGCAGCGGAGGCCATTGCTGATTACTGTAGAGATTGTTGTGGTCAACGCTTATCGCTGCACTCAAATGAGCTAGTGAGCTATAAAGTAACAGATAGAAAGGTTCAGCTTGACGATTTTAGAGACGTTCAGCAAAAGTCGACGGTTGCTTAACTTACAGGGTGCACAATCTTGCGTACGGCTGTGCGAGGGTGTCAGCTTTGACGACGGCAGCAAGGACGTCTATTTCAAAGAACATAGCTGTCCTACACTTTTGCTTTGAAGTAGCAGCCTTGGTATGCTTTTCGTGCGGCCCGGACACTGGCTCGCACATGACGACAACTAGCAGGTCAGCCGTTCATCCACATGCTAGGTATAAGGCTGGTTTTGTTCTTGTATGCGAATGGTGGGAGTTAGCCAGTGACG
Organism: Cystobasidium slooffiae; assembly: GCA_019775285.1. NCBI lineage: Eukaryota > Fungi > Basidiomycota > Cystobasidiomycetes > Cystobasidiales > Cystobasidiaceae > Cystobasidium > Cystobasidium slooffiae. The sequence goes on from JACWFZ010000010.1 coordinate 140,950, forward strand.
AAACTTGTCAATGTATGCCATTTGTGCTATGAATGTTGTCTTGCTTTGCACATCGTAGTCCACAGGCGCAACGGTGATAAGCGGGGCAACGCGACCAAAAACACAACAGAATCTTCATAGACGTACGGCCGTAGTACAGTGCAATACCTGTGTTGCAGTGGTCCGAGCGAAAGGAAGTGCGCCGTGGAGAGAGTGAAGGGATTTCCGTAGTGCGCGAGCCAGCCTCTCGAATTGGTGCAATCGCACGGCTTGGGCGCAAGGTGCGGGACTCGAGCTTATCGACCTGCCAACACACTCGATAACCGAGCATTCGACAAGCATGAAGGTCCTCCACATTCAGCTCTTCGATAAGAGCTCAGAAGCCAACAGCAGCGTCTCCCTCGCTCGCGCATCTGAGCTGTCCAGCTTCTCTTTCCTCCAGAAAGGCTCGTAAGTTGGCGCCATCGTCATAGATTGTCATTCTCGCCATAGCTGTCAAGGACAAGCATCCAGGCTCAGAGAGATGCTACAGAGCGAGATGGAGACCAGCGATACTAATATGTGCACTTGTGTCCGCATGTCTTCACAGTATCGGCGAGTTCTTGAACTTCTTCAGCAAGACGGTCAGCGACAGAACAGCACCTGGACAACGACAATCCATTCAAGAGCAAAGCTACACCTTCCATGTCTTCTGCATCCCCAACTCCGGCGACCTCACTGCCGTCATGGTCACAGATGAAGAATATCCCGTTCGCGTGGCGTTTGGCCTCCTGAACAAGGTCACAGATGAATGGCAAGAAGATCACCCAAAGACAGACTACGAACTGGATGTTTCACAGGCTAGAAGATCTGCTAATACAGGTGCCAAGTTCAAGGAGATTGAATGGCCGAAATTGAGCGAATACCTCCGTAAATATCAGGATCCTAAGCAGGCAGATCAGATTATGAAGGTGCAACAGGAGCTAGATGAGACGAAGATCATTCTGGTGAGCTTGTCCGGAAAGTATACATCCACAAATGCAGTCTCCCAACTGACACATCCTGAAATATAGCACAAGACTATTGAGTCAGTCCTAGAGCGAGGTCAGAAGCTTGACAGTCTGGTGGAACGGTCGGAGAATCTGAGTGCTCAGTCAAAGATGTTCTACAAGTCGGCGAAAAAGGTGAGGAACGCACGGACATGCTACATTTGAACATCACTGACTAATTTCTGCTTTGTGAAAACAGCAAAACAGCTGCTGTGTTATCATGTAGAAGAGTCGCGACCTGCTCTTCAGCATTGCACGGCCTCAATCAGCAGGCATATATTTCTATCTTCCATTTCAGAGACGATCAATCAATCATTCCGTTATCGATATTCCTAATCATTGTCTGAGGCAGTATTCCTCATGTCCAAAGTCTGTATCTTTTCTACTATCTTACCGTAATGTACGCTTTCCATTCAGGCGAGCAGCTATGCTCCGATAGCATGATTGCAGCAGGGAAAAGCTAATGCACAGTAGGTAAAACTGCCATAACAAAGCAGTCAGATTGCAAATGTACAAATGTACATCTTCGGTACACGCTGAACTGTCCTTGCTTGTGTTTGCAACTCACCTCTGAAAGCGTTTCCTTCCGTTTCAAGGCAGCTTCCATCTTCTCCTTCCACCAACACACATGGAACACCGCGCGGAGAGCCCTGAATCGTGGTGAGTCATCTGAAATGGAGTATCAGCGTAGATCCCGACACTTTGATACTCATGTCATTCTCATCAACTCCCTGCCTCCTTCATCGTCTCAACAGATCCTGTCCTGCGCGATGGCGGGCCGAGCTCCCCCTCCACACGCAGGAAGCATGCACAACCACACTCAGCGCAGCTTCAAACCCTCAGCAGACACCAACAAGAACACAAGACCATATGGTCAGTCTAAAACTGATGGTGTCAAAGCCTCAGACGGTGTAGAGAGCTTCAAGTATGCTGTGGGATCATCTTCGAATTCAGGCGCACGTACCCCTCCAGTTCAAGCAGCGGAAGAGCGGCCACAGAAGTCGACTGTCAGAAAGCAAGCACCACAGAAGCTACAAGGAGTAAACCATCTCCTCAACCCAGAGACCATGCACCAGCTCGGTCGTTCCTCATCCCAACCTCCTACTGCCTCCGATATCGTTCACACAGCAGCGGACGCTTCTCGATCAGCGTACGGTCCTGTCCAAACAAAGGCCTATGAAAGTATGCCTACTGTCAGGAAGAACTTTTTGACAGACATCGTTGAAGCTACGGAGCCTCCTACCAGCTCTCCTCCTGAGTATGATGAGCGAAGACATAATTCCGTTCATAAAGCCGCCAACAAGCCAACCTTGCCTACATCTGCCTCCGCAAAGGTCTCTTCAGCAACTCTTGCCAGGCAGCAGACAGAAGACGATCTTTTCGCAAGAAGCAATGCGTTATCTTCTCTCCCTTCAAATGCCCAAGTCATGGCATCTCCCTCCCGACCCGTCAAGAAGCCCACATATGCACCTTCTGACACCCCCGGGCCAAAGCAGCGTGAACGAGCGGCAACGGAAGGTCTTTCGACTGAGCGCACTAGTCCATCATCCGTCTCCAACCTACTATTCGGGGACACTAATCCTTTCGCGCGTAAGAAGCAGATCCTACAAAAGTCTCTCAGTCGGCCCACAAGTCCTCTTCCTCCTGCTTCACGATCTTTCCGAGCTTCCGAAGCACCTCTGTCACCGAGACTCCGTCCGAATTCTCACCTTGCCACAACATCCAGCATACTTGGTGGTAAAAAACGCAGTGCAGCTTCCCTGATCTCGTCGGTTCAAGCTGCTTTAGCGGGTACCTCGGACGATTCACCTGTACATGATGAACAACCTTCCGCCAAGAGAGCCAGGATACAGCATCGTTACAGCTACACTAATCTGACAAGGCAGCCTGATTCTGCTCCTCAGACACGCTCGCTCGTGTCGACGAAAGATTCCACAGAGACGGAAAAGCAAGCAGCTCCCCATCCATCGCAAAGGCACAGACCTTCTGGTGTGTATGGTAGTCGAGGCAATGCCGCCAGTAGAGGTACCGCACCTCAAACTCGACCTATGCCAATGAGAAATTTGCCTTCCACTGTACCAGTCGAAGCTTCCAAACATCATGAAGCGATCGGTTCCAATAGCGGGGACTCTACTCTCGGGACCACCAATGTGGTATCCCAGAGGTCAGATGTCTTCGGCGCGCTGGCAACGCGTCTCGGATCTAGCCCAGAGAGTAGTATGCACACATCACCCACGTCTATCCCGCCAGAGCTGGACCCAGTATTCATGGATTTGTTACAATGGGTAAGAAACGAGAGCTCGATTGGTGAACTCCAGTCAGCTGACCTTGTCTTTTTGCGCAGTACAAGCAGTTCCGTTTGAAAGCCGATAACGTCGAAAAGCTTCAAGCATCGCTAGCTTCGAAGAAGGAGTCTATCAAAGATCTGAAAGCTGAACTCAAGACATTACGGCCGTTGAAAGAGACTGTACAGGCCATGGAAATGGACGCGTTCGAGCTTCGCTTCGGGAAGGAAGAACTCGAAAAGAAAGTTGAGCAACTCAAAGAGGATGTACGAAAGGCTTCTAAAGCAATCGAACTTGAGCAACAGGCTTTGCTTAAAGCACAGGCGGATCATGAGCAAAGGTTGACGGAATGCTGCATGCACGCACTGAAAAGGTGTGTTGGTCTTTTCGCCCTCTGAACATTGAGATGCCAAATGCTTTTGTGCCTTGTTTACAGGATCACAGCATCTCACGGTCCCGTAGATGCCCTCAAGGACTTCGCCGAGAGAGTGAAGACCAAAGCTGCCCACGAAGCTACTCTCCAGATCTTCGGTGACGTCCTTGCAGAGTTGTGTTCTCGTAATCGCCCTTTCACCTAGTGCCTGTTGAAAGATGCTAACTGACGGTCTCACATTAGGTTGCGAGAAACGCCAGAATGCCTTACGAGAAGACGCGCAAGCGATAGAAGCAAAATTCAGAGAAGGTTAGCCATCAGGTTGTAAGCAAGGTTACACAGTAGCGCTGACTTTACTGTGGACCTTGCAGCATCGTCTCAACTTCAGATTGCACAAGAAGCCCTCAAGCACAAGACTGATGCTAACGGTCGGCTGCAAGGTGAAATAGCTATACTTGATCTGACAGTGAAAGAAGCCAAGGAGAAGCTAGACGCTGCTGAGAAGCGTGCTAGTGTAGCACAAGATGGACTGAGTAAGCCATGTGACCTACACCAGTCTCGTAAACTGCTCGCCATGTCCTGATGGCCCCACAGATGACACCTATGCAGCACTGAGGACATCCATGGCTACGGTACTCGAACTTAAGAAGGACATCGAGAGTCACAGGCAGGCTTCATATAACCGTGAACAGCAGCTTTCGGTCGAGCAGGCAGCGTGCCGCGAGCAACTTGTTGCAGCTTCGGCGGAACTTAAATGCGTTCAGGAGCAGCTAGCAAAGACGGCTGCTGATCACGCGGGCACCCGAAAAGAGCTTCAAGATGCACTATCACAAACCGATTCCCTTCAGGTGAATCCATTATCTAGCATGCGATCAGCGCGCCGACTGACAAGCTTAAGCCTTGTTGTAGGGAGAGATCAACGCTGAACGTAGGTCTAAAGTATCTAAATCTGCCCTGTGTAGATTTGAGCTCACATTGCATGGGCCACAGGAAGACTTCACACCGCTCGTGTAGCCGAGATTGATGGCGCCAAGACTGCGCTCGAGGTTCGCCTGTCAAATCAAGAAGCAGAGGTGAGGCACGAGCTTCCGTGAACTTTATGGGACCCAGGCTGAAAATTTGAATTCAGCACGCCACCGTCAAAGCTCAGTATGAGCAGCTGCAGTTGCAATTGCGAGCCACGACAGCCGAACTGGAGGGCCTGCAACTAATCGAAAACTCCTATAGGGAAGGAGACCGACTGAATGGACAATTACTTCTATTTCTGCAAGAAATCTGGGACCGGTTAGTCGCTTTGACAGTGTATCCGCGAATATAGCCCAGAAGCTTCTGGCTCACAGACGTTTTGGGAACAGACTCCATCGCCGTAAAGGTCACATGATGGATGGCATCGTGTCCGCGGAGAGCCGCCCGACTGAGCTATTAAGCCTCAAGACTTCTATCATTGCGGAGCTGGAAGGTCAGTAGCCAAAATAATAGGTAACTTTGAAGCCGATGGTGTCTAATGCTTCCTTCTCCAGCCGTTAAAGTTGAAATCGAAGCTCTGTCCAACAGGCTTGTCGAGCTGTCGGACGAAAAGCAAGGTGTGACGCAGGAACTCGTATCCGGTAAGTATAGCCAAGCTTGTGGTGGCTTGGTGATATTGAACATGCATATGCAGAGCGAGATAAGCGATTAGCTGGAGATGTGGTGATCCAGCAGCAAAGTACGGAGAATACTACTTTGAAGAAGCAATTGGAGATGCTTGACAACGCCCATCAGAGGCGCGACAAGCAAAACGCAGATCAGATCGAAGCACTGACGGCGGAACGTAATGCTCAGGGTAAGCTACTCCTCAATGTATCTTGTCCGAAAGCTAACCTCCATCCAGAACGACAAAACGGGGGTTTATCTGCGAAAGTCGATCAGCTTTCCACATTGAGTAAGATGCAAGCAACAGAAATACAGGATTTGCGCCAGCAGATACAAGCAGAGCAAGCGCGTGCGAAAGACGCAGAGGTACATTCAGTTCACAATTGAGATATCCGCATCCTCACTGATGCTCGGCGTTACAACACAGATCAACATACAATTGCGTGCTAAGGACCAGAAAGCGGAAATTGCAAACTTCGCAGCTCAATTGAAGTTAGCCCAACAAAATGAGTCCCACTGTCGGGAACAAGTAAGTGGGCGGCACATACGTAGCACATCCTATATTCGCTGATCCTCATCGGGAAATGCTCACAGATGAACGTGGCTTTTAGAGAGCGAGATGTTCTCCAGAACCGTCTCTCAGCGCTATCTCGCGAAAAGGAAGGTCTTCTGTCTGATCTGCTGTCAACGGCCGAAAGCCAGCGATTGGCCACTGCTGCTCTCGACGAATGCCAGAAGAACAAAATGGAGCAGGAACGGGCACACAAAGAAGCTGTCGCCGAACTAAGCGAAAGTCTACAAAATTCAAAGGAAGAGCTTTCACTCGCCCAGGCCCAGAAGGATGAAGCATTGTCAAGCCTTCGAAGCACTGCCACAAAGCAGAACGAATTGCAGGAATCTCTTAGTGCGGAGGCGTCCGCTGCTGCCGCGTTAAAGATGGAGCTAGAGGCGTTAAGAAACGAGAAGGAAGCCAGCATGGCCAGAGCTACGACGGCCGAGACTCCCGCTCAGAAAGAGAAGGTGACCTGTGACATTGAGGATGTACTTGTGAGAACGAAGCTAACAGACTTTGCACAGCTCGACAATGTTCAAAGACATTACAGACAAGTATGTATGATGAGGTCGTGGTTTCAGCGATGCACACGCTGAATTGATTTCTGACTAACAGGAGTTATCAAATCGAGACAATGAGGTAAGTCGCATGCACTCAGGCTTTTTTCCAAATAGCCGACGGGCACCCTCCATTTTAGATCAAGAAGCTGCAGCGGAAGCTACGAGACGCCGGAGAGAGTGAGCAAGGGCCGTCTAAGCTTGATTGCAATTTGAGGCTAAGATTGCGTGTTTCACAGGACAAGCGAGACTGAGCCTGCAAATTGGTCAGCTTAAGAACCATCCGACCTTGCCGCAAAGCCCTGCTGGAACTTTAGAGTCGTCAGCACAACAGAGCGTGGCTGAGGAGAGCTCCCTTGCCACTATGTGCTCATCTTCAGCGAGCGAACATACGTCTCCCTTTCCGGCAAATTCGAAGCGCAATTCGAGTCCTTTGATGACCGACAGCGCGGCTACTGTTCTGTCTTTTCCGTCGACTAAGCGAGACAACCAGAAGACTCTGACGCAATTACAAGACACATCCTCCTCCTCACCAGAGTCATCCCAGAGTTCTCTACATGAAAGTCAGATCATCAGGCCATTGAGCGCGATCGCCGAGCGAGGCCAGTTGAACATCCCCGCTGCCAATCGCGAGAAGGACAAGCGGCTAGAGGTCAGCGACGAACAGGATAACAGCCAGAGTCAGTGGTTGAGGCGATCAACACGTAGAAGTGTACGTTCTGGGACACTTCTCATCATTTTCGCAGGGCTAAAGTCACATTGTCTCTTTCATAGGCCTCCGTATCGGGACCTTCCACTTCTTCTACAGACGATAAGGGAGATGGCGAAGGTCGGCGAAACTACCTTCTTTCTGCTAATAATTGACGTTGACGCCAGCACCTCTTACAGACCCGTTGAGAAAGGCCAACAATGCGAAACGCGCCAGAAGGGGCTAAGACTTGGTGAAACTGTTGATTGCGGTTCAGCAGATTTCACAGCATCGGCGCAGTTCCCATTACCGGTCATGCAGTTTACGACTAGTGAGAAGTGTCACAAATGTAGCTTATAGCCAGTGTTGCACTAGCGCGCTCCTGCTACATTACGCTAAACATTTCGCTGCCCTGTAGGCAAGCGATTTCGCTTCGAGGCGACATTATTCTGATGGTTGGGGTCATGCTACATAGAAGCTAACCTAGAATAAGGAATGTATTCTTTCTGGTCTCTAGGCAGTGTGGCTTGTGCCAGTGCTTCCCAGAATCTCCTGGGTATTGGTCGCGTAAGTACCAGAATAACCGAGTGCGGATTCGATAGTGTTACTGCCGCTAGCAGCCGATGAGACGGCATCTCCAGTTGGGAAAGAGGCAGCACCAGATGATCCTGACGACCAGTGTAGTCAGCGTCTCCGCTGACATTTTTAATTCCGACTCGCTTACTGGCAATATCCTTAAGATCCATGTTGGAAGGGTCTTCTAGTTGGCGAGTGATGTAAGCGCCTGTAGATCCAGGTCGTATCAGTTTACGCCAGACCGGCTTATTCCACTATGCCAGGACGCACCTTCTTTCTCAGCGAACTCCTCGGAAAGTGTACCCTGATTGCCCGCATCGTAAGTAGCATCGTCGATGGCGCGTTGAGTGAAGCTCTGGCCAGTTGGCCTTTCATCGCCCTCTGCGATGGCTTCGTCGGCTTCACGCTGAGCATCTTGTTGAGCTGCCATCTCGTCTTCGAGCTCGTGTCCGCTGCCACCCCTGCGAATTGAACAAGACGTCTTGGTGCTCTGCTGGATCATCGCGTAAATGGCGAGGTCGCCACTTACCAATTGTGAGCACTATGGAACGGAACAGGCAAGGCAACATCAGCAATTCGTGAGTGACAATACACACGTCTTCACATACCCTTCACCGTGCTTCTTCATTACTTTCTCGCCTCCGACGCCGTGAGAGTGCTTGTCCTGTTAGAATGATGATCGACCACGACTGTCAGCCCCGCTTGGAAGCTTCTTGAGCAGGAAGAGTATGCACATACGCCATAGAGGGCTTTTGGCTGAGCTACATTGACAGCAGTTATTAGCAACATGTCCGGGCATATAGTCATAGAATTTCTCACAAGCTCGAGTTGTGTTTCCTGCGAGCCAAGATTGATCACATCATCAGATAATCTCGTAATTATGGTAGACTGGTCAAACTAGGGCTCGACCTACCTGGAAGTGTCATGTTGATGGATGTCTAGGCAGTATTTGCTAATGTATGCAGTGATTACTCGAGAATCAGTTGAGAGCCGCTGAGTGTAGGCGATGGAGATGCGTGTTGGCTGTAGCGCTGGAAGGCTGATCGCATGGTGGCGTTGCAATAGCGTCATAAGTACACAATGAGGAGGCAACGGATAAAAGTACAGGGAAGGCGCGGGGACAGTGCCTGTTATTGCATCTATACATGGCTATATTATCTGTGTCTGCTATCACTACGATGAGGTAGATGCATTTTGGTCTATGCCTTCTCAAGCCCCGCAGGATACTTGTAACCTGACTGTCTTCTCCACTCATCGAGAATCTGGCAGAAACAAGGTCAGATAAATCCAGGAACTCGTTGTCCTAATTCGCAATGTCCTGTCTACTTACACCCATCGTTAACAATGTGGTCTCTGGAGAGCATCGCTCGCTGAAGGTTTTGCCATCTGACAAGCGCACCTGTTCAGCTACTTTTTTCCTTCTATCGGGTTTTTTTAGACGTGGACTCACCCTTGATGCAGCGAGCAACTGCATCTGCTTCCCAATTCAATCCAGTACCTTGAATAGGGAAGTCTAACTGCGTCTCCTCGTAAGACGAGGCCATCTTGATTGGTTGTGCATCTTTGTACTTGCGGATCTTGATGAAGGAAGGTCGTGCAGGCGCAGCAGACCCAACCAGTACCTCACTGAAAACACAGGACGTAAGCATGTAGGTTTTGAGGAGATCAAATAGGGCATGCATAGCCAGTCCATCCAAGCTCATGAAGCGGTAGTCACTAACCCTTTGGTACCCATGACCCGAACGCAGGCTTCGGGCGAGCTTGAGACTGTGTTGTTGCATGTCACTAAGGGAAAAGCATCGCATGTCAGTCACAGCTCAGGTAGCGAGGGTGGGTATTAGAATGAAGAGCACGTACAATTTGCCCGAGCGTTGATCTTCTTGAAGTCCAAGATGATCGTTGTGAAAAGGTCGACTCCAGTTCGGGGATCGGGTAACGATGTAGCGACGATGTTCGAAGGAGGTTCTCTGCCATTGTCAGGATGCTCGTGCAAGGCCAGCAAGCCCTGCGAGTATATACAATTAATCGAAGCATATTTGGGATAGTGAGCATATGCGACTTACCCATAGGATCGTGTAGGGCCCGATATCGAGCTGAGCCCCACCAGCAAGTTCCGGGTTGAATAGACGATGGCTTTCATCGGCAGTGTAGAAGACTCCCATTCCAAAGTCCACGAGGACGTTATGAATGTTTCCAATAACTTTCTCTTGGTGAATGAGCTCTTGGAACTTGTGTACAAGGGGGAAGAAACGTGTCCATACGCCTTCCATGAAGAATACACCCTTCTCTTTGGCCAGATCAATAAGGATCTTGGATTCTTTAGCATTGAGAGTCGCTGGCTTTTCGACTAGCAGACCCTTTCCTGCCTCCAATGCTGCCTTTGCTGCTTCGAAATGCTGAGGATGTGGTGTGCCGACGTATACGACGTCAACTTCCTGTATTGGCACACGCAGAGTCAGCTAGGCGAGCGAGCACGTGTAATCAACCTAAAGCTCGACGTCTGCTCACCGGGTCATTGTAAACATCCTCGTAAGTACCAGCTTTGGCTTTGTGTGGGTATAGTCCACTTTGCTGTGCGAAGCCGCCTTTGGGGACAGCATCATCCAAGAAAGCTTGCGCTTTCGCAGGATCCCGAGAGCCAGCTATGACGATGGCATGCTGTACATCCGACACGTCTCTTCCGGAAGGATCAAAAGCCAGATCCTGAACGCAGAGACATCAATTAAGTACGGTAAGGACATCTTGCTTGCGCTGGTGATAGACCGAAGCTTACACATGCAAATTTGCGAGTGATTCCTGCAATGAACAGACTATATTAGCATACTGCATCTGCGGCCATGGCTGAATCTTGCTTCTGTCCATGACTTCTCACCTCCACACCCTACGAGTCCCCATCGGCATACGAATGGCTTTGACATGGTTGCTATGGCCGTGTCCTCTGGTCCACAATTGAAACGATATGCTTGTAGCTAGAAGGAGCGCAAGTTTTGAGGTCAGTTTGGAAATCCCCGCCCGCTACGCCACTCCCAACCAGCAACGGGGGTTTCTCGGCGCAGTACTAACCAGTCTAAGTCTAAACTCGCACTCGTCACGTATCCCTGTCAGGCCTCGAAGATCCCTTTAGAATCATAGCCACCTTCAGTACTCTGCTTCCACCGCACAAGAGAGGGCATCGAGTGCGCATATGTCGCTCGATCACGTTGTTGAGGGCCGGAATTGCATTACTGTCGACTTTCGACTACCACCATCCTATCATGACACAAAGACGCGTACGAGGCCTCGCTACCTTACACTTTCAAGATCCAAACGTATAACCTCATCATGAAGTCCCTGCCAAAGCAGGTCGTAGCCTTCCTGCAGCTCGCGGCCGCAGGGCGACACTCCGTAGATAGAGAACGCTCGCAACTGGCATTCCCTTATAGCAAGCACCAGTACACTAAAGCTGGTATCTGTAGTTTTGATTTTCCCAATCGGTGACATCCTCGTTACCTTGCAGGGTGTTGACCTCTCCCGCTTTGTCTCTTCTTCGGTTCTTCATCATGAGATGGAATCGCAGGAATTGGGAGAAGATCACGCCGAAGGCAGTGACCGACATGGTAGCGATGAAGCCCTTCTTATATCCAGGAGCTTGATCGGTATCGAAGAGAATTGGAGCGACCGTCTGCGCGACCGAGTATCCAATGTAGGTCATGGCAGTCGCGACTGTTCGCTTACTATGAAGTGACAGCGGAAGTCAGTACCAAAGTCTGTCACCTTCGGAGAGCACAGTCTACTTACGTGTAGCCACCGACGTTAGAAGCAGTGAGACCATGAACCTGGCCAGAGGCTGCACCGAACATATGAAGACCGTACAATGCTCCGAGAAGACCTGGAACGCGAGGTGCCAGGAGAAGGGCCAAACTTCCCGCGAATGCAAGGAAGACAGCAACTGTGTAGATGTGGAAGCGAAGACCGGCATATCTCATGGCGAAGTATCCAGGGACAACTGTGCGTTCCAATGTGAAGTTAGCTACCGTTCTGGTCCTGACAGTGAAATCCGATGAAACCTGACTAACCATTGGCGATGACTCCGACGAAGCCTTTCGGAATTTGAACAGCCAAGTTCTCAATGGTAGTAAAGCCCAGATCCTTAATGATAAGACTGCTGAACTGTAGACAAGGAATGAACAGGAAATCTCAGTCAAGGTTACTTTCCTACCGTGCGTCATGCTACTTACTGTAGTAAGAACACCATTCGGGAAGTATGCGCAGACGGAAAGAATGAAGAGACCCCAAACATTGAGATCCATGAGAGCTTCCCACACTTGGTTCCACTTGATATCATGATCCTTTCTACCACCATTGGTTCGGCGAACACGCTCAAGAGCAATTTCTTTCTGTCTTGCAGTGATGAACTTTGCGGTGGGTCTGTACATAGAAACAAATAAGTTTATGATGTCTCCACTGAAAGCGCGTAGCCATATGCTGGCCCGAACCGTTAGGAGAATATGTGAACACACATGTCATCAGGAAGCTTCCACCAAACTACGAAAGACCATGCCATAGTGAGGGCTCCAGCGAAGTAGTACATGTTTTTCCATCCATGAGCAGGGCTGATGGCTCCTAGTCCATAGTTCAGCATAGGACTGACCATGTTGGTAGCCGGAGCACTTGCAACCCAGATGGCCGCACGGAAGGCCTCTGTGGGACGGAAGTAAGCAAAGAGTATCAGTTTATGCTATCCTGGACAAAATTCTCGGTACTCACGTTCTCGCTTGGTGTAGTACATGGCAATCACGGACACGAAACTGGGCGCGATACCGGCTTCAATGAATCCGAGGAAGAATCGCTGAACCATGATACCTGCGTAGTTGTGGCAAAGCACGGTCATAATGACGCAAATGCCCCAAGCCATGACCAAGCATGCGCATGTCCTTCCCAGAGGGAAGCGTTGGGTAGTGAGACCGATGACAGGGAGACCGATGATATAGCCAACGCTGTATTGTAAACTGAGGTGAATAACATGACTGGATCAAGACGGGCTGTCTAGCTTACTAAAAGATCATGGAAGTCTAGGTAATGAACATCATCAGCGCAAAACTCTGAAAAGGGTAGACTGGAACAACTGCGTACATTGGAGTAACGTGAGCCGGGTGTGAGGATATCAAGATCTTGACGCATGTTGAAGAGGACAGCTTGACCCATGATAACCTGCACAGCTCATTAGCGTAAGACTTCAACGTTATTTGAAGCCTTGAAACCAACCTTGTCATAGTATGCAAGGGCCCATGTGAAACACTACAGGGAGATGAGCTCAGTCACGCGCGTCGGTGGCTGAATTCCTGCGACGGGCAGGACGTACCATAACTGGGAGGAGAATCCAGTCAAACCTTCTGAGAAGTGCTTTTTCTTCTTCTTCAGTGAAGGTGACAGCGGGCAGGTCATCCTCGGTATACTTTTCCATGCGGTCCACAGACTCCATGGCCATTGGGGTCATGGGCTTCTCAGTCTGCGGCAAAGGTCCTGGAGGTTGAGCCATCTTGAAGACTGTATGACTTCTGGTCTAGGCGAAGGATCTCAGAAATGAGTAAGCTGGGTGCAGAAGTAAGAAGAGCAGAAGAAAGAGGCTGAACGAGTGGAGCAATTGAGGGGGCTCCAGCTGTCCCTCCAGAGGCTCCAGGACGGCAGGGAAATCCGCAATATCACATTCGGCTGATCGCGAGTCAGCGGCATCTTCGTCTTAAGACACCACAGGTTCATTGGTTCGTCCTGGTGAAGCTTCTGTTGGGTCCAAAGGTTCCAACGGAAAAAGGCCAACTGCCAAGCAAATCGGCGTTCACGCACGGGAGACGCCGACCGTACATCGAGGCACAGGCCCACTTGTTGCTGGTCAGACAACGGGGGCTGCCGAGAGGTAGTATAGAGAGCTACCTGAGTGACGGACAGCACTTAGATGCTTTACAGAAGTTTCGACGAGGAAATGGAGTGAGCTTGAGAGCGTTTAGGAGCCCAGAGGAGCCAAGTATATTGATGGTCCAAATTTATCGTGCCGGCTCGCCACCGTTATTACTGATCGCCGGCGTGGCCTGCTATTGAATCATGTCTATTTCTGGACATACCTATTCATATGTTGCGCATAAGGAGATTTGCATGAGTGACACACTGCACAGTCGCTAGACAGCCACGGACTCAGATATGTGTTGACAGCAAACGGCCTTGTTTTGGCAAGTTAATCGTAGGCTTTAGGCATCGAATGCACGAGCAGCCTTCGAACAGCTGCAAGTCGAAGGCCTTGATGCTAACGGTGAGGCAGCTCGCCCATCCTTCTTGCCCATGCCGTGGTGCACACCGTTCAAGGCTGGTAACCTTAAGAGTCTAAGGATATGAGGCAAGCTTGCACTGACTGTGGCAGTTCTACTGCTATAATTAATCTCGTACACGTATTCAGTCGGCATTGAAAACCCGTGTGATACACAGTTAGCTTATTTACCGCGGATAAGGTACCAAAATGCAGAAGTATTGAAAGTAGTTACTACTGTAATACAATGAAGGAAATTACTATATCGTTGGTATAATCATAGAATGTCGAACCCGCCAGCGATATCGTAGGCTAAAGCGCTGCACCGGCAGGATCGTGCAACTTCGGCATGTTCCGAAGAGATAGTGACAGAAGGGCCTGGGGCCTGGCTGTCCCTTCTTGCCAAGTCTAGACCTAGACAATCGGCTGTTTCTTTCCTCCGTCTTCCATAGTCAGCGTCTCAACAGATTCTCCGCCTGGTGCACGTCCCTCGACGTCGTTTTGCTGATCACCAAAGCGGATGTCCTTCATCATGAACACCAGGCAGGGAGGGATTACCGCGAAAATGGTAGCAACGATGAGGATAATCTTCATTGTGTAGGTACTAAAAAGAGCGCCAGGTAATTTAGCCATCATGCGCGTAGACAATCAAGAAGCTGCGGCAAACGAGTCACACTCACTAAGCATGGATGGTTCCCTCTCGAATGGGCGAGCCGGGGAGATAGGTGGCGGCAATAGCGGTACTGCCGTAGATGGAATCGATGACAGTCTGGTTTGCGAGACCGGAAAGAGCCTCTTCCAACTGCCCAGGCATGACATTGCGCCAGATTGCGGTGCAGATTGCGGTTCCGATAGCATTACCGATTTCCGCGAAAATGAGAACGAGAGCGGTAACACTGGCCAGATCTTGGTGCGAGACGCTAGCTTGAGCGGCAGTCTGGGCCAGCACGGCAGCGAAACCACCACCGGCACCCTGCAGAATCTGGACGATGACGAGCTCGGCAGTCTGCAATGCGAAAAGCATCAATCATATGTTTCAATGAAGTCTTTCTCCGCGATATAAGCTTACGCTTCCATGGGCACCCTTGCTGTGAATCATGAGACCGACACCGAACAAGCGAACCAGGAGTCCGAAGAGCAGGAGCCACTTGTATCGACGAGTGTAGAGAACAATAGCACCAGCGATAATGGCGAAGAGAGTAAGGGAGATAGTTTGAGTTTGTCCAAAGTAGTTCTGGCCAGACTGGGTCCAGTCTTTGGCAACAGCTGCATTTTTCAAGCCTGTCAGCTCGGAGATCGTGGGCATACTCTACAGGAAAAGCATCGCTTACAGATGAACGAGTATTGATAGGTGAATTGAAGGTAGAAAGAAACAAAGTCGAAGAAACCGATAAGAGCTGCAGCCAGGACTGTCGGGTTCCTGAGGAACCGAGCAGGAATGAAAGGATAATGTGCGAACTTGGCTTCGTAGAAGGCGAGAACGATCAGCAAGACAGGTCCGATGACAAGCATTGTGATGATCTTGTCGCTGCTCCATAAAAGAGTTCCGCTATTTGCGAGCGTCAAAGGTAGGAGAAGCTAGATAATCTGATCATTAGCCGGCTGCACCTCACACTTCATGCGCTATTGTAAACTTACGCAGGTCCAGCCAGCAGTGAACAGGATGAGACCGATAAGGTCCATTTCTCGTGACCATACGAGTAGACTCTTGGCCAAGGGGACCTTAGCGATGTTCTCTCGAACTTGGACAGCCTCATAAGGGTTGGTGCTGTGTACTAGGCCAGAGCGACGAGCCTTGATCTGTGACCAAGCCAGAATTCCGATAATGGGGATAGCGCAGACAGGGAAGAGGATGGCGAACATGCCATAGCCTATGCGGGATCCATCAGAAAAGCCCAACAATGGCATAGCCGAGCTCGAAAACTCACCCCATCTCCAGCCAACGCTTGTCTGGATGCTGGCAGAGATCTTGGATCCAACGAAACTATCATAAGGCAAATGTCAACATGAGAAGAGGTGTGGCTGGCTCACGTAGCCCTTACCCGTTGATGAAGTACTGAAGAAAGCTCGACTTAGTATATGCACACCGTAGCAGAGACTATAAAAGAACTTACAGGTGCGGAAACCAATGCTGAGCTCAATGTACGCCATCGCAGGGTAGTCACATCACCGATAACAATCTACACAAAGCAACGTGAGCGCAAGGACGAGACCCATAAGGTGCATTCGGAGGCGAAACATACCTGCATGAGAATCTGCACTGCGGCATATCCTCCGGATCTGATGAGCCAGCCGGCTGCGTAGCTGCCGACATTGGTGCATGCGGCGAGGACGATATATCCGACTGTATAGAGGACGATAGCGATAGTCCATGCCTGAAATCAACAGTGTCAATCCTGCTCACGGTACATGCACCATTGCGACGTAATGAGATCGCTCACCTCTGTTCGACCGAGAACATCGGCAAACTTGGCAGCAATGGGCTTTCCGACTGCGATGACAATAGCGGAGACAGTCGCAACAGATCCAATAAGTGAGTGCTGATCAAATGCATTCGTGGTGTTCCTGTACGAGTGTATTGCGAATGACGGCAGGGCGGAGACAAATGATCGACTTAGCGCTAGGAACGGTGCCTCATCGCCCTTATCGACTTACATCTGATAAAACCAGGTCGTTGTTCCATCGAGAGAGTAGACGTAGGCCATCAAAGCAACGCCTGTAGGACGTCATGATACCACGTTAGTAGAGTAAAGTGCGAGCGCCAGTGCAAGCAGAGGTGACACACCGAAGAAGAGGATCGCGGTTGAAGTTTTGCCCCAAACTCGCTTGCTTCTCAGGGCTGAAAATCAGGAAGAGAGGCATCAGTACAAGAACACGCAAGTCATCGTAGAGCAGTAAGGGAAGCTTTGGCCAGTCACATACCTTCTGCCTTGACGACACCTGCTTGTGTGGCTACGCCATAATGAGGAGGAGGGGTGATACGCCCGCTCTCTACCTTCTTGAGGTTTCCGTCAGAATGATCCATGATGCAGGGAAGGGCCCTTCACTGTCCTTGATCTGTGTGTCTTGCGAAGGAAAGAGCAGAATATGTAGGAAGAAGGATGACCGGATGAAAGACGAGAGGGATGAGCGAGTGAGTGAGCAGATCTTTTTGACCTGTCAAGAATTTGTCTGATCAAATCTGGTAGCTTCTTCAAGCGCAAGCGCAAGGCACGCCCCAATATTAATCAGATTGGAACGAATTTTCAATCAGTTTTTGGGCCCGCTTCCGCTAACTCGCGCCCGCGCCGGCTTGGCACACAGGTGCTCAGCAAGGTAAAACAGCGCTCCCCCGCGTTGCAGAAGATCGCAGACTTCCTTCCAGATTCAGATCAGGTCAATCTTTTCGATCAGTTTTAATCTTTGTCTCACCCTCCGGTTCTTCCGAAGTAAACAGCCGACTCGCCGGAACTCGATGTACCTATGAAATAAGGCATCGAGACGCGAGCCCCTACGTATGTACTTACATTTGTTCAATAGCCGACATTGCCATGTGTTCCTCCTTAAGATCGTCAGATCCAAATGCAAGTTGCGAAAGCTATCCGCTGTCTACGGGAGCAGCAAAAAAGTTCGTCTGAACTTTGGAAGACGTGGCACATGCAGTGCAAGACCATCTTCGAAAAGGCCTGATGAAGACGCTTACCGTACGCCTAAAGAGTCAAGGTCAGAAGTAGCTGGTCAACATGACCTCACCCTTTCAAGGGTGATCGCCTTTGTTGACAACTGCAGGTGGTCCGTCATGGTTTCGCGAAAGATGAGCTTATCATAAGTACTCTTGTGGCTGCCTAAGTCTTCACAACACTGACCGATCCAGAGTTAAAGCCTCTCAGACTGACTCAGGAAAGAAGGGTCAGTGGTGCCTTGAGTGACCTACCCCAGTCGCCTGGCTGATGATGTCGTTTTACCAATAAGCACGAGCCTTCCGAGTCAAGCAAAGCCACATCTTGTCAGCTCGCACTACGAAGATATCGATTCCGGATGGGAGATGAACCTCCTGCAGATGCCGGCCAGGCGAGTGGCATAGGAGCTGATCAGCATGCGGCTCAAAAGGCGCTCGGTGGGACACTTTCGCAGCAAGGGGACATCTGTAAAGGGCGAGGTCAATGTCAAAAGCACGTCTCTCGACCGCAGAACATCAAGCAACTACTTTGGCTGTCGCCCCTCCTTTTAGGCTGCTCAGTCGCCGTGCTAGCTCGAAATGGCACATTTGAGCTGCTGCAGAGACTCCGTAGCCATTGTTACGACATAGGCAGCCAAGACAGCACTCCAGATCTACTTACAGCGACTTTAAGCGATCTCAGAAAAGGACTGGATGGCGGCCACTTCACTAGCCATGACTTGGTGAAAGCGTACATGGCTCGCAACGACGAAGTCGAGGACAAGTTGCATGCAGTCATCGAGACGAATCCGCACGCTATGGCCGAAGCTGTTCAGCTGGATAATGCAAAAGCCAACAGAAGGTCACGAGGAGCGCTTCATGGCATACCTATACTGTTGAAGGACAGTATTGCTACCGCAAGGCTTGAGTATGTTTCTTCTCCTCATTGAGTCCACTCGCGAGATTGTCGAAAGGTGTTGCTTGACAATTATTTCCCAGTCAAACGTACATGAATACCACGGCAGGCTCCTATGCCCTTCTAGGTTCGAGTGGGTGAGCTTTTTCCAACGAGGGTTTTGCGACCACTCATGTGTTGGCCGATAGTCCCTTCAAAGGAATCGACCGTCGCTGCGAAACTCAAAGCAGCTGGGGCAATCATTCTGGGCAAGACGAATCTAAGCCAATGGTCAGGAATGCGCGGTACAAATTACGGCTGGTCATCGCGTGGTGGACAGTGTACGGCGGCCTATTATCCGAATCAAGATCCGCGAGGGAGCAGCTCTGGGTCTGGAGTTGCAGCCTCAGTCGGACTGGCATTAGCAGCTATCGGGACGGAAACTAACGGCTCTAATGTAAGTGAAAAATGGGGCTATGGCAAATAGCTGTGAGATGAATTGTGTGACACTGCTCTCCTCGGACAGATTCTCCCAGCTCATAAGAGCAATCTCTGTGCAATCAAACCGACTGTCGGCCTTGTCTCGCGAAGTATGGTAATCGGAGTCTCTTCGACTCAAGATACGGTATGTGCGCCCGGCACGCAAGCTTCTTTATTATTCTGCTAAACAGGTGGCTTTCAGGTGGGACCTATGGCATGGGATTGCCACACAGCTGCATCTATACTGACAGTGATAGCCGGTAAAGACATCGATTCGGATCCAGCAACGGCTGCAATACCTTTTGTGCGCATACCGGATTATGCCAGCGCCTGCTCGGCGAAGCGCCTTGAAAATACTCGCCTCGGTAGGTGTCTTCAATTTCGTCAGAGCTCCATGTGCTCACCGTCTGGCATTCCAGGCGTACCAGACACGTTTATAAACATCCAAGGGCTGGATAGTGCCGTTTCGTCGGGATTTGAACAGTGTGCAGCGGTCCTCGGAGACCTAGGTGCCCAGATAAAGCGGAACGTAGCCTTCGCCGCACTCGACGAATACCTCAACAGTAAAGCGGAGGTGAGCCCAACTTCGTTGGTGCCCTTTCCCGAGCTGTTCGATAGATACTCTAGTCTCACTTTGCCAATGACTATCAACAGGGCACTGTTAATTACATAGAATTTATACATGGTCTCAAGCACTACTTGAATCAGCTTTATTTTAATCCAAATAACATCAGCACAATTGAAGATCTACTAGCATACACAAAGGAGGATGCAAGGGAAGGCTATCCCGTCAGAAGTGTAGACGACTGGTTGACTGCTCTCTCGTACAACAATGAGACGCTGGAATCCGCGGTATATCTGCAAGCGCGTGCAGAAGATGCATATCTGGGCGGTTCCGGCACAATCACCGGCGCTCTGGAAGCACACGACCTCGACGCTCTTGTCATGCCGACCGACGTGGCGTCCAACGTTGCTGCTCTGGCGGGTGAGTATGCGACTGGATTTGCAGCAAGCGGTCGGTTCACTGATTTCTCGCTGTTTTACGATCTCGCCCAGGAGTACCGATTATTACCGTACCCATGGGGTTCTACCCACACGAGACAGCGATCCTTCGAGATGAAGAAACTGGTCTCGTGCTCGCTGCGCCCAATATTCCGTTTGGCCTGTCATTCGTCGGTGAGTTGCTTTGGCGACTGGGGCACCTCAGGCGCTCAGCTGTCATTTGTGACGGGAAAATGCCCTGAATGTCGGCGGTGGCTACTTACAAGCTACTTACAGGACGAGCCTTCAGCGAGGAGAAGCTTATTGCCTTGGCGTGCGCTTTTGAAGCAGCAACTGAAGTCAGGAAACGTGGTCCAGTTCCGTATATTGTAAGCCACATCAACGCGGTCGGAGATGAAAGTGTTGCGATACTGAAAGGGTCGGGCTCTCACAGCTGCCGAAGACGAACTTGAAGGACGTTCTGACATAGCCTTGGAGTATGAATCTCTTGCGCCTTGCTATTATGAGGGGAGTCCACTTTCAACAGGAACTTCGTGATTGATTGGAGCAGTCATAGGACACGAGGTAGTTGCCTCAGGTCTTGGTCGAACACTCAATGTATCGTGTTGATCTTTGTCAGAGTTACAATCTTACCGGGGGCGTGAGAGACTTTCTGCAGCTGTAGTCGCCACCATTAGCTCTGTCTGAAGAGCGGCATTTACTAGCAACCACTTTTTGATCCAACGAGTGGCCTTTTCAATTGCAAGACGAGTGATTATCAGCCCTTGCATCTGTCTCGACTTCGTAGCATCCCCCGAGTACAAAGCTGCCCTTGCCGCGCTATTGTTGCAAGAGCTGCGATTTGTTCAACTTGAAGTTCTCGCTTTTCGAGTCGATACCCACTGCAAAGAGCTCAAGAAGCTTGCAAGAGTGGACCAAGAAACACTGCTCGCGAGCTGAGCTTAGGTATGCACGCCAGGTCTGGTTACTTGAGCCATCACTTCGGTGTATACTGTTCTTCTTCGTCTGCAGAATGACCCAGCGCGGCTAGGAGTGGGAGCTGTCCCAGTAGCAGAGAAGCACCCACCGAGACGGCAGCTGAAAGAAGACAAAAAACAAGCCGTGCGATCTGATATACCTACGACCATCTCAAGTAGCCATGCGTCGTGCTATTATAAGAAGCCCGCGCCGGTTCAATAAAGGATGACTATCGTGATCGCCCTTCATGCAACAATCGATGGACAGTCAACGAAGACGCTCGACTGAGATACCAGACTTGACTCTAATTCACTCTTAGACTCTATACTTCGCTCAGCTGGATTCAGGAATGGCTTCCCCTCCCAGCTCAGGTCAAGGCATCTACAAGGCTTTCACTCCTCATCGTGAGCCCCTATGCCCCGAAGACACTGCCATATATGCGGAACATCTAGAGCAAGACAGACATAGGCCAGCTGAATCTAGGAGACGTACGATGCAGATGTATAGTGCGAAGGCTCTGCTGTACTTGCTTCTGCTGGCGAGCTTCACTCCATTCTTTGCCAGCCAGACTCTGTTCAAGATAGCACACCAGCTTGGCGGTCGCCTCACACACGACGGCGGCAAGTACACGTTTCCAGATCTCTCCACAGCCAGTCTGAAGGAAGTCAAGTATGGCCTTACGAAGGGGTATTTCAATAGTCAGGACTTGGTCAGCGCTTACCTTAGGCGTATTGAAGAGGTCAACAACGAGATCCGAGCTGTCATTGAGACGAACCCTCACGCTATGAGAGAGGCCAAGCTCTTAGATAATGCTAGAAGCCACGGCAGGATTCGAGGATCCCTGTATGGTATTCCGATACTACTCAAAGACAATATTGCGACGGCCAGACTCGAGTAAGTGTACCGATGCATCAATGACATCTCTTAATCTCTGACATGTCTGTCACAGTCAAACATATATGAACACGACAGCCGGGTCATATGCATTATTAGGTTCTTGTAAGTTTAAATAGATATCATTCACACTATATCATCCCCGTGGTCCATTCTCAATCAGCCTGTCTTGCCACATTCCCCGTGGGAGACTCAACAGTAGCAGCAAAGCTGAAAGAAGCAGGAGCTATAATACTAGGCAAGGCAAATCTCTCCCAGTGGTCAAATCATCGAAGTTCCGATTTCACTCAGGGCTGGTCGTCACGAGGTGGTCAATGTACTGGTGTCTACACTGAGTATCAGAATCCTTCAGGTAGTAGTTCGGGCTCTGGCAGTGCGAGCGCTCTAGGGCTGGCATTGGCTAGTATTGGTACTGAGACGAGTGGATCGATTGTAAGAAGGCGATTACTACTTATGAACGCGAACGTCTTTGCCATTCTCCCTGACATTCTTTCTTCTCCACTAGGTCGATCCTGGTCAAAGGGCCAACCTTTGTGCGATCAAGCCTACGGTCGGTCTAGTCTCGCGAAATCTCGTGATACCCATATCAGAGACACATGACACAGTATGCTTGTCCCCTTCCAGCGACAACAGTGGAAGAAAGCTGATTAGCGACTGCTCAGGTCGGTCCTATGGCTCGTGATTGCAAAACAGCAGCTGTTATCCTAGAGGCTATAGCAGGCAAGGATATGGTGAATGATCCGCTTACAGCCGATATACCGTTCGGAAAGGTGCCGAAGTACGCCGAAGCTTGCAGCAGTCGCGGACTACGAGGCGCTCGACTGGGTAAGCTTGATAAGCTTGAAGGCAGCTCAGATGAGGGATTACACAGTATGGAATTCCTGTCGGCTGACCATTTGTCCCGCTCAGGTGTTCCAAGCGCATTTGTCGCAGCTCGAAACGTCTCCAGACCTGTATGGTCTGCTTTCAACCAGACTTTCGACATCATGCGTGACTTAGGAGCAGACGTGCAGCTTAAGACAGACTTCGCAGCGCTTGACGAATACTTGAACATCTGGAATACTGAGGTTCGTATTTGGCTTGGGTCAAGCAGTGGCTTCAGTCCCTTTCATTCCTAGCTAATAATTGCTTCAACATGTTCTATGGCGTGAATTCGATCTCCAACACTCTGCCCAGATGCTCGTCATGGACGTCGATTTCGTGCATAATCTAGAGCAGTACTTCTCAAAGCTCTACATCAATCCGCAAAACATCACAAACCTTCGAGATATGGTAGCGCACGCAAAATCAGATCCAAGAGAAGCCTACCCAGATCGTAACCTAGCATCATGGGAAGCGGCACTCAGCTACAATGTCACTCAACAATCTCCGGAGTATATACAAGCAATGACTAAGATCAAATGGGTAGGTCTGGATGCTATTATCGTACCTACTGATATATCGTACCGCGTGGCTGCTCCTGGAGGTGAGTCTAACGAAACATTCATCCTTTCCTCGATGATATGGTACTACTAGCGCCAAGATGCCAAATAAAGTACGACCACTCACACTCCTCATATGTTATGTTTTTGCAGGCCTCCCAATCATCACTGTACCAATGGGCTTTTATCCCGAAGACACGCCTGTAATCTGGAATGAAAGACATACGCTCAAAGAACAAGCGCCCAACATACCATTCGGACTTTCTTTCATCGGTAAGTATCTCTCCATTTTAGCCTCATCTCCTTCGATATATCAGACACGAAGCTGACTTGAGACGCTCCTAATTGACACTGTGATGATTTAGGTCGTCGATTCAGCGAAGAGAAGCTCATTGCTTATGCATGCGCATTGGAAGCTGCCACTCAAGTCCGCAATAACGGTCCAAGACCATATATCGTGAGTCAAAACTATGCACCTGAATTAGCCCGTCGCGAGCTGACTTTGTTTTTCCCTCTCCCTCTCTTTCTTCTCACACCGATACATTATAGATGCCTAAAACCAATTTGAAAGATGTCATAAAGGGCCACAATTCATGCCATGACAAGCACTGAACATCCGAATCGTCTGAAAATGAACGTTGTAGGGCACCATTTGAAGCGAGAAATCCTCAGCCTCGTCAAGCTCAGAGACTGTCTCTTGAAATTTGATTTCTGGATTACTTGAGTGATTGGGCAAACAAAGATACACATATTTCCATTCTTTCTTCTTAGGCAGTAATGATCAAAGCTACTTCAGAAGACATCACTTCTACATCCTCCATTGAACTGTTGAAACGAAGACTCTGGTGAAGAAACACCTCCATCGTTTTCGATTTATTGTTCAACCTTCTTCTCAGCCTCTTGAATTCCCTCCTTTGCTCCCTGCATCAAATTACTAGTCATAGGCTCAATTGATTCCTTAGTTTCACCAGAGGTATTCTCATCAACTTTCTTCTCTGCTACGACTACTAGTTCTTCTGCTTTGTGCAGTGCTTGAGCGACTGTGTTGCGGGCTGTTCAATTTAATAGACAAAGAAGAGCTCAGTCAGTCTGCTATTCACTCAGAGAGAGAGAAAGAGAGATGGAAGTGATTCTGTGCTTACCGGCTGCTAGATAGCCTGGTGCTTGCTCTTGAGCAGCCTGAGCTCCTTCGGCAGCCTTCTGTTCACCAACAGCGATAGCACTGTGTACGAGGGAGAATGAATCAGTTAACATCGCTTTATAAGGAAGTGGCGTTCGAATGTCCTCACCCTGAAGCTTGGTGTAGGATGTTACCGACTAGATTCCTAGATTCATCAATTAGACCACCTAGTGTTTGTGTGGTGTTACCAGGTAGTTGCTGTAGTTAAATGAACACGATAAGTGTCCTTGCTCTTGCATACTTTCCCGTGAAGCTTCACTCACTGTGTTGTCGGCTGATGCTTTAGCTTGACCTGCTTTCTCGGAAGCTAATCCAACAAGGCCTGGAAGGAAGAAATCACACGTAGACAGATAGTTCATTTCAGTATACAGAGAGCTCACACAGTCTCCATGCTTTTGATATAGGGAAATGACGCTCACCCTTGGCGTAGTCTGCGGCGTGAGCTGCTAGGTTTGTGACACCCTCAGTGACGGTCTGGAGATAACATTGAAAGTATGGAAGATTGCCCAACAATGTCAGTATACTGCATTGTCAATGGATTGCTTCAATCAATGCATTCCAGCGTGCTTCCCCACTTCGACTCTACTCTATCTCACGTGAGATGAACGAGCGAGCCACTCCCAAAGCGGGAAGGAAGTAGACTGGAGCAGCTCTAAAAGATAGGAAGGAAGCGAGACCCACCTGACCATGCTCATTCAGAGTCTTTCCAGTCTGTTGCTGAGACACTTCATCTGCCTTCTTAGTAGCGTCATTAGCTGCAGCTTGAGCTTGAGCAGCTGCGTCGTCTGTGTGACAGTCAACCGGTTAGTATTGGGTACCGGAAGAACGCAGCAAGGCACAGAGAGAGTAAGAGAGAGAGTAGGAGATGGACTGACTGGATGTAGATTGAGTTGATGACATGATTGAATGTAATTGTGGTTGTGATATGCTGTGTTAATCTGATAGTCGATATGAGATAGAGACAAAGAGCATGAAAAGCACGACACACAAGGCGGAGAGACAGAATGAATGAATTGAATGACGCGAGTAAAATGATCGAGGTCTTCTTCGTGACTGTGCGAAGTGTGCTGCATGAGATAGCCATAAGACACATTCAATTACGATTATCCTACTTACTGTGTTTGATGACAGCTCATGGTCATGCTGTAATGTCCTGTCTCTCTATAAGCCTGCTTGACTTGTCTATGGGTGACAACGCATTGAAGCACCTCATGCGGACTCCTCCATTGTAATTCCGGTGTGAGGACAGGCCAGTCTATGAAATAGGGTAAAGCATGACAGCAGGAGCATAGGTGGATATCCAGTATGCATTTATCATCACTATATTAGAGATGTATCACCTCCCTTCACCCTTCTCATCCACCCTGCTATACCCGGTCTTTATACACGCGCTTTTTCCCTTTGCACCTTGCTTCTTCCCAGCGAGACCGGAGCGTAAGCTTCTATTTGCGTGTGCTCTTTGCCTCTTGTACATCGACTACCTACCCATCGATTATCAGATAAGTAGACAGATCAGACACCCATGCTATCACGTACTGTCCTACAAGCTGCAACAAGGCGCACTCAGGCTGCTGTCCTGCCTTTGAAAGCTACGACCTCAAGAGCATTCGCTTCAACTTGGGCCAATGTTCCTGCTGGTCCTCCTGATCCGATTTTAGGTGGGCCACTTTAAGAACATTTATACTGCACGTTTTAACCATTATAGCGACACTGACTGAACTACTACTTCCAAACTCATCGCGTGCTGAACAGGCGTAACTGAAGCGTTCAAGAAGGACACCGATAGCAAGAAGATCAACCTCGGTGTTGGTGCTTATAGGGATGAGAAGGGAAAGCCTTTTGTATTGCCGTCGGTTAGGGAGGTTAGTCAATGCTCTACACTGTCTTTACTCTACTGTCCTATGCTCACAGTCTTGCTTGCTATTCTCTCTATGCTCTATCCCTTCGATGCTCGTCATGTCTCCTCCCAAATCTCGCCCCAAATCTCATACTTCCGGTCCGTGCCTTGAATCCTCCGCGCGCACACGCACGTTGATCATCATCGATGTGTCTCCGTCTTCATTACCACGATGCAATTATATCCTTTAACACGACTTCCAATACCATCTACGACCATGCCATTGCGCAACAAAAACCCTCCGATGGATGTTTGGCTTCCTCCCATTTATCCGCTGCTACCCTGGCCACCATCATCGCTAAATACAACACTACATGCATTCCAAATCAACGTAACAATACATAACAATAACTACGCTATGAATGAAAAATTAGGCTGAGGAATCCATCATCAAAGCTAAATACGACAAGGAATACCTTCCCATCACTGGATTTGGTGATTTCACGAAAAATGCTGCTGTACTAGCTTATGGCAAGGATAGCAAGCCACTACAAGAGGGCAGGGTGAGTCTTCCTCCTTCAATCCAACTTTGTTTTCCCCTATCTACATGACCTAAAGCTGATATATATCCTCTCCACCACCCTTCTCCTCTTGTTTTCGTCTATCATCTGCCCTTCGTATGTGCCACAATGCAATAGATCGCCATCACTCAATCCATCTCAGGAACAGGCGCACTCCGCATCGGTGGTGCCTTCTTGGAGCGTTTCTATCCCGATAGCAAGACAATCTATCTCCCCACACCAACATGGGGTAATCACATTCCAATCTTCAAAGATTCCGGCCTCAAAGTCGAGCATTATAGATATTACGACAAGAAAACTGTCGGATTGGATTTTAATGGCATGAAGGAAGATATTGAGAAGTTGGATGATAAAAGTATCGTATTGCTCCATGCTTGCGCTCATAATCCGACTGGTGTCGACCCTACTAAGGATCAATGGAAGGAGATTGCTGAGATTGTAAAGGTGAGCATTTCAACACATTACAAGCGAGCTGCCTTCTTTAGGCATGCTTTATACACCATTGAGTGCTTTGCACTGTTATCAAACGGTGATGATGCTGATCGTTGATGGCTCCTTCTTCTTCTTCTTCTCTCTCTCTCTCCCGTCGCTCTCTTCCCTAATATATGTTGATGACTACAGAAAAAGAACCACTTCGTCTTCTTCGATATGGCTTATCAAGGCTTCGCTTCCGGAGACATTGACGCCGATGCTTTCGCTCCTCGATACTTCGTTTCCGAGGGAATCCCAATCTGCTTGTCTCAGTCGTTCGCCAAGGTGGGTCTACTGTCCACACTGTCTCTTCAAGAGCATTATCCCGCTCTCTATGAAGCTCAAGTGCTGATCATTCCGCCTCGTTCTTGAATGTTACCAGAACATGGGTCTCTACGGAGAGCGAGTCGGTGCATTCTCCATCGTCACTTCCTCACCTGAAGAAAAAGCCCGCGTGGATTCTCAGATCAAGATTCTAGTCCGACCTTTGTACTCCAACCCACCCGTACACGGAGCTCGTATCGCAGGATCTATCCTTGCTGATGATAAGCTATACAAGCAATGGCTGGGTGAAGTCAAACAGATGGCTGATAGAATCATTGGTATGAGAACTGCTTTGAAGGATTTGTTGGTTAATGAATTGGGCAGCAAACATAACTGGGACCATATCACAAACCAGATCGGTGAGCTCCCTCCTCTCATTCCTTTTCCGTTGCTTTGTGGCAGGCACGATGAGGGACACGAGACTGATTAGACTACTTTGATGACTTCCAGGCATGTTCGCTTTCCTTGGTATTTCACCTGAACAAGTCGAACAGCTAAAGAACAAGCATCACGTCTACCTCACCAAGGACGGCCGTATCTCAGTCGCCGGTGTCACACCTGACAATGTCAGACACCTTGCTGAGTCACTACATGATGTTACCAAGTAGATGCACTTTTTCTTGTAATACTTGATAGAGTGGCTATGCCTTCTTGCATATTTTAGAGGGCTTAGTAGTCTATTACATGCTGCATCACGAAGCAATGAAATGAAAAGGAAGTGCATAGCAATGCACCATTATCAGTTTCTTCAACACTAGCATTGCCTGCATGTTTGAGGACTTGCTAGTCAGCTGCATGTTGCCTTATAGTATAGAACTCTCTCTTTGCTCGTGCTGTCGAGACGCGCCCGCTCAGAAAAGGCGATCGAAGTCTTTCGCCTCTGCAGTTCGAAAAGTTCAAAGGTCCCATTTAACGAGGTTCGGTATTCTTGACCTTATACTCCAAGCACAAAATAGCAAACATGGCCATCGCACCACTCGTACTACCATCAACAAGCAGCGCCGAGTCACCTTCGTTGGTGACTGTCCACCCTGCTGCTATTGCTACGATATTGGATCAGCATATTCGCAGACCTAAAGACCAGGATGGAAATGAGCAGGATAGAGTGTTGGGTACACTTATGGGATCAAGGAATGAGGTACGCTCTCTTGTATCATTCGCACTATGCTGTGCTCTTGTATTTGAGCATGGTGCTGCTGCTGTCGGTGCTCGCTTGAAAGCAGCATTGATGCAGCGAATGCCAGACAATAGGCGAATGTCAGGCTGACTCTATTATGTCTTCTCCGTGCTATGTGAACAGGCTGGCGAAGTGAACGTATTCTCATCATTCGGTGTTCCTTTCGGAGAAGTCGAGGGAAAGCTCTTGCTGGATACCGATTCACTCAGACAGCAGATTGACATTGTCGTCAAGGCGAACCCAAAGTTGAGCGTTGTAGGATGGTAAGTAGCGGGTCTCTACATACCTTAGAGATAACATGCTAAGTACATACTTTTGGTTATTCTCTAGGTACGCGACATCACCAGAACTCAACTCATGGACACCTTTGATCCACGATGAATACGCCGTTCTATGCTCGCAAGCTCAAACTTCACTTACTACACCTACATCATACAATACCTCAGCTACACCCGTCCACCTCACACTCGACGTCAATACACTTCAAATCAAGGCTTATGCCAGCAGAAAGTTGGGACTTGCTCCTAGTGAGGCTTCTTCGCCTAATAGGCTATTTGTACCTTTGAAGACGGAATTGAAGGTTGGCAAGCAGGAGCGTGCTGGTTGTAAGTTCGCTCACGAGCTCAAAGCGTGTCAGGAGTGACGCTAATGTATACTTTTAACGTCCTGCAGTGGACCTCCTTACCAACAAGGCTCAACCCATGATTCGCCCAGATACCCAAGCACCAAGCACGAACCAGCTCGTCGCACCTCTCGTCTCGTTGAACACTATGCTTTCAGAAGTCTCAAGCATGCTAGAGAATGTGCTAGAATACGTAAAGAAGGTTACATCAGGATCGGAAAAGGGAAATGTCAAAATCGGAAGATACCTCTTGGAAACGCTCGCTAGCGTGCCTTTACCTACGACTCAGAAGGGTGCTTTCGAAGAGGACTTCAACACACATCTTGCCGTGAGTAATGGCACCTCAGGATGTGTCACATCGAGATATGTGCTGATATTGCTTTATCCCATTGTTCAGGATCTACTCATGGTCTCATACCTTGCCAATGTCGTCCGTGTCAACTTGGAAGTCTCAACACGCGCATCTATGCTGCACGACGCACGTTTGGCTCCTCGCGTTGCATAATTGTATCCTTCTAGACGCTGTATGAAATCTACTGCAAAAGGTGCTGGCAATCGTCAGAGTAAACCGGACACTGTCCCTTGAGCGTGCAACATCTCCTTTGCCCTACGGTATGAAGCGACAATCCATCCTCATACATGGTGTACTGAGTTTGGTATCCTTACGACCATTCGCTCGACTGCATTGGGCTGCGTGCCAGCCCTGCGCCTGTTTAAGGTGTGCAATATTCTACACGCTTGTTGCTCTACTGCGTTGTTAGAGCGAATGTACAATCTGTAGGGCTATGATGCCCGCGTCAGGCCGGCATCATAGCCATACAGATTGTATATTCGCTCTAGAATATTCATAAAGTAGTCGTATGGAGAATGTAGCAAGTCTCTCGCTCCACTTCGACGCGAAGCAGCCTTCGGGGCAGCCGAGACCTTCTAAAACTTCCCGATTTTCGCGTCTGTCATCGACACTTGGCATGTAAGCTGTAAGTGCGCTTCGGAGTGTGTACTAAGCTTACTTGAGCAGCCTATGACCACATAAGCGAATTACATGCACGATAGAGCCTGATAGAGGAGTGGTAAATCAGATCAACGCTTCCAATCTCCGTTTCGGAGCGATCGCGGCTTCTAATTTTGACGGGACACCACAACTTCTCCGGCATCTTTGCACTGAAAATTGTCAGCAAGCGGGTCAGCTAGGCGCGATAGAAAGCTGAGAAGCTTTTCACGTAGTCGTATAAATACGATACCAGCGTGTGCCTTTGCGTCTTGCCTGCTTTCAGTAACAGACACTGAATCAACCTTTCTTCAAGAAGCCATGTCGAGGCACGAAAATGACTTGCATAAAGCAATCTCACGCTTATCGGGTGCAGAAGGGACGATCCACCTCGCGGAAATGCAAGAAACACCATCTAGACAGCAGGCACGGATAGTGCGAGAAACTGAAGATCTGGAAGAAGAAGATGTCGGCAAGGACAGTCTTGAGAAGACGGAAGGCCCTGCTGTTGTCGAGGGAGACTTGGAAGCTAACAAGACTTTCGAACTTACCGATCAGACACTGGTAAGTGGCACCCACCTACCTGCATTCGAGCTTTAGCGAAAGCTTCGAATGCAAAGTGAAAATGATGCGCAGGAAGGACACTGACATTTGTCTTCAACCCTGGTCGTATTGTAGAGACTGCCAACGCGTCAAGTCATTATCGTCCTCGCCGCATGTTCGAGTTGTGTTCTGCTATCATTCCTGGATCAAACAATCACAGCAACAAGTTTACCTACAATCTCCTCGTACTTCAATTCTGGTAAAGAATCAACATGGGTCGCTACTGCTTATCTGGTGGCTTCTACTGCCGCTCAGCCGCTGTGTGGACGGTTCAGTGATATCTTCGGTCGAAAGTCAGTGCCACCATATCCTGCATATAAAAATGGTCCTCAGCTCATCTTTAACCTAACACAGAGTCGTTCTCCTCGGAGCTGTCCTAATGTTCGCAGTGTTCTCGATAGCATGCGCTGTCGCGCAGACCATGCTTCAGCTTATGTGGGTCGAATTTCTCGCCACCGGTATCACTTTGTCTTGCGAACACTGACATGCTGCATAAATTGTGCAGTATGTTTCGTGCATTCAAGGGAGTTTTTGGCGGCTGCCTCTTTACTATGGTGATGATTGTTATGGCGGATCTGTTGTCTCTAAAGGAACGAGGAAAGTTTCAGGGAATGATAGAAGGTGTCATAGCCATCAGGTGGGCGACAATTCGGCAGGGTATTCTGACGATGCACAACTGACTCAGGTTGACCTCAGTAATGGTATCGGTCCAGTACTTGGTGCTGTATTCTCAGAGAAAGCAAGTTGGCGGTAAGTGACTTCCAGGTTTTTTGTTCCTCTTGCTTCCGCCCGACTAGAACACTGATTATTGTCTTTTGGACGACATTTAGCTGGTGCTTCTGGATCAATCTGCCTTTGTGCGGTATCGCTGCAGCTCTTCTGCTCGTCTTCCTACCGGGAAAGCCGACTCAAGGCAGCATGTTAGCGAAATTCAAGGCTGTGGACTACGGTGGCTGCATCACCAGTCTCGCCTCGACCGTCCTGTTGCTCATCGGCTTAACGTGGGGTGGTGTGACATACCCATGGAAGTCTGCTCAAGGTAAGAGAACTATCCTCCTATTTGGAAAACTTTGACTGATAACTTGTCATTCTATGCAGTGCTCGTACCAATCGTATTGGCAGTGGTCCTCTTCGTCGTGTTCTTGGTCATCGAAGGCCGGATAGCCAGTCATCCAATCATCCCCCTCCGTGTGTTCACCAATCTCACGTCGGCTGGCGTGCTAGCGGTGACTTTCCTTCTTGGTTCAGCGTACTAGTGAGTTTCGCCATCAAAGTGAATGTCGAATGTCTTGATACTTGTTCTTGACTGACCCATTGACACTATAGTATACTTCTATACTACATCCCAAACTTCCTGGTTGTGGTCCGAGGCGTGACACCAATCATCGCTTCCGTCATTCTTCTTCCCTTCGTTCTCTTCGTCACCTTTGTGGTCGAAGGAGCTGGTCTTCTTATCTCCAAGTATGGACGATACCGCGAATTCATCATTGCCGGATTCGGAATCTGGGCAGCCGCTGCCGGTGCACTCTCGACGTTAGACGAAACATCAAGCATTGGCAGGATCGTTGGCTTGCTGATCCTCTGCGGTTGCGGAGGTGGTCTTGTCGTTCAATCTACAGTCATCGCAATCATGGCAGCTATGCCTGATCGTAAAGATGTTGCCGTCGCCATGTCGGTCCGAAATTACGTCCGATTACTTGGAGGAAGTATCTTCCTTGCCGTCGCTACTACCATCGTCAACAATGGCCTACGAAGTGGACTTGAAGGCCAGCTAGATGCCCAACTTATTTCCTCCATCCTCGATGATCCTACATCCATCCGACACTCCCTTCGAAGCCAGCTCAGCGACGCCGACTTCTCCCTTGTTCTGGATGTCTACACCCGATCTTTCCGAACGCTCTTCCTTACTATCATGGGCCTGCTGCTGGCTGCTTTCGTCATTACTATCGTAGCCGTGCGGCAGCATTCCTTGACGAGAGACGAAGACAAGAAGTTGAAGGAGGAAGGCAGACAATATCTTGCGGATAAGAAGCGTGCGAAGGAAGAAAAGAAGGCAAAGAAAGCCGAGTCATCCGAGCGCAACTGAAGTAATTCACTGCAAAGCGCATTACAAGCTTGGCTTGTAATGAGTCTAAGCAGTGAAATACTTCAGCGTACTGTTGTATGTGAGCCATATCTTGATGAATCGCAATCTGGTGTGCATTTAGAGATAGAGTAGAAGTACAATATAGGGGTTCAACAGGGGATCGGATTGTACATAGCATATCATCATACCTTTCAATGTAGCAACAAACACATCATCAAACAGCTTGCCGAGTCCATATGCTCTCCCAGTCCGAATCAGAGATTACTCGCGCGCCTTTTGCGTTCGTCTGTGCCTGTGTGCTGCCTGTGAGGTGTGTCTTCAGCATTGCAAGTCTTCGGAGTGCTTTCTCCCGTGCGGCGTCGTCTGTAGTCGGCGCTTTGATGGCGTCTAAATCCTGCTTGATGGCCATAGGGAGACCCCAGACATCGTCGGTATAGGTATGTTCGTTCAGATATGAAGATATGCTCTCATCTTCTGGCAACGATAGGAGATCAAAGAGGTAGGGATAGTCTGAGCTGGTATAGGTGGCTTCGGGAGAGTGAACCACGTGTGCCGGAGCTGGATCTTGGGGTATGATGGAGTCCTGTTTGTCGTGCCAGGATAACGCTTGACGGGATGAGACCTCCTCTGAAACGCCTTCGAGAGTATCTCCTTCATCCTCTTTGTGGAAAAGCGCCATGACAGCAGCTGAATCTTCTGGTCGAGGTCGTAGATCTTCTTCCGTAAAGTGTAGACGTGACGAGGAGTAGGAAGCTTCTTGGTCAGGCTCGACCGCAGCATTTGCTGACTGGTTAGCGAAGTCCTGGAAAGCAGATTGTCCAATGTCTCGTTCTTGAAGAGCGGTGCTGCTGCTACTTCTGAAGTTTTGTTGACTGCCACTAGGTCCGGCTACTGGCGTGTAGTTCCGAAGGTCTCCATGGACAGTACCGGTATTGAGGGCGTCGGCAGCTCTTCTCAGCTCAGAAGGTAGTTCTTTTGACATGGCCATGCTCCGAGATGAATAATAATCCGAGAATTGAAAGTGAAAGGCCAGTCGCTGACAGATTGACCCAGCATGAAACGTATTCACACTCTTTGCCCTCCGATCAACCTGTGCCGGGCGTGTCACTTCGAGCTTGCAATGGCTCCCAGCAAGCAGCTGAGAGCACAGCGAGCATCTACTCGACGTGCTACTACTTTCAAGAAGCGGGTCATCCTACAGGATGATGACCTTGATCCCGCTCCTGTCGGCTCCAGCCTCACCCAACTTAGCACTGCGCCTACTGGCATTTCTCGACCTCTGGCTGGCCAGCAATCATTACTACTCAGCCCTCCTCGATGCTCTACTGTAGTTGACAATTCCAAGGTGTTACATGATCACCAGCCTAAAGTGGACATTGCCAGCCTGAAAGACAAGGTCCCTGTACATCCTGACGAAGTTGGTCGCCTGGTCACGGTCATAGGACAGAACCAACACGGTACGTTATGAAAGCCAATTGGCTGAGCCATTCCGGGCTTGTGTATTTCTGTCAAGGGAGTTTCTTCTCTCTTCTAGTCTTTCTCTCCGCCTTCTCTCCCTCTGTCAAGGAATTATCGGTCGCCTGTTCTATGTGCTTCGAACTCTTCGCTCTCACCTATGATTTCGGCTGCAGTACGCGTCGACTGACCTTGTCAGCACTTCAGTTATCAGAATCAAAGCAAGAGAGAAGCAATTCACCATAGGCAGACACAGGAGTGCCGACTTCGTCATTGACTCGCCTGCGGTGTCCAACGTGCATGGAAAGGTTTTTGCGGTGAGTCCTCCGCTCAGATACATGTTTGTTTGAGCTTGCATGTTTCTGACATGATGGTTCATCAGCACACATGTGATACTGGGGATACACTTGTTTGCTACGAGGTACCATATCGGCTGTCCCCAATGACAAAAGCCGGACAAGCTTATGAGATATCAACCTGCGATGCCTCAGGACGTATCAAGACCAGGGACCTTGTACAATGACGCCGTTCTCCTGCACAAGGATGCCGTAATCCTGAGCCATGGCGATACCCTGTCGATACACGAATGCGGTATGTGCTCCCTCCGGCAGTACAGTCACGATAAGCTGAACTTGAGTTATGTAGAATTCTTCTACATCCACTTTGCCCCCGGAGCCTCTTATTCAGAGCAGACTGCCGATGACTTCTGGTATACCTTCCCAAGAGATGTGCATGAATACCAGATTACGTCGCGGACGCTGGGGTCGTAAGCTACATGCGTCCGCGCCTCCGAGAGTCCTGGCTAACAGCCCGTTGCATCAAAGAGGTTCATACGCTGTGGTCCACCTCGCTCTCAATCGGAAATCCGGACGACAAATGGCTTGCAAGGTCATCAAGAAGTCGTTGATCGAGAAGAAAGATCTCTACGATAAGGTCGAGCTGGAAATCCGGATTCTCACTCAGCTGCAGCATGTTGGTCTCTTTTAGCTTATTTGAAACAAACTCGTCCTGACCTCGCCTGCTCTAGGTCAACATATTGAGCTTCTTTGATGCTTGCAAGGATGACGAGCATTGGTACTTGATGCTACAGCTGTGAACCATTTTATATTTGTCACTTGCTGCCAACTTCCAAGCTGAACTAAGAGTCTCTGCTTTCACCGAACAGCTGTATCGGCGGTGATCTCCACTCCTATGTAGCGAGAAAAGAACGGCTACCTGGAAGCGAAACCCTCTTCATCACTTATCAAATGATACAGGGACTAGATGTGAGCATGCAAAACCGACAATGATCACCTGCTAAGCTGACACGTCTTACAGTATCTACACAATACCGTCAAAGCTGCACATCGAGGTATGCAACGCAGCTTGGCAGAGGTATCTGCTCTATCTCTCTGATCATGCGCCTCTCACAATGAAATCCAGACATCAAAGTATGCCTCAATCGCCTCGTACAGGTGCGCTAGCTTTGAGCTGACATTTTCCTACAGCCCGAGAACGTATTGCTGCGCAACCGTGGACCCTATCCTCACGTTCTGATATCGTGAGTGACTAAGCTTCACCACCGCGCAGATCGTGACTCTTATCCGCTTTACAGTGACTTTGGCACAATCTCACTGGAAATGAACAGACCAAGCACATCCTTCCTTGGGACACTAGACTACTGGGCACCTGAATGCTTCACTGGATGTAAGCGTCGTGCAAAAGGGTACAAACTGGCAATCTTAGCTGATTATCGCTTGCAATAGCCTACCTACCGCATGCATTGGATTGCTACAGCCTCGGGTGCACAATTTACCTGATGATCGCGTGGGTCTGCATCATTGACCGTCTTTTTTGTTCTAGCTAAATAACATGTGAGCGGGCAGCGGCGTGCAGCCCTTTAACCGCTGGGCAATAGATTCGGACGAGCATTGGTTGAATTCTTCTGGCGATGACCGAGTCGAGCAGGTTTTGCGTCCCGATCTACTAGCACGCTTAAGCACAAGTGACATCAAGGTCGCAAAGAAAATTCTGAATGCATGTCCGCCTTACCAACGAGACATCGGGCATGTCGATAATGACGGTACGCTCGAGTTCACCAATATCTTGACTGCACTGTTCCAATCCTAGGATGTCGTTGCAGGTATAGCCCTTGTGTGCGGCCTGATGGCACCTTCCCCTCGATATCGAATCAACATCCGAGGGGCTTTAGTCCATACGTGGATCAGCAAACATCTAAACGAGCTGAAGACCCTCTATAGCCGAAATGTTCGAATATAAGGGCGAAAGATCTGGGGAAAGCCGTATTGGCGAAGGCTGCGATGCCTTGTCTGCTCATGTAGCATACATTGATTTCACAACAAGATTTAAAGAACGTTCTTCAGCACAATTAGTTCACGTTCACACAAGACAGCAACATTTAGACTACCATTGTTCTCCACAGCGACTGCGCCTAGCACAGCACCTGCATTGGCCTCGCCGAGTTTGATCACCTTTTGCTGCGCTGTCTTGGCTTTTGACCGAGGTGGAGGCGGAAAGTACAAATATGCGTTCATCTTAGAAGCCGCCAGTGACGATGTTTGTGTTTGCTGAGTCCCCGCGGCTGTTCCCATTTCCAGTCCTATTGCCAGCTTTGAAGAGTAGTGATAAGTATGTACCACATCGCGTTTAGATGCTAGCACAAAAGCTAGTGCAGGATAGGTCGACACGTGCGTCCAGTGCTGCCCACTGTCGCTTGGAGGGTCGAAGAGCAGGCCATCTACATCGTGTTTCACGATGATCGAGGGAGCGGCGACGGTGGAAGTGGGTAGAGCTGTTGATATGTACTCGACAACCTCATCATCGCTATCCGTCTTCAAGAGAGGGTCTGAACCAGTAATATTATCGATCCAGGTGAAAACTACACCTTTTCCACTGGACACGTCCGGTGCGTCCACTTCCATGTCGAGCTCTTCGCCCAGGAGACTGCTTCTCTGGTCGAAATTGCTTTTGCCGTCAGCAGAGGACGATGCTAAGTCTTGCGTGAACTTCTCCATGGCCTCCGTGATTCGTGCCAATTCTGACCGGTCCAGTGTCTCATCTACTTCGAAGTACGATTTTTCAAGGTGAGGATTGTCATCTTGCTGGAAGACATGCACCCATCGAGTGTCTTCGTGCTTCTTCTCCAAGTGTAAAGCAAGAATGCCGAATTTGCCCTTGTCGCCGCCGGTCTTCTCCCAAGTCCAAGTTGAGACCCCTGCGTCTATTTCATCCCAGAGCTTGGCTGTATCTAGCTTGGGCAATGGTAGACTGTGCTGAACTTCGCTGGCCCCGGCTATCATAAGCGACACCGCTTTTGGTCTGAACACCACCTTGATATCTTTAACATTGATGGTAGTAGGCAGTGGAAAGACGATGGTCAGAGAGTCCGACGTCTGGTTCCAGGAATATGGCGGAGGGGCATCTGCCGCCAAAGACTGTGACTCTTGGCCTTTCCTGGGAACGCCGACGATCTCATCATGCGTAGGTTCATAAGGCTTCTCTGAAGGTTGACCAGAGCTAGTGTTTTCATCTTCTCGCGCTACTGGCTCTGCTGCTGGATAGTACTTGCTGCTGGAACCTATGATGGCTTTGTCGCTTGAAAACGCAGCGTATGTTGGAAGATCCGCCCCCCGCAGCTTGATGACCCTTGTCAGCGGAGAAGAGCTCTCGACATCTCCTGTGGTTGAGAAGCGTACGACGTCCACTCGGAAGGGACGAGATGCCTTGCTAGTCGAAGGGATACTTCCAGAGAGGATTGCATGACCTTGTGTGCCGGACAGTGTGGCGGAATGCAATGCGAATGGCAGAAGTGCGTTCGAGTTCTCCTCGAGAAGTTCATAGGTCGTAACGATGCTCTTTTTGTCGGCATCGACTATGTATAAGGTGCCAAATCCGTCTGAGCATGCCCAGAGGCTACCTTCGAGGTGTCGAGCTGCAGGATATTCTGGAGTAATAGCAGCATCGGAGGTTGACGCGATAGTCTCCATAGGCTCTGGAAGCGTGAGTATAAGCTGAGGTACATTGCTACTGCTCTATGGGAACAAAGTAGTGTCATTACGGGGCGTTCCGCTCTGCATTACTCATGCCTCCACTTACAGCAAGGTCGATCATCCACAAGCTGCCTGCGCCGTCCATCCAAGCTGCCTCTTGACCGCATCCCGTAGTGAGGTGATTCCATCTTGCACGATTACGAGCTTGCTTGTAGCCCAGTCTCGAGTCTGAGCCTCCTCGCAAGCTGCGTCCTGGCAGTGCCGCGTGCGCATCGAGCTGAATATGCCGAAGACTTCTATCAAGGCCTTCCTGTCCTGCAACAGCAGGCTCGTCATCGTCAAAGCTCAGCTTGTAGCCTTCGAATTTGGCATTCGTCAAGGAACGCTCTGGCGCCCATGCACTTCTGGCTTGAGGCATCGTTGAATCTCTTTGGTTTGTCAGAAGTCAAGATCTGCCAATCTGGCTCGCGCTTGGCGGCGGCCATCCACCAGCATCACATACTCGTCGACGTTATATAGCCCCAGCTCAGGCAACGTGCAACATCACTACCTCGGACTCCGCAACTGCTGAAAACCTGGCCAAACCCTACGCTTACTTGAGAAGCTGAGCATGTCGGTCACAGATCTGTCTCCGTCATTCTTTACATTTTACCACCCTTAGCAGGCTGCGACATGCTTGAACTGGATACTAGAAGCGAGTCAAGAAGGTCTTTATCACTACCCTGGGCCTGTTCCTCGGTCCGCACGTGCCAGGGCTTCGATCTACTGAGATTTCAATCTAGTCTGACCGCCTCTTCGTAATTGAACCCGCCTGAAGCTGGCGATAACGTATCACTTGCGGATCATCGAGCGGACACTCAGGCTTTACGCTCTACCAGAGACTGTATATCACATTCTGTCACTCTTATTTGTTTCACTGCGCGGGTCGCTCTTGCGCTCTGTGAGCAGCATTTTTTTCTTCACCCGGGTTGACCTCTGGCTATACTTGGCCGATCACCATGGCTGGTTCCTCACAAAATTTGTCATTTCAACGTGCAAGAAGACGTCTGCAAGTAGTGTGCTTCGTGTTACTGGCATGGGCGAGTATCTGCTCCGCAGCTCCTACGGGTGTCAAACAGGGCTTGGTGGACAAGGTCGTCTACGTCAGCGATGATCCAGCGGTCAAGAAATGGCGACAAGAGCTTAGTGGAGTAGGCATTTATCCAGCGCACTATGCTCTCAAAGCATTAGACCTTCTCCCGCTTCCACACACTCCGGTCAGATTTCTGACAGCACGACGTCGCCATGTGAAGAACGGGGATCATCGGCAGCGCTCGGGACCTGGAACTGCTGGCTATTCGAATTATAGTGCAAGTATAGAACCTCGTGCTTTGGAAGGTAGACGCCGCAAGAAAAACAAAGGCGGACATGATGAAAATGGGTACGACGACGGCTCTTGGAGAGGTGACAAGGGTGATTATGGCTCAGAGAAGGATTCGGGCAGTGAGGCGGACGATGCAGAATACGAATCGTGGCAGGGGGCCACAGGTCGTGGAGATAGACATTCTTATGGTGACAGCGAAGACTACAGGAATGGAGGAGACAGTTCCGCTGGCGAAGAGGATTATGCCACTACCGACTATTCAAGCGAACCCCAGGATTCTACTTTTCATCCGTACACAGAAAAGGCGAAGTACAAGTCGGCACCGAGTCAAGATCCTGAAGAGCCTTACCTGTCTAGTGGGTCAAGCTGGCGAAGACCTGGGACCGCAGATCCATCAGAAGACGAGTCGAGACATTCGGATGCTGCCACCGATAGTCCCCCACACGAAGCATCAGAAGCGAACGAAGGCGACGAGGGCTCGAAATTGGGTTCGGATGATGATGTAGCCGATGACAGATATACACTGTCTGCCGGACAGGCGACTTCTGATTGCGCTTCCCTGAGGAAACTCTTCGATGACATGGGTGGCCATGAGTGGATAGACAGCACGGGCTGGACAGCCGACTCTTCGTCACCCAGATCATGTTGCAGAGCCTTTGGAGTACGCTGTAATACAGCTGGACGCGTTACCGCTCTCGACCTCGGATCAAACGGCCTGAGCGGGCCGCTATCTCCTGCTGTGTTCGAGCTGCGCTATCTCACACGGTTGTGCGTCCAGTCACCCTTCAGTGCTTAATATAAGCTGACCGAGGTGTCTTTACAGGAACGTCTCCGCCAACGCTATCTCTGCGGAATTGCCGGACAAGTTCGACAGTCTTCCCCGCCTTGGCACCCTTTACCTGGAGCAAAACACCTTGAGAGGCAGTATTCCACCAAGTCTACATCAAAGCGCTGCCCTCTCGTCAGTACACATCAGTAACAATGCTCTCGAAGGTCCGCTGGCCTTCCCAAATGCTCGCAATCTCACTCAACTTTACGCCGCTCGAAACCGCTTCACCGTTCTAGACATCAGCAGCAATAGCGCGCTCATGAAAGTGGCTTTGGACGACAACCAGTTCAACTGCACTTTGCCGAACATTGAGGCCTTCGTCGATCTTCAAGTATTTTCAGTTGCAAGAAACCACTTCACCGGCTCTCCACCTGCAGCATCGGACTTGCAGAAGCTTGTCAAACTGTATGTCATGTTAAGTTTCATACCCAGCTCGATGAGCGAGGTTGATTCAATGCTAATAGTCTCGCGTACTTGTGCTCATCTAGTGATTTACAAGCAAATCAGCTGTCAGGGCCATTTCCCGACGTCGCAGGCTTGCCTCGATTACAGTATCTGGGCCTTAATGGCAACAGCGATCTCTCTGGCCCATTCCCTACTGGAAAGGCCCCACTGAATCTGGTCACCTGCCATGTAGATACCGTCCTGGCATCCAGCTGTCCAGCTC
The DNA here is from genome assembly GCA_019775285.1 of Cystobasidium slooffiae. Classification (NCBI taxonomy): domain Eukaryota; kingdom Fungi; phylum Basidiomycota; class Cystobasidiomycetes; order Cystobasidiales; family Cystobasidiaceae; genus Cystobasidium; species Cystobasidium slooffiae. The sequence continues at coordinate 182,356 of JACWFZ010000010.1, forward strand.
AAAATGTTCTAGACGATCCTGAATCGCTTGCCGCAAAATGTTCCATAAGCTGTCGAGGCGGAGGCAAGCCATCCAACGCAGCTCTCGATGCTAGCGCCGTCAACGGCAGCACACCACCTGATCAACAATCGCCCGAAGGTGTAGACCCTGTGAAACAAAAGCCCAAGAGCCTTGACAGCATCGGTCAGACGCCGGCGTCACTGGCTCAAACATTGAGTGGCGGAGATGGTAGAACGCTCGCTATACCCTCGCCCCTTATAATAGCAGGCATAGTCTCTATGTTCTTTCTCGTGTGATTTTGCGTCGTTTGACGTCGTGAGCAGCGGATCGTGCAGTAGTGTGAGGGATCTTTGAGGTATGTGTCATAAATGGCGGGAGAAGTGGGTGATGCAGATGTTATTGCGATTTCTGCAATGTGATTACTTTGCCTACGTCCATACAAGCTCTATGCCTTTTTTGCCGCCATCACCGAAAGGTATGCGAGAGCTGTCGCTATTGGCTTCACTTCCCAGCCAGAAAGGCTTGAGAGCTTTCGGCAAGGTAAGCGCTATCCATCTACCCCTTTCATCAAATTGGGCACCATTCTCCACCAGGGCAACTATGAGTCGGGGTATCGCTACTGCGGTTGCGTTGAGCGTATGGCAGAAAGCTGTCTTGTTCGACTTGCCAGCCTTGCCCGAAACCGCGGTTTCATCCTGCGAGACTGAATACCTCATGTTCAAGCGTCTTGCTTGGTAGTCGGTGCAATTGCTTGCTGAGGCCAGTTCACCCCAGGAACCTCTGCCTGGCATCCATGCTTCGATGTCGTATTTCTGGAAGGCAGCTCCTCCCAGTTCTTCGGTAGACATGTTCATCATTCTATCGACGAGCTAGATCAGTCGCAATCCAACTCTTTGAGAAAAGCCTTTACTCACCGTAGCGGGAGGTTGAGCTGACTAAGTATTTTCCACTGCAAGTCTGTCATATCTGATAGCATCTTGTCACTTTGGCCAGACTCCGATGAAGTCACGCTAAAGAGTTCGACCTTAGAAAATTGATGGACGCGATACAGCCCTCTTGACTCGCGGCCTCTTGCTCCAGCTTCTGCCCTGAAAGCGTGACCGAATGCGAGCACCTTCTTGGGCAGATCACGCGCAGCGTACTTCGAATCCATGTAGTACGCGGCTAGGGGGACCTCAGAGGTAGCGGCGAGAGCAAGCTCGACCTCGGAATATTCGGATTCTACGGCAGTGCCAGAGGACGGAGATGATGTACTGACGAAGTAAGTTTGTGCCTCGCCTCCTGCGTCTCTTGGATTGAATCCACATCTTCGCATGATCTCGCTCTTGACAACATCTGGTGGTAAGATGAGCTCGTAGCCCGCTGACAGCGCTGTTGAGATAGCATACTGGGTCAAAGCCATCTCAAGGAGTGCTCCACCCTTGACTAGGTATGGCCAGGATGACCCTGTGATACGTGACGGAAGGTATAGCCAACCGAGTTTCGTGAGAAGGTCGACGTGATCGGCTGCAGGCACTGTCGTTTCTTCTATTATGGGCTGAGACGTCTTGACGACATGGCACTGGTCATAACCGCCTATCGGTGAGGTGGGACATGTTTCATTTGGTAGCTGGATTCCCAGTGCAAGTAAATGCTCTTCCTGTCTAGCCAAGAGGCCCTCTAACCCATCCTGCCCGAGTAGTTCTGTCCTAACAGCTTCTGCACGTTGTTTCGCTTGAGCGCGTTCTTCTTCACTCTTCTTCTTGTCTGTAAAGACTTGGCTGAGTGCGTTTCTCTCGCTGCGTAGCTCTTTGACCTGATTGCCGAGACTCCTGACTTGCTCGTGAAGTTGTGCGATTTGGGCCACAAAGCTCTCAGCTGTAGAGCCGGACGGCAGTGGTGCTTTTCGACGTGTGATGTTTTCTGCAGCTTGTTGCTGATTCTCCAACACACTTGCGTAGTCCGGCCGCGGCGTAGGTAGACCTCTTGACGAGCCTGCATTGCGAAGGCGACGCGAAGTGGATATTGGCCGAGTATGGCACAGTGGGCAGGCATTGCGCGCTACCGAGGCTTCTGACAGAATAGTCCGAAAGACATGGCTTCCATTGACCACTGAACGTTGCATGGGCTTGAGTATGTGCAGGAAGTTGAGAGACACAAGACACGGAGGCCGTCCACGGAGGGCCAAGTATGAATAGTGACGAAATTTAGGTCAGCGCTACAGAAAGCTCGTATGAAAGCATGCATTGCAGTGGGTCAACTAGTACATCGGGCACGATGGCAGAACTCTAGACAGTTCTACAGGCTATCACATGAGAATGAAAATATAATGCTGTCCTAACTTGAAGCCTTCCAAAGCCTTCACGCTTCCTGCTTGTTCTTCTTACGCTTCTTTTTCTTCTTATCACCGTCACCAACTGCAGGCCCAGTGGACGAGTCTGTCTGTCCACCTGCAACAGAACTAGCTCTACTAACATCCTGGCTCTGGCTTTCCGCAGCCGACTTCGGCTGTTTCGGTTTCTTCGCTTTTTTGGACTCGGTAGCATTGTTGTCATATCCTAAATCCCAATGCGTTAGCAAGAGAACGCTTGATACGATGACATTCCATCTGACACACCTGACAAAGGGTCCTGTAGTACCTTCGGCGCCGTCGCAGCCTCTGCTGGCACGCCTAGCAGGCGCTTTCGTTTCTTCTCCTGTCTTTTCTTCTTCTTGTCCTCGTCAGCTTGCGTGTTGCCGTCCTTGTTGCTTTCATTCAGTGTGCTAATAGCTTGGTCAGCTGAAGCTTCCGCAGATGTGGGCTGCGCAGGCGCAGCACTCGTGGAAGCGACCATGGATGTATACACTTGCAAATCTTCTTCGCTGTCGCTACTGCTGCCATCGGCAGCTTCGGTACCACTGGTCGGTTGCGAGGTGGAAGCTCGAGCGAGACTGCTCAGTCTTGAATGTGGGCCAGGACCTGCTAATGGGTCGCTGACGGTTGCTTCCGCGCTGCTGCTTGAGGGTTTGGAAGGCTGATTTGCAATCCCAGCTCTGATGAAACGTGACGCCGCATCTTTGTCCAGTGGCATGCCTATTAGCGAACAAAGACTTATCAGTCCGCTGTTTTCAGCAATGGAGGATGAAGTGGACATACGTCGTTTTTCGCTTTCACTCGGTACGGCCGCGGCCGATGCAGCGTCGCTAGTAGTGGCTTCAGCTCTTTTCACAGCAGCTGTGATCTTGCCATTGTACTGCTTTATGCGATTCTGGAGGCGAGACACGTAAGTTCCATTACTAGTGGTTGAATTGTAGCATAAACAGAACACACCAGCTCTTCCAGAACACCATGTTCTTCAGCGTCGACGCCAGCTGTTTTTATGAAGGCTATTGGGCATGGCGAAATCTAGTCAGTCTGGCCATGTAGAAGTCAGGATTTTCATGAACATACCCCAAGTACAACTATGGATGGTATATGCCAACCAGAAGAGTACTTTGGCTCGTTCAATAGGGCCATCTGCACTGGCGAGTGTTTCTTGCAGGGATTTCAGCAGCAGTGGCTCGAGTGCTTCTTCTACATCATCGAGAGAGTCGAGAAGGGAGTCCACTGTCTCCAAGAGGTCGTTGTCTGCCATAGTAAGTACTTCTTGCTTGTCCTTTTGTCGAGCAATGGGCAGCTCTGCAAGATGTGCTGTAGAATTGTGGCACTCCTCCAGCGGAGGACGTGATCGAGGTAAGCTTGTGCAGGCTTGACCTTCAGGCAGCTTTAAGACACCTTCACACCACTTCCGACTACGACTATAGCGCCTAGCAGGGTTAGTGGTACCACTTCAACATGTCTGATCTCGCGCCGCGCAAGCAGGAGCACGATTACAGCAAAGATGTCGACGCGCTGGTCGAGGAGCTCGACAAGGACTCGTCATCATCACCAACTGCCAAAGTCGACCGCCTGCTGCTGTTAGAGAAGAAGGCACGTAACGATGCAGATTTAAGCAGTACATCACGCATTCTCATCAAGATTATCGAGATCCTCCACGATGCAGGTGACTGGGAGGGCGTCAATACTCAGCTTACTGCCCTTTCGAAGAAGCATGGACAGCTCAGAGAGGCGACGAGGCGGATGGTGGACAAGGCGATGGAATACGTTGACGAATTAGAGAAGGACAGCATAGATGAGAAGAATCAGCAGAAGAGACTGAAGCTCATCGAAACGCTGCGCGAGATTACAGAGGGCAAGGTGGGTGACGATACTGTAGATCAGCGAGGTCGAGGCACAGTAGCTAATTGTCCTATGTGGATTGCTGCAGATCTACCTGGAAGTGCCTCGAGCTCGCGTTACAAGAATTCTATCCAGCATCAAGGAAGCCGCTGGCGACATCCCTGCCGCTTCAGACTTACTGCAAGATCTACAAGTCGAGACATTCGCCTCCATGGAGCGACGAGAGAAGCTGGAGTTTATCCTTGAGCAAATGCGTCTACTCCGTCTACGTGAGAACTGGGAGATGATGGGAATTGTCAGCAAGAAAGTCAATACGAAGTGGTTAGACGAGAAGGAGAACGAAGATCTCAAGTTCAAGTTCTACGGTCTGATGATTGAATGGTCCGTTCAACTGCACAAATATCTCGAAGCTGCTCAGAACTACCGAGCAGTGTACAATACCCCCTCCATCAAAGATGCTACCGAGTCTGAAGGCAAATGGCAGCCTGTCCTCCGCAACATGATCTTCTTCATTATCCTCGCTCCTTACGACAACGATCAATCCGATATGCTTCATCGTACACTACAAGACAATGAAGACAGACTTTCCACTCATCTCACTGAAATCTATAACCTTGCCAAGTGCTTTACGACACCAGAGCTCACCCGCTGGCCGCGCATTGAGTCGCTGTACGGTGAACTGCTGCGACAGACCCGCATCTTTGGACCAAATGGTGTGCAAGGTGTACACGGAGACATTGAGCAAGACATCAAGAATGGAGAGGGGGACAAGCGATACGAGGAGTTGCACAAGCGAGTCGTCGAACACAATATCCGCACGATAGCCAAGTACTACACCCGCATATCTACAGCGAGACTGGCTCAACTGCTCGATCTCGACAATGCTCAAACGGAAGAGAGCCTGTGTAAGATGGTCGTCGACAAGACAGTCTATGCTAAAGTCGACCGTCCAGCTGGTATTGTCGATTTCCGCGAGCGAAACAAGAGCACGTACAAGATTCTGAACGAATGGAGCAAAGATGTCGCCAAGCTTATGGTAAGCCCGTTAAATACCCAGTTTTACAAATATATAGATGCTTACCTCACTTTCATAGGCTCTGGTCGAGTCAACAAGTCATTTGATAGGGAAAGAGCATGCTATCGCACAAGCTGCCAAACAGAAAAATGCTGCTGTCAAGTCATAGAAGTCGTCGTTAGAGCGGAACGAATAAGGCTTGATAGTGCGCCGGTCGAGTGTACTTTTGCAAGAACCAGCATGTATCCCTGGAACGAAAAGTGGACATTGATCCCTTGAAGACAGCTTTGTCTGCCTGACCGAACTCCGCTCCTGTGTTAGTTCACGTTCGTTGATTTTCAAAGCCTTCTTACGTGTCTGAGAGAGTGCTCCTTGAGTCACCATTGACTTGCCTTGCCGAGTATCGAGTCATTGCTCTCTTTTCCTTAGACATCGTGTTCAATGCGAAGTATGCTTTCAAAATTGTTCGCTTGACTTGAAGGCACCGATGCATTTGCCAGCGCTGAAAGTGACGATCGAATTGCTTCAGTGACTCTCATCCTGTTCAATCCATTACATGACCGGCATATCGACGCCATGGACTCCATAGCAGTGCCTGTGAGCCTGCTGTGCTTATCAGCATGCTCGTGTGTGCATCTGTACCTCAAGGAACCCGGCAAAGCGGGGCGCATCAAGCTGCCCAAAGGCTCAGCGTTAGATGATTCGGACGAGGATGACGCAGAACATACGAACGGGTACAGCAATAGCCAGCGCATAGCGAACGGTGAAGATGGAGATGAGAGTGATAATGATGAGAACGAGGGGGACGAGGACGTAGCAGGGCCATCATGGATGGTTCAAGACGGAACGTCAGAAGAGGGTGTGCCAGTAGAAATCGAAAAGTGGTGGTACAAAGTTCGACTGAGAAAAGCAGCACTCGTGATACTGCTCGCTTTGACAGATGCAGTAGCATGCCTGGCGCTAGGATGGAAGGCCATCAATAGCCCTCGCGATACTCTCGCCCTGGTAGAAGATTCTCTGGTGGTCGTGTTCTGGGTAAGTCCTCGTCATGGAATTGTTGACGTTTCAGAATGGAGGCCGTTTTAGTCTGCTTAAATGCTGAATCTGTTCCTTTGGATAGACGATACTTGTCACACTGTCAATCCTGTCGTTCCCCAAACGTAATCTTTCGAGACACTTCCGCTATACCGTGTATATCGCGATCCTCACCTTCGTAAGTCACATGAGGGGATGTAATTTTACGTTGCGGTGAGCGACGGCAGCTAACATCAATTTGTCATGGTAGCTTGCATCCATGACCCTTTGGGCTCGTATATTGGTCCCAACAAGCTCTATTGGGATACCGACAGCTTCGCTTTTCGCGGCCGCCAAGGCTGCGGTTGTTCCGTTTGCATTCAATGTTACAATCGCTTCACTTTCCTTCTTGGCCTTTCTTATAGCGGGAACAATACCTCGCGCACCCGCATACCACTTCCACTCCCTCTACACTTACTCTGTCAAGTCCGATCTAGCCGACAAGAACATAGCCAACGTTTCCAAGAATATCGAAGCTTCCGTCTTGGGCATGTTGATGTTCAGCTGGGTTACGCCAGTCATCAAAGAAGGCTCGAGTAAGGTTCAAATGGGTCTCGACGATCTCCCACATCTAAGTGCTAGCTTCCGAACTGTAACTTTGTTCCGAAATTTCCGAAAAGCAGCTAGAAAATCGGTAGAAAGCGCTATAGCGAGCAAGAAATTCCTGATTGCCAACGATCTTGAAGGACCTCGAGACGGGCTAGGCTATGCTCCCAAGATCTTCAACCGTCTCTTGTGGCGCCTGCTAGTCGTCAATCGCTTCACATTCTCCTTGAATTGTCTCCTTGCGTTCGTCACTGCTGCGCTGTACTACTTGCCGGCCTTTTTCTTGAGGAAGCTTCTCACTTTCCTGGAGGCTGACCGAGACGTGCAAGAACGAGACAAGACTCTCGGATATGCATACTGCCTTGGTCTCCTCCTATCGTTGGTGCTCGATGCAATCGCTACAGGTCAGCTGTGGTATATATCCAACTGCATGGTGAGTCTTCGCTGTTTTCCAATAGCATAATTTTGCGAACGGCGTAGTTGACATGCATTTGTTGTTATAGCTTGCTAGTCGAATCCGTATCCAGATGAACTCGGTACTATTCGCCAAGACACTTCGAGTGAGTATTCCAAGACATCTTTTTTTCGCGTGTACGGACACTGACTCCACCTACATTTCAGCGCAAAGACATCACAGGTGTGAATAGATCTGGAGACGACTCCGAGTCAGAAGACGGTGATGTCAAGCCACCTGTCTCTGGGAAGAAGGCGGACGTCTCTGACGATGAGTCCGAAGACTCACCTGCGAAAGTCGACGCAGACAAGTTCACATCCAAGACTCAAGTCTTGAACTTATTTTCAGTAGACTGTGACCGGGTCGCCGACTCTGCTGGCTGGTCTTTCTCTCTTATTGACGCCCCTGTGGAATTGATCATTGGTACAATATTCCTGTATCAGCTATTGGGATATGCCGGTATCGTCGGTATCGGCGTCACGGTCCTCTTCTTGCCCATCAATCATTACACAAGCAAGGCTTTTGCCACTGTTCAAGATAATTTGATGTCCGCAAGAGATCGAAGGGTCTCCCTGATGTCAGAGGTTTTGTCATCCATCCGATACATCAAGTTTATGGCATATGAGAAGGTGTTCGAGAAGCGTATCTTGGAAGCAAGAGAAGAAGAACTCAGGCAGCAAAAGAAGAACTACTTCTTGGAGGTGGCTTTCAACTTCATTTGGGGAGCAAGCCCGATAGCTTGTGTTTTGGTATCATTCTTCGTCTATGTCAAGATCATGGGTCAGCCTCTCACGCCCTCTACCGCCTTCACAAGTCTGGCTGTGTTCCATGAACTGGAATATGCCATCAATGTTCTTCCCGATACCTTCATCAGCGCTTTACAATGCTTCGTTTCATTGCGCAGAATCGGTGAGTCCGAGATATGACGGTTGTTAGAACGTTAGCTGACGGTTGCTGCCTGTTAGAACGATACCTCGACTTGCCGGATGTCGAAAACGTGGGCAAAGGCGACCAAATAGTTTCCGTCCATGAAGCGACCACCTTCCCGGAGGCCAAACCGCCTATCACTTTGGTAAATGCCACTATCACCTGGCCAGCACCACCTCAAGATGACGAGGACTCGTCTGACGAATCTCCCCGATACGGAACACGGACGCCGGCAACCGGCGGAAGGACTCCTTTCCGCAAATTCATGTTGATGGATCTGACCGTCGACTTTCCCGTTGGCGAGTTGACCCTCATTGCGGGTCCCCTAGGATCGGGCAAGACTTTGCTCTTACTTGGTTAGTCGTATCGTATTTGTATGATGGACTGTTGTTGAGAATTATCTTTGCAGCACTGCTTGGAGAAGCAGACCTCTTGTCAGGCCAACTCTTGTGCCCTCGGTCTCCCATCAACACGCTGTCGATCGGCAGCGACAGTCAAAGGATATCCCCCGAAGAGTGGTTGCTGCCTGTATGCGCATACGTCCCTCAGAGTGCATGGCTCCTGAATGCATCGATCAAAGACAAGTGAGTGTCGCCAGCCAATGTGGCACCTTCAAGCTGAAACTGATGTATCTTTGCCTAAACAGCATTCTATTTGGTCTACCTTTGGACTACGCAAGATACACTGCCACACTTGAGGCATGCAGTCTCTTGTCGGATCTGGACATACTGGAAGACGGTGACCAGACCGAGATAGGTGAAAAGGGAGTCAATCTCTCCGGCGGACAAAAAGCGAGGGTCAGTCTGGCCCGCGCGGTGTACTCTCGAGCGTCTTACCTCTTCTTGGACGATGTCTTGTCTGCGGTAGACGCTCACACTGCGGCACACCTCTTCGACAAGTGCCTGTGCGGTCCTCTTCTGCGGGGTCGGACTGTCGTTCTTGTGTCACATCACGTGCAGCTGTGCGCGCCTGGTGCAAAGCTCGTTGTGCATTTGGATAATGGTATGGTAGCCTTCAGCGGCTCAGCCGATGAGTATATGCAGACGAAGCTGTACTCAAAGGAGCAGGGAGAGGAGGCAATGGAGAAGGAACAAGCTGAGCCAGCCGGAGTTAAGTTGACCAACAAGAATCTGGCACGACTCGCGGCACCCAAAGAAGCATCATCATCGACCAGCTCTCTTTCTGAGTTTGACACCTCCGGTTCATCTGAAGAGGAAGAGCCAGAAAAGCCTGCGGCTCCTCCCAGGAAGCTCGTGGAGGACGAGGCACGAGCCGTGGGCAAGGTCTCCACGTCAGTTTGGACGTACTACCTGAAGGCCAATGGACAAGGTGTCTTTTGGACTATCTTTGCAGCGATATTCATTGGTGCCAAATGTGAGTAGAGCAACCTCGATGTTCGGGGGTCCCAAGAGCTGAGCGCCATTGCAGGTTCGGAGATTGCTGAAACATTCTGGCTACGTGTCTGGTCAAACACTTATGACGGCAAGGACGGTGAAAAGGCAGACCCAGCCAAAGATGTCAACTTTTACCTTGGCATTTACGCTTTCCTTACGATCTTGACTATCATCATTGACACTTTGCGTAAGATCGGCAGTACCTCCGCATTTTCGCTTGTCGCAAGCTGAAACAAGTGTGCCTTACAGAGTGGCTCATTCTCTACATTGGCGGGCTCCGAGCCAGTACCAGAATGTACCAGAGTAAGGCAAGAGAGCGATGCTGCTCGAATGTAACTGAAGAGTGCTTCTATAGTCATACTTCGCGCGACACTCCGTGCCCCGCTGCGATTCTTTGACACTATGGCACTCGGCCGCTTGCTGAATCGTTTCGGCAAAGACTTCGAACAAATCGATGCTCAGCTTCCAGATCACCTCGGCAAGACAATTGTGGGTCCTGCCTTCACATTGTTGGGAAGCGAACATCGCAGTGGACTAATAATCCGTACCAGATGTATACTCTGGGTGTTCTTACCACCCTCGTAACCGTTTCATCGGTCTCTCCGGTCTTTATCCTGGCATTTGCTTTCCTATGCTTGGCTTATTACTAGTGAGCAGCAGGCGCACCAACTGTCAGAGCAGACTCAACTAAATGACATGCTTTGCAGCTATGCCCAACTTTACGCCACTACGGCCCGTGAGATGCGCCGTCTGGATTCGGTTACCAAATCGCCAGTCTTTTCACTCTATGGCGAGGCCAGTAAGCGGAGGTTTGCCCTGCTACTACGTGTATTCCCTTGACTAACGGATCTAACTTCGCAGTCGCCGGTGTCTCGGTTATCCGTGCTTTCGGTGCATCGGCCCGCTTCATGGTTCTTCAAATACACCGGGTTGACAAGAACATCGCATTCTACTATTACTTATGGGCGGCCAATCGATGGCTGTCTGTCAGGTTCTCGCTTCTATCGGCCCTCCTTGTAGGCGCTACGGGCCTCATCTTACTCGCGCTCAAAGGCAGCATCAATGCCAGTATTGCTGGATTCGCCCTGTCTTTTGCCCTGAATATCAGCAACAATATGCTCTTCCTGGTGCGCCGCTACACTGCACTTGAATTGGCCATGGTTGGAGTGGAAAGAGTGAAAGAGTGAGCTTTACCTGTCTTGAAACTAGTCTTCCACGAGCTAACCCGGCCGCATCGTAGATACTCCGAGATCCAGCAAGAGCCAGCTGAGATTGTGGATCCTAGGCCGCCTGCAAGCTGGTTAGTACTTCTGCTTTAATATCAGCGTTCACACTGACTGATACAAGTTTATTCAGGCCTCACGACGGTGAAGTCGTCGTCGAAAACCTCAGCATCAGGTACGCTCCTGAGCTACCAAGAGTACTTCATAACGTTTCGTTCAAGATTCAACCTGGCGAGAAGGTGTAAGTCTTGTCCTTCTCAATGCATGACAAGGCTCATGTGACCTCTGCAGCGGCATTGTCGGCGCCACAGGCAGCGGCAAGAGTACGATGGCTCTGAGCTTCTTCCGCTTTGTTGAAGCGGATGAGGGTGCAATTTACGTGGACGGGATCAACATTGCAGAAATCGGACTTTGGGACTTGCGTTCGCGTTTGACTATCATACCACAAGATCCAACAATTCTGTCTGGCAGTTTGCGTAGCACGCTAGATCCACTGGAAGAGTACGAAGATAGCGAGATCTTCGAAGCGTTAAAGAGAGCAAGACTGTTGCCCGCGGAGCCAGTTGAAGCGGCAGACGGCGAGGAGGTCAACTACAACCCGTTTTACGATCTGGACACAGAAGTCAGCGAGCAGGGCCAGGTGAGCAGCGCGTCGTCCTGTTTACCGAAATAGGTGCTGATGTTGCCGTCTCCATAGAATTTCTCGGCTGGTGAAAGACAATTATTGTGCTTAGCGAGAGCGCTTCTAAAGCAGCATTCGCTCATCCTGATGGACGAAGCTACAAGCTCTGTCGATTACAACACCGATGCCCTCATCACTACTACTATCGCCGAAGAATTCAAGCGCTCTTCTTTGCTAGTCATAGGTATGCTCGAAGTGCACTAGAGTTGTATCAATGAGGCTGACATCTTCTATCAGCTCATCGATTGAGGACAGTCATCGGCTTTGACAAGATCCTAGGTATGTTCCCAGCTTCCTCAGGTACAATGGCAAAACGCTGAGACCTATGTCACACTGCAGTCCTGGATGCTGGTCGCGTAGCAGAGTTCGATGCTCCAGCCAAGCTGATTGCAGACCCCGCTTCTCGCTTCCACTCATTGTGCAAAGCGGTAAGTAACTATTTCACTACACCTTGTTGCAGAGACTGACATACACACACGCAGACTGGACGTCGAGAGTTCAAGATTCTGACACGTCTAGCCAAACGAGATTATCCCCCAGGAGCTGTGCTCAAGAGGAGGAAGACCAAGAGGTCAGCCTCTGGCCGACAGGATAGCAAGGAGAAGTAAAGAGTGATGGAAGAAGTAATTCGTCAGCTGTCCACTCACTCTCTGAACTCTTCGAGGAATGTATCATAATCTAGAAATTAGTAAGAGCAGACGTTCGAGTAGGAATATTCCACTTTGCACGAAAAGTAATGACAAGCTAGCTAATCAGCCAAGTGGTGATGGCTGAGTTGTAGTATGGGCGACTAACGAGTTAGTGTTGCGTCATGCATGGCCAGCACTCGAGTGCGAATGGCGGCTGTCCGTCCAGACTGAGGTCATCAAAGGCTGCGATCACGTCCAGCCTGCTTGATCTCTCACCACTCGCACCAATGGCGCGGTAACAGCAACAGCAGCACAGGCTACGACAATGCCGAGCTTCAAGACGCTGCTTTTTATCTATGTCTTTGGCGGTCTCACCTTCGTCCCATTGCTAGTCGTTGGCCTGCTTGCTCTGGTGTGGTACACGTCGCCTGAAGTTGTTGTAACAGACAACAGCAAGACTGGCGGAAATGGAAAGACGGAGCTGGATGAAGCTACTGCAGAGGTGAAGAAGAGACACAAGACAAGCAGTCGCATCTATCGCTCAGGATGGGTGACTGTCCGGCGGACATTCGAGCCTGTCGCAGACGTGAGCAGTGATGCGGGGTATATGAACATGATGGCTTCGAGCTACCGGTCATTTGTCGATGGCAGGAGCAAAGACCCACGTAAGAGTCGGCCTCGAGACAAGTACTATGCTGTTGTGAAGGATACAGTTCTATTCCTATACGAGGACGAACAGGAGAACGACTGCTATGCCGCGATCAAGCTCCCGCTACATGAAGTCGTGATCTATCCGGAGGAACTCATAGAGGGAGAGCTGTTCATGAAGAAAAATGCGATTTGCCTCAAACCCGTCAAAAAAGCAGGCGAAGATTCAGAGCAAGAGGTGCCTTCTCTTATCTTACGTCCTCCCCCGGTGGCAGTCAACGGCACCAGCAGCAATGGCACACCAATGGCCACAGAGTCGTCGGCGAGCCTTGCGCAACAGCCGTGGTTCATCTTCCCATCTATCAATCATGACAAGGAAGACTGGTACCACACCTTAGTCTCTGCATCGAAACTACCTGAGCCGGCTCAGATTGCAAAGGATGCTACACTCTTCGACCCCAATGACATGGGCAATTTAGTGGACGCGATTGATGACCAACCTGATCCCATTCCTACACGATGGCTAAACGCCATGATAGGCCGACTGTTCTTTTCCGTCTATCGTAAGGAGCTTCTCGTCAGTATGCAATAAGCACCGCTGATATTAGACCCTTCCCAGGTACTTCTGCCGTCGAGGAGTACATTGTGCGCAAGCTCATGCGCAAGCTCTCCAAAGTAAACAAGCCAGACTTCTTGGGAGATATCGAAGTGAAAGAAGTAGATGTTGGCAATACGACACCGTTCTTCAGTAAGCCAATGCTTAAGGAATTGACTGCTGAAGGCGACGCCAGCATGGAGGTGCATGTCAAATACGAAGGGGAGTTTAGAATAGCTATATCTACCGTTGCGACCTTGAGTATGTTTATGATACAGTCAATGAGTACCTGCATCGACGCTGACTTTGCGAGCGTTTCAGACCTTGGCCAGCGCTTCAAGTCGTACAGCGTCAAGCTGGTTTTAGCCGTCATACTCAAGGACCTAGAAGGCAATGTTCTCTTCAAAGTGAAGCGTCCGCCATCCAACCGCGTCTGGTTTGGCTTCACATCGCCGCCCAAGCTAGGCCTGCGTATCGAGCCAGTCGTGTCTACACGGCAGATCAAATGGTCATTAGTAACGAAACCCATAGAGTCTCGCTTACGGGAACTGGTGAGTCTGGCTCCCAGTACAAGGGCGCGCAAGCTGAAAGTTTTTGTAGGTCGCCGAATCTATTGTTCTGCCGCATATGGACGATATCGCTTTCTTCGACACCAGGCCATACGGACAGAGAGGCGGTATATATGGAGAGTGCGCAAGAAAGGCTTCAGACTTGCGAGGTGATGGCGCAGAAGGCATGGAGCCTGCACTGGAAACGGAGGAGGGCGGACAGATCATGCCGGGCGTTCCGAATCTCAAGCTTGGTGACCCCAAAGATGCGTCTGCGGACAGCCTCCGACATCGGCAAGCTCGGCCACGCAAATCTTCGGGCACAGACTCTATACTTAGCACCAAGTCCGCACCTCTCGGTGTGGCCCCTGCTGATACCGAAAAGCCTTCTTCCTTCGCTTTATCCTCTTGGGGCACATCCACAAGCCTGGACGCACAAGCACACCACGAGTCCCGTGTTCATAAGCATAAAGATCACGACCATTCGCGCAAAAAGTCATGGTTCACATCCGCTCCAGCATTGAACAAGGCCAAACTGGCAGCCACCGAGTCCGATCCAGCGTTACCTCTGCAAGCGGGTAGCAGTAAGAATGCAGTCGCCGCTGTACCTGGACCTGTAAAGGATGTTGAAAAGCCTATGCGTAAATCAGCTTCTTCGACAGCACTACCGAGCTCGGGTACAACTTCTGGTCCGGAAAACAGTGACGCTGCACTGGAAAGGCTTCGAGGTATCTTGGAGGCCGGGAAGAGTCGTTCTGGGCCGCCTCACATTGCCCCTACGGCTTCTGTGCAGCAAGCGGCTCAGCTCTCCTCGCCGCGGTTGGCCACAGAAGCCGTCCTGACAGCTTCGCCCGAACCCAGTCTATACAAGACATCGTCGGGCTCCTCAATTGACACAACACACGCACCCGATGCGGAAATTTCGAGTACGACACCTGCACAGCCTGTCAAGTTGGGTGGTATGGCATCCGACAGAACAAATCTGATGCGGCACGCTTCAAATCACTCCACATCATCTTCCCGCTCGGCGACTTCGAACAAGTCAGAGCACATAGCTCATCTCGATACTACCTCGATAGCATCGGAACAGGGAGCAAGTTCGGCAGCGTCAATACACAGTACCAATTCCACATCGTCAAACATCGCCATCCTACAGAACTGGAAGACAAAAGCTACAGACAAGCAAGCCATTCAGGCTAGCGTTAACCAAGCAAAGGATGCCATGTCTAAATGGGGCAGTAAGTGGCATGCCTATCGCAAGGCTCAACAAGCTGCCAACCAAGGAGACGAAGATGAGGCAACGACCACGAACGCAAGCGATCTCCAGCTGCGGCTGCATCAGGTTGTGGAGGAGGCAAAATCCAATACTTCAGCCACTCATACTATATCTTCAGCGAGCCCTAGAGGCACAAGCAAACAGGATGGCAAACTCACTCCAGAGACACGTTCAAGGAGCTCTTCGATGATCTCTAGTTCGCCGACTGGACTGTTCCAGCCTTCAGCGGCAATTACGACGACTTCGCTAAGTGGCCTACCAACGGACTCGTCATTGCCTGGGAAGCCAGCCACCACACGTTCGCCAGTGGTGCGTCGAGTACCGCCGCCCTCGCAAATACCTGTACATCCGGCTGTAGGAAACGAGAATGTCGAGAAACCGCCACCGCCTAAAAGGCAGAGTTATACCCCGGCTCCAATGATGGCTATACCGGGCATTGACGCGTCCCGCAGATTTCATGCAAGTTCAGCAGATATCCCGAGAATACCAATCCAGCCTCCTCCTCCTCTTCCTGCCAGAGATGCAGCTGAGACGCAAGCAGCACTCCGGCCTGAGCCGCCTGTGCGGATTCCGGCGCCTGAGACGGATTTGGAGCGAGATCTCAGCACGACAGTGGTCAACAGCGGAAGCGCCGACCTTTCAGTCGCACCGACTTTGCCCCCACCGCTTCCAGCAAGACCGCAACCGACCTATGGTGCTTCACTGAATGAAGAGGAGAGCTCTCCTATTCAGTCCGCCTCTTTCGAGCGCCATTCGGGCAAGTTGGCGGGTCACGAGCAATCTCAGTCAGCGCTTATCCAGAGCAATGTGCTCTTGGGGGATGATAGTACCACACAGTACGCAGACGAAACAACAGACTTGCCCGCGCTCAGTGTACAACCTCCTACACCAGCGCCCGAACCTCGTGAAGCATCTGAAGAAGAGCCTGGGAAAATTGTGGCTCCGGCTGTCAACGTGATACCACTTGGACAATAGTATGGAGCATAGCATCTTGTCTCTTGTGGCATGCCTTTCGTGTTTAAGCAGGTTTGTCTAGCATGGTAATGCAGCTGATTACATTGAATTATACTGATGATCTTCGCTAGACTTGGGCGGAATTGCTATCTAATTCTACAGGTTCGATGTTCACTTGGCTGGTCGATGTATATGAAGTGTACTGACTAATGACGGTGTGTCGAGCACCGTGGAGCTTCCGTAAGATTACATGTCGTTAATCACACTTTGTGGAGCCCCAAGTCTGCATCATAAACGCTCTCTGACATCGTGTCAATCTTGCGAATGACATCTTGTGTGATCTGTACCTCAGCAAGATGCACGACATGTTGCTCGGGAGAGGGAGGCACGTTGTCCATCCGAAGTTCCGGAACTGTCAGAATAGTGGCAACCCCTGTATCCGAAAAGCGGGAAAGGCGATGCTTCGGGCGCCACATCGCCTTGATACCCGAGGGTATCTCGTGGGTTTCCTCTCTTGCTTTGAAAGGGGCACCAAAATTATTTGTCCAGTCTGGCCTGCCTGTCCAGTCACTAGCGCTTGTTCCGTGCTGAGTCACTACGTCGGACTTAGTACGCAAATGCAGGATGCTAGAAGAGCGGTGCTTCAGACTTTGTGCAACAAAGTGTTTTGTGTCTAGACTCACAAGCGACAGCAGAATACTGAAGTCAGAGAGAGCAGGGCGGCGGCATTCATCATTGCGAGCTGGTGATTGCTTGATGACGTAAAGAAGATGCTGAAAATGGGCACATAAGCTTCTGCCGGACAGCCACCTTCGCCTCGAGGGACGTACAGTTGTACAATGCCGACTGCGTCCACAGCCAGGAGGTACAGAGCGCCATCCAGTACCAAGAGTCGACGCAAGTTGACATTGTGTGGCAGGTGTCGATATGTCTGTACTAAGACTATGATAGTAGCGACAGTGTGTCCGACCACGGGCAGAGTCTGGAGGAAACGTAAGTTCAGCGAGCTTCAGGGCCGTCCAGACCTGTGAATCGTAACCTACAAAGAAAGCTGCGGAGAAAGATGAACGTCAGTTGGGTGTGTGTACGGACGGAGTGAAGTAAGCGTACCGGTAGAGAGTGGTTTCCATTGGCTGAGAGCCCGACTATAGTAGAGTTCAGAGTCAGCAGTCCACCCCGGAAAGCCTTGTCGGATAAACCGCCCTCACACTCTACATGTGCCATGTCCATCCTCCATAATACCGGGGGTGGCCTCGACAGCGACTACGGCATGCGTTATACCACATCCCACCAGTGCTACAATAAAGAGGGAGAGAAAGGCGACTATAGTCTTGTTTCGCATACTGACATAGTATGCCCGTTGCGTAAGAACAGCTAAAGCTGAAATGGAATCCAGTCTAAGTCGCTGCAATTGCGTTGTTTAATCATCATGCTTACAGATAGCTTGTATGACGGTAATTGCTGCACAATTGAATCGGACTAGGAGATTGCATGTTGAAAGCGGTTGATCCAGATAGTTTAGAGCGAAAACGATGCTTGTAAGAATGAGACTGATGTACCGCGACATGAGGTACAGTCCTTTGATGACCGACGGCTTGGCTGTAATTCAGTAAGGGAAGTCAGCGAAGTGACGATTCCTTGAAGAGCTTGGTGCATACCTGTCCATACGTGCCGATACTCCTGTCCCAGACATACTAGCCAGTCCTGGTAGAGCGGGTGAACACCATCAGCGGTGTGCTGGAAGAGACAGAAGCTCTTGCTTCGCTCACCCAGACCACTATACCGAAGAGAACGCTCTCATACGTGATGTACATTTGTATGTCGCTTATCTGACGGGTAGCATCTTGAGCGAGATGATCGGTTTCCGCCATGGTGATTGACCGGGATATCGAGAAGTTCAAGCTTTTTCCCAGACTTTGTACGAAGAACACTGCAGTGTGTTCTGAGGAAGCCAAAAGCTTCCGGTCTACCTGATTTGAAAACTGCTATTAGCATGCTCGCTGTTAACCGAAACCACAAATGTGATTTACTCACTGCTGGACGCGTGATATTTCACTGAGACGTAACGTGCTCAGCGGCTCATATCCATTCTACCAGTGTCAGTCAGATGTGTTGGGTTGCTGTCAAGAAGCTGTCAGGTTGCGAAGGGAGATGATGTCTCTGCCCCGATACGATACGCTTAGTGGTACCCGGTGAGTTCAAGGTTCGAAGGATCGCATGACTGCATTCAAGCAGGAAAACCAGTTTGAACGCAACCTGCACTAATGGAAAAGCTAATGCGCACGTGCATTGCAAGCGGTCCAGCTCTCATCTATGAGTCTCTTGCAGAATTCGGCATTGTGCATTGTGTGGGCGATAGATCAAAGTTGGGCCAGACCCTACTTCCCGCTTCCGGAATTGGCAAGCGGCAAATTTGTGGCGGAAAAATGTGAATTAACATGCGGGCTCGCGAATTACACCCACGGTCAGAGATGTGCGACACACTGTCATACTCTACTAGCGGGGTAGCGGTGCCATAACTCACCGTACAGAGCGTACACAAAAACTGTAGGTCTACGTCCGCTCGTTCTTCGCCGTGCTCTCGCCAGCTGGCATGGAGTGTCGAAGCCCGTGCTTACCAACAGCGCATTTACATGACACGTATATAGGGTACAGTAAGCGGGTTGACCGCGGAGTGAACTGTTATACATTCAATATATAGCCATATTGATGAACCTCTACGTGCGGCGGACCGTATGACGCACGGCTTGAATGCCAAGAAAACAAGAAATACTCTCGCCAAACCGGCTATAGCAGCCCAAGCTGGACCGTAAGACCAGTCTATGGGGAGCCACGCTCCTTGTGGTCCCGCATTTCGTCGAGATCGAGCTCCTCCTCGCTCTTGGTGGGTTGTCCCTTTTCTGGTAATGTCTTCCTTGGACCGTCATAGTACTTGCGTGCGCTGACGAGGTACCATAAGCCAGCGAGCATCATGACACCAGCCGTGATGACGGAGGCGTAGTTCATGTTCAATGCCGTGACAGGTCGGAGCGTAGGCATGATCTGCAAGGTAGACAGAGTAAGCGAAGTTGAAGACTGCGTATTGAAAGAATCGTGCTCACCAAGATGGTTACGGCAAAGCACGTCCATGATATGGCAATAACGTTGCAGACAGCACCCAGCTTTCTACCGGGGTTGAATGGACCAGGCTTGTAGTTGACTTCTGGATGATCTCGGAGGAAAAGCTTGCATGCCACAGGGATCATGTATGAAATGTCCAGAGCACAAGCGCACAGTGAGAAGACGGCTGGAGCAGAGAAACTTCAGTATGTCGCTCTTTCACAGTCTGATTGTTTGATAACTTACCGTTAACAGCTACTGCGGAAGCGAATTGTAGCAGACCCATGAGAACGGATAGCAGCACCACGATCCAGACACCCCAGAGAGGAATCTTGTTAGGTGCCAATTTAGCGAATAGTCCTCTGTCTGGCAGACCTCCGTCTCTGCTGAAAGCGAAGAAGGTTCTAGCGTTGGCTTGCAGAGCGGTTTGTACGACAGCGAAAGCAGTGAAGCAGACGAAGACCCAAAGAGCGTAGAAGCCACCCTTGCCGATACGAGTGGAAAGGATTGTAGGAACACTCATGCCGCTTGGACCAGGTAGGTCCTCGATGGGGACAGAGCAGAGGACGAGGATGATATTGAAGAGCCAGCCGATGGTGCCTGTTCCGATGACTGCGACGAAGATGGCTACTGGAGCGGCGATGGAGGCTCTTCGTACTTCTTCAGAGATATGAGCAGCAGCATCGTCTGCGGAATATGCACATTTATCAGTAAATGCGGGTTGAAAGCGCCGTCTCTCATGGAGACTTACAATCTGTCATGACCCATTGAACAGAGAGCAGACCAAACAGGAAGGAGATTCCGTTGTTGCTCCAGCCTGTCTGGTTGTAGACTTCGCCAAAAGTGTACGAAGCTGAATTTTTGGTGTCTGTGCAGACAAGGAGAGCGATGATGATGGCGAATGTAGCACCGAGATTGATGAAAACGAAAGATTGGGTGATGCCGGCGAGGTATTTGGTCGGGATAGAGTTGAGAAGACCGTGGATGCAGAGTAGTCCGACGAAGAGTCCGACAAGCTTTCCGTCGGTAACTTCGTACTGAATAAAGAATACTATCAGTCTCCTTCCACCTTGAAGTCGATATGAAGTGTTCTACTTACAGCGCCATCATATCTGACGTTCACAGCAGCCCAGATCATTCGACTGAGACCGAACTCAGTACTGGCGACACCAGCGACTTGACCTAGCAAGTTCATCCATCCGACTGTTGGATAATCGTCATCAACACTTGCCTACACTAAACCGCCATCCTGTCCACACTCACCGACGTAGCCAACAGGTCCGCGATAAGCGTATGGGACAAGATAACAAGAAGCAGAGTATAGACCACCGGAAGTAGGGTATGCAGAGACGAGTTCGGCGATTGAAGTACCGATGAAGAAGCATCCGCAGAATCCCATAGCCCAACACCAGACGACACTTGCGGGTCCACCTAGAAGCATGGGAGTGTCGAATGTGGTAGAGATACTCGAACATAGACCCCTGCAGTGTCATTACATGAATGTGAAGAGCAGTCAAAGCAGGGAGGGGAGATACCACGGGTTAGCTGCTATATCACGTGCATAGAAAAGGGCAGCGACAGGCAGGGTTTTCCAACTGCACTGCGTCATGAAGAGACAGCGCTCTTCGCGGGCAAGACCAAGAAGAAGCTGGGATATATGCAAACTTACATGATTGAGAAAGCGAATGAGATTGTTCCTAGATTGGTGAACTCTCGCTTGAATTCGGACTTGTAGCCCATTGCTGCTAGATCCGCATCGTCGTCTACAGATGACGCTGAAGTAGCGACGACCCGCTCATCTACATCTGCTTTCTTGGAGAAGAGCATCTTGAAGGATTGAAGGTGTTTGAATAGCAAAGTATTGCAATCTATGATCTATGCTTTGGCTTCTATGAAATCTCTCCTGCTTCTTGAAAGCTTTCTCTTTCTTTGCTGCTTTACCGAAGCGCGCACCGATTGCAGCTACCGTACAGCTTTTCTTCACTTTCTCAGATATCAGAGCTTTTCCGACGAGAGCTCTCCGAATTTAATCAGATAAGAGAAAGACCAGCAATAGTAGTAATCTATGAATAGACTGTCTAGTACAAGTCTAGATCTTCTCTTCTCTTTCTTCTCTCTTGCTTGTTAATCCTCCACTCTTCTGTCGTTCGCGCGAAGGGGAGGAAAAGAAAAAAGAAAAATGGGTGGAGGGGAAAAAAGAGAAAAGGTCTCGCCTTGCTTTCACTTTCTCGCCCGTCAGAGAGGGAGAGAATCGAGAAAATGGAAAAGTGAGCTGAAGTGGGGGAGGAGAAAGAAAGGATGACGGAGAGTAGTTGGTGAGGAAAAACCTGATTGTCAGTCTTCGTAAATGTGAGACTGCTTGTCTGGCCTATCAAATGATAGCTTCTCCAGGGCCGCCTGAAACCCGCATACTTTTTTACGATATCATGTCGTTTTATTCGATTGGCTTTTGGGGGCAAAAAGTTTCCCATCATCATCATGGAAAAGCTCTGCTTCTCAGAAGCATGACATTACCCGTCTTATAGGCATACCGTACATGCGTACTGTACTGTACTCAGCAAATCTAGCGATTGAGTCGCTTGGGAACCCCCGTCAGACCTTGGATACTTCGCTTGGTAGGGTCCGGAGGTCGTGAACCCCCGTCTCCGAGAATCTGACATCACGTGAAATGAGACGCCGTGCCGCGGTACCGTCAGAGACTAGAGTGACAGCTTCAGCCTGAACGTCTGTGATCACAAGCCTGCAGGTGAAACCAAATATCATAATCAGCGTTCGACTTTCTTCCTACCAGGTACGGTAGAGTTGGAGATGAAGACATACCTATATGTATTGCTGTACCGATATAAATACCAAGACTCAAATAGAATCAAACAAGAAAGCAAACTTGAATTACAAGAGAGCACAAGCCTATACGCGTGAAATATGGTAGATATGGTATGAAATTGTCGAGCTGCGTAGAGTAGTGATAAGATAAAGTCTGAAAGTCCTGCAAGGCCAGCCATTGAGGAATTTGAAGACACGAACAGCAACGTCTTGAGGATGCTGCTGCCCTGCTTGAATATGGATAGAATAAGAAAGAAGCGCCGAAAAAACCATGCAAGTCGTGAAGAGTATCGTAAAAATGAGTGTCTATGAATGAGAGTGTCCGCTGACTCGAATCGAGGTGACTAGAACTGAAGTTGAAGCTGAGCTTGCTGAGGTTGTTTCCCCCAAGTCTCCATATCCTTCAGGAACAAATCACTCCAGTTCGCTTCTGGCTGTGCAATCGTGACAGCGGAGTCTACCTGTTGTTGCATTGGCGCTAAACCAGCTGGCATCTGAGGAAGATTGTTGGCTGTCATGAAGTTGTTCCAGAAGCCATCGGCGTCGAAGCTATTGACTACGCTACTCAGATCTACGTTATGCGAAGGTGATTGCTGTAGATACTGGCTTGTGTCGAGCTGAAGAGGTGCGAATGTGAATTGAGCAGCTTGAGGAGTGAAGTCATCTACTGATTGTGACTGTGCGAGCGTAGTATCCGATTGAGGGAGTAGTCCTTGCATGTTTATAGGTAACCATTGGAAAGTATCTTGTGGTATAGGTGGCGTTGATTCTCCACTACTACCACCGCTCATGTCCGCATCTTCGTTCTTCATTGCAAATGGTCCGTTGGCAATCTTCTCATTCGGAGGAGTGGGTATGAAAGTAGGGATGCATGGATTGAACGTCGATAGTGATGGGACTTCTGGAATATTAGCATGATGAGCAGTAGGCTGATGTGGTGGAGTGAGCTGCCGGATGAGTTGATCGATATCGAGAACAGGGGCGGCAGTTGAAGCCGTTGATTGCTGTTGCTGCTGTGGAAGAGTGAAGTCGAATAATGTTGAGGCTTGACCATTTACCGTATGGTGATGAGGATGGAAATAAGCACGAGTGGGAGAGGGAGCGTATGAATCTGAACTGCTCCTTGAAGAGGTGGAAGAGCTGAGTGAGGGACATGCTGAAGAAGCAGAGAATGGAGTGAGCGGAGTAGGAGAGCGTTCGATGGATGAAGAAGTTGAGGAAGATTGAGAAGCAGACAAGAATGACTTGGCTGGTGTTGCTGGCGTATTCTCTTCCTCCTCTTCTGGCTCTTCAACTATGCTGGAACTCGGGTGCTCCTGCTGCTCTTGCTTCACCACTGGCCATCCTTTCCTCTGTCGCTGGTTCGCAAACTGCAATCCGCATATCAAGAAGACGAATTACAAAGCAATCATTCAGCATCCGTGCACGAACATCGGGAGAACAAAAGCCACGAGGACACGAGATGAAGAGAGGGCTCGAGCGTGCTCATTGAAATGAAGAATGACACTCACCCATATCGATATCTGGCGCAGCGAAAGACCTGAGGCCTCTGCCAGCAGCTTCTTCTCGTGAGCTTCTAGCTTGGGATGTTGCTGATATACTCGCTCCATCAATGCTCGTGTTTCGTCTGTCCATTCCGCAACATTATCATCGCTGGCGCAGGGTCCTGGAAATGATTTCTTGCGAGCGTCGATTGCAAGCTCATAAACGAGTTTCCTGCCTTGGGCTACGGTTGCTGCAAATTGAGTATAGTGAAGCTCACTCAAGGCCTTCTGACCCTTTTTTCCCATATCATCGACATCTGGAAGTTGCATCCAAGACTCTTCAAATGCCGCTTGCATTTCACTGCTTGTAGCTCGCAAGGCCTTTTCGAAAAGAAGCGCGCAGTCTTCCATCTCCGAAGGGGCGATTCCAACAGACCGCAACTCGGGTCGGATGTCGGGTATTGTGGCATGGAGAGCTAGTTGAGGTGGCAGAGGACGTTGACTGGCTGCTAATGGTCTATCCACTATGCCAGGTGCGATGCTCGAGATGAGGCTCTTCCACTCCATTGATATGTGATGCAGAGCATCCCATTCTTGTATGTCGCTGCCAGCCCTCATCTTGATAATTGTGCCTCTGCGAATTGTACTTGAAGCAAGGCAGAATGAACCTGATCCACTTGAAGTTGAGAAGGGGGGCTTCTGGGCGACGGTGCACAAGCATTCAGCTTTTGTCGGCGCACGCGCCTCGTCTAAGCCGCTGTTCAAGCGACCCTGTGACCGGTGCAGCTAGCCGGGATGTCTTCCCTCCAACAACTACAACCTTACACACTTGCGATGGCATCAATCTTGCTGAGACTTCAAACGATCTTCAAGGATATATGCTCCCTTCCCACAGGCAAAGAGTTCTCGAATCTCGCCCATGAGTTCGGTGACCTCGTTGAGGAACTTAAGGTGTCCATCAATGGCTGCGAAATAGCACAATCAGACATGCGGTCCATCTACACCTACATACGCAACATTCAAGTGCTTGCACAAGCAGCAGTTGAGAAGGAAGCTATTTACGCGAACTCCAGGCAAGCTTCTGAAGAGCAGTTATGCGAATACCTGAAATCCTGTAATGCAAAGGTCACAGGCGAGGGGCGCCAGGCAATGCATGCAAACGGTGACGAAGATAATGTGAACTACGACATATGGCGACAATGGTACTCCGACCACGTCGCTCATCCCTACTATGACTCCCGCGAGCGCGACTGGCTCCTCAAGCAGATCCCGGGCATGACACCACAAAAGATGCAGACCTGGTTCGTGAACGTGCGTCGGAGAAGTGGATGGAGTGAGCTATATCGTAAATACGCAGACAACAAGCGGGAGAACATGGAAACCATCTTTGCAGCATGCGATGATTCAGATCCTTCAATCTCGAACAAGGTCGCTCCTGAAGCGCGTAAATTGGTGGCGAAAATACGGCAATACCTTACATTGGAAAGCAAGAAGACAGAAGTAGCACCTTGGTTAAGTGATCTTCTAGATAGCTACAAGAATAAGTCTCTCAAGAAGGAATCTCCTGCTCCTACTTCTTCAACAGCTGATGAAGAAGTCAAACCTGCCATCACCTCATCAGCATCTTCTGGTAAGCACCGCAGGAACCAGAAAAGGAAAGCATCCGACGAGAAGACGAATATTACTACACCACACAAGCGAGCCAAACCTTCTCTGTACACGACTCCTCATCATCCTACTTCATCCGTATCATCTTCTTCTCCCTCTCTTCGAGATACTCCACCCACCACAAAGGCTTTTTCCGCCACTGAAAGCATGAGCCCTCCTCAGCGAAGCATGAATAGCAGCAGCCCGGACCTTCAAAGTCCTCCTACTATCGCATATGCACAAGCTGAGAACAACGCAGAACAGTATACAATACCTCCTTTCAACGCTTGGACTTCCCCCCTACAAGCTGCTTACGTTCAGCCTTTGTCTGCTTTTGTTCCCGCTCAAGCTCATCAAGTATACGCGTCTATGTCGCCACAACATGGAAATTTGCTTCAGACTTCGTCTGGACAAAGCTTCACTGCGAACAATAATATCACATACAATATCGCACCTCCTATGTCGTATTCATACGCTCAACAGGGTCCGGTAGCTGTACCCGCCCAAACGTGGAACCATCATCATCAGCCTCAGTGGTCATACGTGCCCGTACAAGCTACAAGCTATCAATTATCACCCACCATGACTTCATATCCTAGCTCGAGCTATACTATGCTGTCTAATCTGTCCACTACCCATCCTGGGAAGAGAAAGTACGTACCTGAAGATGACGAAATGCCCGCTACTCCGACTGGCTCATATAAGCGCGGCAGAACGTCAATGTCGATGTATAGTGAACCATCTATTGCAGACGTAAGCCTTGTTTCAGTCACATCTAGTCAGTCTTGTGCTAATGTTCCTTGCTTGATCGTTACAGTGCTACATCGAGTCGAACTTCGGCGACAGTACACATCAAGCAATCTCTGTCGAGCCGTACATATACGGCACAAATCAGTAAGTAATCATCATGGGTCTCACTTTTCAGGGTTGGAAATAAGCATTGAATGTTTTTGCATTTGTATTTGCAGTAGTTTTAGTCATGATGTCTATGGTTATACAGCTTGAAATTTCGAATTTTAGTCATGCTAGTTCTGATTATTAATCTTACAACTATCCAGTCTTTCCCTCATTGTGCATTGTGTAAGTTTTCATATCGATCATTTTGATCTTCTTCGTCATTAGCTTGGATTGGTGTTTCTTCTTCTTGCTTGTGAGCGTGCGCGTCCGTAGCAATGTAAAGGAGATGTGGACGGTCTGGTTCTTGATTGTGGTATCCTTTTATCATACAACTCTACATAGAGTGAAGGCGATTTTTCCATTGCTGGAGCTGCTCCATTGCCTGACGCATATGCTCCCTGAGGGCGATACGGTTATCAGACCTGACAAATCGCGATTTAGCACCTTCCGCCTTGCGTTGACGATACTGTTCTGGGAGCAGTGTCTTTTCCACCTCTTCGACCATTCCTGCTATCTCCGTGCTCAACAAAGATCTGAAGTCGAAAGGAACAGGAAGCAGTGGTAGGCACTGGTATGTGTAGGATGACAGTGTGGTAGGCAAGTCGACATCGATTCTGAGCAAGTCGAAGTTCAACGCCAATGAGGCGGCCAATGTGATGCACTCCTTCTGCTGCTGTTTGATCGCGGAATCCGGTGTGTCCCAAACGCGGTATCGTCTCCAAACCACAGTGTGATAGATTTTCAAGTTAGGCAAGAACGTCGGATCGTGAAGGTGCCTCAGGAGAGATAATTCGAAAACCATATTTCCCGACCAAGACACGTCGAGCTGCTGTAAAGAGGGAGGAAGTATTTCGAGGAGACTGTCTTCATTGTCCATCAACAATTGGCCGTCATAAATGAGGGTTTCAAGCTTCACCAGACGCTTCAATGGCAATGACAGAAATACCTGGCCATTGCCTTGCACTTCGGTAAGCTTCAAGTGTTGAAGGAAAGGTGCAGCTTCACAGAGCATAGTTCGAAGCGGCCTAGTTAGCCCTTCCGCAAACGTCTCATATTGTGGCCACTGTATCTGAAGCCGAGAAAGCATTGCAGCGTCGGGGAAGAATCGCTTGACCTGGGTTATGCCTGAAGATCGCCAGGACTGCGTTTGAGGGGCCTGGAACACGAGACATCGCAACGCTGGCAAATGCAGCTGCGATAAAGATTGTAGCGCTGGTAAATCGATCCAGGCTATGGTTCCCAGTATGATGAGGACGCGCAGTTGAGGGGGAAACCTGTGGCTGGGCGGCAGGTCTTCATCATAGCCCGTGGTCAATCGTAAAACTTGGAGTCTTTGCCATGCGGGGTGCGAACAGAGGTGTTTCATCTGCTTTTTGTGTACTGCGAGGCAAGTGAGGAGGGGAAGAGAATCTAGGAGGCGCCTCATAACCTTCACATGGCCCGCGTCCTCGAACACGCCCCGAGTGTCGAGTGAGCGTACGAATCTGCCGAAGGCAGGTGCTTGCGAAATAACACGGTGGAATATGAGAGCATTTCTTGATGCGTTACTTGAGTGAAGGCTGGTCCAAAGAGCCCGGCGAGCTGGCTGTAGCCACCTCCGGCATACCAAAGTGTGATTGAAGAGCTGTGGATAGTCGGGGTCATACGAGGCCAAGGTTATGGTAGATTTTCCAGCTTCTTCGAAGATAATCAACAGGACTTCCTCCGGCAGCAAAGCTGCTATGGCGATGCTGTCTTCATACGTGGTGTCTTCGTCTTGACTGTGCAAAGTGACCTTTGTCGAGCGGTCTCCAGAAGGTGCGGTCCGGAGGGAGCTCGAGGACTGAAGTGGTAGACTGGCCGAGCTCGCACTGTCTTGCCTAGTAACGAGTGTCTCCATGAAGGCAAAGCCCGTTGTCTCGGTAGAACGGAATCTAACGCGGTAGGTATTGATTCAAGAGGTCTACTTTGGCTGACACGCATAGACCCTCTCTTCTCTCGAATTTCGCCACCGACGCCTCACGGCTTTGCGTGCTGAAAGCGCGACATAATAGGCCTACGTTGATGCACCTGTACGTACCTACATGTAAATGTACAGTGACACAATGTAGAACAACCAGCCGTATTACCAGCGTCCTCCGACTACGCCACTGTTTTCAACACAACTATCCATGCCAGTAAGACATGCATTGGCATCATTTGAATGCGCGGTTCCACCATCGATTCAATCCAGATAACCCTCGCGGCACATTTCGTCCAATAACATTTGCTGATGGACCCCCAGCGATGTCATAAATAAGTGTGGAGAAGGAAGAAGTACTACTTCCCGGGAAACAATGCTCTTGTCTACGGTAATAAGCAGGTCTGTCACCGTCGGCAGCTCGTTCCGCGTCATCAAACCAAAGAATGTATCAATGGCGAGACGGGTAAGTGTCGCTAATCTCTTAAGACTTTCCGATCCGCTTGAATGATATACCAGTCGAGGGCATCGGTTCAAATTTGGCAGAAAAGTGCTTGATGATAGCATCTGCAGAAAGTGTAGACCAAAAGAAAGCCTGCCGTGCCATTCGATGTCCAGTCGCTTGAGTTGTTGCGGAAACAACGGTTTCAGAGCCTCTTGACTAAGGGCTGGCGGAGTGCCGCAGTACGTGAGGTGCTCCAGATGCGTCATCTTGTGCAGATAAGGCGCCAGTAGCAATTGTCCCCTCTTGTCAGCCCGAATGCTTAGAGATCGGAGGGATTTGCTGAATTGTCTAGCCATACGAACCACAAGGGCTTCTCCAACGGCATCGTAAATGCCACCCCGCACATCGAAGGTTTGTAGATTTGGCATTGATGGCAAAGGTTCTGCCGCCGGAGAGAGGCCAGCACCCAAATCTGACAGATTAAGCTCCTCCAATATCAATGTTTCCAGGTTTGGCAGCTCCAAAGTGAATGGCTTGTTGCGGATGAAGTCATCGTCTGGGATGCCTGACAGGGTCAAACTCCGCAAGTGGATCAACATATGCAGGAACGGTTGGAAGGACTCGCAGTCATAGAGTTGCAGACGGTTTATCTTTTCCCAATGCGGATGACTTTCAAAGATAGGTAATAGTAATGTATCCATGGCCAGGCCTTCGATGTGTGGCATGCTTTCCAACATTCGCCATACACCACGGCGTGAGGAGGACGTGAAAATGTCTCCAAATTCGACAGTCCTTGCAAACGTCCCTAGAATCGGATTATGTAGAGCCTCTTGTAGAAGTATTGCCCGGCCAGGCTTGTGCACCAGTATGTCCTTATATAGAATTCGTTGAGCTGGCCTCAGCCACTGCTTGCAAACAAGAGTCACGTTGACAGCGTCAGATGACTCAGGCCCTGAATCTTCTTTATCGTAAATTACTCCAGAGCTTGACAGTGTAATAAGGTACTTGAAGACCCTCTCGAGGACTTCTGCAGGCAAATTCTGTATGTGGCACTTGCCCTTGCTCGCAGGACTACCAGGGCGAATACTCATCTTGTGAGTTCTTGAGGTCCGGCAAAGGCATCCACTGAGCGGTGTGCTGGAAATGTGTGAAGTATGAACTTTTCAGATGTGGTGTTCCTATACTTGAGGTGTCTGTAGCCTATAGAAGGAAGCCGTTTGCGTTGTGTACAGTTGGCACGAAGAAAGGTGAGAACCTCGATTACAAGGAAGATCATGCGTGCTCGATACCGCCCGGAGCGGAACCTAAGCACGGAATTAAACAAACAAGCAGCACCAGATGGCAAGGCAAGCGACAAAGTCTGGTGAAGGGATGACTTCGTTTCCCAAGCTGCTGCCATTAGGGTTGCACTGCTTCACGAGTTCCATTGTCTGAAAGCAATCGCGTATATGCTTCGTAATTAGCAGCTTTCGCCTGACCGACCGCAAAAGACTATCACTACAATGCAGCTGTACAGACATATTGTCCAATCCTGAGCGCTGTAATGGTATCACTGTCTTATTGTACTGTGCCGATGATTAGCATGGATCTTGTTCATTCACGCATCGGAATGTGGAGTAGAAGAGCATACACAGTGCAGACAGCACAGATACAGGCGATTGCTGCGACCATATAAGTCGAATGCAACATGTTCTTGAAAGTTCGCTTCTCCGTCGTGTCTAGCCGTATATCGTCGAGCGACACCCCTTTTGCAAACAGTCCATCTAGGCCCTTCATTCCGTACGCAGTAAGACCCCATTCGTCATTCGGGTAGAAGACCGCTGGTCGTAACTTGATCTCAGCCGCATCGTTTGGAGTGTCTTCCGTCATATCCACATCATTCGTATTTGGGCCAGATATCGAAGATCCCGCCTCAAAAGGCTGCCAGTCCATATCATTCTCGACTGGATCTGTACCAACTTGGTTCTCGTCTTCCTCCATATCGTCGTCGTCATCTTCGACTGTAAATGCATGCCGCTTGTACATGCGGGAAACAGGCGGGGTTGAACCCATTGAGACCTGTCCGAAGGCTGGTGATCTAGATGGCGCTGGCCGAGTACTGCCGCCATTGCTGGATTGCTGTGTCATCGATCGTGTAGGAGTGTCGCTTCTGACAGGCCTCTTGGATGGGGATCCTGTTCTTGATGCTGTCTGCTGTCTCCTCTCGACCAGCTTTATACGCTTAGGGCCTTGAACTTGAATAAACCTGTGTCGACCCAGCAGGAGCTAGCATGCAAGGGAGTTAATGCTGTTCTGTCCATCGTATGAGCGACGGACTCACCAGCAAATGCATAGCTGATATAAAGTATGGGATGTATGTGTTGTATGGCTGGTCTACAGACGGCCAACCGCAAATCCAATAAAGGCGGCTTAGGAAAGCGAGTGCCTGTAATGTCTGCTCGAATAGCATTAGAATCTTTCTCTAGGGCAAGTTAGCAATCTAGTGGGCTTACTATCCATCTCGTGCGCCCCCTGACTGTTACCCTTCCGCCCCGAAGGAATCGTTCTTTATATGACGGATCCCAAAATGAGAAGAGAATTGTCCCGCATGTGAGAAATGCTCGCCAAGGAAGTCGTCGAAGCCAGCCAGGAAGATGAAACACAAGTGACCATCTTTGCTGGAGGACTAGTGGTAGAGATAGATGGACGCTCGCTAGAGTCGCAACAGCAGTGGAGGCGTATAGCAATTTCCAGCACGTGCCTTTGAGGCGCCAAAGCCAAAGTCGAGGTCGCGCATCTGCATAGCTCTTTTCTCCAGATATATCGGATGCCACGGAATCCTTGGCTAGCCTTGCACTGTTCTTGAGCCATCCTCCAACTGTCCTAGCTTTTGCTTTCCAGTTCCGCTCCTTGATGATCTCCTCTATCCGACCCTGACAGTGAGGGCAAACGAGCGGGTAGCGAGCATCCAGACTGTCCTTGTAAGCTGGTAGTCTGTTCAGCAGCTCTGCTTCTTCATGAGGTGTAGTTTGAGAGGGCAAAAATCCAGCGAGTAGCTGTATCTGAAGTTGCTGGTTCGTCATGCAGTTGTGGCAGAAGGGCGATTCTTGAAGCTGTGAAGACTGTCTTTGCCGACGAACAGCGACAGGAGGGGACGAAGCATTGTGAATGGATTGGACATTATCTACATATTCGCCCGTGTTCGGATTCTTGATGTTCCAGCTCTCGCAGTAGGGACAGCAAAAGTGATTGATTGATCCAGTGATAATTGGGATGTGATCGCGAACTGCGGCTTTACCCTTGTGCGACTGCAAGCGGCTCTTCTGAGAGCAGAAGTAGCACTCTACAATGTCGGCTTCTTTTGAGGAGCCTGACCATCGCAGCATATGTCGAGGTATGCAGCTAGTCCGAGTTGGCCGGATGTCAAAACGTTCAAGGGCAATCAGGGCGTAACCACTTTCATGATTCATGGAAGCAATGGTGACAACAAAGTCCTAGCTAATACCATGTACAAAGTATGAAGGTCAAGCATCTTATGCACTTAGGATATAACCCTTCTGCGCGATCTGCATGCATCATGCGAAGACACATGGCCGGCGGAGGGTTCCAGATGACCGTGAAGTCGACCTCCGACTGCCTTTCTTCACGTGCTATGGGGTATGGCGTGCGCCCACGAGGTTACCAGGCGAAGATTTCCGACACAAGAGATGCTAGTGTAAGCATCTGTGATGTTGGAGCACAGCGCATAATCCGGGTGCTGTACCACTTGCGAGTCCTGGCCGAAGAGGTTCCTCAAAGACGTTCCTAAAGCGGAATTGCTAACATTTGACGCAGTGAGAGCTTGCATCACCGCGCTAGGTTGAACGTTTGGTATCATTGGCCAATTGAAGAGTTGAGATAGCCTTCGGATCGTCTTCATGTACCAACATTGCTTGAGCGAGCACGCTCCTCTGCGGACTTCAGCTCTGGTGGCTCGTAGTGTTGTTCCATTTCAATTCCTTCATACTCCCTCTCCATCAACTGTTCTATCGTAAATCCACAAGCGCAAGCGTGTCGTTCATTCTTTCGATTAGGTTGGAACTCGTCTCTTGGCAGCGGTTTGGAACCGTATGTAGGTAGATTGACTTGCTCGGAAATCAGTAGGCACTGAAAGGAGCATAAAGTCAGCTTGGATCCAGTGGAGTAGCGAGCAAATAATGTCTACGCACGCTGGCGATGTCTACTGGCTCTCGAACAGTAATGATTTTGCGATGCCCCGTCTCATCGAGTACGTCGAACTCAACAAGTAAATGATGAGCGATAGTCAAGGGAGTACGGACATGTTTGATGGAGCTAGGTCCTATGGTACGGTCATTCGGCAGTCTGGCTGATGTTGACGCTGACAACGCGCCGGACACAGAGTCTCGCTCCAGAGTTGTTCCGTCAATGGTAAACATTGGGTATTTTATCGGAATATCGGTCCATGCTTTTCCACCTTTGAATGGTGTCCAAATGAACTGGGCTTGGACGGATCCACGGATTTCTGAAAGCTTGCACTCGACGGGCATCGCCGGTAGATTGATGTTGAAATTGACCCTGTTAGACTCAAAAATCTCAGCTTAGGGCGGACGTTATATCTTGTAATGTATCTTACAGAGCACCTATGGTGAATGTTCGAGACGTAATTAGTAGCGTGACAGGTCCAAGCTGCGGTGCGAACTCTTCAATCGCTCGTCTGTACAAAGATGTCAGCCACAGCGACATTGCTCAAGCTTGCACAGTATACATACTCCAAGGGTGGTGCCAACTCTCCCGGGTCGACAGGGCAGCACACTAAGGAGAAGAACTTATGTTGATACAAGCTTCTCCACTTCTCTTCGGAATGGGCTTCCATAGCATTATCAACATCGTGCTTCTTAGGGAACTGTACTAAGATCGTATCGCTACGCTTGTCACCCAATGAACGGGTTATATGCAGGTCTAGAGTGTAGATTAAGCCGAAATCACGTTCGTCGTCTCGGTCGTCGGGATCAATGATGGCTGATCTTCCCCAGTAATCGCACGGCACGTCGAACGCGAAGGGTAATCTGTTGAGAGAGGAATCTTGTCAGTTCTCACTTTTGCCATTCAATCAAGAAAATGAGCATATCATAGTTTGGACATACTCATATTCGCCTGGTGGGAAAGGACCAGGATTCATTGCCACCTGGCAGGAAAGTGGAGGCAGACCATCTTTGTCAATGAGCTCTGCAGCGCAGTCAGACAAGAATGGCAACGAGGTAAGTACAATGCGAAAGCAGGGGTCTTCAATGTCTGCATGACCTACGTTTACCCAAGCGTAACAAGCACGTGGTCGTAAGCTGTGCGAATCCCGCAAGCAGATGTTCGGGCTGCCTCAGGATAAGCAGGAACTTTCCAGAGATACGCGTAGTCTACATCAATGAAACAGCAAGAGACATCAGTGATACTATGGCTATAGCTATGTAAACGGTTTTTCCGAGACATACCTTGGGTGCACTCGAGCCAGGAAGCTTCGCATGCGGGTAAAGAAAGTAAAGTGGAGGATCTTTATCGAATATAGGTTCTATAGTAATGTGTTCAGGCTTTTGACGTGTCTTGCCATTGAGCCAGCTTAACATTGCAGTGCTTGCTCAGTTGACAGGTGTCAAAGCCTGATAGATGTATCACTTGATGAAAGAATGGCAGACTTGCAGGAGGATGATCGAGACTGTCAAAGCGGGCGAAGGCGGAGATGCTGGATAAGCGTATACTGCGATTGCGATTTCTACTGGATACACTTTATAATGCTATATATTTGTGCTATCATTCATACTGAGCCCGGATTTTAATTGCTACATATCTCAGCAGTTCAAGCTGTGGCCCGCTTCGCACGTGCACCCACTATCAATCAATCTACACCCTGTCTATGTTCCGGTCCTTTTATATCAGGCGCTTCATACTCCTCATACTTCATGATACCCTCATTCTCCCTCTGTATAAGCTGTTCGAAGCTGAATCCGCACACGCACGAGAAGCGTTCTTTAGGTCTCCGAGGTTGTAATTCTTCTTTTGGGACTGCTTCTGAACCGTAGGATGGGAGGTTCAGATATTCAGGAATCAAGAAGCACTATGCCAAAGGTATGCTTCGTCAGCAGATATTTATAGTTATGTGGAAGTGAAGGAACTCACGCTAGCTATCTCGACTGGCTCGCGAATAATGATGATCTTCCTCTTTCCATCGCCGTCCAGAACGTCAAATTCGAAAATGAGAGCATGACTAGATCTTCCAGGTGATCTCGTTCCTTTAGTAGTACTAGGCCCGATATTTCTATCATCTGGAAGTCTGTAAGTCGTAGAAGCCGACACCCTCGCACTGTCTTTCGAAGCATTCGAATCGGATTCCACCTCGAAGTCTGGAGGTTCCAGTGTGAAGGTCTTGATTCGATAAGGCTCGCCTGGGAATTGGACGCCATTGGGATGAAATGACTTCCATGTACCATTACCTTCTACGAAGCCTCGTATTTGCTGCAGTTTCGATGTGGTCGGAAAGGCGGGAAAGGAGACGCTAAAGTTGATGCTAGAAGATGGGACAAAATCGCTCAACCTTGCCCTATCAAGTGTTTTGTTGGAACAGAATTATGAAGAACGTACAGAGCTGATATCGTCAGACTCCTCGACGTCAATATCAGATTGATAGGACCCAGTTGAGGTGCAAATTCTTCAATAGCGCGCCTGTTATGACTCCCGAATATCAGCACTTGCAATTTTTGGCTTTACAGGAAAGCGGAATGCGACTCCCTCTAAAGGCGGTGGTAATTCACCCGGATCAACGGGCGAAGCAACCATAGCGAAGAACCGCCTATTATATCCCTCACGCCAATTCTCGAAGTTCCCCTGCATGTAAACCATATCTTTCTTAGTTGGAAACGGCACAACTACGACTTGCGTTTTAGGTAATCCATTCGTTGACGATGCAGGAGGAGACGATTGGCTCGCTGATGAGGACGAGCTTGATACGAAAGATGAGGACGTGGAGGATGTTGAGGCATGTGGAGGAGCGACGTGACGTGTTATGTGTAATTCGAATGTATAGTATTGACTGAAGAAGGGGCCATCGTTATCTTCAAATCCGTCGGGACAGACTGTATATGCGCGACTCCATGAATCACAAGGGAAGTCGAAGCGGAAGGGTAGTCTGCACAGGCACAATACAAGAGGTGCTTAGTACTCAAATCTCATAGATAAGAGAATGACTCCAGGCTTACTCGTATTCGCCAGCTGGCAGCTCTTGTGGCGTGTCCAGTACTTGACATAATAAAGGTGGCAGAGTTCCACGTTCTTTCAGTTCTGCAAGTGGCATCTCAGTCAGCGAAAGTGTATTCAAAGCTCCATGAAGAGTGACGGGCGCACTCACTGCCGTATCTGAACCAATAGTGAGGTATGACTTTGGCTACTATCGAAAGTACGTAATTTGGTTTCTGGGTTATCATCAAGAACTTGCCAGTGACTTTTGTGGTCTATCGAACGGCATAATCGAAGCAGATGGAATACGTCAGCACTGAAATCCATCTCTGGACGTCTTATCCATGCGCCATGGAAGCGGCAGCACACTGCCCACGTACTGCCACTAATACTCGCGATTGACAGGAAAGGACACGCACCTTTGGAGCTTGAGAACCATAATTATTAGCATGTGGAAAAACGATATAAAGCGCAGGTTCTTCATCGAATATAGGTTCGGCTTTAATTTCAGGATTTGAATCGTTTACATGAATGATTGCTTGTTCTATTTCTTGATTGTTCTTTGAATGATGATGGATTGACTTAGATAGCCAGTTCAGCATTTTTGAGACCTTGCACTTCTTCCGAGTTTCGTCCGATTAGGATGTAGATTTGGGTGAACTTGGGCTTTTCCTGAGCTAGATGATGATAGTGTACAACATTATAGCCCTGTACGCGTCACGACGTCGAAGTCGGCAGAAGACAGAAGAGCTCGGATGAGTCGGAGAAGAGATAGGGTGATCGAGGTCTATTTTCACGTGGGCAGACAAGCCTGTACGAGTGAAGCGGTGTAGATGCAGCGTGAGCGATCTACGATGCCTGTGATACTGAAGTCTGCTTCAGAACAGATGTGGTCAGTGACGTATCAGGCTGGTAAAGCAGACTCAGTGCTACGAGGCGGTATCATAGCCAGATCCCGCCTGGCGCTATGAAGGTGATCGGGGTAGTTGCAGCTCGACGAAACGACATGCTGGGTAATAAGGCTGCCACATACGGCCATGTACCATGCCCAGTCCAAGGATACGAGGTAGCAGATGATAGCAAACCACTCAGTCACTGCTGCAGTACTCTATACCTGAAAGGGCTGCCAGGAAGCACTTCAGAAGTGGGCACGTGCTCGAACTGGACTTGCCGGCCGAAAGTCCTGGACCACACTACTCCCAAATCTGCAACTCACGATAATAAGTCTAACGTGGTGAGCGAGTCTAGAGCGGTAAGTTATAAGTGACCTTTACAAGCGGCATCTAACAAAACGTTGAAGCTAGCACCGAAATCACATGAAGAATAATAATAATGAGGGTTGTTGATTTTCGAACCTTCAACCCTGCCTGTCACTAATGGTGGCGAAAATAGCAAATGAGCAAAGCATTCCAGGATTATGTTTGTGTGACAAGAATGGCGACGGGATGTGACACAGAACATGGAAGGAAAGAGGCCATGCAGCGCTGAAATCGTGGGTCTGACATGGCTCCACTAAGTTTGAGTCCCTGATTTTAGAAGTGGGTGTGGTGTGTATATCGAGGCGATCAATTCCAAATATTCATACACTCATCGAGGGTGTACGGTATATTATTGCATGTGCTTGTCTGTACATATACCTTGGACCGACTGATGTACATGGATAGTGTATAGAAGGAGAGACAGGATCCTGAAGTCTCGCAAGTGAAGGTTGGACACCATCTTACCTCTCCGGTACGGTATCGGTGTCGGCTTCGGGCATCACCCCGTGACACTTTTCCAATCGCGCATAAACAACGCAAGCACACGACTTGGACAGCTTCTAGCAGAAGGGGAACAAGGGACAAGTCAGCAAGAGAAGATCTTAAGTCATCCCAATACGGTATAGGCTCTTCGCTTCGATAAGTTCAAGCATTGGCAGAAATCGTCATTGCTTAGGTTGATTCACAAGCGATATCATACAAACTTGGTCGCGCACCTAAGAACTGGGCCAAGAGAGTTGAAGCGTACGGACAAGGTAAGTAAGTGCAGGGGATTATATGATAGAAGATCACTGGACATGCAAGTATATGAAGTGGTAATAGCTGACTTGTATGATTATGCTTCTTCTCCTTCTTTACTTCTCGTGTTGATCTCCGTCCAATCTCTTCGTCAAACATCAGAGTCGTTTGAGACATTGTGACAGCTCGTCCCTAATTCGCATACCTACCAACCAACCAACCAACCAACCAACCAACCAACCGAGCAGTGTAGAAGGAAGTAGGAGTAAGGAAGTATAGAGGTCAAGGATACAGAAGAGAACACAGTACATAGCAACGATCAAACATCCATATTCCTCAACACTCCCTTCTTGTTCTGGATTAACCTTCGACGCGCAAGGATCTCCTTTTGGAAGACCTACGCAATACACAGCATCAACGCACAAACAATCCCCGTAAAGAAAGCGGAAGAGGCGCTGTCATCAGTTCACATCTCACTTCTTGGCATTTACAAGTGGCAGGGGATACATCCTTTACTCTCTGTTCTTTCCTTCGCGAAACCATCACGAAAACGCAAGCAAGCACGCACTTACGCGACTTTGCGCTCGGCATTCACTTTCACTAGGACATCAAACAAGGGCAAGGACAAGAACAGCAACAGCAACAGGAAGGCCCATCTCATAGAGTGTCGACTACTGTTCATACACCTTATACAGTACTACACTGCGACCGCTCTCTCACACTCCCCAAGTCACTCCACTCAATCTTGCATGCCATTGCGGTCCCTGCCTGCTTTACTCAATACACACACCCGTCTGCGTTTATTGACGCCCAAAACGCGATCGAAGAAGGAGGTAGTAAGCGTAAAGCGAGCGTGGAATAGCAGAGCAGCAAGGACAAGAAGCTGTGAGAAGGAGTTCAATAAGACACTTGATAGTCACCTCTGCTTTACTCTGTGTCTGCTCGTTTCCAAAGTCAGCTTTGGGGAACTGCGCGTTCTCGATACGCCGCAAGAAACAGTCGGCGAAGTAAGCAAGCAAGCTATTCATATACACGCCCTCACTCGCAGCGGCATCAAAATCAACAGTCGCAGCAGTAGACGACACTTCCCTCGAAAGCTGTCAATAAATAAGGATGGCAGCAACAGCAGCAACGGCAACAGCTAGAAGACTCTCTCCGTCACGTAGTAATTCTCAGATTGAAACACTAGCAGATTCAATGGAGGAAGAAAGCAGCAAGAGAATGCAGCAGCAACAGCAAAAGACCATGACCGCTGATCACGGAGCTCCTTTTACCTATCCGACATCAAGTAATATGGCACCCTCTTCAAGCAATAGTAGTAGTAACAGCAATGGAATGCTCGGTGAGCCTGTATTGATGGTTAGACAAAGATCAAGTTCGAGGGTGAGTTGAAGCGCTTCTCGAAGTAGGTATGGTACTCTGTCAGCTGACTGTCATTTTCCTTTATCAACACTTTGTCTTGTCTCTCCAATATCAATTTCCAATCGAAAATCATCATCATCATTGTGACCGTCACTTGTCACTTGCGCACATCTAATCCCAATACATCCGGGTCGGCCTGGTCCATGTCTTCTACTATACAACACATACTCACACATAACCTTTCCACCACTCTCTGACCTTACACGTCATTCCGTATAATTCAACCACCACAATCCAATTCAAACTCTCTTTTTCCCATTTTCACGCTCCACTCGCACACACACGCCAAAACCCTCGATCGCCTTCCTTATTTCGGCTTTCCGCTTGCTCGGGCTGGGCGATCTTGGTAATTTACTCGTGGATGTGCGTTTTGTCTTGGTGTGCAATTGGGTCATATCTATTCATTCATTCTTCAACACTCTTCTGGATCATCAACTGTTTCTTATCCTGTCTCTATGTCTTTCTATTCGACATGGCTGTCATCGTCATCATACTAGATCTCACTCCGCCCCTCATATGAGACGCTCAATACGGGATTATCATCAAGATCAAGCACGAGTCTAAGCATGAGTCCGAGCAGTACGACTGTGAATGGCTCAATTATCAATGCAGCTCCATCAGTAGCTGCAATTGGTAAAGTGAATGTAACAGATCCATGGGGAACAGCATGGGGAATGGATTCTCCTTATGATGCTTCAGTTGCTTACGCCTCAAATCCAAATAGAATCACTATGAGACAATCGGCTTATTTTGGTTCGGGCCTTACGTTGGCTGCTTTGGCTGGTCCGCCGTATACGACTGGCAATCAACAACAACAAAATGGAATGGTTGGAACAACGTCTGCGGGTACAAGTCCTGGATTACACCCCAACCTGGCTACGGCTACTTCATCCCCTGCTCCTTCGAGCTTCTCCTCCATTTCGGGATCAGCAGCTTCTGGAAATACAAATGTATGGTCAGAAGCTTCCTCTACCAATAGTACATTCTCATCATCATTCAATGGGAACGCACCTCCTTCTGCTCCTTGGACTAATGATGTCAACAATAGTCATAGTCAACACGGCAAGAGGAGGAGTGTATCGTTTCAGGGTGATCTAAGTCAATTTGCGAATGGAAGTGGCCAACCTAGTCCTACATATTCGACGCAAAGTGAAGGATTACCTCCATCATCATCTTCTTCGCATTATCATCATCATCCGCATCATTATAATGGTAACGGACACAATGGTCCAATACCACCGAATCTACGAGCTAGATCAACGACTCATCTACCGTCTTTAATGAAGCAACAACAACGTCATTCTACACTAACACCACCTTCGAATAGACGTACGACATCAACACCCGGTTCTGAAGCCGACAGAAGTGCATTCCGCAAATCGTTCATTGGAGGAAGTGTAGTCAATCAATTGGGTGCAAAAGAGGAATTACCCCCTGTCCCTGTGGATCCT
Organism: Cystobasidium slooffiae; assembly: GCA_019775285.1. NCBI lineage: Eukaryota > Fungi > Basidiomycota > Cystobasidiomycetes > Cystobasidiales > Cystobasidiaceae > Cystobasidium > Cystobasidium slooffiae. The sequence continues at coordinate 222,902 of JACWFZ010000010.1, forward strand.
AAAGTACTCGCTAAGATGTCTTCTAGAAAAAGCTTGAAATCATCCTCTTCGAATGATGGTGGATTGAGAAATGCTAGTTCGAGAGCTAGTATAATGTCTTCGAACACAGATAGGACAGATGCGCTATCTACACTGTCGGGAACGCAAGAAGGAGGAGGGAAGAAAGGAAAACGGAAGAGTTGGTTCGCTAGATCACCTTCATCGCTTGGTACTGCCACTACGGACACACTTTCATCATCATCAATGAACACTTCAGCATCTACTCATTCCATGCTAATGGGAAGGAGTAATACACGTCAATCTACTGAATCATCAACTACTTCTAGTGGTGGAGGAAGACCCCCTGCCTTATCTAGAGCTTCTTCCAGCTTCGGAACGAACCAAAGTTCACCACCTCCACCCACTCCACCTATTCCTGACACATTACCACTACCACCTTCGCTAGGTGACAAGAGTAGGAAATCATCCACTGCTTCACTCAGACAGCGTGTGCATCATAGTAATAGCGGGAATGGTCCTCCTCATAGTGGAGGTTCGAGCCCTTCACCTGGCTTGAATGAGATGATGCCTTCACCACATAACCGAAATGGCAATGGTGCTACTAGCTTGAATGTAGGAAGTGTACCTGGTACGCCTCATTCTGCTTCTTCGAGACTCAAAACTCCACCTACGCCAAGCGCATACAATACACCACTACAATCACCCACAAACGCACCAAGCGGTATCCAACAAGCCAACTCAATTCTAGCAGCCACAGCCCCCATCTCAAGTTCTCCATTGTCAATGTCACCCATGACTTCACCTACTTCAGCTTCGTCACACCCTTTGAAACCAGCCGCTTTAGCTCGTCCTGCTGCTCTTCAGCTTTCTACTCTAGAAGAACATACTATGTTTCCGGACTCTTTCCCTTCGCCTGGTACACACCATGATGCTCTTCGAAGAGCTGAAGCTGAAGGATTGGCGGCAAGTACTAAAACTGCAAGAGCTCAGTCTTATATCCCGACTCAGCCTACTGTCACTATGTCGTTGCCACCCACGCCAATCACGGAAGTGACACCTGTAAATATGGACGGTGGTGTCTCGGCAGGAGAGGACAATGCCCTAGCTCCTGCGGCTGTTATCAGACCTTCTCCTTCGTCCCCTCCTGCTCTCGGTAGTCTTGCAGCCATGGCCAATGCAGAAAGAACGAAGTCGATGTCTCCCACTGCTACCCCGTCTTCATCTAGTAAAAAGGGAGCTTCACCAGCTTTGTCGACAAGAAGAGGGTCAAGGCCAAATACACCCAATAGCCATCCTCAACATCATTCAACGCCTCAGCAGCAGAAGCAGCAAGGGCAACCACATAATAATGAATCAATCTCAACGATCCAAGCTGTGAATATGGCCACACCGCGTCCATCGTCCCGTGCAAGTGCAAACGAAGACGCGAGAAGTTTATACGTCTCCCCACCTACTTCTATCGCCTCGCGCGCTTCGCGTAAACGATCGAACAATAGCCTGAGAGCTACGGTGTCTCAAGCCCCTCCTTCGCCTGAACCCTCTTCGGCTATAGTGGAGCATGTATCAGGTGGTAATCTCCTCGTTGAAGATGATCAATTCCTACCTGTTGGAAATGCAGCGTCATCAGCACCAATACATCTGCCTATGCCACCCATGGACAAAGACGAGGCTCTTTCAGCTCCTATACCTCATCAACCTGAGTTGAACACTTCACTCTCCTCATTTGGAGTCAGGAAAGCATTCCCGGATCATCGAAATATCAGCGCTTTACCATTATCACCCATGCCTCGCAAATCCTCGGCTCAGTCTATACTGCCTGAGACTGTACCTTTGCCGGACTCGCCTGCTTTGGGAGGTAATGGATTTGAGGCTGCTCCTATGCAAGCCGCGCAACAAGCTCAGGCACCTCTGCAGCCTAGAAATCTGGCTCCTCAGCCACAGCTTGCACCCACAAATATCCATGCCAAGCAATGTAAGTCTTCCCGGAGTCATTCGCAAACCGACGATCCCCTTACTGACGGAACTTGCTGCATATAGTGAAACCAAGAGCTTCATCGCCAAATCTGCAGAGTCAGAAACCTGAGTCAGGCAAACCCTCCGCTAACAAGCTACAGAACGGGCGCTTACCTGTGCCAGCAAGCAAAGAAGCCGGCACTCCAGCTCGAAAGTCGTCCAAGTCACCTTTCAGTCTCTTCAAGCGATCTCGTTCGAAAACTCTAGGTGATGGCTCGACTTCACCATCCGAAGCAGCCGCTGCTCAATTGCATGCTCCACCTCCCTCGATGCCTCCTCCTCGCAAGGCTTCCTTGCCTTACGAATCGATGGTGCCGACTGGATCACCACCTGCTCCAGCATCAGCACAAATGACACCAGCACCAACACCTCAACTTTCCTTCTCATCATCTACAACATCAACAATGGCAGGTTCTGAGCCGAGCGACCAATTCTATGCAGACTTCGCTCCATCTGCCAGACCTAGCTTTAGCAAAAACGATTCTTCATCGTCCGGCAATAATACAATCAATGCCAATTCTACAAACACCCTCAACAATGGCAATTTAAGTAAATCTACTGCTTCTTCTTCTCAGCATCAGCATCAGCATCAAACTTTGTCGCAAAAGAAGCAACAGACTTCAAGTAAATCTCACAATGCGCCAGCCACACCTGGCAAGCCTGGGGCTTTTAGTCGTATGTTCGGTGCTTCAACAAAACGCAAAGTCTAGGTTTTCCCTCAGTATAAAAGCTAGTTTCTAAGGTTGCAATCAGTGCATAGACATAGTGCCAGTCATGGGCAACACCATATCTTTCTATAGTACACTCTTTTCACCATCTGGCAGTATTTGGTACACAGAACTCGCTCGAGGTCTTCTTCAGCTTCAGACATATCATTCTTCTTGTCAAATTTCCGAACCTCATAGCCTGAAGGCTGTCTCACCTTTCGTGCTCATTTCTTCATTTACGTTCATCATTCATTTAGTTATTTTGTCGTTCCACATCATCTGTCACTACAAAGCGGTATGTATACCCAGCAGAATCTTTATTCTTCATCATCTGTCTTTGTTTTCTGTTAATATAAGTACACGTACATACCCAAAAGGACTCTTGTCAATTGCAATACAATATGATTGGCCACTTCACACGATTATCCAATATCGCCACACTGTTTCGTTGTGACCATCTTGGCCGAAGCCGGGAGTTGAATTGCATTGCCGTCTGGCATTCTCTAGGCCGTGTTTCTATTGCTACAAATGAAGTGGAAGCCTGCTACATATACTGCATTGTCTTACGTCTGCAAAGAATCTAGTCCGATACTGACTGGACAGTAGCCTGGGAGAGGTCACCTTTGGTATCGGTTCTTGCTGTGGGAAGGATTATTTGCGCGGGACTGTGGTGAGTTCAGTGCGGCTCTCTGCGATTCGGTCGAAGGTGGCTTAATTCTTGCCTCCAGAGCGCTCTTCACGACAGAGATGCTATTTCTCATGTCTTCTCGCCGGAATCTGTTCTCTGCTTCCTCAAAATCGTTGTCCTGCTTTAAGGTCAACCGTCTTGGTTTGGTCGCTGTGCAGTTGGCAAGGTTGGGGTTCCAGACTGACTCTTTCGGAGCTGACTGTTCTTTGGGCGGTGATAAGCCATCGATGATGCCGCAATAGATAGAGAAACCCTTTTCTGGATCAAAAGTGGCACCAGTATAAGCTGGTGGACTGGCTTTCTGTGGTGGACCTGCTGGCCCGGTGCTTCTCTGGGGTTGAAAATTGGCAGGACCGCCAGCAGCAGTGCCATACCCCGAATCGGTAAAGTTGTCAGACGTAGGCTCGTCGTAATTCTGAGGAGGACCGGTGGCTCTATGTCCATTCTGATGGCTTCTAGCCTGGCGAATGGCATGTGCCATGGGCATTTGTGCCCGTTGTTGTACGTTGTGAGGATTTGCATTGTGATCTGCATTTATACGAGGTGTATGGATACGACGGTCCTGTACCTGGGTCGGAGCATATCTGAAATGCCCTGCAGGTTGAACTTGTGCATTCGAAGCCGGAGCGACCTGCCTCATGCTACCTGCCTGTTGCATACCCTGAATACGAGGCGGTCCAGACTGGGTTACTGCCATATTTGGCCGGCTGGAATGCTGCATTAGACGAGATATTGGGATAGGTCGCTGGGGAATCGGCTGAAGAATGGGTGTGACTGGTTGCAGAGGGTGAGGAGTATGCGATCTGATTGGCATTGTGTTTGTTCGGTGTTGCATGTTGGGACCAACTTCGAAAGCCGGCTGCGCAGGCCGAAGGGGCTGCAGTTGCTGGACATGATTGAGTTCTTGAGTCTGCGGACCGGGAATGTAATGGTCGTGATGGTGAGAAGAGCTGGGATAGCCGACGTGCGGACGGATCTGCCTGACAGGTGGGTTCACCTGGTCGACATCAGTTCAATCAGCTCTCCGGTCACGGAGGCAGGCACCTGTAGACTGTACTGACCGGAAAGACTGGGCGCACATTCTCCACTCGAACCCTGGCTTCTACAGGCTGCGAAGTGCTTCGAAACCACTCGGCTACGTCAATGGGCTACGCGAATTGATCAGCTTCAGCGATCAGCTTATCTTTGTAGATGACACTCACTGTGGAGGATTGTCTTGGTCGCTTTGGCGGAGAGATCCTCACGGGAGTTCCGCCAACCGCCATAGGATCGGGTACCAGACCAGGGTCAACGAAAGGTGTGCGCCTCGAGTGTCGGCCTCCTTCATCTTCATCTTCAGAATCATAGCTTCGATGTCGTCGATGCCTCTCTCTATGTCGATGTGAAGAACTTCTGTGTCGTTTGTCCGACCTGTGATGACGCTGACGACGATCGTCGGGTGAACGTTCTCTTCCTCTGCTGCTGTGTCGTTCTCGGTCTCGTCGGGAGCCAGAAGATTTCGAATGACGCTTGTCTCTGTCTCTTTCTCGGTCCTTGTCTCGTCTTGGGTTAAGCTTCCAGTAATCACGAGGGACAACGGCAGGTGAGATTGGGTCGAGATGTGGCGGAGTGTAAGGTTCAACTGGCATGTCAGCATTGCGAGGCTGCGACAGAAACTACGAAAGAATGGTCAGCATGTCGCCCGCTTTACCGGATGAGTGTCTCGACTGCTTTCTCACTTCTTGAGTTTGCTTCAGAGGCGTTCCCAAAGCGTGGGAAAGCCATTCGGGAACGTTCTCCTTCATTGCCATCTACGAGTGCGACGTATCAGCATATGTGAATCTTCCAGAGAGTGACAGCTAACCTTTTCAAACATGTCTTCGCCGACCTTATGTGAGGAAATCTTCCGTCTTTCGGCTTCGGTAAGGGTGGTTAAGTTCGCTCGAAAAGTGAGGCGAGAGTGGTTGTAGTCGAGCGTGCGGTCGATGTCGTTCTGTGAAGTCGAATTCTGTGCAGCGTCTTCAGGAACAGCATTTGAGGAGGTAACAGCTCCTTGTACGTTCTTCAAACCAAAAGCAACTCGGCCAGCTGTCATTGCAAAAGAGAAGCCATTTGTACGCGGTCATTAAGCAGGAAAAGGCAAACGAAATGAGCAAGATTAGCACAGCAGCACGGACAGTAGCGAAAGAAGAAAGGTAGTGAAAGAGAAATATTGCACACATGGCCTCTGAAGAGCGTCTGCTTCCGCTGTAAGAGCGCTGAGAGTCGGCGCGCGATATCGTCTTGTTGATCGACCGTCCTGATCGTCGTCTTCCTCAAGGTCTCGACGAGAGCGAAAGCTGGTGAACGAGGCGTCCATCCGTGAAGCCTGTCATGTAGGATGGCTGCTTGTGGGCTCTCGTCTTCATGAGGTGTATCGCTAGACGCCGTGTTCGTTCGAGTGAAGCAGAGGCAAGTTGCATCCTGACAAAAGCAGCATGGCCATCTACGCGCGTGTGGCAAGTCTTGTGAAAAGAGGCAGGCAATAGACTCTGTAAGTATTGGGTGATTACGTTGCTGGATTATACTAATGTACAGGATAAATTCTAACTATGGATGGACGATGCTACAGGATGAGGGTATCGATTGCGGACCTAATCAGACCAGGCTTTGCACCATTTTGCAAGATGCTGAGGTATGTCCTTTCTATTCTTGACTGCTTCTTCTATCATGAAAGGCCATGGCACCAATCGACATAGCCTGAAGATACTTCCTCCTCCGAGCTGCTGCTTTCCAGGAGCTGCCACTTCCTTAACGAGACCTAGCTTCTTGAGGGATTCGAAAGCCTGCAAATGAATCTTTAGACGCGCGACAATGACAAGTCGGAACTCTAATACTCACGCGTAAGCATAGACCTCGACTGAAAGCACGGCTGGAGCTGCTTCCACTTGCCGCTGCCCGCTTGCAATGGTCGACGTATCGCTCGTATGCAATGACAAAGTTGACGGGCTTCTCCTCTTCAGTCAGGTGCTTGCATGCTATCATGAGCGCAAACTCGACCATATTCAGACTCGAAGGGATAGCTCTTTCAGCCAACTGGATATGGGCGGAAAGATCGGTTGGTCGTAATGTTGGCAGGGTGATAGAAGATGTGGCTTCAGCTGCTGCAAGCCTTTTGACACGCCTGGCAGTGATGAGAGTCTGTAACACTAAATTAGCTTAAGCATACAATGTCACGATATATCACTACGCACCAGAATATCAAAAAGCCGCCGATCAGCATCGAGACCTCTCAGGTCGTTCATAGCCTCCAGCTGTAGCTGGACTGTCTTCTCGGCGAAGAATGTCTGGCATGTCATGTCAGGTCAGATCAAGCGACATTAAAAAGCATACCTTCCTACGCACCTCCACGTTCTCATTCCATTCCTGTTCGATTTCTGTCCTTGCTTCTCTCATGAGCATAGCTTGCTTGGCCCTGGCTGGCATTCCCGTTTGCACAACTTCTGCAGGTAGTATGTGATGGACTCGACTCTGACAGCGGCTCTTCACTCTTTTCTCCAGACTTTCAAAGCAGTCCGCTCGAGCACTCAAGCCGAAGACAGCCATTCCACCTCTTCTGAAGCCACCTTGTACGCAGTCGAGCAAGCAGTAGAGCATGCTTTGACGGACGGCAGAATGCGCGAAGAGGTCAAACTCGTCGATGATGAAGATGAGTGGCTTGGCTTTGTTGGCTGCTTCTTCGGGGTCATCGGATTGACCAGGCTCGAGGATAGCTAACAGAGAAGATAGGATATTTGCGTTGGAGTTCTACAGATGCAGACCATTAGCATCCTATCATGGGGTACTTTCGAATTGGAGGCTTACAAATGTGCTGCCTTCTTCGACCTCTTCCGAATATGATGAAGAACAAAGCTGCCTCGCTATTTCCCTCACGGCGGCCTTATCGTCCCTCTGCACCAGACCGGAAAGCTTGACAGTCAAGAATGCATCTTTCCCATAGACACCTTCCAACGTCTTCAAGCTCCTCTCCACTATTGCTGATTTGCCGATACCTCTTTTCCCTATGATAAGCATGCAATTGCCTTCTCCGTCCCGTATTGTCCTATCTAACGTATTCCTAACATCCTTCTCAGCGGCTGCATGAGCTGGTGACAGACAAGCCTGTGAAGCCAGCCATGACCTGTAAGCTGGATCCGTAGGTTTCAAACTAGAAATTGCCGGTATGGCCGCACAAGGACTTGAAAGCTGCTCAAGGACGCGTTGCAGTATGGTAAGGATATCTTTGGAAGGGTAAGAATTGCTTGGGCGGGGTGATCTGTCTGGTGTGGTGGAAGGAGTAGGGAAGAGGTTGAGAGTCGATGCAGGTGCAGAGAGGAAGTCATTTCCCTCTTCAACTTCTTTCTGCTTGACGGCTTTTGTAGGCGTTCGCTTCTTGGAGGAAGCCGTTGGCGTTGCCAGATGAGTCGGACGACGCGGCTTCGTAGGTGTCTGAGTCGGCTCAGTAGCAGGAGGAAGTTGTGATGTACTTGCAGTCGAGCTTGACGGTGCAGGGGAAGGCAAGCGGTGTGTACTTGCTGTAATGTCTGTGGATGGACTTGGTGGCGCATCCACATCCATGCCGGGATCATCGCTGTTTCCACCAGCCGAAGGCGCGTCTTCAACGCGTTTCGCGATGTCTACATGTTTTCTTGCAGAGATAGAAGCGGATTTTGAGCTTGAAGGAGTGTCCCGAGCTATTCTCTCGTTCGCTTTGCCTTCAATGCCAGTTTCTTGATCATCACCAAAACCAAGGTCGACGTCCTTGCTTGAACTGCTAGGTCCAGGAGCTAGTAAGCCGCTTATTCGTTCCAGCTTTCGCTTGTTGGCCTTTTCTTGTCCAGGTAGAGTGAATGGCTTCTTCGACGTTGAAGCTACAGGTACGACTGGCTGTTTCGTCGGACTTCGCGGAGCAGCACGCGCCTGCATTTCCAATGATTCCCATGATCCAAGAGAGATCTTGTTACCGCGAGGCGTTGTCCTGGAAGACGGCGACTCGTCTCGTATAATATTAGATGTTATAGAATCTTCGCGTCGTTGTCGCTTTGCATCTGGACTGCCTGCCGGTGTCTGACTTCCGCTCGTATGCGCGACGCTTGTTCGCTTTTCTGATGAACGAGTTGCTCTCACTGGCACTTCCACCACTGGTCTAAGCCTCTTGGTTGGTGAAGGAGTCGCCATCGTTGAACGTGTGGGTGTCGACATCCCCTGCCTGTGTTGTTATGGTATTGCAGAATAGCAACGCAGGCGGAAGCAAGCTGGATAGGCCTTTACGCCACTTCACCTTCGTGAGATGATCGCCTTTCCATGAACTTGCTGAGCTGACATGTCAGTAAAGGGACCCTATATCAAACATGGTGAGAGAGTTGTTTGCCATACTGGCCACTATGTGGAGTTCGCGGTCGATGTTTGCAGGGCGCACGGCCAGTATGTTGTAAGAAGCGAAAAAACTATGCTACATATCGCTATCTTTGATTGCGAATTAATGTTTCATTCCCTCTTCATGTCATGGCAATCGTCTTTCTCAGTTGATGTCTTGGTGTAAATAAAGTCTCTAGCCGTTCTACGGAAAAGTCAAATCTTCATAATTCTCCGGTAGTTCGAGCTCCGCGACCAGAATGGAGGGATCAACCTGGAGGGTGTCCCTAGCGTAGCAAATGAGAGTAGAGATTTGGTCTGAGTACAGTAAAATAGAGTAGGGACAGTAGTCAGCTTATGGTCAGCACATGATAGAAGCTACACCTTACCGGTCCATCGAAGGGCTCCTTCTTTCATCATTTCTATATCCTTCTTCTTCTGCTCATAGACGGCTGGATCACCTTGAGCGTACTGACACAGTTCATCTTTGATTCTCTGGAGTTCTACTTGTTTCTCAGCATATTCTTTAAGGAGATTATCTCGCTCTTCCTGTCAAGCAGACACCCAAAGGTTAGGAAAACAGTCACGTGCAGAAAGTAAGACGCGTCACGGCTTTCTACCCGATCTTCATCACCGCCTAATCCGCGAGCTACTTTCATTTCCTCATAGGCTTGCTGAGTTTCTTGTAGCTTCTTCTCCGCTACGACGATTGCTTTCTCGGCATTGTCGTACTCGCTCTTGACCTTTGCGGCGGTAGCTCCTGGGTAGCTCCCTATGATTGAAAAACGAGAGATTTGGCTTTATAAGTATATGGATTGATGCGAATTGCGAACCCCCTTACAGTAGTAGTTTGAAGTGCCGACCTTTTCACAGAGCACAGCATTATCGTCGACTAGTACTTGCAGAATGCTATATAGAGAGGTGTGAGTAAGTTTGTTGACGCGTATCAGGAGTAGAAGTGCGCCTCACTCTTTGATGATCATGCCACTGATACCGGTAGCTTTGACACCAGCTTTTTCAATCTCTTTCAACGAGTAGAAGTCTTTTGTATCGTGAAACCAATTGAGTAGTTTTGCTGCCTTCTCTTCGGCTGATGTACCTGCTTTCTTCGACTGAGTGGCGGAAATGACAGAACGAAATAGAAGACGGTGACCACAGCGAGACCAAGCAAGACATAGATGAGCCAATGACGGAGATTACAAGGCGAGTTAGAGGTTGTGAGTGTGTATAATGCCACATTTGAACACAAGTCATGTTGTTGTCAGCTCAGACCCTCATCCTGCAAGCGCCGTCCTCGTCGAACCAGACAGGAAAGCCGTTACCATGATGATGAGGAGTAGTCCTGAAAGCGATGGAGAAGTCAGAGATGATAGTGCAGAGTCTGCTGCTGTCTGATGAGCTTCAGCTTGTTCAGTTGAACAGTCTTCAAGGTGCACAGGCGCACACGGCGAAGAGGATGATCGAGAATTGCAAGCGAGCTCTCGGAACTGCCAGCATGAGTGCGTCTTCTCTGTTTCAACACCACCTTGCAGCATTGCACGTACTTCTGGCAGTAGCATGTTGGAGAGAAGGAAGCATCAGAACAACCTTCTCACCCGTCTATCGCCCAGCAGCACGCCTGCATGAATCCCGAGCATGCCGTACCTTCATGCCCGCGGAAAAGCGCTCACTTTTGTCGAATTCCAAAGTCTCGACCTTTCCTTTCCCGGAGAGGCTTGACGAAATGTTTATCTCAACAGGATCCGACGAACTTTATGATGAGCTCAGCAGAAGATGAAAGCATGACCATACGATTTTCACTGCTTCCACAGCTGTTTCATACCTCCTTTGCAGGAAGTTCTAGATGGAGATTGACTGGGAAAGCTGAACAACCATTGCGCAAGTCTGGGGGCGTTCACTTTGCGGGTCGCATTATCATTTAAGTACCAGGTGGAATCCTCGCAGCATCACAGCTGGTAGGGCCGCGTCCTTTCAAGCACAGACGCACGCCAATAGAACAAAGAAATGACAAGTTGAAGAACGACTGCTGTTAGACACTCAGCTTTAAGACGACCAACTCTCAGCAAGAAAGCTTTCCCACGCAGGCAGCTCGCCACCTTCTGCTGGAGCAGCCATTGCAAGGATGTCATCGGCCGACGACTCTGGGTCGCATATGCAGTTAGTAGCATCGCAAGCTACAGCGAACATTGCTTTAGTGCCATGTACTATCGGATGGTATGTCTATCGCTTCCTCTGAGGTTGCTCAGCGACCTGCAGCAATGTTGTTCATGCATTGACTGACTCTGCCAACTTCAATCGAATACTGATCAAATAGGTGTATCCAGCTTTATCTATGCGGTGTCTCAACAGACAGAGCAAGGCGTATGCTATATCATCGCAAATACCAAGAAACAAAAGCTTCGGGCGTTCCGGGCACGAGATACTTTTTACTGGCGGCACTGTTGACGAATTTAGCATTTACGATCGTGACGGTATGGGATATAGTAGCTTGGGTCACGGAGCAAGATAGAACAGATGCAGGAGTCAACGGATTGAAGATACCTGATATTGTTGGTCCTTTCATGGGTGGGCTAGTCGGGTGAGCAGAAGTCCCATGGCCAATAATTTGCCGATTATAACTGACAAAGTGTTCCTCTGGTCATAGTGTTATTGTACCTTGTTTCATGGCAATTCGATGTTGGCGCATCACGAATAGAAGCATTGTTTTTGCTATCACCATATCATCTTTACTGCTTCTCTCGCTGGCTGGCTTGATCTGGGTACTTATCTCTTCAGGTAAGGCAACCTACGGCTCACTGTGATCAATTTGATAACGAATGTCTGGGTATATTAATCTGACTCTTCAACCCTATAAATAGTCAAATTCTATATGGGTGACCTGGGCGACGAGCCACTGTTCACACCAAATCAGATCTGGCTATGCACGAATGCAGTCATCGATACCGTCATCACTATCTGCCTCATCTACCACCTAAAGCAAATGAAGCGAGGCTTTAATACCACGTAAGCTGTCTGTCTCTTAGGGCATCAACATAGCACGCAAGACTAATTCCGGGTATCGACAGTACCGATACTTTTCTTGACTCTCTCGTCCGCCTTGCCTTTGAGACAAGTTTCCCTCCTGCTCTCGCTTCCGTAGCCGCTGCTGTCATATACGCATGCACCTGGAAATCCGACTTTGCATGGAATGTAAGCCGTTGTCACTAATCCATCTTCGACGCTCTTATTGCTGACACATGCCTCACCCGCTTAGACATACTACTGCTTAGTCCGTACGTCGCATAGCAGCTCGGCTTGCTGCGTGTCAACCAGCATACTCACTTTTTTCTGGTTTTCAGCTTTCATACCTTCTCTTTACCTTCTATCATTTGTCTACTGCCTGCAAGCAACGCGAAGTCGTGGGCGCATCCTTAGTAACTCGCTAGGTCCAGCTTTATCAGATACGAATCGAGGCAACAAAGGAGAGAAGCGGGATGGAGCGAGGGATCGCACGCTGCCTTTGTCGCAGATTCAATCTTGGCAAGCTCCTATGGACTGGCATTCCTCCATGCATGCTTCGGGAGAGCTTGAGTCCTTCGCCAGCGCAAACAGACCTAGTCAGGTAAGTTTCGGACTGAAACGTATAGACATGACGAAAGCATCTCAATCCAGACCTGCTGACTAATTCATCGTCCTTTCTGCAGCCATTCTCAAATTACGCCCCAGCCGTTTCGTTCGGGGTTCATAAGGTTGATATGCCAAATACGCCTGAAAGTGAGGATAGCAATCCGTTACCATCCAGTCTGCAGAAAGAGATATCATCGGCATCAACAGTTTCGCTGTCCAGCGCAAAACCCAAATTTCACATTCGAGTAATGACAGAATCCAAAGTGACGATTGATGATGGAGGAGATCCTCCTGCGAGGAGCATAACACCTTTGTAGAGAAGAACCAGGAGGCATGTTGAGACGGCAAAAGCGCGCTTGGGCAAGATACCTCTATGTCGACTTGCATATGGGGACGAAGGAGCTTCTCTGTAACATATTGTAGCCATTTCAAGCATTCCCCGCATACAGTGGGCATCGTTTGTAAGAGTAGAGTAGGGGTGCGGCATTCCTGCATTTTCACACATAGCATTCACCGCATGTACATTAATCCACGGAAGATGACGGTAAGTCCACAACGAGCGCGGCGTGTCCGGGTAATTTTCTTGTACGCAGCAGCTCCGTCTCTCGTCCGTTCACGTGTCGGATCGCTTGGGAGTCGCTTGTACACAAGCTTTCAGCACATCGCAAGTCAGGCAACTGTGCAGGCTAAGGAGAAAGTGCGCACTAAAAGATCACCGGGGCACGGTGAAGCACACGGTATGATCGGCAAGCGAACGTCAACCTGGAGGCCCGCATGAATCACTCGGCAAGGAAAGTATTGCCGGCGGGGCCAACAAATGCAGGTTTGACAGCTCTCCCATGTATTTTGCTGCTCTTCTTCCTTCGTATCGTCAACTTCTGCTTGATTTCCATCTGTTTAACCACTTCTCTCCCTATTCGAACATGTCCGTCGCCAGCTCTGAACTCAGTCCGGTAAAACCAGCTTTGGATCGCGTCGCTTTAGTACGTTTACGCGCCTGATTTTGCGGGGAACCTACCGGAAATCAGCTAGCTGTCCCAGGTCTTTCGAATGCATGCATTCGTTCGGAGCATCGCTGACTGCTGCCTCTACGCTCGCCCTAGGTCACCGGAAGCTCCAGAGGTATCGGTAAAGCCATTGCCCTCCGCTTAGCCAGAGATGGTTTCGATGTAGTCATCAACGACATCGGCGCAAACAAAGAAGGAATAGATGCAGCTGTCAAAGAAGTCGAAGCGATAGGCCGAAAGAGTCACGGTATCGTCTGCGACGTAACTAGCTTCGACGATGTAAAGAAGATGATTGATGAAGTAGTCTCGAAAATGGGAAAGATTGATGTTTCAGTGAGTGGCGGCTCTGAATTTCCTATTCTACCATACTCAAGGCTGAGGAACCCTTTGTCAGGTCGCAAATGCTGGTATTGCCGCTGTCAAGGCAGTTCATGAATGCACAGGCGAAGATCTCAAGCGCATGATGGACGTCAATGTAGGTTTCGGATTCCGAAGATCTTCTCTTAAGTCCACATGCTAAGGTATTGCAATGCTGCAGCTACATGGTGTGATGAACTGCTATATCCACAGCGCCAATGCTATGATGAAAGCAGAGACCAAGGGCCGCATCATCGGGGCCGCTAGTATCGTAGCGTACAAGTCAGTCTTACCACAGAAAGATATACGTGCATCCGAGGGGAAGCTAAGGCATCACCTTGCGCTCCTGTAGGCCCTTCCCTCTTTTGACGCCATACTCCGCATCAAAGTGGGCCGTACGAGGATTCACCCAGGGCTGCGCCATGGAGTGGGGTGAGCATAGCTTGTTGTTCGATTCTGCTGCACTGGTACCGAATGGCTGACCTTTTTGCCTTGTTACCAGGTCGCTACGGTATTCGAGTTGTAAGTGGAAGGCTCGTGCGTGAACACGGAGTCGAACAGTTGATTGACCTTGCTTCTCTTTCCAGAACGCATACGCTCCGTGAGTTTGGAGATGTATCATCCAAAGCCCGATAGCTGAGTACTGATTCTGTACTTGCTTGACTTCTAGCGGTATTGTCGGTACGTCGACATCTTCACACGAAAGAAATGTCATCCTTGTAAGCTTCCGAGCTGACCAATTTTTGTATCTCCCAGCTACACCCATGTGGGACCTCATCGATTCGGAGTTGGGCAAGCTGGTGCGTCCTACTTCTATCGTTCCATAATAACCAGCTCGGACTAGCAATGCTGACCGTCCCCCTCTTTTTGTTTACGTTGTGCAGAATGGCTTGGGCAAAGGCGAGACTATGCATAAATACGTGCATGAGTTGACGGCTTTAGGTAGAACTTCCGAGCCAGAGGTGAGAAACCATCTTCCACCGTATATCCTCCTGCCACTTCATACATTTCAATGACTTATTTCGTCTCACTTGTGGTTTCACAGGATGTCGCTAAAGCCGTTTCTTTCCTTGTGAGTTTCTCGGGAAAAGCCTCTTAATTCGCATTTTGGCTATATCGCTACGCGAATGATGATTTGCCCCATACTGACATTCGGTCATGTCAGGCTTCCGATGATTCTGAGTTCATTACTGGGCAGACTGTATGTTGCCTTCTTTCCTCGGCCTTGAACATGCTTGTCCATAGCTGACTTGTTCGTCTTCTTGACTCTTTCCCCTTGTAGCTTCTCTGTGACGGTGGTATCCAGTACGGCTTTCCACCACTTCCACATAGCATAAGCCCGATCCCGGATGACCAAGCTGACAATTCTTGCCATTGTCTGCAGGTTCTGCTAAGGTGGAGAATAGATACGTCTTGCATCAAACCGGATTTATGTGGCCCAGGCTTAGCAGCGGATATCGTACTGCATAGATGCTCGCATAGAATGTGCTCCGGAGATCGAAGGCGTATAGTTGGTATGCAATACTACGGATCATGGATTGAAGAAACGAAATGTAGCAGAGCAGAATTTGACGGGAAAAACGGCAATATCACACTAGCAAGCCGCGATATTCACGTTTTGCCCTATATGCATGTCTTCTTTTGCCATTCTCTTGCTTAACAGTGCTGGAATCCGAATGATCATCGGCTAATGCAGGCCATTGAACTAGGAATCGATCCACGAAGTATTGCAGTATCTTCCCGCTCAGACTTAGATGTTTGACCCTTGCGAAGCTTTCTACGTAGATGATCTGAGGTGACTGAAGATTAAAGAGCTATGTATAACAACCTTCTGAGTATTTATGAAAAATGCCACAGATTGGAATGGAGCAGCTGGCTAGCTTACACGTGGTAGAAAAGCAGCGAGCACGATGGGAACACATGATCCTGGTCCGTTGAGAAGGATCAGATCGCATGTCCCATTGCTTGAATATAGAGATGGTAGAGTGAACATTGCTAAACAAGTCCATAAACTCCGTAGCGTGGTGAATGGCGCGGTGAGGAAAGATTGATGTACACGTCTAGCGCGGGGTATCTGTCTGACAGTCCATGTCTGCAGGCAGTAAGACAGACAGAGCTCGTCAGACCGTGAGTCCCCAATGGAACAGGGTGTGAGCACGATATACCCACCCCTTCTCCGTGCTGTTTCCCTCTTGACTTTACAGCTTCTAAATCTCTCGCTTTTGCCAAACTTAGATTATCTCCCGACGAAACGAGGTAAGTTCTATGAGTGTACTTCGCAAAGTCAAGACCGTAAAGAAGGCGCGTCATTTCACCGGTATGACCACCTGATCCTAGGAATGCTACGATTCGACATGTCTGCTTCTTCTTATTGCTTTGGTGTACGCTTTCGTTGTTCGCAGATGGATTAAGTCGTCGTCGCTTGCCTGCGTGGGTCTGCTTGATTACTTGTAGGAGACGAGCGACAGCGAGGAAAAAGACAAGAGGCGTAAGTATGAGGACGTAGATGTATGCTGGTCTGTCCATGATAGCTGCTGCTGTTATTGCATGTTAGCTGTAAGTACGTGCAGAAGTGTCGTGAAGAGTATGTAGGCTATTCTCGATCATCCTCGGAAAAGCGTCACGTTGCAGTTGCAGTGAAAGCATGCATGAATTGAAGCCGTCCAGACAAGCGATTGATGGAACATACATGCAAGCTGGCAATTGTATCTACCGATAGACGGCACATACAATGCACGGCATTCGAGTGTCCGCCTGACTTATTTTTCAGCCCTGCCAGCTTGCGACGGATCCACGACCACGCTGCCCGGCACAAGGTTGCCCCGACGAGCGGGAGAGTTGAGCACTGGAATGGGTGGCGGCCTTGATTCAAACTCCGCAAGCACGGTGGAGAGTTCCTTGATTTTGGCAGTCATCAGGTTCATAAGCTCTCTCTTTGCTTGCTTGCTTTCTTGTCTTTGCTTCATCACCATCCACTGTTCTTCCAAAGCTCTCACCCTCTAAACTTCCCTTCATACAATCATGCCTCCAATTCAAATTCCTTCAAAGCCCGTAGATGTCGTGGTCATCGGAGGTGAGACTTACTCCCACTCCTCTTTCATAGTATATACTCCCCATGCTGATGGACATGCTCTTTCTTTTTGTTGCTCTTTCCCTGCAGCCGGCCCCGCTGGTATGATGGCCAGCTTGTGCTGCAATACTTACGGCCTCAAAGTACTCCACATCGATGAGCGTGATTCAATCACTACAGCTGGTCGTGCTGATGGTATTCAGCCTCGTACTCTCGAGGTCAGTCTCTACTACTATATCGCTTATTCCCCAAGAATCTGTCTGACAGTGAAATTCCATTGTTACCTTCACTAATTGATCTGCTCGCCACCCCCGCAATTGCTACGAAAAACCTCTACACTATGCTACTATGCAACCACAATTTTGTGACATGCACAGGTCCTACGAAACATTGGAGGTGTCAACCCAGACAGCCAGCAGCGAATGGACTTCAAGCACGGAAAGAATGCTAAATTCGCTGGTCCCGGTCCAGCCAAGACTATGATCAACCAGGGTGTTCGAGTATACGAAGTAGCTTTCTGGGTAAGTTGGAACATCAGTAGCCAGCTCCAGAAAGTCATAGCCTAATTGTGCCGTTGCTACAGGATCCCACCGAGACTTCGCAACTCGCTAGAACAAGCCGAGCTGCTTCATGCCCTGATTTCGTCGATGTCGTCGATAACTACACACTTCTCCTCCACCAAGGTCTTATTGAGAGCGCTTTCCTACAAGAAATTGAGAATGTGAGCACGACAATCGTCTCTGCTTCATGCTTTAACCGATCTGACAGCCTTTTCCCCACCTTCTCAGCGCCGACAATACCTCACTACTGAAGAAACGATCCCAGCACCACAAGGAGGTGTCTTCCGCAACATTGGTTTCGTGTCATGCAAAACTCATCCCGAATCATACGATGATCTAGCCAAGACACACCCAGTCGAAGTTGTCCTTGAGAATGTCAACACTCATCAACAATGGACTGTTCGCACAAAGTACCTCTTCGGATGCGATGGTGCAAGATCTAAAGTTAGAAAGTGCATCGCTGGTGGTGGTGAAGGTGATGGTGAATGGAAGGGAAAGATCACCATGCAGGGTGAAGCTACCGATATCATCTGGGTGAGTCCGCTTTCCCGCTGGAGACTCGGCATAGAGGACTATAAGCTGACATAGACGGACTTGTGCAGGGTGTCATGGACGCACGAGTCAAGACCACCTTCCCAGATATCAAGTATAAGTGCTTGATCCACTCCAAAGACGCAGGCAGTATCATGGTTATTCCACGCGAAGCCGGTCTATGCCGATTCTACGTCCAACTCCAAGCAGGAGCTGACCGATCCAAGCAAACTCAAGATATCTGCATCGACACCGCAAAGAAGATCTTCGCTCCTTATGATCTCGAATTCGGTTATGTAGATTGGTTCTCTGTCTATCAAATTGGTCAACGTATCGCTTCGAACTACACTCTTGATGAGAGAGTCTTCCTCGGTGGTGATGCTACACATACTCACTCACCTAAAGCCGGTCAGGGTATGAACATTTCTGTAAGTACACTCATGCGGTCTCTAAGATTCAGAGCATCCCCTGACAAAAGCTTGTACCACTGCAGATGCTTGACATGTACACACTAGCATGGAAGATCAACCTCGTCGAGAAGGGAGTCGGCAAGCGCGATATCATCCTACCTACATACGAGCAAGAGCGTCGTTCAGTAGCACAAGAGCTCCTCCGCTTCGATGCTGAATACTCGAGACTCTTCAGTGGACGAAGCCCACAATCCGATCAATTGACAGCAGATGTCAAAGCAGCTTCCAAAGCAGCTAACGCAGTAGACGCAGAACGATTCATCGCTACCTTCAAGAAGAACGCTTTCTTCACTTCGGGATGTGGTGCTATCTACTTTGCAAACGTCTTCAATGCCCTACCTGATAGTGACATCGTCAAGAAGAGCAAGTATGGAAAAGCTTTCAACCCTCAGGGATGCAAACTTATTGCCGGTCAGCGATTGTTGCCTGGTAAGGCCATTAGATGCGAGGATGCCAACCAGATCCGAATCCAACAAGAGTGAGTCATGCCTGCATCGCCAAGTCACCCAAAGCTTAATCACTGATTCATCTGTCTTCTTGCAGAGTCAGAATGAATGGTGCCTTCCGCATCCATGTCCTAGCTGGCAAGCTAGAATCGACAAAGTCACAGCTTAAGGCATTCGGACAATACGTCGACAGCTCAGACTCCTTCTACAACCGACACCGCCCATCAAAGGGTGTCTACTCTTCCATCGTTGACGGCCTCGCTAACGGTGACGAAGCCAACACTACCACCCTGTCAACTCACCAAGCCAATCCATTCTTCACTTTCCTCACCATTGTCTCCACGCACTACTACAACTGGGAAGTGACAGACCTACCATCTCCCTTCCCTCAATACAGAAGTCAAGTCTATTCAGACTCACTGTTTGACAGAAGAGTAGCGGAAGCAGGAACCAACGGACCTCTGCACAAGAAGTATGGTATCGATGAGGACAAAGGTGCTATCATCGTAGTCAGACCAGATGGATACGTTGGTGCCGTCGTCTCGCTCAACGAGGAGGGCTGGCTAGCTCTAGCAGACTATTTCGAAACCTTCATGGTCAAGTCCGGTCCTAAGGCCAGCTTGTGAAGTGTCAAGTGAAAGATAGTTTTGTAGCTGCTTGGTCGTATCATATTCTTAGTCTTGTCACCGGTTCGTGGCTTTTCAGTAGCAGTTTTAATTCAGTCACGTATATAGCCATGCATGTTGACTAGCTTCCAGGGACTCAATTCTGTAATAATTAGCATCATGGGAATGTCAGAAATATGTTCCTTCACACCGGTCATTCACTTTGCTTGGTTGCCCTAGCTTTGTTCGTATCTGCTCACTTTCATTTTGAAATCCCTCGTTTTGGCATGCAAGACAGCGAGAAGTTCGCACATGCAATAAAGCAGGAAAGAGGACCTGAGCGAGGACCTGCGTAATGCGTATACCGTCAGCGAAAGTTATCCACTACACTAGTAGGACAGGAAATTCGGTGAGTGCGAAATGGTGGCCGTAAGCCCATGTCACTGCAACTCGGTCATTTGCTGTTATTAATTGATTGCATGCACTGAAATAAGTAAGAAATACAGAACAGAGCCTTTGAGATGTGACTGAAGCTCGCTACATATCCCCATCATCATACTTCCAACAACTGCATTAGACCTCAGGATGGTATGTAGATTAACCGAAGAGGCGCTTCTCGTAATTGGCGATGCCGTGAACGTTTCCTTCCAATTGACTGTGAAGAGATTCGAAAGTCAGTCAGTGCCCGGCCGGAAGGATTGGAGATGTAAAGGATCAGAAGTGAAAACTCACGCAGAAGCAGTTCTCAACTCGAATCGAAGCTTGCCGGAATCAGCTTCCGATCTAAGCTGGTACAAGCTCTTGATACCCATATCTTGTAGAGAGTGCTGAAGAGCGGTATAAAGGTAAGGAACGAATACCTTGAGTGACCCTTTATCTTGCACAGCACCGGTGACACCTTGAGCAACTCTAACAGCGTCACTCTCACTGAAATATCTTGAAGTAGCAGCATTATCAACTTCTGAATCTTTAGTAGTTGCCGTCTTCTTGTTCTTTCCAACTTTTTGATGTTCCATAGCATCGATACTTCCCATTCCTCTGTACTTTTTCAATCTTTTGCCTTCGTGATAGAAGAATTCACCTGGTGATTCTGTTGTTCCTGCTAGTAATGATCCCATCATTACTGCTCCAGCACCTAGTGTCAAAGCTTTGGCGATATGTCCAACATTGCTGATACCGCCATCCGCAACTACTGGAACACCGAACTTGTTGGCGAACTCAGCAACGGCATAGACTGCTGTACCTTGCGGTCGTCCTACAGCTGTTACTTCCTGAGTAATGCAGATAGATCCGGATCCCATACCGACTCTTAGACCATCTGCGCCAGCTACAATCAGCTCAGCAGCTTGTTCGCGCGTTACTACATTTCCAGCAATAACTTCAATATTAGGAAAAGCCTTCTTGATCCATTTGATCATGTCGATTTGATAGCTTGAGTTTCCTTGAGACGAATCCAAGATGACGATATCGAGGCCTGCTTCAACCAGTAGAGCGAGACGTTCGCGATCTGGCTCTCTCGTTCCGATAGCAGCAGCGCAGAACAGTTGCTTGGAATCAGGCTTCTTTGAAGCTAGAGGGTAGTCTTTGTTCTTGAGCAGATCAGATCGGGCAAGTAGGGAAGAAAGGCGGCCTTCGGCATCGACGATGGGAAGCTTGCCCTTCTTGGAGTCTCGGAGGACAGTGTTGGCTTCTTCAAGCGTGATGCCTTGTCGTGCGACGACGAGGTCTGGGTGCTTGACCATGATGGAATCGAGGAGAGTGTCGGAGGATCGGAATTGGACATCACGAGCAGTGACGATACCGAGGAGCTTGCCATATAGCTTGCCGGTGTCTAATATAGAAATAAGAGGGAAAGAAGCACGGTTAGCGGAATGATGCTGAGGACGGGAGAGATAATGATAATTGTGCAAGGAGGAAAGGAAAGAGTGGTTGTATGGTAGATGGTTATCAGGTAAAATAATTGATCAATAAAATACGTATCCCCATGAGCATTACACTCTATTCGGTAGAACGAAGGTTAAATATTAAGTTTTCTCATCGTTTAGAATGACTGGGTGAAGGAACTGCTTGTCGGAGAAGTAGATGAAGGAATGGATGATAGGGCTGGAGAGTCGCAGGGATGGAAGAGGAAGAGGAGGGAGGTGACGGGAGATAGCTACGCACCAGTGATTGGAATACCAGAATAGCCATGGGTAGCTTTGATATCCAAGACATCCTGAACTGTGTCATCAGGTTTCAAGCAGACAGGGTCTGTGATGAATCCATTCTCGTATTTCTTGACTTTGCGGACCATCTCAGCTTGCATTGATGGGGACATGTTGTGGTGGATGACACCGAGACCTCCTAGGAGCTACGTAAACAGATGGGCTCAGAGAGATGTCTTATCGAATTAAGACACGCTGATTCAGACAAACTCACAGCCATTGCGATGGCAGTCTCTGTCTCGGTGACTGTGTCCATGGGAGAAGACAAGAAGGGAGTCTTGAGAGTTACATTACGAGTAATCTTGCTCTCTAGTGACACCTGACTAGCAGGGAAGTCGATGTGTCCACTGTGCAGATACCAGACCATGCATGTAAGCAGGTTTTTTTTTAACATGATCGAAAGGCAGAGAAAAAGAGATACTCACGGAAGAGCTAGGAAATCGTTGTAAGTGAGACCACCGTGCTTGGAGCTGTCCATGAGCTCTTGGAGTGATAGACCATCTCCATGGGGGTAGGTGCTCAAGTGCTCAAGGGCAGTCTTTGGGTCGAGGTACGCAGCACCGTTTTGACGCGTGTTTCCTTCTAGGATGACCATCTTGCTGAATCGAGGATCAGAGGGGAGAGTTAATGCACAGCTTTTGGTTCTAACGAAAGAGTTGAAGTGTGATTGAGATGAGGTGGATGGGGTGGGTCTAACTTGTCAAGTCGATGTTGACCTTCGAGTTTCCAGGAAAGAAAGAAGCAAACTGGAAAAAGCAAGCTGATTTTGCTATCGCAAAGCTGAAAAGGTTTGCGGGTTGGTAGGGCGGATGGACCGATATCATAGATAGCAGCCAAGATTAGAATACATATGGTCAAGCGAGCAATGAGTATGTTCTATGGCTGTGTATCCGGTAGAAGCTTCTATGCAATTATCGACATGCTTTCAATCATGCTTCGGCGATACATGTGCTTCCTAGGAACGCGTCCATAAGCAGCCCTGTCACGGTACGAAACACCACGAAAGCACTGATGTCGTTCGCAGCCGTTCGGTAGTCAAATACTGAAGCAATGCCAACTGTCCATCCAAGCTGTTTCATGTCGAGTCGGTCAATGCTAATGTCATGCTGTTTTTTGGGGCTTTACGTTACAGAAGCGGGCAGCTTGAGGATGATCGGACTTCGTGAAGGCTCCACGGACTGCATACTCATCTTATCTTTTCAGCGCCGACTCAAACCAACCAAGCTTCAAAAGATATACGGCATTCGAGATGTCGTACTATCAGAACGACTCTCCCGGTGGATACGGGGGAGGCTACAACGGCGGTGGTGGAGGCGGAGGCAACCGCAAGAGAGGTCGAGATTTCGATGATGAAGGTGGCAGCAATGCAGGATACGGCGGCGGTGGTGGTGGTGGACGTCGACAGCAGCGTCGCTTCAACGACTATGACCAGCCTATAGCGCCCTATGGAGGGCGAGACTACTCCGACATGGGTGGAAGAGGTGGATATCACCGTGGAGGAGGAGGCAGAAGAGGCAGAGGTGGTGGAGCAAGACATTACAATAACGACAGAGACCATGCTTTCCAAGCTCTTCTCAGTGCAGGAGAAAAGTACTCCATCGACCTTTGGAGGTTGGGAGATGTCATTCCTGATGCTAAAGTCGACGAAGCGAGTAGATTCACTTCTACCTCAAAAGAAGACTTGCAAGGATTAGCGGATGAAACAAAAGATTTATGGGCTAAAGGGTCAAAAGAAGATGTATTGAGAGCATTCAGAATTGCGTATGTCATCACTGCTTCCTCCCCTGCTTGTGTCTTTGCTGATGCTCCGTATCCTGTTCGATTCGACAATCCATAGCATCGCTGAATGCCCTCATAAACTACCTTATTTCGCAACTATCCTCTCCCTACTAGCAAACGAAGCATTCACACCACCACCAGCACGTATTCCAGCCAAGCCGCTGGTTACGATCACAAATCCAGCTGCTGTTTCTTCTACCGGTACCGCTACAAACGGAGATGATGCTGAAATGCAAGCAGCTGCTGCTTCAGCACCGAGCACACCTGCCACTCCTCAGAGCATCAATATCGGTCTGGAAATCGTCAAAGATCTAGTCAAGGTCTTCCAGAATCATCTTGATGCTAGACGGTGGAGAAGTGTTCGCTTTTGCGTAAGTCCTGACCTTCAAGCTTGCAGATGCAACCATTGCCAATACAATGACTGATCTCTTGTGCTTCAAACCTGCAGCTACACATGTTCGCAAACCTAGCAACACTCCCCAAACCACTCATCTCAATCTCCTCACTCCTATCGTTACTCAATCAATCTTTCATCTTCGTATTAGAGAATGAATTCTCCCTAAGAGCAGAAAGAGGGGATGAATTAGTTCGTGTCGTCTTGGAGACTTTATTGCGTATTCCAAGTGAATATCTGCAAGGTCAGAATGAAACACTCGATGCTATTAGAAATGGTTTGGGCAACTATATGGGTAGTCGAAGCTTGGATTTGGCTTTCTTGGGTGATAAGATCAATGAATCGCAGTGGATTGATGTAAGTTCGCCTTTGTTCCAATACAGGCGCGGTTTACAAGGCGCATGATGTCGATGGGTGCTGACTTACTTCCGTTTGACAGCCTCTTCAGCAACTGTATGAAGCTTTCACGACTTCAACAGGTGAAGCCCTCTCTACTCTTCCAAGACCATACGAGCAATTCCCGAATCTCACAGCAGGCAGCGACTCCGCCCTCAAGTCAGAAGAAGGCACCAACGGAGAGGCCGCGGAAGCACAAAAACCATATAACCCCGAAGCGTTCAATCTGCCGGTCATCTCATTGCCCATCGATACAGATGAAGATACAGTACCTGCATCTGCTAAATTACCAGGCTCAGCTAGAGCTGTAAACGCCCCTGCTACTGCACCTGGTGAAAGTGATGACTGGGCTAGAGAACCAATTGGATACTCGGGCGTAAGAGCGGGACTTGCTTTCTTTGTTGACGAGGTGAGTCTCCGTTTTTTGTTCTGCTTCATAGTCTCAACTTCGTGCGCGGGAAGCTGATGGAATGTGATCCTTTATGCAGACCGTCCCATCGAGAAATTCATACGAAGGACTATACCTACGTCAGCTTATGGTCGATATCTTGAACGTCTACGAGGTCAACCGCAAAGACTGCGCTCGTATCCTGCTGAATGATGTGCCCAAATGGCTACCTGAAGGTGTATTCAAACCATCCGCCAAGCCAGCAAATGCAGAGCCCACAACCGCCGACGAAATGACAACCGAATCACAAAGTCCCGTCATCAAGGAGAACACATTGATGGATGTCATCCTATCACAGATGCTTTCAACGCCAAACTCAGTTCAAAGATCTATCTACTACTACTCCTTAATTACGGAACTGTGCAAATTGTCACCCTCAACTGTGGCGCCTGCTCTTGGTAAATGCATAAGAAAGCTTTATGCTGGTCTGGGTTTATCGGATGAAGAGGCTGGAAAGGACGTTATCGTGCTTGGCCCGGAGGGAATCAGAAGATACTCGGATTGGATGGCTACTCATTTGAGTAACTTCGGCTTCCATTGGAGATGGCCTGAATGGTGAGTCGCACAGTCCTTGATCAGATCGCTCTGCAGGGTGAAGCTTACTGACATTCAAATGCGCTAATCTAGGCAAGGAGATCTTTCCTTACCTGCAAACCACCCCAAGAAAGTCTTCATCGCCCGCGTACTGGACTTGGAGACCCGTCTCTCATATCACGAACGAATCAAGAGTACCCTGCCAGAAGAGTACCTTTCTTCATCAGCAGGCGTCTTCCCCTCCGAGGCACCAGCGCCGGATTTTACTTACGAGGCCGAAGGACCCTCGCCGTATCAGTCTGCCGCTAGCGATGTTCTCGGCTTGATGAGAAGCAAAGCAACATCCGGCGAAATCAAGGAGCTTCTTGAGAAGTTGAAGGCTGATTTCGTAGCTGGTGAAGTTGGTGATGAGCCTATAGATGAAGAAGCAGCTGAGAGGAGAGCAAGAGATATTCTCTTCCAATGCATTCTTGTCATCGGTTCAAGATCCTTCTCTCATTACCTGAACGTACTAGAGAGGTATATAGTCATTCTTCGAGAATCGACAAATTCAGCTGCGGCTAGAAGCGCTCTACTTAGATCTGCTTCGAGATTCTGGTCCTCAAATACTCTATTCCGACATATTGTCTTTGATAAACTTCTTCAGTACCGTATTGTCGATCCTATCGATGTCGTTAATTTCGTCTTTGAAGGTGAAGAGCTAGTGCTAGACGGTGAGATCACACCAAGAGACTGGTCGGATCTAAGCATCTGGGATCTGTTCAAGATGACACTCGAAAAGGTCCAAAACCGTGTCCTGGCCGTCACTTTGCGCTTGGAGAACTTGAGGAAACGGGAAGAAAACAGGATGGACACTGAAAGAGCAGCTGCTGGTGAGATGAAGACGGATGAGAATGATGATGGAACTAGAGCAGAAGGCGACGGAGAGGCAAAGATCACCGACGAACAAGCTGCTATTGAAGTCGCCAATGTCGAAAAGCAAGTCGAAGCTGTCAAGAAGGAACAGGAATCTCTGTTTGTTGACGTTGTCAGGAGGTGGCAGGAGACCTTGACGGCTGTAGAAGGTGGCGAAGATGCTTGGTCTGCTTGGTTCGCGAATGGATGGTTCAATGAGTTCTGCCGAGCGGTGCGTGCAATGTCATTGAAATCTATACTACGGTCCGAAGCTGACTCCGCTGCAACTATTCCACAGTTCGCTGGCGACCTTACAAGACAGCTAGATGCACTTGCCCACGTCGAATTACCCACAGAGGGAGCAGTATATCAAGGATTGGCAGCGGCACAAAGATGGATTGAATTCGTATAGATGCCAAAACAAAAGAGAAATAGTCCATGTGATCAATGTATCATCATTACTACCAAAATTGCAATGGGAATGCAAACTTATCTTTTGCTACATATAGACTAGTCGTACAAAGACTACTGCTGACTAGATCGCGGGGTTTTGAAATTCGCGAATTTTAAGAGACCCTGCTGCCCTTTCCAGCTAAACAGGCAGGACAGCTGATAGGCAGACTAGACCTGCTTTTGAGTTGACTAGCGAAAAGGATTTTGGCTGCAAGGTCCCGCTCTTGATCAAAGCGAGGCAGACCTTTGTCGCCGGAGATGGTGAGAGCACCCGCCAGGAGTGGGTTCAAGAAGTGCTGCGGCCGGCTTGGAAGGTCTACGTCTGGTAGTGCACAGCTAATGTGGAAAATATGGCGACAAAGGAAGATAATTGACGTTGCTTCAGCTGTGGTCGCGCTTGCTGGCGTGGATGTACTTGATTGCGAAGGTAGGAATGCAGGTTTGCGGCACTTGTAGCACATCGTCGTATCGATAGAACCCAGACTAGCATTTGTCTGCCCGTCGTACAGCTGCAGTGTCAGACTTCGACAGTCCGCATTGAGGATTGTCTTACAGCCTTCAATGAGCGAGATCTGGATATTGAAATCTTGTAAGATCTTGATAATAGCTGGCTTCAAGCCTGGAATTTCGAGACCATTCTTGATTCTCCGAATTAGTCGGATTGGGTCCACTTCGGGTCCCACATTTTCCAGTAAACCGCGAATGAAAGCTAAAATTGATACTTCAGCTTTGCTCTCGCCCAGCGTTCGGTAGAGGCGTGACTCACTTGGTTTACTCTCAGCGTATTTCAGCAAGTCTTCCCACAGATCAGCATCGTTTTGCTCCTTCGCGAAATCGATAGCCTGTAGCAAACTCAGCAACTGCATCATGTGTCAGAAGGGAGGACATCTCACCCTCTGTACATCACCGAGTCTCTCGATGATAAGCATGAGTGCTTGCTTGTTGTTGCCCATGCGACCCAAAAGGAAGACCATTTCTGGCACGTAGTCTCGCTTCTTGCAAATGTCGTAGGCTCTTTCAAGATTATATGAAGTACTTGCTCGCAGGCAGTCCAGCAGGCGCGCGTAATCATACTCCGCGTACAGGTCAACAAGGTCATCGCTGTATTCGAATGCTGAATGCGGATCCTTGAGAGCGAGGGCATCAAGATACATATAGAGATAGTACCTGTTGCTATTCAGCTGAGAGACAACTCTCGAGATCTGCCAGACATGGGGAGATCAGTGGCGAAGCCTGCACCATGGCGTCGATACTTACAGGTATTGACTGGGTATGATCGACCAGGAGCTCGATAGCCTCTCCATGCTTGTTATCCAGGTCGGCCGCGCCATGCTTGGCATCGCGTTCCGTACCGTTACTTTTGTCGGCACGACGCTTCATATCCTGCTGAAAATCAACCAGTAATAAGGCTTGATCATTAACGTCCGCGAACAGGTTATTTTGTCGAATTAAATCGAATACACCAGGCTTGCGCAAGCGGAGATAGTAAGGCAATGCACGGCCAGGTTGTCGATTTGTTGTATAGATCTCCACCAGACACTCCATGAGGACGTTCGTGGTGTCTGACGTCTTCTCCGCCTGATCCAGAGCGCTCTTGATGGCATTGATGACAGCTTGTGACTCGTATAGATCGGAGGACCATGTCTTGAGCATCTGTAAAAGGGTCTGAAAAGCCACAAATGCTCAGTCGGGACAGACTTGATAGGCAGTGAGCAGGCTCACGGGAGGGTTACTGCCCAGAAAGTGAGCAAGGACCATCTCGTAGACGATGTGATCAAGCTTAGGACTCGATGTCGGAATATGCGGAATGATGGTCTTATGGACGGGAACGAGTAAGCAGTGAGTAATGCTATCATGAGCGTGAGCAGCCACAAACTCACTTCGATCTGTCCTTGCTGCACATAACGGAATATCCAGTCTTCCCAAGCTTTGCTATCCTGTCCAAGCGTTTTGGACATGTTTCGAGCGGCAGCCGCATACTCTCCCTCGGCGAAAAGATACTCTAGATACTTCAGACCTATCTCTTGCACACTGAAGCCGTTCCGATCTGTACCATTCTTGGTAATCACACCTTTGAGGCCTTCCTTCTCTGCAACTCGCAGCGCCTCCTCGTAACGCTTCCTTTCGCAAAGCCATGCGATATGATCCCAAACATCCCGCTTCTTGACTTCTATCAGATCTGTCGGACTAGTAGCGAAGTAGCTAGCTAATGGCGAAGTCGATGAGTATGACGCTACTATTCGATAGTCGCGACACTGATATTTCTCGAACTGAGATATGCCTAGGATGTCGGAAGACAGTTCTTCTCCCGACTCCACGTCGATTATACGAAGCTCTGGCGGGTGTGATGGCTTTGCGAAAGTTTGGTACGCCTCTTCGTCGGCATCTTCTTCTGTTATATACGAGAAGATGATGTATGCGCTCGTGTCGGAGTGCGTTTGCTGTACTTGCGCATTTGAGACAGCGGATGAGGGGGCGACGCTGAACTCGTCTAGTGCGACGAAAGGCACGATCCCGGCTATCATGCAGTCAAGCTTCAGGACATTTGTGACCTCGGCATATGTGGGTTGATATGCTGGAGACGATCCAGTTCCGATAGTAGGCATGTATGAGCCCATGCCGGCAAGCGGGTTACCCATTGCAGGTAAACCAGACTTGCCAGATTTCCCAGACTTGACGCTATCGCTGGAAGCTTTGAGGAGTTCTTTTTCCTTCTCCTCCTGCTGTTTCCGAAACCTGTCTTGTTGCCATTTCCTATCGCGTATATCTACAGTCCGTATAAAGTCTGCCCAGCCTACTAGAAGACGAGTATCGGTCTGCCAGAGAAGGTAGCATGGATACAAATCGGCTCTTGGTGAGCTTTCAGGTCGAGGTATCGATGCTATCCGTGTTGATGTGTGCGTGTCGTATATCCGCACGCCATTATCGTTCGCCCATGCAATATAGTTCCGCCGCCACTGGGTCGACCATATCGGTCCCTCACCAGAATGGAGGACGACATCCTTCGGTCCCAGCCATCCTTTCTCGTGAAGCGTTAGGTTGCCTGCCATTCCTCCGCTGACGAATTGCCGCGTACTGCGCGACGCGTAAGAAGGCTCGAGAGCCAGACACCGTAACGGACGACCCAGGTCGAAAGCTTGTGCGTCATTGGTTGGCAAGTGATAGATGATGACCTTGCCTGTATCAGAATATCAGCAGAGGAAATGAAGCTGTAATGGACTGAAATAAGCTCGCTCACCGTCCATGGAAGCTGTCCCTATGAACTGACTCTCTTCGTCGATCACGATATCCATGATACCCGCAGTATGAGCTCGGTATTTCTTGACGACATAGTCTCCTTCCAGCTCCACTAGCGTAGGCTTCTCTTCTGCGGCTCTTCCTTTGCCCTTGCTCGGTGATGCTGATTCTGCTGCTGTCGCTGCTGCTCTTGGGAAGCCAGGTCGGCTGAATATGGTAACCAAGCCATTGTGGCTGCCTAGCACAAGGTACCGCTCGCTGACCGTCAGACAAGAGCATGTATCCTTCTGGAACAGATCATTGACTGCTTGGGAATGTATGCGGTTATATCGCAGAGTAGGCTCTTCGTCTTCATCATCGTCTTCGTCTCCGCTGTCGCTATTACTGGCATTGTTTGACGGTGATGCAGCGCTGCCACTCCCGCTGGCTTTGCTCGACATAGGTAGCTCGGCATCATGCACCATTGCCCCTCCATTCGCGTCCTGAGGTTGTGATGCTTCTGCCTCGGCGCTGTGGTCGATTGAAGTCCGGCTTCGTGCGCTAGGAGGCCTTGACGTCGTCGCAGGAAGGTCGCCATGCCCAACGGCTGGGGGATTCGATGCTAGCTCTTCGGTCTCAGGTTGTATTTCGGAACTTGCATCAATGGGCGGAGACTGCTTCTGAGACGCTGTGCCATTGCTGGTCTGCCCGTTGTTCCGCTTCTTTCGACGGGCCATAGATTGTCGACAGGTCGGAAGGTCATAAAGAGCACGCGATCACCTCAGTTCGCGAAAGATGTACGTTACGAGCAGCATACGGGAGAAGCTCAAGTAAGCACTCGCAGTTGTGTCGGGATCATGGTCTGACAGATACCGAAACAAACAGCGAGCTACCTTGCTTTAGGACCCAGCTGAATAAAAAGCCTAGAGGGTCGAGCATTTCACATGAGTTGCCACCGTCACGGCGCGCCGCAATGCAAGGCTAAGCCCTTCCTTCTGACTGTGATTTGAATTGGAATTTCACAGCACAACAAACAGGGGAAAAGGCGAAATGAATTCATTGAAGAGAGAAGATGTGAATATGAAGGTGAAGACATGGCAGAATGCGATAGAAATGTTGGGTAGGTAGATGTAGAAGCTTACTTCCTCTGCACTGAAGTTGACTGAGATCAACTAGCTAGTATGCTAAGCAAATCAAGGCATTGACCTGAATTGCCAGTGGTAACCCTCCGGTGCCTTGAGATAGCCTACACCATTCAATAGTTCTGTATCCCGACTTCTGCCTGCCGACGTCTGTGCACTTGCATTGGGCAGTAAGCATATGTACTTTACGATGTACTTCTGACCTGCGCTGTGTTTTCCGACGTCCCCGGCTGCTAATGCCTGCAAATGACACTTATCGTGAGACTGCAACTCAAGGACATACGCAATGGGAGACCGAACAGAAGGAAGAGTGAGCATAGCATAGGCGGTCCCAGTAAACCCAGTGAGCGAGCTGTCCGGTGGAGCTTCTTCTACACCGCGCGGAACTTCCGCCAAGCCGCTTATTCCCGCTACTTTACGGGCGCTTGATGTGTTTAGAAGGACTACTCTGTTCGGGAATTTGTATTTGTTCATCGCAATGTATTCGATGTCGGCTGCCTGAGGGACTTGGAAGCAGTTAATGCGAGTACGGGAAGTGCTCTGAGAAATGTTCAGTGTAGAAAGTAAAGAGGATTAAACAACTTAGAGAGCGATATTTGTACCTCGCTGACCGCACTATCACATTGTATGCTCTCGCTGTGCAAGTATCTTGGTTTCGAATATACATTGCAGTGCAAGCTGTGTCCAGAGACGACCGGTGTTGGGGCTTATAGTGATACATTCACCAGTCATTTGCTCCAGATTCATTCGATGGTGAAGGCTAAAGGAGGTGGGCGATACTTCGGTCATTGAATCCGCTGCTATATTGCAAGGCTGTTCGGTTTCATGACCGAGCTTCGAAGCATTCGGCAGTGTTGTGACCGAGTACAGGATTGCCAGCTCGACTTGCTGAGGCGGTCGGCGATTCATGGGCGTCTGACGTATTTTTGGTGAGCAAGCCTCTTTCACGTCAGTCTGGGGCGACAAACAACCCTCTGCCACACTCGGTCACAGCCTCTTGGCGAACACTGTGCGATGGAAAGGGGCATGGAGGGTGTTCGCTTGAATTCTATAGCAAACCTGACCACCATCAACGTGAGCTGATCATCAATGCGTGCTCGGCCTGTCCGGATATGTTTGCGATAGCATTCGTGAGCATTGCTGTTGCTGCTAGAAGCAGCGCCGGAATTGCTGGTGGTGTGACAACAACTGTGACTGAATGACTGCTGAAAATTGACTGGTGTATGCTGCGTTGCTGCTGTTAGCTCATATCCCTGGATTCGTAGACAACCGATGTTTGTTCAGCGAGGTCTCTTCACGCTCGGCAAATTGTGGTGACTCACATAGCTTGCTCCCCCATGTAATGATGCACTTCCCCATCGTTCGATCCCCGTCTTTTCCTCTGAGCATGAAGATTCCGCTCCTGCAGATCTTCGTCGCCGTCTTCATTGTCGTCATCATCTGCAGCGGCACCCCGTTTCCTCCGAGCAGCTGCATTCCCATGCCCGCTTAGACATTCCTCTGCCGTGCCGTTGGCTTGCAATTGCTTCGCGTGCTGGGTCATGGCCAGACTTGCTTCATGTATATCTTCGAAAGCGTCTATCTGACGCTGGAAGTTCAAATTTGGGGAAGCGCAGAATCGTCTTGCTTGTACGTGGAGATAAGCTTCTTCGTGTGACACGTTGAAAGTCATCATGAGATAAGCTATCGCTAAGGCCGGCGAACGAGAGATGCCGTCCCCGCAGTGGATGAGCACTCGTCCTCCTGCTTGTAAGGCTTCGTCGATGAATTGGCGGACTCTGCGGGAATTAGGACACTGTTAAGTTCGAAGGCAAGATGAATAGGCTAGTTAAGAACTACGTACTGCGGGAATATGCGAATGACGTTCTGATCTGCCGCGTCCCTCACTTCCAATGCCAGGTAGGTGAAATGCTCTGGAAATCTGGGTTTGACGAAGATTTTCTCTCGATTGTCATAAACGCATACTATATGAGTGATTCCTAGTTTCTGTAAGGGCTCTAGTAAGCGACTTGATTGGTATGGTCCCACATAGAGACCCGGTATAATTTGCTGCGCTTCGCGACGCATCTCGTACTTCCAATCGCCAACGGGATCGCCGCTTTCGCGTGGTATTTTGGGTTCTTTTGGCTTGAAGGGTAGTGACCATGTCTCATCTATGGAAGCGTATCAGCTGGACTCGGGGGATTTACTAGCTGTACCACATACCTTCGTAGCTTCTAGAGAGATCAGGTCCAAATGTAGGATCTAATGCCAGGACTGAGGCAGGATCTGATTCACTGTCTCCAATAAAGCCCGCAGATATAGTAGCATTACTTGTGCTGGCAGTCATGCCTCCATTTTGGCTGCCCGCAGGCTGGCTCATACTCATTTGACTGCCTTGACTGGTCATTCCGCTGAAGGACGCTCCAGAATCCAAGTCCAACAGACTTGCGCCAGCGGGAGACGAGTTGACAGTATCCATGATGGACTGGCGAGAGAGGGGGCTGCTATGTTGTCATTATTGTCTGTGTAGCTAGGTATTGGAAAGAGGTTGCGATTCTGGAAGCTGGACGTGTATAGACGTGATCGAGAAAATGCAACTGGCACTGTTCCTCCTGGTTTGCATCTAGGCTTTTTGCCTCACACTTTCACAAATTGGAAGTATGAGTAACTCAGCTGATGATGACATGTACGTCGCAACCAGGCAGCTCCGCCCGGCCAGTCAAAGCTGATTTTCCCAGCTGCAAAGCCCCGAACTTGTCGACATTGCACAGGACGATCATTCAGCTCAAAGACTCGATGTCAACGAGGACGAACCCCCAGAATTAGTGCCTGTTGCTTCTTCATCGACGTTGTCAGACGGAGAGGAGGAAGTTGAGCCATGTCCTATTACCCTCCTGACTGGCTTTCTCGGTTCTGGCAAGACAACCTTGCTCAAGTTAGTAAAGCTTATGCTGATTGACATCCCGACGAGATCTGTGGTTGATTTTAGTCTCACCCTATAATTTGTTACACGTACACAGCTATATTCTTACGGAACAGCATGACCGCAAGATTGCTGTTATCATGAACGAGTTCGGTGATTCTGCTGGAATCGAATGTGAATGCCTTCGACTTTCAGTTGATACCGTAACTTCCTGACGTTCATCTCATATATGCTTTACAGCGAAAGCCTTGTCTGTATCTGACCCCGACAACGATGGGACGCTATATGAGGAAATGCTAGAATTGAACGTAGGTACAGTCACAATATGCCGGTTCATCGCACTTTCTGATACTCACTTCGTCGACAGAATGGATGTATATGCTGCACAGTGAAGGACAACGGGGTGAAGGCTATCGAAGCATTGATGCAGAAACGGCGCGAAGCAGCGAGGCGATCGTCGGCTGGCAAGGCTGCCGACGCTAAAGGCAAGGGAAAGAGCAAGGCAGTCTTTGACTATATACTGTTGGAGACAACAGGTCTGGCAGACCCCTTCCCTATTGCAGAAATGTTCTGGCAGGATGATGCTTTAGCAAGCGGTGAGCCTTACACCATGCTCCCATTGCTCGCACATGCTGACATCACTCAATCACTCTTGACAGAGATATACCTGGACTCGGTCGTCTGCGTGTGGGTTTATTCACAATCTTTCCCCGAGCAAAGCAAATGACTGATACTTTCGGTAGCGTGGACGCTGTGTACGGGCTTGATCAGCTCCAGACTACTTCAAACGAGCGAAGCACCTTTATACAGTAACAAGGGCATTCGGCATTCTTCACCGAAAGAGGTCCATCTGATTTGCTGCTTCCTTCAGACAAATTGCGGCTGCCGATGTGCTCCTTCTCAACAAGGTCGATTTGGTCGACGATAAGAAGAAAGCACAAACGATCCAGGCAGCACGGTACGCTCTTGGCAGTTTGCCATGTATGACTCCGTTGCTGACCCAATATACAGCCGCGTCAATACTACTGCTCCTATCTACGAAACGGTGAATGGCGTGATTGACTTGTCGCACATCTTGGGCGTGAATGCGTATAATGCGAGACGATCCCGACATCCTCTGAGCGGCATGGCGGCGTCGCAAGAGGGCAAGGCTACATACAGCCTGCTGCAAGATCGCCGTTCCGGGCCTTTACAGTCAGAACCTTCGGCCGAATGCAATACGTGCGATAGCGAGGAGCCGCATACGCACGCTCAGGATTTAGCGGAAATCTCCACACTGTCGATCCCTTTTCCAGTCCTCACGCCTCTGCAAATGGAGCGACTGGAGAGCACACTGCGTTCTTTGTTATGGGATGCACAATTACCAGGCACGAGGGAGGGCGTCTCGACCATCTCAGGTATCGAAATCCTACGGACTAAAGGACTATTCTCCGTCGTCCAAATGTTGAACGGAACAGAGACCATTACGGAACGCATACTGCAAGGCGTTAGAGAAATATACGACATCAAAATTGTATCCGCCAGCACGAGGAACACGACTGGCGATCCAGGCCGCCTTGTCCTGATAGGCAAAGGGTTGACTGGCGCTATGCGAGAAAGCATTGTCGAGCGAATACTTCATGATTAGCGTGCACGCCTTCCAAGTGATGATTCGTCGTGTTGTCGCAGTGCAAATCAGTTCAAACACGAGACACGTGATAATTTATGGTATAATCGTATCTGAAAGTCTGCACTGCATATATAGCCATTGGCTACCGGTGTTTGGTCTTTCAGTCAGTACTGAGAACGTGATCCTCTGTGCAAGTTGAGGCATTTCATGTGAGTCACGAAAGACGGCTTGTTGGTCGAAGTGCGACATACCAGAATCAAGCCAATTGAACCATCTACATAGATGGGCCAATCGCCCTGTATCAGAGACAACATGAAGGGAGACAAGAAAAATAGCAAGCAAAAGTAAGGCGGTCGGACTTTCATGGAGCTCAGAGCCGGGCATGTGTCGATCCGCTTTCGGTTGGGTGGGAGATTATACTGTCACGTTTTTATCGGATTTAATTACCTAACTGGCTGCTTCGTCTTTCCGCCTCTTGGCGTAAACGAGCCCTTTTCGCTTCCGCATCCTTTTTACGAGCTTCCCAGTCGACTTTCGTCATAGACACAAAGTCTGGGTGACAAACTTGGGCATGTTGATACATATGCTCCTTGCTTGTGAGTATTTTAAGCGGGTTGCTGTGAAGAGAATATTACTGGGCCGGGCAAATGATACGGATCTCGTCAAAAACATACCATAGATTACAACTACGTCCAGACAAGCGATGTCAGCATCGTCACTTACGACTTAAGCACGTAACGGCGCCTCTACTTACCACACAGCGTGGACCGTCTCTTCCCTTCCGACAGGATGAGACAACGAATACGGCCCCTTTTTCACGTATGTGTAATTCCGGAAGAGGCCATCCGGTGCGAGAGACTCGTTATCACACCACCTAGTATCAGTCAGGCGCATCAGGGCGGCCAAGGCCTTTTCGTGCAAACTGCTGGCTCCAGGGATCTTGGCATGCCCAAAGTGATCAACGTAATGCTTTACTAGTTCGTTCGACCTTCGATTTACTGATAGGAATGGTTAGTTTACTGGGACGAAGCACGATTATGGGACACTAGACCTACCAGGAGCACCTGACGACATTGTGTTCGAAAGAATGGTGGTAAGCATCACGACAGTGAAAGTCGACCGTGCTTTGCAGCTTACTGGCAAAATCTGTCGTCGAGAACATTCAAGTGCTTAGCTGCTTGCTTGTGGATATCTGAATTCTCGTGAACCGCCACAGCTTCCTCAGTATAGTTGACCAGCCACACATGGCTATTAATCACGACTGAGCTTAGTGGTCTGTCTGTCTTCCATAATCATAAGCATTTTCAGTGCGCCCACCAGTCTATACAGGCGACCCGACGCCTGCCATCCATTGGCGGGGGCGGAAAAGGTTGTAATTCCTGCCCGAAACCAAATTCACGCTTCTTTTGGCGGACTGTTGCAGCAGCAGCCATGGCCCTCCTCTAATTTGCCATGATACCGGATGATGTCAGCTCTTCGGAGGTGGAAATAAAGTGTAGTCTGCACGTACGTCTGGCGTGGCGTCTGAGAGCTGCTGCTCTCGGCGGCAGGCGATGTAGTTTGTACAGACCTGAGAGAAGCAGCCGTTTGGCGATGGTTGCGCCGAGGCATGGCCCAGAGCTTTAGCCAGCCCTATTGAAGCTGGAAGTGAGTCGTGTGGAGAGACACAGAGAGAGAGGTCTAGGGATTCCTCACAAATATCACCTCCCCCGTACTCTCTCCTCGTAAGGTTAGCACCGATGTTTCCTGCTATGTTTGCGGTGTTGCGGTGTTGCGATGCTCGATGTACAGCCTCTACCTGTTTGGCCAGTGCTTTGGGTCACACGACCAAAAGTCAGCTAGCGGGATCGTTT
This sequence comes from Cystobasidium slooffiae, assembly GCA_019775285.1. Lineage (NCBI taxonomy): Eukaryota > Fungi > Basidiomycota > Cystobasidiomycetes > Cystobasidiales > Cystobasidiaceae > Cystobasidium > Cystobasidium slooffiae. The sequence goes on from JACWFZ010000010.1 coordinate 260,141, forward strand.
TTTTTTCCTGCTGAGATGCTGACGCCTCTTGCCTCCCGTTTGTGTACTGCAGGGCATTCCCTGTTTGTTAATAGTAAGACCCGCATTATTGAAAGTATTCGTTCCAGCCCCCCCAAGCTTTCCGAGAGAGTAAAGGACCTCGACTCGGACGTGTAAAAGTAGCCAGATTGCACTGGTCCTTGGAAGATGGCGCTGTATAATAGGTTGGTGCTTAATGTGTGAGAAGCAAGATTTGTCCGCTTGATGACCAGCTCTCATACGTACATAACTAAAAGCGATATTCGAGCTGCAATGCCTTGCAGTCGCGCTTTCGTAGGCCAGGACGGCCTGCATTTGTCTATATGGGATGAGTGGTTAGGTATCATGCGTATTGCGGGCCCATACAAGCTGCTAAGGCAGGTGTACGCGCCCAACGGAAGCGACGACGGCGTCGATAACCGACATTGTCAGGATTTGTTCCGGGATTTTTCTGAGCAGGTGATTTCAGGTCAGAGCAGATGTCCCGAATTCGCAAGTCCGTGTGAGCACCGTGAAGGTAGATATAAAGCTCGCTATGGATGTGCCATGGGTGTGGTAGGGAGGAGTACAGAGTACCATACAAGCTGCTCTCATACAGGCTGATTCAGGCACAGCGGTATTCGCCACAATTATTCGTGCGACCGTAGAAGGGTGATCGAGCCAAAGTGACAGGCAGAGATGCGTATGAAGTGGTCGCAGATGTACAAGGGAGGCACAGAGCACATCTCCTAAGGTCTATGAGAGTGTCTATACCTCCTACAAGTAAGTGCCGTGCAATTCTAATTCCTCACTGCAATAATTCGCCACTCAACCCATCTACTATTCTCGATCACTCTCGTTGAACATCCACCTCTCACTTCGGCGACTCTGTACTTTTCGAGGGCCATCGTTTCTATCTTGGACTACCACCACCACGACTCTCCTACACGCTCTCTCTCTATATCCTACTCTCCATCTCTCACAATCTATCTTCCTATATCCGGATTCACTCCTTCACTTCCTTTGGTCCCATCCATCCGCCTGGCTGCCAGCCTTCACTTTCAAAGCCGCCATCTCGCGCACATCATTCATCTCGCTGGTCAAAGCGTCTTACAAAAGGTAAGAGTTATGTCCTGGATGTGGCTTTTGTCTGTCTGTTCAGTTAGTATTGTCTTTGACCTTGTTAACTGACCATTTGACTTCTATACATTCACTCTCACTTGCACTGTTCTCTCACTGCTCTCTCCCGCCTTCCAGCCTTTTCCCAAGTCCTTACTGAAAGAGTGACTGCCACCTCATCTTATATAGCCTGATCTCTCTTCAGAACATGGCTTCTCCACCTCAAGCTCACGCAGAGGTACAAGCTGCAGTATCCTACTTCATCTCCCACCTCTCCTCTCTCTCCCTCTCGGATAATGACAAAGCCAGCCTCTCGAGCTCACTCACTTCAAGCTTGCAAGCCAAGTATGACTCCCACTGGCATCCATCAGATCCAGAGCGTGGTTCAGCATATAGAGCCTTGACTCGTTCAAGTTGCACACTGGATGATGTCCTTGTCTCCTCACTCAAAGCTGCGAACATCCCTTTTCAACAAGCTGCGAAAGCTCTAGCTGCTTCGATGGCTTGCGACAAGTGGACTCTTTGGATTGATCCGGGTTGCGTGAGCATTCGCATGCATGGAGCTGCTAACGGAGGCATCCAGTACAACTCTACTACCTCATTAGACTCGCCCTCCTCTGCTGCGACCAACTCCAAGGTCACCATCTCCGGCATCACTGAAATTTGGGGCAAACTCCCTCCTTCCGTCGTCACTTCTGCTGGTAATGTCGCAGTTACTCGACCAAAGACTCCAGCACATACAGCAAGAAAAAGTAAATCCATCATCAACTTGTCATCTGCCTCTAAGATGCTCATCAACAATGCGATGTCGGAAGAGGAAGAAGTAGCTGCTGAATTCGAAGCTCTAGCTTTGAATGCCTCACCAGCTGCGAAGAAGAGTAAAGCAGTCGCAATCATGAAGCCTGCTGCTGTCCATCGAGGCATTGCATCCATTGCTTCGTCCGAGAATAACAATACTGCTACTCTAGCTACTCCTCCTCGACCTCTTCCTCCTCTCTGCTTTACGATCCAAGAGTCTACCTCTCCTTACGTCCCATCTTTCGCATCTGCAGCAGCCGCTGTTCAAGTAGACAATGCCTCAACAGGTTCATCCGCTGGCAACACTATTGCAAGAGGGATCACATCATCAATGCTTGCCTCACCACCTCTTTACACAAGTGATTCAATCACTTCATCTTGCTCATCCTCCTCCTCTTCATCTGCATCCGCATCCGATCCTTTCGCACGTCCATCATCTCGATCATCCACTACGAGTCTTGGATCAGCTACTTCATGCTCTATCTTCTCACATGCAAGTTCAGATAGTCGTTCTTCTTCTATTGGTTCATTCACTGGCAGTGAGGAGGCTGAGAAGGAGAATGAGGCTGGAAATACTACAGTCACAGCTTTGAACGTCGCCAAAGCAAGCAAGGGCGAAATGGACGCTGCTAAAAGCTTCGTTTTCCCCGGTGCTGAAGTTTCCTCCAAGATGACTGCTTTGAAAGCGGACACATTGGCTCTACTACCCGTAGCTTCAGTTCCTAATTCGCCTTCTAAGTCAAACACTAGAAGAAGACATGATAGATCAGCTTCTATCATCTCAGCTGCTTCTTCGTCTGGCTCGCATACTAGAAGCACTAGTACAAGACCTTCTTCCAGAGCTGAAGTTAGAGTAGACAAAGAAACTGCTAAACCTCAGGAGTACTCTAACGGAAAAGTTGGAGTTCTCGGTGGTGGTGTCATGCTTGGACCTAGCAAGAAGGATAACAACAACAATAACAACAGCCACAAGAGAAACCACTCTACTGCTTCGTCGAACAATGGTCATTCTTCTACTTTGAACATCGCCAAGTCGAATAGTAGACCTGGTAAACCTAGAACTACCTCTTCTGGATCTATCACCTCCAACGGATCAGATTATGGCTACCATCATAATCAACAGCAGCAACAACATTCACAATATCAACAGCATTATAATGCTGCTTATACCCATCAGCAAGTAGGAGTCTACAATAACAACTGGGCAAATTACCCTCCTGCTCCTACTCAGATCCCTCATCAGTACAGATACTAGGATATGTCTTCAACTTTGGAGTCTCTCTAGTTCGACACGATCTCACGAAATAACGAGTTCTTTTAACGATTTCGAATCTTCTATCGTCATTACAATTTAGCAAGTCTGGAAGGAAGGCAAGAATCAGGAAGACTCGCATGGTGATGAGCTCTTTTTCCTGATTTCAGTCAACCTCTTCACGCTTGTCAATCCGTATTTATACGAACAACAATATCTTTCGATTTCCTTTGCATTCTTTGCAAGTATCTTTTTCCTTCCAAAAGCAACGCTTTCTCTCATCAACAGTTTAACGACGCCTTTCTTCTGGAAAACTTGACGAATATGTTTCACACTCGGCCTCTCTTCTGTCATTCTGCAAGATAATTCACCACTACTACTACCTCATTACTCTGTCTTGTGCAATCAACATTGTATTCTTTTTGTCGTTCATCACTCTACTCGCTCATCATACATCGGGGGCACTTGGATCTAGGACTACCTCCTCACTTTCGCTACTTCACATGTCAAACACAAGTTACCTACCTCCCTTTGGCTTTTTTGAACAATCTTTATCGAATCACTCTGTCCTTCTCAATTAGTTCTTGTTGAAATTTTCTTAGCATCTTTTACTAGCCTTAGCTCTGCACATCTTCTACACTTGATAGTTTTGAGCACAATTAGCTTTTCTTCACGCCTTTCACAGCCCGATGTTATACCTGTCTAGTCGCTTTGATATGTCATTTGAACTTCTTCCTCTTCTTTTTACCTAGGAAATACAGCTACCATCCTTTTCATGCATCTCTTTCTCAATTTGATAAACTTGCTTTGCGACGCTCAGGCTGCTGGTGCAGTCTCATGCAAAGACTTACGGTGCAGTGTCTTCCCAAGGTGTGCCTCCAAATGCTGTCATCGGCCCGAAAGGCACGTGAATCGAGGAGCTCCGCCACCTTCGCGATCTGCGACGGACAATCGTACCCATTCTTGAACTCACAGTTCTCTCACTTTAGCATACAGCGCTCAGACTCTTTATACTATCTATATCGTAGAAAGAGCATGTCCGCAAGACCCACTTTCGTCGATGAAGAACTGCTGAAACGTCCCCTTCCTGAACTGGTCCCGCCAAAACTGTCACCTACTCAAAATCCACCGTATGCTGAAGGTATACGAAACAAAATAGCAGAGCTGAAATGCCATCCTTTGATTGAATCTGCTGTTGGTCTCGATTTATCTTACTATGCCGGATAGTAAGGTTCCTATGCAAGACTGATGCTTGGTTTGTGTCACCTTACATCGGTTCGACGTGATCCTCGAATGACAGCTTCACCTTATGAACGATGATCTATTCTCTGCGCATTTCTTGTTAAGAAAGATGCAAGAAGACGAATGGGGTGCGTAATGCTTGAACTCAACTCGAGGATTGCCGAGATTAGTGGGCAGCCGATCTAAGCTGACTTCTACTATTCCCTCAGGGAAATGGTTACATGCCTGCCTACACGCTGCAGGTCAGTGTATTGTTCCCGTCCTATAACAAAGCAACTAACGTACCTCTGTCGTTTAGAAGGAGACTTGGAAAAGAATGCCAAGCTATGGTACGAACAAGTTGATCCTTCCCTACTTTCTATATACTGGGGATCGCCAGACCCAGCTTCAAAGACAGCCGACTATCTAACACGCTTACAAGACTATCTCCGAAGTAAAAGAAGTAAACCTAATGAGCAGGAAGAGAAGGAGCTAAAAGAAATCAAATGGAAGGAACTTGTTGCCATACTCACGGAGCTGGAGAAGAAGTTTGGTTGGGAACAGACGGATGGTCTGCAGTATTATACGGAAGATAAGGATCCAGGTCACAAGAGCAATGTGCTTGGGTGAGTCGATTACTGCTCTTTACGCTGTACTCGAGTCGGTATTGACATAGCTGTGGCGCTTCTTCGACCGTCGTATTAACACTACAGCGAAGGATGGCGACCTGACTCTAGATTCGCAACTAATAAACCCAAGAAGTAGACAATTTAGAATAGATGAGATAGTAACATGCATCTGCGTCATCGCGTAACGTACTTGGTATAGAACATACCTAACAAATCGAGAAGGCTGTCTTCCCTTGTGGCCTTCGAGGAGGATGATCGGGCCGCTCGTTGCTGCCTCCGCAAGTATCGCGAACCTGTCTTGCTTTTCTTTGCCCGCAAAACACCTTGTTCCTACGATGAGTGCCTCAAGATTGACAGCCTCGCTTATGAGGTCCAGTCCATTTGCTCGTGCTTTACCTGTCTCCAATACGGCCGCCCGTCAGCTGCCTTGCACATGCCAGATTACACGAAGGCTACAATCGACAGCTAGTGAAACGACAAGAGTAGGCGAAGCAGCCTCAGCAACAACGTCAAGCGCCACGAGTCCAAGCAATAATGTATACTCTCAGTCTACGTCCTCTTCGTCGACGTTGTCATCAAGTTCAGCGAAGGTAGCTCAAGAAAGCTTTAGAAGACAGCAAAGTCGAGCGAGAGCATTACCGGTGATCAAGGTGTGTGTCTGCAGTCATGATGCAGCTTCCAGCATGGCGATAATAGTGCGTGAGGAGCTGACATCGTTCTTTCCCCGATCCAGGATCAGAAGAAGCTCTATCTTGGCGTCGCGGCGTGTGCTATTACAGCATGGACATTCTTCGTTTTATGGGCCATGAGCGCCGAGAAAGCAGCATCGACAGGTACATCTACGGCGAATACAGACGAGAGCGTGCCAACATGGACGGTGCTGATCCATCTTTGTGCATCTTGATAGTCGTTAGAACGCTACTGTTCAATTTGCGAACATCACCGCTCGTTACTGAAATGCTAGGTGAAGGTGTTCGACCGAAACCTTTCCTATTTGGGGGCGAGCCATGGGTGCACGGTACTGTGAGTATTTCAGTGCTGCAGTTAACAGCTTAGAGCGACGGCTGACACTTTCCTTCAGGTCAACACGATTCAAGGTGTCGTCGATATCCATTTCCGCGTCATATCAGACTCAGGACGTGAGTATATGCCTTTTCGTCCGGTTGGAAGCATCAAGCCTGACTTATGTTTTATGCTGTATCAGGCGAAGGCACAGTCTACTTCAAGAGTATCCGAAGAACAAAAGGTGCTCGATTCGAAACACAGGATTTCAAGCTTGTCATCGACGGAAATCCAAAACAGATTGTTGAGTTGTCGAATACAGATCTACTAGGCCTGCACAAAGTATAGTTTGTAGCAACACATGGCGACCGGTGCCTTTCGTACAATGCAAAGCTACTCGATGAAGAGAAAGCCTCTGGGACCAAAAAGTGTCTGGAATTAGTATTCCAACCGTGCGGCAACTAAAGTACAGTTAAATAAACAACAAGTTCTAGCGATACATTACAGCTTCATTTTGGTTTGCTGGCCTTTTTCAAAGAATGACTGCCTGGTTGCCTAAGGGTATCAACGAATTGTACGAGTAACACAAGAACTGCTATGCGATGCTCGAAGGAGGTAGCGGGAACGTAGAGCTGATCTCTAGGCCACGGGTTGCACAATTGAAGGTGCGAAAGCGGGCGCTCCTACATCTTCTCCCTTGGTCATGCGTTCCAGCTTGCTAATGATAGCAGTAGGGAACGCACGAGCCACAGCTCGTTGCAGCAGTTCTTGCGCCTTCTCAGGCGATCCGATTGACATTTCAGCCTTGATCATGGCTTCATACGTTGATGGCTCCCGGTATACTATCGGACCAGTATTGACAAGCGAGTCTGAATACTCTCCATTCTCAGCCTCAGGAGCGGCGACTTCGGGCTTGGTGGTTTCAGTAGCATGATTGCCGGCTGCGGCTACACCGCTTGGTGGATCTGCGAGTTCCTCAAAGATTGACCTTGCCTTCTCGATGTCACCAGTAACGGTGTATGCTCGAATAATGACGTTCCAGATGTCTAAATATGGTAGATGGGTGTCAATATCGAGTGAGAAACAGCCGAATAAGCCCGGAATAGTCACTTACAAGCTGTAGGTCGGACGAATTGACCTTGCATTCTAGCAAGATACTTTTCGATGAGATCAATCTTCTTCATGGCGAGTAAAGCATTGAACAAAGCTTCATAGCAGATAACGTCAGGTAGTACATGATCCTTCCTCTGCGACGATGGGTGACGTGCGATAGAGTCGAAGATCTCAATTGTCTTGTCCAGGTCTTGCTGTACTGTGCCATAGGCATGGATCAAAGAAGCCCAGTGGCCACCAGTGACAAGTGGTACATTGGGATCTTCCAAAAGACGCGAGAAGACGTCCTTGACGGAGTCGAGGTCGACTACCGAAAATGACACGTCAATTAACTATTTATAGAATGGCAAAAGCGACCCTACTCACCAGGTTCTAGAGATCCGTATGCATCCAAGAGTAGTTTGTAAGTATGACCAGTAGGAGCGACACCAGCGCGGAGCATAGCATCAAAGTACGAAAGAGCCTTTTCGCGATCTGGTTTTGTAGTGATGAAGAATTGCATCATAGTATTGTAAGGTGGTACGCGGGGCCTGAAATTAGGAGAGTTGACCATTTCGTTGAACAAGTACGTAGCAGCTTTTTCGTCTCCAGTGCGGCAGCAAGCTGTGATGATAGCGAAAGGTCACACACACGGTCAGCCAAACTCGGTACTACACATAAGATACGAAGCATGCTTGATCATTCGACTTACCAGCGATAACAGAGCCATAGGTGACAGCGCTCGGTTGAATGCCAACAGCCTTCATTTGCTCAAAATATGACAGAGCCAGTTGTGTTCGTCGAGCCTTAGACAGCTTGCTGATGAGGATATTGAAGAGGAAGAGATTGGGGACGACACCGAACCGTCTAGCCTCTTCGAAGAGTTCTAGGGCAACAGTAGCGTCATCGGTGGTGTCATTTGCGCTAGTGATCATGGCGGCATAAGCATCCGCAGAAGGTGCAGCTCCAGCGGCGATAAGTCTATCTCTGTGCATAGCGGCTTGCTTCAATTCGCCCTTCTTAGCCGTAGCGATGAGCATGCGATCTTCCAGGTAAGCCCAAGCGGCAGCTTGATCAGCTGCGTTGTCGAGTGCAGCTAGTCCTTCAGTCGCCATTTGGTAGATCTCATCGACAGCAGGCTTGTCGTTGGTCGTGCCTAATACCTGTAGGAATCGAGCGAGTGTTTCAGGATGAGGGTAAATTCCATCTGCAGCGTTTGTTCTGATCATTTCCAAAATTTGGTTTGCACCAGAACCGCTATCACCTCGTCGAAGAGCGCGAATCATATCGTCCAAAGTGTGTGATAATCTATAATCCGGCTTGTATGTGTTGGCACTTCCTGCATTATGACTGATGTAAGGAGGAGGTGTGATTGACAAAGTACGAGATCGCATGGATGGGTCAGAGAAGATAGATCCGAGATCGGTGACGTTTCCAGTTGAAGTAGTAGGTGATGCAGGTGTATTTTCCGATTGAGCAGCTGTGTTTTCCTGTGGTTGACCGACTGAAGTGATAGCACGGACATGAGCACCTAGCTGAGGTAGCATCGGTGTCTTTCCAGCTGCTTCTTGAAGTGTTCCAATATCCGAAGTGGTAGCGATGATAGTATTGAGAGTGGCTTCCAATTTAGGTGGAGTAGGTAGATCTTCCGGTGTAGGGGTAGCGTGAATCCTATTTGCCCATCTGAAAGCAGAGTCATAATCGCCTGATTCAGCGAAACCTTTGACGAGATTGAGTAGAGTAGTATCGGTAGGACGAGGAGTTTTATCATAGGCATTTGTACCAGTATTGGCCATCATAGACTCGAGTACATCGAGGGCTTTAACTCCCTCTCCGACAAGTAGGTAACCATAAATAGCAGCGTTACAAACGTCGACTTCGGAGTCAAAATGGACTCCAGTCTGAGAAGCTGCTTCCACTGGTGCCGGTGCCGACGAAGCATCCTCGCCACCAATATCAACAGCAGCAGTAGCAGCAGCGGTGGCGGCATCATCCAATACCTCCTGCTCTTCAGCAATTTTCTCCTCTGATGTTGCGCGGGCGAATTTTTTCTGGTTGTACGCGGATGTTCTGTTTTTGCTTTGTACGCGTGGTCCTCTGAGGTAAGTTTCGAAGACAGTGAATAGACCTCTTGCATCACCGCCTCTTGCGTACGTAAGGATCAAGTTCTTCATTGTAGTCATAGATGTCCGGTTGAAGTCGTGCTTATAGCCAGTTTCGATAGCTCCAAATGCAATGAGTGCAGTGTCTATATCGCCTCTTCTGCCCGCGCACGCGAGTACAGCTTCCAGGTGATCCGAGTGAATGCGACCGATTTCAGCGCCCAAGACGGAGATGCATCTCTTCATAGCAGCATAGTCTTCATCGCTTTGCTGACGTAGAGCAGCTAGGCTTGAATCCGATAACATGCCATCTACTTCAGCAGCAGCAGCTTCTTGATTCTGAAGAGGGAAAGGTGCATTGTCGATCCAGTAAGAGGCAGCAGGTGCCAATCTAGCAGCGTTATTTGCCAATTGTTGACGATCCATCAAATCTAAAGTAGCTTGAGATCTATCGGCATAAGCTTGAATGACGGCTCCAACTGTATGTACATGAGGTACGCTATCCAATTCATAGAAATCATTATAGAGATCAATGATGATATCATTATACATCGGACCACCGAACTGTTTGACGCTTGAAAGAACTTTGATAGCATGGGAGTGTTTTCTGCTCGTCCATTCTGATCTTGAAGCTTTATATGAACGTAGTACAGCTCGAATTTGTTCAAGTTCTTGATATCGTCCCAATTGACTTAGTTCACGTTGAAATGCTGTCTCTTCCGGTGTGAATCGATTCTCCCCTCTTGGAAGGACTTCCGTGTCGACTCTTCCAGCATCACTTGGTCGTTGACGATAGGAGGTTTTGTTTTCACTCGGCGAGGTGGTGGAAGCTGAGAATGATGATTGTGCAGAGGTTGTCTCGGAAGCCTTTTCGGATTTGACGGGTTGTTCAGGTGAGATTGTCTTTTGTGCTGGTTCGACTAGTGTCGAAGCTGCGTTGATGACACCCTCAGAGACGGTAGGTGGACGTTCGGTAGTAGATGTGGAATTTCGACGAGTTTGTTGAGCAGGTAATTGACGAGACCGTAAACGAGGTGAAGAAGGTGCAGTCTTTGATACATCAGGCGAAAGTGTTGCTGTCGGTATGGCCTTGGCCGAAGACGAAGTGACTATTGATCGTTTTTGCGAAGAAAGTGTTGATTCCGGTGATAGAGTAAGTAGTCGTTCATGAGATGGTCTCTTAGCCTGAGAGAACGCATGTCTATATCTAGCTTGTAACTGAGCTTGATTGAATGAATAAGGTGAAGATCTAGGTAGATTTGAACTTTCTTCCGAGGTTTCAAGCGGTAGACCTGTTGTTAGACCTGGATTCGATAATGAAGAACTCCTTTGACGACCTGCGAAACGACGTCCTGTCCTCCATCGTAGATTACGGTTGGTGTGTGCTAAGACTCTACTGCTTGCTCCTGCTGCTTCTTCTTCTTCGTCGGCAAGTTGCTTCTGAATGGATGTGCCATCATTCCCGGTAGCGGCATTCGCAGCTGGAGTCGTAGTGCGATTGTAGAAGTACTATAGGTGTCGTATAACCAGGTGTGCAATGCACGACAAAAGCAGAAAAGCATGGATGGAAAGCAATGTCCTCGATCATCAGCCTTAAAATTTCCCGCCAGCATAGAAGAACGAACGAGAAGACGCACATAATGACTATAAGATCTACCAGCGTGATACTTTGCATTGCCAGCACTACCGCCAGCTTGAGCAGCAGGACCACCTAGAGCACCAGTACTACTACTACTCGCCGAGGCAGTCGAAGTACTTGCTTGATTGAAGTTCTGACCTGCATTTTGACCTAGGTTCAAGTTAAGTGCAGAACGTATATGGGAATGCAGATGCTGAAGCTTGAAGGGCGAGAATGAATGAGCTGCCTTGTGCAGCATGGTGAAGATGCTTCACCGCGCTCTCTTGCCTTGCCCGCGATATTGATGGTATTGATTGTCGTGATATTGAAACAAGGTGCAGCTTTCCACGATACTGCGTGATCGAAAAGAAGGAAGTCACAGCCACAGAGGTGTGTTCGAGGTAGGTTTGCTATCTTGAAGCTTTGAGGGTCAGAGTCCAGGTAGTCACTTGATGGTCAGTGTTCACAATGTAATGTAGTCAGTAGATGTCAGAGATGCGAACAACATATAGGCAAGTCATGTCATCTGAAATGCCCTTCCACCCGCGAAATTATCTTGCACCTCGGCTCAAGTCGGTCGGCTCACGCGGCCATCGATGAGCAAGCGCAACGGCATGGAACACAATCACTTGGAGATCTCAATAAAGCACAGATCTGATAAGTATAGACCAGCTAGAAACAGTCTCTCGGACTCAGTCGGCATCTACCATTACTCGCTGTACTCTGTAATACGGTACTCGTCGGCTAGCATATTACCTAAAGTCGCCACTCGTTGTACACGTCAAACCAGGGAAATACGAATTATCATAGTAATCAGATCAGCTGCTGCCCATGTTGGAACTCATTCGAGAATTTCATTCTTTATACTTATTCACGCATTCACGAACATACAAAATTGTAATTTTGATATGCAGTTACATTGTAGATAAAGAGCTAGCTAACTTGGGCACATGTATTTGAGGTGAGAGAGATGCAGTGTCGAGAGGGATGAGGTGTGGTCTGACCAAGGAGACTTCGCACTTGCTGGGAAATTGAGCGAATCGGATAGAGACTGAGTGAGAGTGAAAGTGGAAGTGAAAGTGACTGCGAAGCGAAGGGAGTAAGAGAAGAGAACAGAGTGGGTCGAGTCGGATGGCTTCACCGAAATTACTAAACGAATGGCGATGTGACATGAAGGCGGACTGATAGTCTATAATGAACTATGAGAAGGTAACGCTACTTTGTGGGGATGATTGTCTGAGAGTTAGGAAGGGATGAGCCATTACTTCGCATGATCCGCTTGTAAAGCGACGACGAGTACGCTCAAATTGTCAGTTGAGAAGTTCTACATAATTCAGGAGCGGGGTTCAGGTCAGTATGAGTATCTTTCCTTTGTTGGTGCGACAGAGTAAGTTGCTGACTTACGCTCAATGCATGATCTAGTAGAACTTGACTTGCTTCTTGTGCGTCTTTGACGTTTCGAATGAGGTCGACGGCAGTTTGATCTTCGCATACGTCCCATAGCTATAATCATTTACACGCAATAGCAGGAGGCACATCAAGCAGAATCAGTCACTATCAGCAACGTTCAAACTGATTCAAGTCTGTCAGAATAAGAGAAAAGCACTCACGCCATCACAAGCGATAATCAAATAATCATCCTCGTCTCCCAATGTAGTTTCAGTAGTATAAGGAGATCCAACTACGAACTCCTTCATTGATGAATCACCTAGTGATCTAGTGACTGCAAGTACGCCATTGACTCGGTTGTTCATTACGAATCCACCCGCGTCTGTGATTCGCTTCGCTTCTTGTGCGTCGGAACCTTTGTGGTCATATGTTAGTCGAACGGCTTTTCCTCCACGGCTGTAAAAACACGAGAACAATTCATCATTAGCATATGGTCCATGTCGACTGAAAAAGCAGTAGACGAGAGTCGTGTCCTCTCACCTCAAAACTGCGCGGGCATCTCCAACATTGGCAGTGTAAAGTGTTCTTCTAGCCGCATTCTTAGCTCTAGCAGGTTTCTTAACGCCTTCAGCAGCCTGAGTCTGAGCATCTGATTCTCCAGTGATAGAAGTAGTTCTCTTATTGACATCAGACTGGGAGTCTTGCTTGTTGCTGTTACTGCTGCTGCTACTTCCGAAAAGGCTCTTGAAACGTTCACGATGTGATCCATCACCGAATTTACGTTTCTTCTCATCGTCAGCATCGGTTGATGTTGCATCTTCTTTATTAGATGATACTGCTGCTGTTGCTGCGTTACCATCTTGAAGTGCCTCATTATCCATAGGAGTAGGTGAATCCGTAGGGTTATGAATAGCATGTCCAGCTCCACCTCTAGTAACTGAAGATCCAACTGTATGATCAGGATCTTCATCCGTCTCTACTGCATTTCCATTCTCATCTTCTAATCTTAAGAAGGCAGTAACGGCAGTACAGCCTGAATGAGTACCATCCTCAGCTGATAGTTTGGAGAGTTCACTGTCGACAACGTGGAATGTTGCATTTAAGAGATCGGGAATGGGTTGACTCTTCTCGCCTGATTTGAGTTGGTCGAGAAGGTACTGTGTACGTTACATTGGATCAAGAGAATGAGTTGGATATGGTTGTTGCAGCATGGTTGGAATTGAGTAGACGTGTTAAATAAGAGTAGAATGCAACGATCAGACTTCAATCTGCAAAAGATCGACTTTCTCCAACACATACCTTGTGGAAATTGGCACCGCACCATTCTGCAGCATGTTTGCCTGCATGACCGTCGAATACTGCGAAATAGCCTTGTCCCTGTTGTGTTATCGAAACGATGTGATAATGAAAGCAAGGCCGAGAGATATGCGGGGTAGAGAGAGAGGAACGATGAGGAAGGCGATGTCAGTCTGTGAAATCAATGACGATGCCCGACAAAGGGCAGGCCAGGCAGGCAGGCGAATGGTGAATGAAGACGAAGAAGCTGGGGAGAGGATCAGGATATGGAAGCAGACAGACCTTGACACCTCCAAAGTCATAGACGAAAGCATGACTGTCCTCCATTGTCCTTCTGCATTTCGTATTTCTATCCTCGCTGACGCCAACTCTGAAAGCGATGAGCTCGTTATTGGCGCCGCTTCCAGGACCACCAGCTCCCTGGTCGGAAGCTGCCGTGTTATTGCCTGTGCTTGCAGCAGTTGTTGAAGCACCACCATCAATCTCTTGATGAACAGCTTCACTGTTAGGGTGTCTATTGACTACTCCTCCCGTGTATGCCCCGCTTGCTTGAGTGATAGGCGCAGAGCTGGCATTCGGGCTTGATGGCCTGCGCATCTTTGCAAAGTCTCGCCGTGACGAGTGATGATGAGGTTGTTGCTGTTGCTGTTGAGCATTCGCAGGAGATCCTTGCATTGCCTCTGGTGAGAGTGTGGGATGGGATGGTGCTGATCTATCCGAATCCGAGAAGGATTGCTGCTGCGCTTCAGGTGATTGTATCGTCGGTGCTTCCTGCTGATGGCTTGAAGACATCGCGTTGAACGAACAACTGACGAGATACACTGAGCAGTACTGTGTTTGACTAGTACTACTTAGACCCGGTATATGTGTGCTATTGCTGCTCCTTGAGTAAATGGGCTGTTCTCCTACGTCGTCTACTTGCTGTCTGCCTGCCTGTCTATTCCACGATATACCCGGAGAATATGAAAGCGGGCCTACTAGCTACTTATTCAACCGAGACGAGGGAAGTGCTACACTACTGATATGAGCTAACACTTTGCCTGGTATCGAGTTGAAGTTGGTTGTGCTAGTATCAAAAGTGAAACCCCAGGCTTGGAAAGGCCACACGGGCTGCTGGCAATCCATGACGCACACGCCCGCCAGAAATGGTGGCGTTCGAAAATATGGGAGATTAAAAGCTGCTGAGGGCTGGCAAGGAACAATATGACCGAAACAGATCAATCAATCAATGAAAGCAAAACTTTCACTTGGCTTTCTTTCCGTAATCTCGTGTGAAGAGAAGCTAGTGTTCTTCTAAGAATAATGCACACGGCGCTAGAGTTGCGGAAGGAATGGAGTAATTCCCACAGGACGCCGTCGCTTCTATAACGAATGAGAATGCAGTCATAGATACGACCAAAGAAAGGCATTTGTGGGGATCTTGCCCTGTTCTACTCTAACTTCTTCCTTCGGGTTTGTAATATGCTAGCCCACAGACTGACAACCCCAGCTACTATCAACGTCACGCCGCTGAAGACGACAACCGAGCCAAAAGTGGTAGAGTAGATCGTCTCCGGGTGACTGCCTAGAGGCGTCTTTGGATCTTTTAGGAGAGCCGACGAGACTGGAGACTGTGACATTGGTATGCACGATTGTTGATCAGTGACTTTACTCTGCGCGGACGGAATAAAATGTGGTCAGACCCACTGTAAGTATGTTGCCAACTCCTCTGGTGAAGGTCAAGACCCCAAACAGCATCACATTCCGGCTCGCATCTTCGCCTGTTGGTACAACGCATACAATCAGTACAGGGGTGGCAGCTTCGCTTCTTGGATGTTCAGCTAGCTCACCAGCCAAATCCTTGATGACACCACTGGCCAAGGAAGTAAATCCAGTAGCTACCAATCCAAACACAGCACTGAAAGCCATAAGTGCGGCGAAGTTCGTGGAAGCTAGTCCCCACAGAAGGAAGACAGTCAAGCTACTGAGGGACAAGCTGATTGCTGCCACTCGGAATGGCGAGACATAATCCGCCAGCATGCCTGCTCCAAGTCTCGAGATTGTCCCACATGCTGCAAACCGACGAGTCAGTTCTAGGTAACCATTAAGGCCAAAGCTGGAGGAAAGGTCGAGACGTACCGTTCAGTACAGCGAGCGCTGTCGTGCCTTCGATATCCTTCAAGCCCAGCGATGAAGCGAAGTTCGGAAGGTATAACACCGTAATGAAGAAGCCCAGTGCTTGCGCAATGGTAGCCACCGAGAATAGCCAAAGTACTTCGTCTTTCCACCATGCTTTAGTTCCTGCACTTGTGGCGAGGCTGGATGACTTTGGCCTTCGATAGGCTGATGACTTAGGTGAAGTGTATGGAACGCGACGTTTGATGAAGGGGATCACTGGTGCGAGTAGTATAAAGACGGAAACGCCCTATTTCAGTAGAATATGCTATGGTGAGTATAGGCTACGGTCTAAACTGGTGGAGTGGACTGTACTGACCAGAGCACGGAGTGTGACCTTCTCACCATACTTGTGGAGCAGGAGAGTGATGAGAAAGGGTAGGAATATCCCTCCTACCGATGTACCTGGCGAATAGAGTACATCAGACGCCGCCTCACTACAAGGTTTACAAGGATGTCAAGGTTGCATACCGGCGAAACAGACACCACTTGCTAATCCTCTCCGGCGCACAAACCACTCTGGTATGAGAGCGAAAGACGACCATGCTAGCAAGGTTCCTCCCATAGCATAAAGTATGCCCTGAAGGAGCACGATCTGATATGGCTGTATAGCAAAGCGTTGCGAAATCAGCCACAATCAGCCTTCGGAAAACCCGAACTACTCTGCAGGAATCACTCACAGCGTTCGCAAAGCTAGTCAGGATAAGACTGACGCCATGCATACAAGCACCAGCCCAGAGTGTATGTTGGAAGTATTTCGGATATCTCCGTTGCAGATAGAATACGAGCGGGCTCGAACAGTACATGAATCCGCTCTGGCACGTGCCAGCCAACGATAGTAAGAATTGAGCATTGCCTTCTTTTCCGAGAGATGTGTTGGTGATGTAGTAGTCGAAGAATATACCATATGCATTTGGGAAGCTCCAGACTAGACATTCTACGACGAATGAAGCGAGTAGGAACTTGTAGGCTTCCCTGCTTGTGTCAGCACTGCCAACATTAGACGGCCGGCCACAGGAGGGTGCAGGATACGAAAGTCAGCAGGTCTGACACGGTCAGCTTGCAGTGTGCTGCTTTCAAATCGCGGCCCACGCTGGTATTCCTGTCTCATCATCTCGGCTGTCGGTAGTGGTCGTGATCGACGCCGCAGTTGATGCTGGTCGGCTAGCTTCTCTTGCTGGATATACATCAAGCTCGTGCACCTCTTGGTGTTGCAGGACTGTGTGCGTGCTCATGTTGTATACGAACGATATTGCAGGTCATCAAAATCGCATCTGTAGGGAGTGAGCCAGAAGAGAAGAAACGCCGGACATCCGTGGGGTAAGATCCAAAATAGCGATGCATGTGACTAGGATAATGGTGGCAACAACAACCTTTCCAAAATTTCGGGTTGGACATTGTGCAATGTTTGGAGCTTGTTACAGCCTAGCTCTCCATCTCAGTATCTCCGTCCTGTCCCTGCTCGCTTTGAACTTCTACCTGATCCTGCTCAAGGCCAGCCAATCCAACAGTACTTCCTTCCGGTAATTTTTCCAATATACGCGAGATAACTTCTTTGTCCGCACGCTTTTTGTATCCATACAAGCCAGATACTGACTTATGATCAATTTTTCGTTCGTAGAAATCCGATATAGGTTGTGGCTGATGTGGCCGTACTACTTGTGCTTTAGCTAGCTCTTGTGTCAGTATACCTGTGATAGAGAGGAGGAGACAATATCAGAGCAAGCACTACGTCTGAGAAGCATGAAACGTGAGATCAACCTACCCAAAGCTACCAGCGCACTTCCATCAAAAGCCTGAATCATGCTTGGTATCCTTTCGCCATCTTCAGTCTTCGGTTTCTTTTCGGTACTCATTAGGCCTCGTTTTGCATACATATTACCAGCATGCTGTTGCAATGCTTTCAGAAGATCAGAGGAAGGAAAATCTGGAATGACACATGATGGTATAAGCAAGCGGTTCAGGCTGTTCTCCACGAAGATAGACATACCAGCAGGCACTTCCGGCTCATTATGCTCGTCATCGGCATCTACTTTATACACCTTGCTTGTATCGAGTTCAACAGTGTTCTTGCTAGTTTTGGCTTGGTGCGTCGGCACTACTTGCGCTTCCGTAAAGTCATCCGAGTCGTAGAGCTCCTCATCATTATCCTCTTCAGTCCCAGCATCATCAGTAGCTGTTCCTCCTCTTTGCGATCGAGCCCTCTGACTTCGTTCATATCCTGCTTGATGTTTTCGAGCTCGTGTGAGTAGGGTAGCCTCATGAGCTGCGAAGATGTGCGCAGGACTAGCTGATCCAGGCTGAATATCTTGATTCAGGTCGGCATACTTAGGGAATTGTACTGCGTCGTATAGAGCTCCATAGTCGTATGGATTGAAGTACACTTTCGATAGCTTGGCATGTGAGAGTAAACGTTTCAACTTGACGACGTGTGCTCGCTCCTCTTTTGAGAAGTAGGGACAGCTATCTGTTAGATGGTTTGCGAGGACAGTCTGTTTCGGAAGATAGAATTCGATGCGACCGAGAGCTGTAACGAGTATTTGGAATGTTCAGTCGTGCAATCTGAATGAGAAGGACAGAATGTGCACACCTATGTCGCGAAGGACATCCGTAGATGAACTAGCACCTTGACCGAACTGCTCACGTGCTTCACGAACGACTTGAATTTCGTGCTCCAAGCAGGCCTTGCAGTAATACCTCGCAACATTGCGGGTGTTGTAGGTATATGCTACACCTCCACGATAGAAGTAGGAGTATATCTGGTTGATTGCATCAGCTGCTTCGCTTGCTGGGTCTGGTACAGGTGTCGTCGCCGGTGTTGAAGCTGATGTCGAAGCTAGGTTGCTTGCAGAAGCTGATCTCGACATTGGTGCCGCCGTCTTCGCCATTTGCGATGCAATCTGAGCATCTGTGGGAAGTCAAGACAAACCTGCTGTCTGTCTTATGACCTCAGTCGATGCTGTGACCGTGTGATTGAAGTTGGACTGAAAAAGAAAGTCATCGATTGCCTTTTGCCAAAGCTGCGTCTATCCTGATTGTCGAAAGCAATGCCTTTCTCACTCGACACAATTTACCACTCTCGACAATGGATACATCGATGCAGCCTCAGGCTTCGACGTCAAAGAACGCATATGCCATAGATCCAGGTAAGATACTGACTATACGTGCTTTTGGCTCAAATGCAGTCAAGCTTCTGCCACCAGGACAATTTGGATGATCGTATAACTGATGTGACTGTGCACGCAATCTTCACGCTATACAGAGCTATTTAAGCGGATACAGCCTGCAGACTATCTTTCTAGATTCCTGCAAGAAGGCTTCAGGCCAGACGGAAGACGGGCGAATGAGTTCCGCAAACCTGCTCTCAATGCTGGTCAGTTTACAATGTCTCGACAGAACCAAGTCAGGCAGGGATAGCTGATACCTCGCGGCTGTAAAATAGGATCAATATCTTCTGCGGATGGTTCGGCTCTGGTTCGCTTAGGCGAAACGACGGTTCTGTGTGGCATCCGAGCTGAAGTCGCAGAGCCAGACCTTCTAGCGCCGAATAGCGGCTTCTTGGGTAGGCTAGTCTGTCCCTTATCATCGTCTCAAGCTGACAATGTATGCGTCCAGTACCCAACGTTGATCTACCGGCGATGTGCTCTTCCAAGTTCCGACCTGGCCCGCCGAGTGATGAAGCGCAAGTCTTGTCAAATCGGATACGAAATATTGCTCTTGCGTAAGTCTGGTGCTCTTTTGCCGTAGACCTCTCAATCTTAAATCTTTCAATCTTACTCCTGATACTCTACGCAGATCACGCCTACTGCCATTACACACCCTCTGCATAAAGCCAGGCAAGGCTGTCTGGGTCCTGTATGCCGATATAGTGTGCATCAACTATGATGGCAATATTACGGATGCAGCTCAGCTCGCGTTGACAGCAGCTCTGCAAAACAGTGAGTCGGATTGTGCACCTCGCACCGTTCAAGGCTGACTCGTCGGCCCTGCAGCACTTTTGCCGCAAGCGACCTGGGACGAAGATACCGACAGTGCTGTCGCAATGAGTGACGAGCGGATACCCCTGAAATTGTCATCGACAACCCTTTCTGCATCGTTCGGTGTAACAGAAGAGTAAGTCATATCGCCCTGTTCAGCCTCATCGTTGGTCAGGATTGAGTATTTCGCTTCAATGCAGTGGTACCCTCCTGTGCGACCCAACTTCATTCGAGGAGCCTTTATGCCAAACGCGAGTGGCGATAGCCATAGATGAGAAAGGCACATTACGGCATGTCTATCAAGCTGGTCCTGGACGGAAGATACCGCAAAATCCTGCTGCACTGCTCCAAGAATGCATAAGTCTGACGCGGGAGAGATACAAGCAATTGACGGCCGTGCTGCCGTAGAGTACGTATAGTCGGTTGTGGAATGTCCTTTGAAGTTGAGATGTACACATACTGTACATGATAGGTCTGAGATGCTACACGACAGTCAATATGCAGGCGTACTCTGAGCAAGCTACAATGCCGCCAAGCTGTACTTGGACTAATATCTAATATTCACTTCCACTTTCCCATGTTCTCTCCAACTCTTCAGCTTCAATAGCCTTCTCAATCTCCCACTGTTCCTGTGTGACGAAGAAGTCCCCAGCTTCATCGAACTCCTCTAGACCATACTCGTCCGCTGACGATGAAGCATCATCTTCGTCCGCATCACCGACCACGATAGTTCGATCTGCAACATATTGTATATTCCGACTCTGTGCCCAACTAACAAATGTAACAAATTCTTCTTTTGTCCATATCCATTCCGACTTCTCATTCGTAGCATCTGGATAAAGCAATTCCCGCAGGTTGCGCCGCTTGAAGTCCTCTGAGCCTTTCAGCGAGATATTGGCTAGCTTGGAAGTGAAGGGATCCAGATCGCGAAGTCTTTCAACGATATGTTGTGGTGCAAGTGAAGGCGTGAAGAATATCGCTAAGTATTCTAGAGACTGCAATGCCGTAGTGGGTATAGCCTGCCAGTCATTGTCTGTGATAGAGCGGCCGCTGAGGTGCAGTCTCTTCAGATGACCAAGATATCTTAGTACGCTCTTCTCTGTGCTTTGCGCGTCTGTGTCAGTAGCTTGCATGGTCGCGCTGTCTCGCAGGTCCCCATCATCCATCTCTAGTTTCAGCGATTCGAGGTGCGGTCCGACTGCACGTATTGTTGACTGTATAGCCGAAGGCAATGACTGAATGACTGCATTTGTCTCTGTATCCGTCAAAAAGCTGAACTGGAGTTCTTTCATTGTTTCTGCCTGTACCGTAGACTGCAGCAGCCATTCAAGTGTTTTGCCGCCGATAGCGCATTCTTCCAGGCCGAGACGCTGAAGCCGAAAGCTTGGCTGCGCTACTGCTTCCAGCGCACTGGACATAAAAGTCTTGAAGGAGCACCTCCATAGATCTAGCTGAGTGAGGTGTTTCCACTGGGTGAATGCAGGCAGGAAGATCTCTTGTGGCAACGGCAGTGTGAAGAGTGCTATCTGCAGCATTGATTCGCGGTCCATAGAATCAGGATACAGAGGCTGTGCAGTGATGGATAGACTTTGCAGATTTTGTATGCGACTGAAAGCATCGTCTTCCTTTGGCATGAGGTTTGTCTCGTACTTGAGCTCGACCACCGTATTCTCCACCAGCTTCAGCAGGTCCGATATCCTCTTCTCCTCGAGTAAGATCGCATCGATAGCCATTCTCTTCGCTCTTGTACTCATTGCAACCGCTGGAGCCATGCTGTTGTTGATGGTGATTCCCGCTTCCGTGCTCGCTTCCTCACGACTGTTGATCGGCCTTCGCTGGATACCACTCTCGCGTTCACGAATAGCAAGTGCGCGCACCATGCTGGCATAGCGTGCTCCATTGTCTTTCTTGTTGAGTGTCGACAGAAGCTTGAGGCCTTTCAGGGATATCTCGTATGCGAGCTTGTTATAGATCTGACGTAGGCAGACCTGGCTTAAGGTCTTGCATGTTCGGCCAAGCGATAGAAGCTCTTTCCGGCGTTTCTGACGCGTCGGAGCGGCAGCAGTGGCATAAGAGACTATGTTTGTTAGTATCTCTGGAGGTAGATCTGTGAGAAGCATCGCCGGATTGCCAGAGCGGATGGACGAAGCAAGAGAGTCGGGGTTGCCACGCGACCTGCAAGTAGAGTACGATTTGGCTAGCAATTGCGCGCATATAAACGGAAACAACACTGACTTCATCACATTCTACAAGGCACCTGTTAAAGCAAAGAGCTGATCTTTTGTAACCCAACTACTAGAAGAAAACCATAGATGTCGGTATTCGGAGGCCTCCCTTCCTCCTTGATCTTGCAAACAATGTGACGCTCGCTCCACTTCACTACATCGGCGCGAAGACATCACCTAAACGCGGATAGAACGCCTTTTGGCAGCTACTTGCATGTCGATGAACTTTCGCAGAGGTAAGCCATCCTCTGGCAACCAATAGCCGTTGGCCACACACAGGATTTTGATGTTCGAATGGTAGTAAAGATTGGTGAGGAGCTTGGGCGTCAGGAGGAAGTATCTGCAGGGTCATCGATTCGGTCAGATCCCTCGCAGCTTTCCGTTTGACGAGGTCATACTCACTGTCCGACATCAGGAGCCTCACACACGGCTCTCACCAGATGGTTATGCACCGCTCGCTCTGCTCTTGGGTCCATACCCTGATTGATCTCATCTACGAGCGAGAACGGCACTTTGGACATCTCCAACAAGCTGATGAGATACATCATGGTTGTAAGGGATCGTTCCTGTGAAAGAATTACACGATAGAGTAAGTAGAGAACCCTGGCATGTTTGACACGTCCAACGTACTCCTCCTGATTGTCTGTGGCTCGTGAGCTCCGCTAAGCTTTCACCGTCTCTAAATGCGACCTTGATAGAAATCGCCCATTTGGCGTAGTCTTCGTCATCTTCTCGGATGGCGACCTCCCCCAGACATCCCAGAGCTGCACAGCAAAGTATGCGAAGATTGTAAGCGTCGTTCAGTGATCGCGTATCGGTAATACTCACACTGCATGGCGGAGCTGAACTTCCCTCCAACAGTCTCCACTATGTTCTTCACGCGAGGATACCATTTTGCCTGCTCGAAATATGTCAGGCCAATCATGAGGTAGTTTTGCCCAGTGCACAAGCAAGTCTTACATGAATATTCTTAATCTCCTCTTTGTCGCCCCTAACGCCATTCTCTTCCTTTTCAATATTCCGCTGTAGCTTCTCCACCTGAAATGACAACAAGACGCATTAGTCGCGCTACAATCGACATGCTGACGAGATCGAGCACTTACAGATGCCTTCAGGGCCTCATAACGCTCGATGACACTGGAACTAACGTTCTGACTGAGCTCTAGCTCTCCCTTCAAGTCTTGTACACTTTGATTCACGTCATCAGCGGAGGTCCCTTCGTTTTGAAGGTAGTTGACCCTCTCCTGGAAAGTCTCGCTTAAACGTTCTGGAACTCTGGTCTGTTCCTCTTCGGCTTGTTGGAAAATTCTTTTGGCGACAGCCCTGAGATCGTTAACGAGCTTGTTCACTACAAAGGGCAAAAAGGGTAAAAAGGGCGCAATATAGTGGAACTTGTTAATATCCCATATAGTGGATTTTAGAGAGCGTTGTAACACTTACCTCTTTCGAATTCTTTGAGCACGCCTGCCTGTTCATCCGAGCGTGTAGCTATGGTCGTTTCCAGTGCCTGTAAGCTGGCCGAGCTTTGCAGCTGTGCCAACATGGGATGCGCTTCGAGCGCATGGCATCTGACCAATGCCGCTGAATACCCTTCCAGAGATCGGCTCGTTCTTACACGCTTCAAAGAAAGCTTCTTCATCTTATCAGCCAGCTCCTTCCGCTTAGCATCAGCATTCGGCTGCCGTTGCAAGCTTTCCAAGGACGCTTGCGCGTTTCGAAGGTCTACGCCGAGTTTCTCATAGTGGATCTTGGCTTTGTCAATGCGATTTTTCTCCCTGTCGAGCCGAGCCTGATCACCACAACAGAGCGCCAAGTGTTCAGTATTGCAGCCCATCGTTCGACGGGACACGGTCATGGGTTCTACCCACCTTTTCTTCCACGAGGGCCTCCAGTTGTGTGCGCACTTCCGTGTCCTTCAGCGCCAGCTCATCCCGCTGTTTTTGCGCATCTGCTTTGGCTGCATCTGCCTCGGCCAGCTTGAGCTCAAACTCTCTCACACGGTTTTGGTCGACTGCAAGAAGCAATGATTGTGTTAGCGGGAAGATATGATAGGCTGAGCACTGGTTGAAAAGCCTACTGGATTCTGCAAAAAGTCGAGCATCTCTTGTCTGCATGTCCTGCACTACTGCACCCCTGTTACCGTACTTCGAGAACTGAATATCGGTGATGTTGTTATGAGTAATGTAACGCCTGAAAGGTGAGTTGGGCTGGCGCAAGCGCTCGTGCGCAACATTTCTGCCATCACCGAATGCAACAGGCTATTTGGATGACACACACGATCGTCAGGTAGATGCTCTGAGCTGTACATCTCCAGTGCACTCACGATTCGATGCAGATTTGAGGAGTAGCACAGATATGCTAAGACGTCGGGAGGACCTTCTAGCAGATCAATCACAAACGCGTCGAAACCCAAGCTTTCCAGCTGAAAGAGCATATTCAGGTTAGACTGATACGAGACTAGCGTACAGGGTCATGGCAACTCACTTGTTGTTGTGTGCAAGGTCGCTCGTACTGCGCTGGATTTCGCATGTCAGCAGGAAGCTCCGCCACGTTGACACGTAGATCCTTTGTCTGCGCATCGGGGTGGTCGCTGGTCTTGAATTTGGTGAAGGTATCACCAAGTCTTGTATAATCATCCTTCTCGAGACAGACAATCGTCTTCATGGCGGCATAGTTGATTGCAGCCTCGGCAACACGAGCATGACGCTTGTCTTTCACGCTGACGGACAGGCGAACAGGATCGTAGACTTTGCTCTTGAAGCTGTTTCGGTTTCTTCGGACATAGTCAAAGGCCGTCCAGAGCTGCACATCTTCTGCTCGGCACAGCTCTTCTCTTTGACGCTGAACATTCCCTAGTGCTTGCAGTCTGTTTGCGAGCAGAAAAGGTGTCAGTGAAGCATCCAGTCTGTCGACCAATAGAGCGACCTACTGCTGCTGTACACGTGTCCTCTCGTCATTTGCACTGTCGATGTTCTTTCTAAGGTCATCGTGCTGTGCGGCGAGCTCGTGTATCTGGGCTCTGAGGTTGGAAGTCTGCTCTCGCAGCTCCCGCGATCGTTCGCCGACTTCGAGCGAAGCTTCTTGCGGAGGTCCACCTTCGCGCTCTTTCTTAAGGTCCCTGATCTTCCTCTGTGAGTCTTCAATCTTTCGCTTCCTTTTCTCCTCAGCCTCTCTCACTTGTTTGAGCTCGTCGCGGAGGTTGTGGACTCTACCCTCCTGCGTTCGATGATTCAGATTGGCAACACGATATCAATGACAAACCAACTCACAATTTCAGCGACACTCTCCATGGCCTTGTGATGTGCGCGCATGATCTCGTCGCGTTTCTTCGACAGCGCTTTTCGACGTGCGTCGGCTTCTTTGATGTGGGCCTTCAATGCGCTACGTGGAGAACACGTAATTAGCTCGCTTGCTGGACTGGTTGCCTCAAAAGTACAGGACTTACTCCTTCTGCTCCATCAGAGGTGCATTGTCGTCGGCCATTTCGTCCACGCGGCCCTTCAACTCGTTTCTCTCACGTTTTGCATCTGCATGCGCTGATTTAGCTTCATTATATTGGACATAGGGCAGGCAAGCTTCTTCAACGATGAGTCTGTCTTCAATAGCCTGACGCTCTTTATGCTTTCGTACATCTCGTTCCAGGCCATTCATCTTGCGTTCGTGATCAACCAATTCGTTCTTGTGCTTTGCCAGATCCCTGTCTGCAGTACTAAGCTTGTTCTTCAATTCCGTGAGCTTCTCTTGGAAAAGAAGAAGCTCTTCGTCTGCAGTTCGCTGGGTTTCGCGCAGGAGTTCTTCGCCTGTCATTTTCGCAAAGTCGGCCACGCGATCCTGTGGCAGGAAGGAGCTGGAAAGATGCCTCAGTCAAGTTGCAAACAGGGTACCAGCATAAGTGTGCTAGCATACCATAAATTGTTGACATTGACATGTAAACGCCGGACGTATTTAGCAACGTCGGTTTTCGTTGCAGGATTGCCTGGAAATCATAAATCAGCTGATTCTTCAGAGAAGAAGACTGACATCACACTCACCATTGACTTTGAATTCTGATCTATCATTCTTAGCTGAGAAGCTGCGCCTGACCGTCAGATTAGTCTTCCCGGGTCTGCCCTTCAATTCAATTTCGACATAGCCTTCTGTGGTTCCTCTCTTGACAAACTCTTGCAATTTTTTGCTACGCGCCATAAGCTGTATGTGACGAATGAGAGTCAGTCCTGTCTGGCCATGTACCACTCATGTCCTCATATCGAATTACCTTGGGTGGAAAGCCAAGTCCCAAAGCAATTGCTGCGACCAAAGAACTTTTACCAGCACCATTGGGGCCTGACGAGACAATTGTCAGTTGAAAGCAGAGAGGTGATTGCGTTAAACATCAGCACTAACCAAAAATCTAGATGCAAGCGAGCGCAAGTCGAGGATGTAATGAAACAAGGTCAGTTTGGGCTGATTTGACAGTTGAAAGCAGCTCGCATACCATATTTAGATGGGGACCTGGGAAACACTCGATATCGAAGTACGTCAAGAAGTTGTGACACTTGATCCACACGATAGAGCCCATCACATATCTGTTTCGGCGGCCGCCATGAACGCGTGATCAGCAGGTGACCCGAAAAGAGCGTGATGCATGCAGTACTCACCCATCGGTCTTATCTCTGACCAACAGCTGCTTCTTCATCAATGGTTTCTTTCGCTCCTTTGCTTCCTCAGCTGCCTCGGCATTCAGCGGGTCAACTTCTTCGTCTTCATCCTCGTCGTCTTCCACGCGAGGACCACGCATACCAGATCCACTTCCGGAAGCATCAGGAGGCGGAGGCGTTTCGTCGTCCTCATCCTCATCGACTTCTTCGTCGTCTTGCTGTGTGTTCTGGGTCGGCGTAGCTACTGCTGCAGCGCGGCCGCTCTCGCTTAGTCGTCTTCTCTTGCCGTGCACAGAATTGGAGGTTGCAGGAGTAGCAGTGTCGGCAGGATCTTCGTTCTCATCATTCTCATCAACCACACCATTGACCCGGCTTGAAGAGGGTTTTTGTTTTGCTTTAGGCGTTCTCCTTGCGGTGACTACCACTGCATCTTCGTCGCTGTCCGCATCCTGCTCAACATCTGGACTGTCTTCGACGCGTCGCTCTTGTGTTCTGCGACTAGAGGACGGCGTCCTATTGCCTCCACTGCTAAGGATGTCCATAGACGAACCTCGATACCTTGTTCTGGAAGAGAGACTGTTGTATGTATGTGGAAGGAAGCTTGTTGCTCTATTGACTGTCTCTCCGTCTTGTGCACTTCACACGTCTCGATAAACAGTGGCGATCGAAAATACAGTAGGTGCGAGTGGAAAGCCCGCCTGAATTGACTTCTTCACATATGCGTATGAGCAACCACCGAAGAACACAAGTACAACTCGTTGCATCTGGAACAGTCTGCGATATCTGTTCCGGGTCAGAACGCTTCAATCCACATAAAGTCATAAACACACATTGCCCGTATAAGGAGGTCGATTTTGGATTACTGTGAAATGATTGCACGGCTTTATGAACTTATTGTTTACAACGTCACCGCTTCTGAACGGTCTACGATTACTACGCGGTCTTTGACTCTACCTTCCGAGTGATGCTACATCTGAGTGCTTCTTAGAACTGGTCGCGTCCCTTTTTGTCTTGTTGCTACATTAGTGATTCCTTGAAAGCTACGACTGAGATTCTCTTAATACGAGACAGCCATAACGTCGCCTAATGAGCTGTAGCAGGGTGTTCTAAATCAGCAATAGTTCAAAGTATGGCAAGTAATGCAGCTGGAACTCACCCAACAGACCGGCGATCCGTCACGTCAAGAACGAAGCGGCCTACAACCTGCTCGCTGTCTTCAGATCCTGTTGCGTCATGCCGACTCCATTTGGAGTCGGTTGATTTGCGTTTCGTCGGTGATCCCGGTGAAGGGTATGACTTGCGCTCGACAACACGGATAGCCAGTGAGCCAACGTCAGGAGCTTCGGGATTGCCCCAGCTGAGAAGAACACGGCCGATTAGACATTTGTTTCTGACAGCACATAAGTATCAAACTCACAAGTCGAGATCCTTGCCGCCGAAGTGCAGCCATTTGGGGAGAGCCATGCCATCGAAATCCGGCTGATCTGGATAATCCGTGACGGCAACATAGTTGCTTCGGACAGGTCTGCAAATTCAATTGGGGTAAGCCGAAGGACTGAGATTTGCGCTAGCATGCTACACGTACCCGTCACGCCCTGGAGAGCCTATCGTCACCATAGGAGGTGGGTTGATCTGTGCCGTAAAATGGAACGGATCGCCCGCACTCAGCTGTATCCGGAATGGTTCGACGAACATGGAGTTTGTATTTGCGCGAGATCTCGTTCTTTGAGGTAAGGAGCGGACAGATTCGGGGCTAGGAGTAGTTTGTTGTGTTTCGCGACCAGATGGAGAGGTAGAGAAGTAGATGGGAGAAGCATCACCTAGATCAGGTGGATTGTACGGCGCTGACACTGTACTGTAGCGCTGGAAGTTATCATCGAAGGGAGAATCTTCAGTGCTCTCGTCGATCGTCTCATCGCGCGAGTGCTCCACTGAAAGATGGCCACTCTCCGAATGAAGACCTTTTTGGCTTGAGAAGCGCTTCTCAGGTGGGGATCCTGATCGCTCGCCTCGCTTTTCAGATGTGAAAGGTATTAAGCGAGGTGTGCTATGTGGTCTTGATCCGAATGAATGCACGGATGCGGCTGTTGCTGGTTGGCTGAGCTGTTCTAAGTGAGCTGTCGCGATGGCTGCGTCCGCCGCAAGTGCTGCGTTGTAGTCCAGAGCGTTCACTTGAGCGTTGTAAGACTCGTCCAGCATAGAAGAAGCATCCGACCTCCGTCGAGGGACTATGCGAATTCCGCCCAGAGGCGGTGAAACGGCTTCGGGAGCTGTTGTATTCTCGGCAGACGACTTGCGCGGCGGCGGCCTGTAAGGGAGGAAGTCGCGTCTTCGTCTTGGAATAGACCGAGGCGTTCCTTCTCCTCGAGTGTGTGCGGCAGAGGGACGTTGCACCGGACTCTCATTGCTACCACCTTCTTCCGAGTAGAAGAGGGAAGAGCTTTGATGACTGTCAAAGCTGGAGCGTGTGCCTTCACTGCTGCTGCCACTACCGCTGCGAGCGCCAGACTCGTCGACGTATTCGTCGGCGTTGCGGATGACAAGCGCTGGCGGCCCAGTGGGGGTTGTTGGGCGGTAGGTGTAGCCATCTCCGTCTGTGACAGTGATGATCTGATGCTGCATCGGCTCAGGTGAGACAGCCAGGTTGCGCCTGCTTCCGGCGAGACCGAGGATCTCCTTCATGCTGCGGTTGCTTTGTGTGGTAGCTATTTCCTGGGATGAAGATGTCTTCTTGCCACCGTTGAATACGCGCATGAAGTCAATTCGCTTTGGCTTGCCTTGTTGTTCGGCAGCGAGGGCATTTTCGATGGAGATTTCTGCTGCTGCAATGGCTTGGCTGAGTCTATCGCTGTCTGTTGAAACCATAGAGGCGCGTCCTGTGCTGATGGGCGTCTGGCGGTACTTGCCCTTCTCTGACGCAGCTGCAAGTGTAGCATCATCGTCGACTTGGTCTTCATGATGACAGTACCTTCTGCACAGCCACATGATAAGCACAAGTAGAAGGAGACCTCCTAGGATACCGAAGACAACTGCAAGGGCTATCTTGGCACCATTGGATAGTCCACCTTTGCCTTCCTTCTGTAGCTGCGTCTCTGGGTTACTGTAGAGCAGTGTAAGAGTTGCCGACTCGACAACACCAGATGGGGCATCAACGGCTGTGATGTTGACTAGGATGCTTTCGCCATTTGTTGGTGGTGTACCGTCGATTGTCTTGGTTGAGTTGTTGAAATTGAGCCACGATGTAGCATCTTCTGGTGTGTAAGCGGCAGAGTAGGAGGTCTCGTCGCTCGTCAGATAGGTAGCGAGTGATTGGGAAAAGTACTGTCCACCTGTGATGTTGATATTTGGCAGAGTGCTTTGGGAAAAGAGCTGAGGAGTAATCGAGAGTGTGACGTTGGTAACAATAGTGTCATTGAAGATGGATGTGAAAGTGACGGGAATGTACAGATCATCGGTTGAAGGAAGTTCGGAAGGCAGTGTACCACTGATTGTCCGTGATGAAGCGTCATAAGAAAGATAGGAAGCATTGGCTGGAATAGTAGCCACTACCGAGGTAAGGTTTGTTGAGCTGATTCTTTCCGAGTCGAGCATTAGAGCGGAGATGGGAATAGTGTAGTCAACTGTGTCTTTGGCAGTTGCATTGATAGGTGGTAAGGGAGTTTGAAGAATGAATGAATGTGTGCCTACAACGACCGTAAAGGTCTGTTTGAGGTCGGCGTAGCCATAATGGTCACTGCCGTAAAGGTCGATCTCGAAGTAGTTGGTATTGGCGGGTGCAAGACCTCCAAAAGTGACTGTCTCATTGTCGAAGGTCAGCCATTCTGGTAGATAGGTCGTTCCAGCGCGATATGCGGTATAGTAAATGGGTCTGTCTCCTTCGCTGAAAGTGTAATACTGGAAGCCGATGCTGAAGGACCACTTGGGCGGGATGCGCACTGATCCGTCGCTTTGAACGTATGCACTGGAAATGACAGCTTCTCCATCTGTAAGCTGCTGTGCAACTGGCGCTTGCACGGTGGGCCCTCGCTGGTCTACTACGAGACAGTGGAAACCGCTTTGCGTGCCTTGAGCAGAGCCAGTGGTATTGGCTTGCACAATCACAAAGTTGTTTCCTTCATCCCCACTTCTTGGACTACCGTGGAAGGTAAGCGAATTGGCATCGAATGATAGCCAATTTGGCATGTCCAGAGCCGCATAGGTCAGGCTCGCGCTTGAGGAGAAGGTGTCTGGAAGAAGAGTCCATTCGAAATATTGATTGACGCGTCCAACTGGGGGAAGTTGACCTTGGATTGGATAATTTAGTGTAGGTGCTTGAGCAGTTACGAAAGTTGTAGCCAGTCCGAAGAGGGCGAGAAGAACGAAAGTGATAAAAGTAGCCATGATCGACAGATAATGTACGTGAAAGCCCGGCTGGAAAATGAAAGTGAAGTGTAAAGAGTGTGTGAAACTTGAAGCTGGAGACGTCTAGTCGTCTGTCTGTTGAAAATGAAAGTGGATGACGGGTCGTCGCTGTGTGTATATTTTGCATCAGCTTCTGCTTCTCTACTCCGTCCAGCTTGACGCGTGGGATATCGACGTGATCAACCTACAGACTGAAGTCGGGAAAAGTGCTACCGAAAAGCTAGCACTGCATCAAGATTGATTGATGTGTTGAAGTGTGCGAAATAAACAACAGTGTCTGAGATTGAACTGCCCGAGTTCGCTTGTTCCGCTTTGCTTTGAGAAATTGTCGTCGAGACTGTAGCGAAACGTGTACGGTAGGTGCCGCACGCGGCGGAAAGATCTCCTTCAAAGACTTATATCCTCTATCTATCCTTCCTCACAGCAACCTCGCTGATCTTCCTTCCTTTCCTTGACTCTCTCTCTCGTCGTATGTGTTGATATATTGTGTACCTATATTATGTGTTGTCAGGATCCTATGCTCCTGCGTTCTTCGGGTCCTATCGAAGCACGCTGGCCTCTGTGGTGCTTTGCTTTTGCGCACTCGAAGTATGTCAGGCTTAGCCTCGGACTGGGGGTAGCTTTTTCTCGCCCTTTACACGCAGAATAGGCCTTGCTCTTCACGCTGCGGTAGCGGTGAGTACGCGCAAAATTACGCGTATATTACCTGGAATTCCCAGCTGTGGCATGCATGTGTCGGCAGACTGGACTGGGCGTGCGGGATCTTACGTGCCTGAAGATTGCATTCCTCAGTAGGATAGTACACGCGTAAAGCAGGCAGACGCGCCCCAGGCTAGAGTCGGGAACAGTCAGCATGACAAGTGCCGTGACACCTCCCACAGTCGTTGCAGCTTGTCTTTGTGGCATGCATGAACCTGCCATAGCCATGCATGGCGGCCATGCTGATCCTACATCTCCAGCAGTGCCTATGAGTTGTCGCAAGAAAACCCTCGATCGTCCTCATACTTCAGGGAAGACCTACGGAGTTAAGCAAGGCAGCGTGCTTGATAACTAGAGCTGGACAAGTCCTCGACGATGTGTGTAGGGAGCCCTCTGCTCCCTGAGCTGTTGTCTGTGTCGCACAAAGGGAACGGACGTTCAGCTGAAGATCCTGCAGAGGTTATCAGACCAACCTTCTAGGACCGCAGTGTGCTTCAGTTGATTGGGTGCCTTCGCCCACATGCTGACTGAGCAGTACTCCCATCCTCATAAAAGTCAGAGTGCAGTGCGCACTCAAGTCTGTTCCGTTGAGGTCCAAGTCATGAGTCGGTTGTCCAGATGCAGCTATTTCGCCACAAAGCAGCGGCACACACACCACACCGCAATGCAAGATGGGAGCAGATGCAGGTCTTCACCATGACAACACCTTTCAGAAGAATTAGATACGTTGCTCTTCAGCAGCTCTCGCCTAATGGCGTCGGTAGCTATAAGACCACGTATGTGCCTCCACGAAACGGAGCGTCTCACATATGTTTCTCAGGCTGATAAACAAAGAACACCATCGTGTCTTACAGAACGGACGGCTGCTGCAGCTGCCACTGCAGCAATCACAGCTCTCTCTAACCTTAAAGACGATGGTACGCCTCGAAGATCTCTCGATATCGCGGGTTCTTTCGAACCCAAGTCGAAACGTGTCAAAATTGGAAAGGCAGTCAAATCACATAACGGAGGTATCGTCATTGCACAGCCAGCACCTATCGACAATCTACCCTACGAGATTCGACAACACATTATCAGCTATTTCGAAGACGACTACTACACTCTTCTAAATCTTCTACTCGTTTCGAAGGTTTGGTATGTCACCCTCATGCATGGTAAACAAGCCGAAGAAGATTGGCATAAACGATGCAGGCGAATTGTTCCCGACCTGAAGCGAAAGAAAGTTGGTCTCACGACATGGCATGCAAATCTCGTCCATCTGCTGCATGACAGATGTACGAATTGCTTCAGACACACCAGCTCCAAAGACTCCCAAGACATTGGCCAGTTCCTCTTGTACGGCCTCACTTTCCTCAGACTTTGCAAACATTGCAAGAGTGGGCACTATCCTATGCACACATCACTCACGTACATTACCGTAGCTCAAGCGAAGGAGAAATGGAAGGACTATGAAGCCGTTCTCAGTAAGGTGCCGCGATTTACCGTACAGACAAATCATTGGCAGACTTGTATACTGGAGGCGGCTATTGACCAAGCGATGATACTTCGCCGAAGGGAAGACGACCGTTTCAAGGTACTTATCGCGAATGGTCCTTCTGAACATGCTGAAATGCTGCAAAAGGCTATCGCCTACAGTCGAGACGGGATGGTACCAAAATGTGGCAAGCTGGACTCCGCTGTAACAATCCTACGGAAGGCCGACGCACTCGAAGAGAGTCACTACGTTGCAATCGTGAATCTTTTCACTGCCATGAACAAGCTGTTCTCTGCAAGGGAGATCTTCTTTCAGCAACATGGCATTAAGGTCGAATCCGCTATGCCCGCTCTCGAACAGTGCGCGCATACGCGAGGTCTAGGCTGCAAGCGCTGGATCGACGCTCTTGCCACGAGTGAAGTAGAGCCAGAGGTCTACTTGCAAGCGGTTTTAGCGGTCAAGCTACTACAAGAGCAAGCCGTACTGCAAATGCACAATGCCAAGATGGAAAGGTTGCGTACTACTAAATTAACTCAGAAGGAGTACAGAGACTTGGGTCACGACTGGTCATATCACGGTCATTTATGCACTACCATCGACTGTGACAATGACGCGACTGCATACTGTGCAGGGGTACAGTGCTCTCGACACTGCCTGGGTCCTTGCCTGTTACACGGGAAGCCTTACCCTGTCGCTTTGGTGATGTCAACAAACACTGAAGGAGAGCATGGAGCAGACAGCGACGTCTCGGAAACATTGCAAGACGACCAAATCGATGAGAATGGTACTGGTTGAGCCGGTTTCTTTCACCTAGAAATGAATAACGATCAGGATGCGACTGTATATTACCGAGGAAGTAGGAAGCTCGACAAGAGAAACACGCAAGAGACATGCTTTTGTACACTACACTGCAATACAACTTCAGATGCATATGCTAAAATGCCTGCCAAATCATGTTTAGCAACAGCCCACGTCCCGCGTCAAGGAACATGCTCGTACCCGAGGGTACTCGGATGATATGTTGCCAGCGCAAGGCGTAGACTTGGTGAAGTGAACGGGCGGTGTATAGATATCTGCCTGCATTGAGAGATTGACTTTCGGGCTGAGCTTTGCCACCGTTATCCCTGTGAAAAATGGCAAGAAGCTTGACTTTGCAGTTTGCTTTTCGCCCGTACCGTTCATTTCCGCATAAGCCTTCAGCAGCAACACAGGCAAGGCGTTGTTCGGTCCTTTGGAGCAAGTCCATCCTCGAAAATGTCCAGACGCCTTACCTTGATTCATGCAGCAGAAGCAGCCCTGCCGCTTACAGGGTCCGCAGTCCGAAGTCGCAGGTGTCGTAGGTGCACTCAGCTGTCAAGGCTGCTTGACACAACGCTGCTATGAGATTGTGGAAACTGGTAGTACTTTATGCCGCACTGTCCCTGTTGGAAAGAGAGTAGGCTTGTGCGTGTCTTCGATCTTGTCATAATGCAGCGTCTTCAAGTTCGAAAATGGCAGCCTCTACCGTCCTTACTCTTCACGCAGGTCACGAATATTCAAATGGTCTGAAAATGGCATCTCGTACGTCCACATATATGTGTAGCATCCAGTCTCCAAACGTGACGACGCTAAGGCTAATACCGGTTGTGCCATGCATCAAAGGTCGGAAAGCAGCTGCAGCTGCTAACGCTGCTATTACAGCCTCGACAATTGCCGAAGGCGACGACACGATTGATGACCAAGAGTCCACTGCCCCAGATGATGCCTTCCAGCCTGGTCCGCCAAAAACGAAGCAACCCAAGCGAGCCAAAAAGTCGAAGCTGGCTGTCTCCGCCACACGGGGTGCCGTTATTATCAAGAACCCAGCACCTATCGACAGACTACCTTTTGAATTGAGACATCAAGTACTTTCATATCTTGATTCAGAGCCCTACACGATCCTATGTCTATTGACCGTCTCCAAAGTATGGTATCTTACCTTGATGTCTGGAAAACACGCCAATGCAGGGTGGGAAAGAAGGTGCCGCGCTATGGGAGCCACACGCAAGTCAAAAGGATGCAGAACCTATCACGATACTTTCATCAATCTCTTGCACAAGAAGTGTATCGTCTGCTTCAAGCCGGGCAAGTTTCCTATCGGCCAGCTTCTCCTTCACGATTACAAGTATTTCATGGCTTGCGAAGAAGACTGTGATACCGACGGACCTTTCTCCTTTGATCTTCTCCCTTCAATTGCTCATCAACACGAAATAAGTTGCGAAACGTTGCGTCAGTTGCCCAGCCATCCCTGTCCTAAGCAGGTACAGGCTATCTATTTGCCTTGGGATTTTAGCAAGAAGTGTCCACCTCAATACCGTAAAGCCATCTTGAGGGCTACCAAAGCGCAATTCCTGGTACAGAGACAAGCAAACATTGAAGCATGTCCATTTGATGCAACTCTTTTGACCAAAGCTATGGAGTACAGTCGAAAAGAGCTGCGACCTGTTTCTTCGGCTCTCGACAATGCTGTCATGGCATTGGAGCTCTCCGACACACCCAGAAGGGAGCATTATTCCACTATCATTGATTTTCACTCCAAGATAAGGGAGTCTGTAGCTGCCATACGCGCTTTCTTCGCCAGCGAACAGGTGGAAATGCTTGACCCTATGCCAGAAATTTACAAATGGCATACTTCAAACGGAACTTTGGAAGTCAGGACCTGGGTGGATGCCATCCTGATGAAGGAGGTGACCTTGGGAGACTACCTACGTTTCCTGCGAACGGAAATGGGTAAGCAGGATGTACTCATCTCGAAACCTGCCGGCTCCGATGATATACCTGGACAAGACGTGGAGAATTGCATCACAATGTGAAGATAGCTGGCAGTGGGCTGAACGGAATAGGATCCGGCATGTTTTGCATAGTGCACTGTAGATAAAGTCTCCGCTTTCTTCCTCCTACCTTTCTTCCTGATACCGACACGCTCTCTGCAATGCAGACAAAGCACGTGCTTCTGCTTTTGCTGTTCAAATCGCGTTTACGACCAGCTTCGCATCTTGCCTTCCGGCACACACCATTTCAGGCTTCCCGGCAGCTTATGCAGAGTCGCAGGTACATGGTGACTACATCGCAATATCGACTCACTTCCAACCTGACACAACGCTAACTCTGTATGCACACTTTGTGCAGTCAAGCAAAATTATCGATCATCGTCACGGCATAGCAAGTCACTGCTCAGCTCACGCCCAGCATGAAGAGGGAAAGGGAAGAGGATGAGCGGGACATTATCGACATATCATCAGACTCAGGCTCAGATTCCGCCTCATCCGATGGCGAAGATGAGCTGCCCGGCCATCAGAATCCGCTCTTCGCGGAGGATGAGTTTGACGACGAAAATGCTACTATGGGTGGCAACAGCGACAGTGACGACGAAGGTGACTATGTCGCCAAAGAAGAAGAGGATCTTGAAGATGTCGTCGATGACTCTGCACCCAGAAGATCTCCATCCGTTGCTCCGGCCGAGCGGGGCGATGTCTTAGTAGATCTCTTGAAAGATAGAACACCCGAAGAGACCGGTCCAAGCTTCAATGCCCTGCCTCTTGACATCAAGTATCTTCTTTTAGGATATTTAGATACAGAACCCTACTCCGTCTATTCACTATCGATGGTGTCAAGAAGCTGGTACAAGGCTCTCAATCAGGATTCAAGCACAGAAGTAGACTGGCAGCGACGATGTACTGCGCTAGGCGCTAAGAGGCGTTCTCCTCACTGCAAGCGTTGGAGAGAGACGTTCATCCGACAAATCATGAAAAGATGCTTGTCCTGCTTGAAGATCTCAGATGCTTCTTTTGGACAACTTTTATCAGGACAGCCAGATTGGCTTACCGTCTGCTCAGACTGCCAGAAAATACCAGGACCCTGGCAGACTATCCCGGAAAAAGAAGCTCAACGTCGCAACCCACGTATTGATCTGAGCGCCTTACCGTTTCGAGCTATTAGAAATCCAGAATATCCAGGTAACCCAGGCATCGAGAACCCGAACAAGAAGCCCAAGAAATACATCAAGCTGTACCTCGCAAGTTCTATAGGTGACCCTTTCGATGGTTTCCCTTTCCTTACGTTCGCCAAACGACGCCAGCGACTACTAGGCATACACAACTTCGAATTCTCAGGCAAACCCGAATTACAGAGAGGTTTCATGGATATACTAGGATACATGGAGACAGCGGACGTCGGCAAAGTGTTCCGGTCCAACAGACTTACCAACATGACGTTAGCATTGGTGGAAGGAGAAGAAATGCGTATGAAAGATTCTTTGAATGAAACATGTAGAGATGCCATAGAGTATCTAGAAAAAGTGAAGGTGTTCAACGAAGAACTCGAAAATCGCAAAGCTTCACAGCCTCACATATGGGCAGTAGCAAAGGATAAGACGACAACTGGAATGCGCAGACCAACATCTCGCTCTTGGGGGGACAGCATCATTACTGGAACCGCTAGCTGGGAAGAGTTGGAGGAAATCCTCAGGTGGAAGATAGCCAATGCCAGAGGCAAGATGTGTGAAGCCCAAAGAGTCACGGTGCGAGCTAGGCATAAAGAGCAAAAAATTGCCCGTATCCAAGCCATTGAAAGCGGAGAAATTCCAGCTGACGACAAGACTATGAAATGGTATCACAAAGAGAAGAGGAGACTGGAATATCATGCAAAACGCGACGCTGGGGAATTAAAGAATGGACGAGCGAAGAAGAAGCAGAAAACTTCAAATATACCAAACGCAACACCAGAAGCAGGAAGGCCGCCGCTGAGAGATAATGACTGTCAAGCTGGTTGTGGGAAGACAAAAGCGCTGAAATGCCCGCATTCTCGTTGCAAGACATGCTGTCCTGGACCTTGTGCCAAACATCAGCTGAAGCAGAAGATAGATCTCTACCAGGCTAAGACGGAGGAAATGGAGTGATTACATCGTCTTTTTCCGATGGTAACTATCGAATTTGAATGTCATGAACTGTGTCGTTACGTCCTAGTAAACCGTGACGATCCTATTTGCTAGAATTCTTGTTCCCTGTTGAGCACGTCACAAGTGCACAGAGCAATCACATCAGTACGCACCATGCCATCACAGAGTCGAGAGCAAGGCACTCTCCCCCTTGACTTGAATGCATTCGTTTGGGGCCCACTTTCTTCTTTGCGAACATGATTATCATATCACGTGACTTTTAGTGCCTGTTGCTCGAGCGTGTCTCGCGATTATGAGACTTGCGACGGTTTAACCTACTACATTGCGCAGTATCAGCTAATTGTGGTCACGAAACGTCACCAGCAGCTTCTAATTCTTCATCAGTCAGTGATTACGTCCACTTATCTGTCGGGATGGGTGCTGACAGTGTGCTCAACCAGCTTCGAATCACTACCAGAACCCCGATCATCCATCCTCCAGCTATTTCAACATGTCAAGATATACCATCAAACGAGAGCTGGAGGAAGGGGAAATTGAGGTCATCTCAGTTTACTCAGGCTCTGAAATCTCGGAGAACGAGGATGACCTCCGTCTTGTGGGGATAAAATACCACGGGCAGAAGTATCAGACAGCTTCAACGATGTACTCTTTGAGTGGCAAGGTGAAGCGAGAAACCTCGGGAGACAGCTCAGCAAGCAGCGAGACGGTGAGAAGCAAGGAGCCAAAAGTAAAGAAAGAGGAGGAAGAAGAAGAAGAGAAGAAGGTGAAGCTTG
The DNA here is from genome assembly GCA_019775285.1 of Cystobasidium slooffiae. Lineage (NCBI taxonomy): Eukaryota > Fungi > Basidiomycota > Cystobasidiomycetes > Cystobasidiales > Cystobasidiaceae > Cystobasidium > Cystobasidium slooffiae. The sequence goes on from JACWFZ010000010.1 coordinate 298,911, forward strand.
AGATAGAAGAGGAAAAAGAATTCCTACCAAGGAGAAGGTCCGCTCGAGGACCAAGTCCACAGCCACAGCCACAGCCCATGGCTTCTACTTCAGGACCACCACCTAATAAGAAACGCAAAGCACGTCATCCTCCTGCAACGGCAAATGCAGTCCCTTCAGCAAGTCACAAAGAAGTCCCTCGCGAACCCGAAGCGGAACCCGCTCGAGCTTATAAGATACTCAGCATGAAATGCTCCTGCGGAGCAGCAAATGCTAGAAAATGCAAGCATAACAGCTGCGGCGTTTGCTGTCCTGGTCCTTGCGTGAGGCACAAACTCAAGAAGAAAATAGACTTGTATAGCGTGAAAAAGGAGGAGCTAGAGTAATTGTCAGATCGAATCAGTCACGTTAGCAGATTTCGCAGTTCTTCAATAGATAGCTTGCTTTTCCGGGATGTCGCATGTTGTCAGAACCAAGTTGTGTTTTTTTCATCTAAATGTTTACTGTAGCATACACCATTTTTTCCATTCTTTCATTTCGTAAATAGACAGGGTGCTGAGGAAGGATCTAACAGTAGAGGATAATTTAGAGCTTCTTCAAGATTTCCTCTGTGAATTGTTGAGTGGATGCTTTTCCTCCTAGATCTCCAGTGATCATCTTTCCTTCGGCGATGGTCTGAATTTAGTATTGGTTGATTTGTTGGTCACCATCATGAAAGTTGGATGAATTTCATAGAATGTCGGCATTGTAGTGCGAGTGCGAATAGCGTGCGAGTTAAAAAAAGGTGTGAAAAGGTTCATATGATGACAATTTTCGAAGGCGGGTAGAGAAGGAAAGGATAAGGAAAGAGTAAGTGTAGAGTAGTATAGATGAGTAGACGCAAGAACGGAGAAACGATAAACAGTCAGCTCTATTGCAATTGCAATGTATCAATAATGAAGAAGAAGGTTACTCACCGAAAGAGCCGCCTTCTCAATCTTATCCGCCAGTTCGAATAGGCCCATATGTCTCAACATCATGATAGAAGACAACAGTAGCGCTGTAGGGTTTGCTTTTCCTTGTCCTGCGATATCAGGGGCTGATCCATGAACAGCTTCAAAGATAGAAGCGTGGGCACCAATATTTCCGGATGGTGTTAAGCCCAATCCACCAATTAAACCAGCACATAGATCCGATAAGATATCACCGTATAAATTAGGCATTACCATAACTCTATCAGAATAAGGTTGAGGATTTTGAACTATTCTCAAACATACTCTATCTAATAAATCTTCATCGTATTTGATTTGGGGGAATTCTTTAGCAACAGCTCTACAAGCTGTTAAAAACATTCCGTCTGACATCTTCATAATGGGAGCTTTATGAACTGCTGTTACGTGAGGTCTATTATTTGTTTCGGCGTATTGAAAAGCGTATCTTGCTACTCTTTCTGATGCTTCGTACGTGATCAATTTGATGGATTGTACTACGCCAGGTTGAATTTCATGTTCTATACCGGAATATTCTCCCTCTGTATTCTCTCTGATCAACACTGAATTAACATCATCATAAGCCGTCTTATAACCTTGAATTGATTTACAAGGTCTAACATTTGCGAATAGACCGAATGTTCTTCTTAATGTCAAGTTTAAGGAGACGTGTCCTTTTCCAATGGGTGTTGCTAGGGGGCCTTTTAAGGCTATTGTGTTCTTCTTGATTGATTTGATGGAATCTACTGGAATTGAGGATTTACCATCTACAAAAACGGGCTGTACTTCGATCTCTTCCCACTCTATAGGCACCTTCGCTTGTGAGAAGATGGACTTGACAGACTCTGAAATTTCAGGGCCGATACCGTCGCCTGGGATAAGGGAGACGAGGTAGTTGCCCTGTATCAACACCGAGCGAAGCGAGGTGTTTGAATGGTTGAATGTTTATGTGAAAGTGGACATCGTTTATGTGTGTTATGTATGTGTCGTAGTATGGTGTAGATATCAAAGGTACGCAGTCGATCAGTCCCATCATCAACCACCGTCAACGGGACAAGCAATGAGGACAGATAGAGATAAACGCACCCTCTCATTCTTTACACCTTTGAATGTCTCATTGGGAGCAGAAGCTGACTTCTTAGGTTCAGCTTCAGTAGCGTATGATCTCGTAGCAGCAGCAGCGTTGAAGGGTTTCTATACACAGGGAGAAGCCATTCAGCGAGGACAATACACAGTAAGAATGAGAGAGAGAGGACACTCACTGCTACCCTGTTAGCTGCGAAGAGTGATCTCCTTGTTGCAGTGCTTAGCATCTTCACTGTATGTAGTAGTCTCTGTAATAGGTTGATATGCTAATGGAAGGAAGTGAAGAACCACTTATCGAATTCAAGCTTTCTTCTCTTCGGAGGTCTTTGCCTGCCTGAAACTGAAAAGCAAGCTTCGGGAGGGAGGCAAGGGAGTAAAGATTCAGACAGCGGGCTGATGACGTGATGTACTAAGTGTGGTGAGAATGGATTGCAGTGGAGGTGTATACTATTCTAGCATTACATCTACATAATAGTAATTATCTTATCTTGCCTGCTTCCCTTGCCTGTCTATCTCTTCCCTTTGCAGAGCCTTGCTTTGTGCCCTGCTTGCTTGCCCGCGCTCCGAAGGGAGAACTTCAGAAAGATTGTGTGAAAGTTTGCCCTTCTCTTCTCTTTCTTCTGCTTTTGACCAAGGCGAAGACGACACATCAACCACATATCGCAACACTCAACATGCTCGTTCAAGCTGCAGGAAGAGCTCTCCCTAGAGCTGCAAAGCCAGTGGTGAGTGGTGTCTTTACTGTATCAATTACGTCCTGAGAGAGGGCGGTGATCTATCCCTCGATACCTTCGGATAAAGGGCTAGCATGCATGCGATAAGGACAACAATACTGACACATGCTTCTCTCTTGTCTATATGCTGCTCTCATACTACCTGGTGTGCTCACTCACTCACTCGCTTCGCTCGTTCGTTCGCACGTAACGCAGCTCTCCATCCCCTCCCGTTCAGCAACTACACTAGGTCTCTCAACGCCTCGGGCCAATGCATCACCACGCGTACATACACAATATGGGGGAGTATACAGCGTCACATTAATACCAGGTGATGGTGTAGGAAAAGAAATTACAAACTCAGTAAAAGATATTTTCGAGAAAGCAAATGTACCTGTTGAATTTGAAGAGTTCCCTGGTGTTTCGGGGGAATCTGGACCGGATGATACGGAATTTAGAAAGAGTATGGATAGCTTGAGGAGGAATAAGGTTGGATTGAAGGGTGAGTTATCCGAGCACTCCCGTTAGGGAGTGCGAGGCGTTAAGGGTGCCGTTAGGCAGCCTCTTTAGGGAGGTGTTGATGCTTCCGTCAGGAAGCACGAAGCCTCTTTAGGGAGCATGCTTCCGTCAAGAAGCATATTTAGGGATGTGTGGATGCTTCCATTAGGAAGCCTGTTTAGGGAGAAGCTTTCCCACAGGAAGCATGTCTAAAGAGCAGCTTCCGTTAGGGAGTCTTTCCGCTTGTCAAGACATCCCTCCTTCAGGAAGCACTATGTAGTGCAGACCATTCAAGCACTCTATCTAATTAGATGAAGTGACGTCGAATGGTCTGATACTATCTAGTGCTTCACAATGGAAGCATGCACACACACCGACACATCCCTCTACAGTACCATCTTATCAGCAAGAGCAATACTGACACATCCGCATAATTCGCCTCAATGTGCTTCCATTATATACAGGCATCCTCTATACACCCATTGAAAGATCAGGACATACATCATGGAACGTAGCAATGAGACAAAACCTTGATATTTACGCAAGTTTAACATTATGCAAATCAATGGATGGTTTCCCAACAAGACATTCCAATGTTGATTTTGCTATTATTAGAGAAAATACAGAAGGAGAATATTCTGGTTTAGAACATCAAGCTGTACCTGGTGTAGTTGAATCTTTAAAAATTATGACTAAAACTAAATCCGAGAGAATCGCTAGATTTGCTTTCGATTTTGCTTTGAAGAATGGTAGGAAAAAAGTTACTTGTGTTCATAAGGTGAGTTCTTCCTTCTTCTTCTTGATTGTCTCTTTCTCTCTCTTGCTCTCGTGCGCTTTTGGAGATTTTCAAGGTGTCAAATTTGCGAGAACGATTGTTGGATGATGCTAATGAAATGTGCTTTTTCTCTTCGTTCTCTTGACAGGCCGTAAGTTGCGACGCTTCCACTTGCAATCCCTAGAAGAGGCATTTGGCAATCATGGTCACCCGTCTAGAAGTACGAATCGCGTCCTGACTTCACTGCTGTGTTTTTCTTTTCCTATTAAACAGAACATCATGAAGCTAGGTGTAAGTTCATGCTTTTACCACTCACGCTGGGGCAGGATAAAATGTCAGCTTCGGTCTTTGGAAGATCAAAAGCCGACCGATGGCAAAAGGTTTTTTGGTATATGAAAAAGTTGAATCAAGTACTGACCATCTTTCTTGTATTTTTTTTTTGAATGCATTGTTTTTATTGCTTCTCCCTCCCTACAGGACGGTCTCTTCTTGAATACATGCCGACAAATCGCGGAGGAATACAAGAGTTCAGGAATTGCATTCAACGATATGATTGTCGATAACTGGTGCGTGTTTTGACATTCTTTCCTTCTTCATTCTCCATTTCCAAAAACGTTGAAAAACAAACAAGCGTAAACTGACTTTTTCAAACTTTCCTCTCCTCGAACTTTGTTGCATTCTCATCCACTTTGTTCATCTTTCGCCTTTCGTTCCATTGGAATGTTTCAATTACGCCAATGCGAAAAATAGCTCTATGCAACTTGTTGCTAAGCCACAGCAATTCGACGTCATGGTCATGCCAAATTTGTAAGTCTTGCTCTACACTCGGAATAGCCTACCTAGCGGTGAATGGGGATTATCTCTGAGTTCATTAGCTGACGTGCATGGTAATTATCATAGATATGGATCTATCATTTCGAACATTGGAGCTGCTCTTGTTGGTGGACCTGGTGTTGTTCCCGGTGCTTCAATCGGTCGGGTGAGTTTCGAATTCACTACATACGCTGTTTGATGACTCTCTTAAGCGGCATGAGAAGCTGACCCGTTGCATTTTTCCTTTTTTTTTTTTTTCCCAACATCCATCTTTGATGATGATTGACGATGTAACAGGACTTCGCCCTCTTCGAACCAGGCTGCAGACACGTCGCCAAAGATATCCAAGGACAAGACGTTGCCAATCCTACAGCTATGATCCTATCAGCTACTATGATGTTGAGACATCTAGGACTAGATCACCATGCCAACACTATTGCTTCTTCAGTCTATAACGTCGTCAAGAATAGCAAGGTTAAAACTCCGGATATGGGAGGAAAGAACCATACTACTGATTTCACAAAGGCTGTCATTGATCAGCTATAATTTTGAAAGTAGTGCATTATATGGATGCTCAGAACGGAGGCTTTATTGTGTAGAGAGAGAATAAACAGAGAAGAATTATCTCCAATGAACTATTTAGATATGCTTGTAATGACAAAACTGTGCTTGAAACAATCTTGTGCTTTCGGTATTAGACTATATATGCCTAGTAGTCTTTACAAAGGTCTTGAGGGGAAACTAACATAGATTGCCTGTGCTATGTACACGGCTATTAGGGTGATTAGCGCCGTAACGGAAAAGCATCCTGGCCACTGAAGTCTATCTTGAAAGGCTCCTTACATTTTGCACTGTACTTGAGAAGTCGTCCACTTCAGAAAGAAAAACGTGACCTACTTCGCAGGACTTTAATAAGTCAAGTTCAGCAGTTGTGCTTCTATGATATACATACTTTGTGCTGAGCATGCGAATTCAAAGTTCATAGTGATGAGGCTCGCAAGGCAAGGAGACAGAGATGTAATGCTCCAACACTTCTCCGCGGAAAGTGTTCTTCACGAAATGCTATGCTTTGGGCTGTGTTTGGTGTATGAGAAGATTAACGCGATGGGCGCCAGGCTGATCGGGATCCAAATAGTGTCACCGAGGTCAACGAACAGCCCGAATAGCAGAGAGCATTTCATAGCTTTTGTGGAGTGGAGTGGAGTAGTAGCTCATATTGGAAGTGGCAGAAGATCAGCATCCTCCAGGTAGTCAGCTACTCCGCTCTCGTTTACACTCCAAAATACGCGTATATGCTGTTTTCGCCACCTCCAGTTGTGTAAGGGTAAGGGGACAGGACCTCACAATTGAATGCAGTGCACGGTTGCAGAGACAAAGGGGACAAGGCACGAGAAAGGTGGAAGAGTGAGTGAGTGACACCTCGACATTTTTCAGGCCATCTTCACTTTATACTGTGTCACCATCATCGTCATCATGCTGTTGATGGCATAGCTGGGTAGGTCTGCAGATACAGTGACTACCATTCTCAAGGGCTATAGTTGGATATATCACAGCGCAGTCTAGGCGGGTGGAATAGTAGTAAGAGAGGGTGAGACGTGAAAAACAGACAGCAAGCAGTTAACAAGACTAGCAAGTGGTGCATAGGAAGACACACCACATCAATCATGGCATCAACATCATCATCAGCGTCTACTTCAGCTCTAGCTCTCACCGATCTCGTCGAGCTCATCAACTCATCCACTGGCACATCGACAACTCACACTCTCCCATCTGCCGATTCAATACTCACGACACTCAGTACACGATACAAAGCAGAGCAACCCTATATAAACTGTGGTCATTCTACGCTTGTATGCATCAACCCTCTGAGGCCATTGGAGAATATAAATGATGCAAGTGCGAGATATTACTGTGATAGAATTGCAGGCCAGGATGAAGATGAAGATGACGAAGATGATGGTCCTGACAGTCCTAGACACTTAGGAAGAAGAAGAGAAAGTGGTGCACAACCTCATCCTTATGAGTTTGCTGCTAGGATTCACCTTGCTTTGCAGAGGACTGGCAAATCCCAAGGTGTCGTTCTGAGGTGAGTCGCGCGGTCTTCTACAAACTTCATCAGAAGGATTGAAGCTGATGGATTGATCGGCAATCCTATCCTTCAACGATACTACCCTAACCATGCATCTATTTGCACACACTCCTCTCATGCCCGTTGACATGTTGCACACTCTCATGCCCGTTGACATGTTCACAGCGGACTCACTGCCTCCGGAAAGACATACACCTCTCGTCTCATCACCTCTCTCCTTCTCCGCATATCAACACAGCACTCCTTCGGAACTTCGCACCATTCAAAGGTACTCAAGCTACGCGACCAGTTGAAAGCGAGTGAAGTCTTACTAGACGCATTTGGATCATGCAAGACAGCCTCAAGTCCAAATGCTACACGACAAGGTCGGATCCTAGAACTCCATTATCATCAAAGTGGATCTTCTGAAGATGATAGCATCACTCGGATCCTATCAGGAGCTAAAATCCTAACATTTGGATTTGATAAATCACGTCTAAACACACCGATAGCTCGTGAAGAACGATGTTTTCATATTTTTTATCAATTCATAGCTGGTGCTTCAAATGAAGAACGTATCAAATATCATTTATTATCTGATCCATCTCAATATAATTTATTGGCTTCTAATGGTGGTACCTATAGAATTGAAAATGTTAATGACGCTATTGAATTTGAGAATCTTAAACATTCGTTTGAGGTTCTTGGATTTAGAGCTAAACATTTGGAGATGATTTATAAGATACTATCGGCGGTTTTACTACTTGGGAATATCAACTTTGATAAAGGATACGCAGTTGGAGGAGGAGGAGGAGCTGCTTCATTTGGGAATAACGATGAAGAATCACTTATGGTCTCACATGAAACTCGGGATGAATTCGAGACTGTATGTCAACTTTTGGGATTGCCAAACGATGAGCTCGAGCGAGTTTTAGTGAATAAAACAAGTTATATCCGTAAAGAAGTTATAACTACAGTTTTATCAGAAGAAGGAGCTATCAAACAAAGAGATTCACTCATGTCTTCATTATATACAATTTTATTCTCATACATTGTCGAATCGGCAAATCATAGACTTTATCCTGGTGATGAAACTATTAAGAAATTACAACGTGATAAAAATGGGAATAGTATTGTTTTATTGGATATTCCTGGATTTCAAACTAAATCTCCTAATGGTGCTTTGTTGGACGTTGATGGACTTAGAGGAGGTGCAGGTGCAGGTGGACAGAAGAGGAATACTCTAATACAGGCGTATGACAATGATGGATTTGATGAGTTTATTATTAATTATCAAAATGAACTACTTCAACATTGGTTGCATCGTCATCATTTCTCATCAGGCGAAGATAACCATGCCAACAACGACTTCATCAAAGATTCAATTTCTGATGGAGTTAAATATCCTCAAGTTGATAATGTGGATACTTCAGAGATGACACTGGAATTATTACGTGGAGGAGCATTGAATTCAAGAGCTGATTCTAAACTTGGTGGTTTATTATCGAACTTGAACAAGACTTGTTCTAGTTTACGCAAGGGGAAGATTTTAACTGAACAAGCTGCTGATGAATCATTCATTGATTCATGCGAAGAACGCTATAGAGGTCATTCAAGATTTATCCCTCGTCCTCCTGGCTCAAGCGGTACTACTGGTACTTCGTTTGCAATCAAACATTACACAGGGACAGTATCCTATTCAGCGAAACAGTTCATAGAAAAAGATTTAGATCTGTTAGATTCTGAGTTTGTCAGATTGTTCAGATCCTCTTCTTCTTCCTCCGCAACTGGTTCGGAGAATAGTTTCTTATCTAAGTTATTTAGTGGCCCTTCGCTAGCTGCCGAGTCGCATCCTAGAGATACGAGCGTCCTAGTAGCTACACAAATATCAACTCAACCACTGCGACGATTGTCACCTCTGAAAGTATCAAAGACCTCATCTACTTCAGTACCTTCCGATCCACCTGAACCCGATATTGAACCTATCTCTACACAAATCAACAGAACTCTAACTGAGATCCTAAACACTTTGAATGAAATACCTATATGGAACGTTCATTGTCTAAGACCAAATGATCATTCATCACCTGGTATTTTTGATATTAGAAGGATAAAGTCTCAAATTGAAGCTTGTGATTTAAAGAATTTACTAGCTAGGAAAAGAGTCGAATATATTGATAGTGTTGAAATTAAGAGTTTCATCAAGAGATATAGTAAGATTGGAGCTAGTGGAGGTGCTAATTCTGAGAATGTAGAATCGTTCTTGAAGAGTAGGAAATTTGAAGATGATGCCGCTGCTGCTGGAGGAGGTGGTAGAACCCTCTACTTCATTGGAAATAACTCTGTTTGGTTATCATATCAAGCTTGGTTCAACCTCGAAATGGGACTTGTCAATTATGAAACTAGAGAATTGGCGAAGAAGAGGAAGATCTTAGCGGAGACTAAGAAATCATTGGAAGGTAATAACACTTCATCCTCTATTGAAGATATGGATGGCAGACCTCCTGGTTTCCCAGGTTTGGAACCTTCGCCTTCTCAAGATACTTTTCATGGAGTCGGAATTGGAGATACGAAAGCTGGCTTTTACGCTGGTGAATCTTCTGATGATCTGTTGAAGAATGCAGGATCAGCGGGTGGTTATGCAGGTCATGGTCACGGTCATGGGCAGCTTGCTATGCCTACTCTTCCGTACGATGCTGGAAATCATCATCATCTCGGTCCTGGTAATCCAGCTTATCTACGACAGAGCACGAATTCCTTCAATGCGGGAGTAGGTGATGTATGGGGATCAGATCTGAAAACACAAGCTCAGCCAGTCAGTCCTGGCTATTCAGGTGGAGGAAGCAATGGAAATGGAGGAAAAGGCGCAGAAAAGGGCGATGGTGGGAACGATAAGAAAGGTCAAACTGTAGAAGAAGTACCTACTAGCAGAGCTAGGAGGTTATGGCTTATCCTCGTTTGGACTCTTACTTGGTGGATACCGGGATTCTTACTTGGTTGGATTGGACGCATGAAAAGACCGGATGTTAGAATTGCTTGGAGAGAAAAAGTGGCACTTTGTATGCTCGTTGCTTTCTTCTGTGGTTTCCTAGTGAGTCTGCCTTCCTTATCGAAAGGGCGACAGTCAAAGTTGATGATCTGTTCTCTCTTCATAGCTCTTCCTTATTCTAGGACTGGGTCTCGTGCTGTGTCCACAGTTCAACTATGCCTGGAACGCCAAAGAATTATCCTATCATCAAGGTCGAGCTGATGTCTGGGTAGCAGTAGCCGGCAAAGTATATGACATTTCGAAGTTTTACAAGGCACAACATTCAGACATTGTCGGAGCAGACGTAACTTCGGACGATATGCTCACTTTGGCAGGAAAAGATTTAACGCCTTATTTCCCTGTCCCGCTTACACTCGGATGCGGAGATTTTGTCACAAACGATAGAGTATTCCTACAAAATGCGAACTTAACGGTCGACGTCCCGACTGCTTTTCATTATTCGGGTAGACAACAGCCCGCTGCTACTTCGGAACTGCGTAATGCAGATTGGTACACCGCCAGATTCTTGTAGGTACCGGTTTTCTTACGACAGAGCGTGTAGTAGCTATCGTTTAATTTGACATCGAGCTGACTTACTTTCCTTGCAGACCGAAGATGAAGCAGTACTATAAAGGACCGATGGTCTACACGAAAGGACAGCTTCAAAAAGGTGCAGATGACGATCAGCGAATCTGGGCTATGTACAACAAGAAGGTCTACGATATCTCCGATTATATATATACCATCAAGACTATGAACGACGACAATACCTACCGCTTCCTTCCTTCAGCCTTGACGGATATCTTCGAACAGCAACCTGGCACGGATATCACTCAGGCTGTCGATGATCTGGATGAACGCTCTCTCAATGCTACCACCAAGGCGCAAGCTTTGTTCTGCTTAGACAACACCTTCTACCGTGGAGAATTCGATTTCAGAGTAACGCCTCGATGCACGGTGCAAAGCTACTTCCTGTTGGCGTTCTCCATAATCCTCATCACCACCATTGCAGCGAAGTTCGTAGCTGCCCTGCAGATTACGAAGAAACGCAATCCTGAACTTCAAGACAAGTTTGTCATTTGTCAAGTACCTTGCTATACAGAAGGTGAAGAATCACTAAAGAAAACGATTGACTCGCTTGCCAACCTGAAATATGATGACAAGAGGAAACTGCTCTTCGTTATCTGTGATGGAATGATTGTCGGAAGTGGAAATGATAGACCTACACCGAGGATTGTGCTTGATATCCTGGGAGTGGAGAACTTGGACCCCGATCCGTTGCTTTTCAAGTCGCTTGGTCAAGGCAATAGGCAGCTGAACTATGTAGGTCCGGTCTTGACGATATGTGGAGGCTATGAGCACTGACTTCCGGTTACTCATACAGGGCAAAGTGTACTCTGGTCTTTACGAATTCGAAGGTCATGTGCTTCCGTACATCGTGGTCGTCAAGGTTGGCAAGCCTACAGAACGCTCACGACCGGGCAATCGTGGCAAGCGAGACTCTCAAATTCTAGTCATGCGCTTCTTGAACCGAGTCCACTTCGATTCCGAGATGGCGCCGCTCGAATTAGAAATCTATCATCAGATCAAGAATGTCATTGGTGTCGATCCGAAGCTTTACGAATTCTTGCTCACCGTCGATGCCGATACGGAAGTCAAGCCTGACTCACTCAATCGTCTCATTGCGGTCGCGGCGGATGATTCGTCTATCATTGGACTGTGTGGAGAGACGAAACTATCGAACGAGCAGGAATCTTGGTGGACTATGATACAAGTCTACGAGTATTACATTTCTCATCATTTGGCTAAGGCTTTCGAGAGGTAAGCCAGGACAAAAACTTTACGGATGTCTGACATGTGCGCTGACATATTCCTGCACAGTCTGTTTGGTTCAGTAACATGCTTGCCAGGATGCTTCACACTCTTCCGATTGCGCACATCTGACAAGGTGAGCTCATTGCAGCAATAAGAGGCAAAAGAGCATTGACTGAGCCGTCTATGTACAGGGTCGACCGCTCCTGATCTCAAATTTGGTCATTGACGACTATTCCGAAAATGAAGTAGACACGCTCCACAAGAAGAACTTGCTTCATTTAGGTGAAGATCGCTACTTAACAACCTTGATGCTCAAGCACTTCCCTCACTTCAAGACTAAGTTCGCTTCCGATGCTCGAGCGATGACCGCGGCCCCTGAGAAATGGAATGTTCTACTCTCACAACGTCGTCGATGGATCAACTCTACAGTGCACAACCTCTTCGAACTTGTGGCTTTGAAGGATCTTTGCGGGTTCTGCTGCTTCAGCATGCGATTCATCGTCATCATTGATCTGCTCGGAACCATTCTCCTGCCGGCTACCATGGTCTACTTGATTTACCTCATTGTCACGGTTGCAACTCACAAAGCCAGCGTTCCAATCATCTCGCTTGTCATGATAGGTGCAGTATACGGTCTTCAAGTAGGTGCTGTTAGCGATCCATCACCTGCATCGACGCTGACCTTAGGTGCCCAGGTCATCATCTTCCTTCTCAAGCGACAATGGCAGTTCCTCGGCTGGCTAGTCGTCTACATTCTAGCCTATCCGTATGTGATACCCTTTCACAGCACGTTTCTACGACTAAATTGATTCGGTCAATGCAGAATCTACTCGTTCTTCCTGCCGATTTACGCATTTTGGCATTTCGATGACTTTAGTGTAGGTACCGCTTTATTCCGAAACTCTCGCTCGCCTTGCGCTGACCGGTCAATTCGGTGTAGTGGGGCAACACGCGTATCGTCGTTGGCGAAGGCAAGAACAAAAAGATCCTGGCTGGTGATGATGACAAGTTTGACGATTCAATGATACCGATGCGCAAGTTTAGTGAATATCAGCAAGCAGCTTGGAATACTCATCAGATGGGCACCTCACCGGGTGCTATGACGACTGGATTTAGCGATCAGCAGCGAGGACACAGTCCACACGGCTCTATGGGTATGCCTGGAGGAGGCTATCCTGGACCCTATCAACACAGCAGAGCAGGCTCTCGATCAGCTTCTGTTGCGAGCTTCCCAATGGCGGCTGCGTCCGTCGCCAACTTCCCAATGGGTCCGCAGCCTGTCTTCTCGCCTTTCAATCAGCAACAATACGGAGGTTATGGTTCACCAGCAGGCTCTATCATCGGTGGAGGGGGAAGCGATTACGGAGGTGCATCTCGCGCACCCATGCCACCTGGTGCTGCTTTCGGACAGAATCCGTTCCGCCAAAGTACGATGTCTTACACGCCTAGTCAGTTTGGTGGACCGGGTAGCATGCTTGGCATGCCCAGTCAATCCTTTGGGCAGCCCATGCCTGGCTTTGACCCTGCGACAGCTAGGAACTCCACCTATAGCTTGACGCAATGGGCTGGACCAGCTCATCGAGCATCTCAGTCGATGACTACGCTTAATCCATTTGCGGATGGATCACAAATGCCGCGAGCAGCCAATCCCATCAACCCCACCGATGCAGAGTTGGTACAGGCGCTTCGAGTCTATTTGCGGACGCAGGATCTTCTGCAAGTGACGAAAGTAAGCATCTCTTGGGATTGTCATCTGCACTGTCGCTTTCTAACGGCGATTGCACTTTCAGCGGTCCACTCGCGAAGCTATGGCTGCTCACTTCGACCAGGCTGACCTTTCCAAGCGCAAGAATTTCTTGAATCAGACTATAGACTCCATTTTACAAGGTAAACGACAGTCATACATGTACTCCAATTCAGAGTCTGACCCTCGTGTTATCGTTGCAGGGCAACTCTAAAGACCTCTAAAACATTTTCCTTTCCCACGCTTTCAGTGATTTTGGCCTGCCTATTCAGACACATATACGCATATTCGCTAGCAGTTAGCAAGGTCAATCTGTAGTGTGCTAGATTCAACACAATGATTTCACGTTTTCGTAATGCACTCAATGGACTTTACTCGCGCCACCACCAATTCACCCAGCTTGCTTCTTGAGCCATACAGACGGGCTCTGCTCCGCTCTCGACCATGAAAATCTAAGGCAGGGTCATGAAGACGCATGCACCTTTGACAAGCATCGTATAATCAATGTTCGGATTATATCACAAGGAGCATGCTCGTCTCGCAGCCGCATGCTGCGAGGTCGGTGCGGCTGCCATCTGCTCCTGGCGTGCTGTCAAGCAAGGCAACTGGCATACCGTGCGGTCTGGTTTTGTAAAGCCCACATAAAGTCGGCTGTATAAGACGCCATTCTGTATGCATGCCATCTATCCTACACACAGCTGCAATCGTTTGAACCTGCAAGAACGGCAACAGTTTCGAAAACCAGGTCAATCGAGAAGACGAGCAACATGTCAAGCATACTGGCCGACGTGCTAGGAGCATACGCAGGGAACATATCTGCGCTGAGTGGTAGATGAATTAACCCGGCAGTATTTCAGCCTCGTGTCAGGTAGCTGACTTCTCGTTCGAATGCATTGTTCATGCAGCACTTACAGCCTTTCAGCAAAAGCTCACGCCCGACGCAACCATAGCCGACCAGTTCGAGGAGCTCTCAGAGGTGTTTGAAGCTCAAGCTGAACGTCTCAAGGCTCACTCTAAGACCTTCAACGGCCATCGGCGGGCTCTCATACCTCTCGGTCAGTCTCTTTGCCCGAGCTGCAATTACACGCAAAAACATTATCACGTGCCATCGTGGGTGTCAGTACGATAGGCCGAAACGAAGACTGAGGACGGTTTTTTTGCCCTTCCCCGTCCTTAATACGCATAGCCTCACTGCTGCGAGCGCTTCGAGTCACTTTGCGGTGGTTTGAGGACAATGACACGAACCTGAAAGGCTTCTGGACTTCGCAAGAGATACGCGATTCTGTCGAGCGAACGCGTGAGGCTTCCATCACAACGTAAGGCTGTGTAACGCGTGCAAGCTACATAGGTAGACAGGCCTGAGTGTGCTTGATTTGTAGCTTTACCGGGCGTATGGCGGTGGCCGTTTTGCTGTCGTAGGCTTCTTTCGACTAGTTGCGATATGTTCTTCCCACAGTTTCAATTTGTACTGACCTGAATTCAAATCCTTGTACAGACAAGAGGATAATACCGAATTACAACACGTAGTCGCTACAATATTTGAGGACGAAGATGACAATGTTGGCGAAGTCCTGTCACATGAGGCGATTGACGGTCTAGGGCAGGCTGCTTCCGTGCCTGCGCTTCAGAATGCGGCACGCTTGCTTAATATAGAGTATGGCGAGCTGAAGGATAACATTGCCGACTTTGAAATGTCACAAGGCGGAACTCTCATGACAAAGGTGAACTGAAGTCGCACCAATCTGCCCATCTGTCGCGCGAGGTGAAGGCTGCTGACGGTTTTTTTTTGCTTCGTAGACTGTGGACATCTTCGAGGCGAGGGCGAAGGCTTCTAGCGGCGACGCATCTTCATCACTGACCATGGCACAGCTCGTCGCCCAAGGTTTCCGAAACGGCCGAGACACGCCTGTATCGCCCAGTGCAGCTTCTTTCGCAACTCTGGATTCGACGTATGATCCCTACAGGACGAATATGCATTCTGCACTTGCTCGAGCTCGGCAAGGGTCGATGGCAACTACATCAGAATCGGCGGATATATTGACACCACTTCGGTCTTCGCGGCAAGTCAATCCAAGCAGCATCCGCAGCGTCCGTTCTCCAACGACTGTAAATTCCGATCTAGCTGGAGAGCCTCAGTTCACGATGCACACGCTTGATACCATACCGTCGAGCTTTCAAGGCGGTACTGATACCTGGCTTTCGCGAGATAGCGCAGTGACCGGCTTGTCTCACATTCAAGAGCAGGAAGTCGATGATTCTTATTACAATGACAGTAGCTCCAGCGAGCTCGGCGCTTCGCTTCCGGCTGTCAGCACAGCGTCCACTTCAGCCCAGCTCGATTCATCCCCATTCTCAAGCTCGATTATCGCTTTCAATACAAAGGACGCACTTACGAATGAACCGCTTATTGATCCGGTTCTTGGTTCCGACGGTCTCATTCACGACAGATGGTCACTCATCGACAGATCCGATGAAATCACTCAAAATATCACAATGTAAGTCATTGAACGAGATCGAGGCATACATGCAGCTGGAGTCTGTGATGATCCTTTCAGTCTAGGAGACGTCATTCAGCTTCGCGGTGCAATCCATGCAGCACAAGCGGCGAAGAGAGCCGAGTGTTACCGGAAACGGTCGGCTTATCGCAATGTGAGACCGGCCTTATTTTACAGACGGTCGGCACCGCTGACAGTCTGAATTGCTTCCCACCTTTCAACCCCGCCTTTGCAGGAAGCCGTCGATATGTGCATGAACACCGATCCTATCAAAATACGAGATTGCACATCTCGCCTAGGCAACGTACTTCAATGGAAGAACGACGACATCGAGATCTTGACGCGTCGTGGATTGCTTCATTATCGACTACGTCAGCTATCAGAAGCAAAAGCAGATTTAGACGAAGCAGTCCTCAAGTCTCGAAACTCATCGGTCGTCAAGTTGCCCAATCTCGATAGTTTACGGTATCGATGCCTCGTCTACTGCGAGATTAGAGACTTCGATAGAGCTCTGATTGACATGGAAGAAATATTCAAACAGACTAGAGATGATCCTCTGATCTTGAGTCTGCGAGCTACTATATTAGCTGGGAAAGGCGATATCGATGGGGCTGAGCGAGATCTTGAAAGTGTTAGGAGAACACTTGAGGTGGGTGGTGGATCGCAGAGTACGCTAGCGAATGAGAACAGGGATTTAGATCTACTAGCGAAGGGGTGGGCTCATAGCTCAGTAAGCTACTGCATTTTGGTGATGCCTTGCTTGACATTCGCCGCCGACGTTGAAAACTGTATTTTCCGCTGTAGATGGGCCAGGTCGAAGCCGCTATGAATGATTTTGAAACAGCTCAATCGCTCCGTCTCTTCGATGCATACACCGTCTCATGCGTCGGTATCTCGCTAGTCTACTATGGTCTCCACCTGATAGCGGAAGGAAACGATACTCTAGGTCGTGAAAAGACAAGACAAGGCCTAGGGGAACTCACTACAGCTGTAGTTGTAGTGAGCAGGAACAGTCAAGGCGATGAACTTGTCGTGCCTGATGATCAACTAGATGATAGCGTCGAGGAAGACAGAAGAGGGAGATATACGGGATCGGATGCCTACGATCCATTCTTTTTGCGAGGTCAGAGAGTCATCATATGGTGTCTAAATTCAGAATGGGCTGATGCATTGATCATGATAGGCATGGCTCATTTCGCATTGGGGTAAGCTGCGGATCCTTCCTCTTTCAAAACAAATCGATTCTCTGCTCTCTAACTCCTGCCAACTTCTCTTGATTGCTTTTTTTGCTTCTTCGTCTCACACTAAACCAGACATTTCGAAGAAGCACTTCAAGACTTCGATATAGCATCCCGCTTACGACCTTCCATCGTGAAAGACACGGGAGAATTTCATTGCGTGCTGGGCATAATCCAAGCGGAGACAGGACAGTACCGTACGTCTCCTATACGTCCTCCAAATCTGCTTTGCCCACCACTTCTTTCTCCTGTCGTCTCGTAGCCATCCAAGCACTCCCAGTTCTCGTACAACGAGGAAGAGAGAATGAAGCTGATTACCACATTATTGTTTTCTTTCCTTTCCTTGTTTTCGACGTATATAGAGAAAGCAATCCGAAATTTCGATTATGCGATGGCTTTGAAACCTGAGGAAAGGGAGAATTACCTCGCCAAACGGTCACAGTATAACCTATGATGATTTCCTCGGAAGATATTGTAAGAGGGACTGCAGAGGACGATCTTTCATCTAGCCTGTTGGGCCTTGGTGTACATTTAAACCAGGGTCAGACCAATTATCCATCGTTATTGATCCTGTCTTCCGCCCCTGCCATGACAATCTTGTGTACTTGTACTTGTTTGATGGTATGTCATTATGTGGATTGACTGGCTCTGAACTCAGGCGACAATTGTGCTTCCAGATTGTGGTTCGATAGCACGCGAGGATGGTCGGTCTTGATTCTATTCTCTCCCGTCTTGCTGTAACGTGGCTTCTGACTTTGGGCTTTCTGTTCGCTCTGGTTGGCAATTCTCAAGATACCAAGCTGATTTGGCGCAGTAACTCTTCAAGCTCTTTTGGGGAGAAACCATCTTTGCCGTTGCGTCTTAGTGTCGAGACGAAATCTTGTATCCGGTCTACTTCTTCGCTGTTCATCCTTTGCCAGTTCTGTTGAAAGCCAGCACCAGGAGCAGTAGCAACTGCATCAGGTCTATCGAAATCGAGCACCTCCAATTCATTTCCCTCGTTCTGGTCACTTTTCACATTGCCATTGTTGTGGACGATAGTGATTGCCGGCTGTCCAATTGATATCGATGTGCATCTCTCAATGATTGGAGTACTTTCTGTTTGTATGATTACTATGATATTTGACGACGTGTGCATTCGGAACTGTATGTAAAACCGCCGAAGATGTGGAATCAAAAGTAGCCAGAGAGCGGAAAATTGTACGTGAAAGAGAGAGAGAGAGGAAAGAGGAAGCAGGGAATCAGTTAGGAATTCTGCTCATCAAAGTGAGCATCGTTTAACGCTACTAGCGTCGTCTGTCATTCCCCTGTATATCGATGATGATCGCTTACCTGATGACATTTCAGTACGAAAATGCAATTGACAGCATTATGTATCAAAGCGCTTCCTTTGATGTTTGTAGCTATGACCACTGAGTTGCTTATATTCTCAAGGTATAAAGCAGGTATACTCTTGCTTTCCAAGGTTTTCTCGGCTTCTTCCGTACGGCAATCAGAGGAGAGTTTGACTATGCATTTGTCCAAGTTACTGAGCGATACAGAATTTGTCGTATCATTTAAGTCCCATAATGTAATATATTGCAGAAATCTTGTGGATTCAGAAGGGTGGTTTATTATTTCTTCCGGTAAAGATTGAAGCACGTTCTCGCGATAGTCCGGCGATAATGATACTGATACCCGCCTGTAGTTTTCGATCGTCGTAGTTGACTGATTTACCGAAGAAGCAGCGAGATTCTTTTCTTCCTCCTCCTCCTTGTGGAAAAGTGGGTCTCCACCGTCTTTGTTTGGCGGTACATTTGAAGAAGCGGGTTTATTCCGATTTCTAGAGGAGAATGAGAATTTGGATGTAGAGTTACCAGTTTCCTTCTTTTTGTTCAATGATGCCTCCAGACTGGCTATGAGCTGCATTATTATCAAAGAGAGATAGAAGATGCACGTGATTTCCGAATGAGGTGCGGATAATCGGGATAAATATTAATGGTGCAAGAATTTTTACGGTTAACATTGGAAAGGCGGAAAGCGTGACAAGGGGGCGTCATTGATGACCTACATCAGCCTGTCTGCGTCGTTCATAAGGTGACAATGCATCATAGGATTCTTCAGCTTGTTTCTTGAGCTTAATCAGTCTGCTTGTTAGCGATGATGCAGCTCCATCATCTGTGGATGTCGTCGTGGTGCTGGAGTTGTTGTTGATGATGTCCGCCGAAAGAGCTTGAAAAAGGTGAAGCAGGAATTTCACGGGAGACAGGAGAGTGACATTGCAATAAAGAGCAGTACAGCCATGAGCAACCTAGTCTATTATACAATGTGATATATGTACACCCTGCTCACCATCTGCAAGTGCACGCCATTCCGTCCATGTCATCATGCCATGCCACACTCACTCGGACCGGAGGAAAGAGCCGTCCGCGTGTCCTGGCTGGCTGTCCTGTCTGTCTTTGATCTTTTCCGAGCAGCTGCCTTTGATTTCCCGGGATTGCATTGTCTTTCTCTTTCTTAACCACTCCATCGATACTCACATCAAGCATATACATAACTCCAACAAGCTATTCAAGAGTACTAGAGCTGGATAGCCATCGCATCGCCCATGTCGGCCGGACCCGCTCTCCTCATAGAGTCGCCTCATCAGCAGTACTTTGAACAGTTAGGAGCCGGTCATCACTACAGTAGTAACAACGTCGAGATGGATAACAGTAACAACAACAACAGTGCATTCTCAGATGAAGATCTCATAGCTTCATTAGCCGGGTTCGCAGTAGAAGGTCAGACAGAGAGAGATCTAGCGACAATCAAAGCAATGCTACTATCACAACACCATCAATTCCCATCATCCGGCAATCAATTCACCCACAACTCATTCAACAGCAGTGCAGGCAATGGAGGTGGAATATGGCCTATGCAATCACCTGCTGCTACGTCTACTACCAGTGCATGGTCTGCTTTCAACTGGAATCCTGCATCCGGTCAACCTCCTCCTAATACTCCAAACTTATCCAAGTCACTCGAGTTATACGGAAGCAGTGCAAATGGAAACAATCTGAACAACAACAACGAGTATTTCTCTTCATCTGCAAGACGGAGAGATGTAAGTTTGGAACGACCTCATTTCTTCAACAATACTTCCATATCTGGGAGAGGCGCATCATCTACAAGACACGGGCGGAGTTCATCTATCACTTCATCAAACCGTGGTGATAACAACTCAACACCCGGATCATCTCTATCTACTGGATTCGATATGGATATGGGAGAGGATGAAGTGGTTCAAGAAGAACAGGAGGCAGAGGAGGTCATTGCAGGTCCAAGTAATTTCAGTAATACATTCAATGGATATCGTCCGGCGGCGGCGGCGGCGGTAGATGGTGGACAAGGATATTCAGCCGGAGGCAGCAATCACAACGGGATGGAAGATATACAGGAGGACAGCATGAGGGAATCATTGGAGGATGCACAACAACATCAACAACAGCAGTATCAACAGCAGTCACAAGCAGCTTATCCTGCCCACCATCATCAACCCTCTTCATCAGCCAACATGAACTTCGATAACCGGCACGCCGGAATCGCCGGTCAATCGCCACCATCATCACTTGCGCCTTCATTGACGACGACGAAGCAGCAGTGGAACAGCAATGGCAATAATAGCATTTCATCGAGAAGGAGTAATACAAGTACACCCACGCTTGCGTCTTCGAATGGACACAGTATATCAAGACCGAATTCTAGTAATTCAACCTCGTCGGCTTCATCACCGCCACAGACGAGAAGCAGATCAAGGCAACAAGCCCAAGCACAGGCACAAGCTGCGAATCAACTACGGTTCACAAGTCCATGATGAATGCATAACACATGGCAGTATCGTACCATGCTATCGATGTTACTAAATGTGATACCTACATATGATACAAGCTTCTACGTGATCACATGCCGTGATATTGCAGATCTTCCCGATAATATACCGCCGGGAAAAGTACAATATCCGGCCTTCATTGAAGCGAACGATTAGGCTGCCTTACATAACTCAACAGGGGCCATCACACTAGTTTCTAAGTAGTAGTGCTGGTGATATCACATCAGACCCATCGATGCTTCCTTTAAGCCCCTTTTGCCCGTCCGGTCAAGCAGGAAGAAAGGTAAGTTTCATATTCCATCTTCCTTCTTCATCACGGAAAACGAAACCGAAAAAAACTGACGCCACATGCCATCGTATTGCTTAGACCCAATTAGTTGCTTAAAGCACTATACCAATCTGCACCAAGCCGAAGATACTCTGCCTACTCGCCTCAACTACTTCACCTTCTTCACCTTCCTCATTGCCTTTCTTCTTTCATTCTATGTAGCTCTTTCTCATTCCTGCCATCGAAAACCTGTCCGAATCACCCACACACAGTCGCATCCGCGGCTTCATCTCGTGTCTTGATACCAACGAGAGCGAAGTCGCCATACCCGAAATGAGAGCAAGATACGTACGTTACTGTTGTTGTTGTTGGTGGCCTCTTTCAATACCCACACAAACACATCTGAATACAAAAGCTACCTTTACTTTATATACTATCATTCGTACCCTTCTCCAATCATTCAATCTTTTTACCTTGAACTTTTTTTCTCCAATTCATGGTCGCTTTGCTATGACTGTAGATGTAGACATGCTCGAACCTGTTAATAGACTAGACTGCCCGCTACCGGGAAACACACACCACTCTGCTCTTGTCTCATTACGTTAGTACTTTTAAAAATGTTGATAGATTATTACGCTATAGCTTCGTGGATCCCGAGAGCCCGCCTTTGTTTTGTAGTAATTTGGTACTAGATGATCAGATTGCACCATTAAAGCAAGGAGAAATCAACACTCTTTAATACCATTACTGAATTATCGTGCTTCATTGCGAGAATGATGTAGATTGCTAATTTGCCTTGTCGATACATGGAATGATTCAAGCTGTAAAGGCTTCTTGAACCCTTTCTACATTATACGTATGTCACAAAAAAGTTCGTCAAATATCTTCGTAAAATGGATTGTCGTAATCACATCTCTGCGTAACATGAATACTGTAGAATCTCAACTACTGTTCCTTACAACGCAACTCCGTACATTACAATTTCCAATGTTGGGCTTCTCTTCATCGTACCTGTATCATGTGAGCGTTTCCTGACATGCTCACTGGCGCTTTGAGAGCGGGTAGATCTCGTCTTGGAGGGTTCTTTCCGTCTGTTGGCATTTGGAGTCGATTGATTGGACGTAGAGGATGAGGAATCGCTGCTCTTCTGTGGCGGTGGTGTAGTCGCAGAGAATCTGTCATCTGGTGTAGCCTTTCCTTCTGCTTCTTCTGTACTGAAGCCCTTCATCATCATTTCTGTGAACGCTTCAGCTGCCAATGTAGGACTTGGTATGCTTGTTTCTGCAGTTGTGCAGCTTCGACGCGAATTGGCACTCGTACTCGAGACTGAGGTTTCCCTTGATCGAGAGGGAATGGAAAAGGTATCACTGGTAGGAGTTGGGGTCAGACCAGTTCCTTCATATCCCTCGTCTATGCTCTTGTTCCTTCTTGTTGTCGATGTAGTAGCTCCGGTACTGCTCGTAGTACTGGACTTGAGAGCGTTCGCGCCATACGTAGTGGAAGAAGGGAAGTGATACCTTCTGCTAGCTCGATTACTTCCATTCGAAGAAGTCGAAGCTCCTAACTGCTCAGCGGCATCCAGATCGCGTTGGAAAGAAGGTGAGATGGGCTGTCTATATGTGCCGGGCTCAAGTTTGGAAGTTGGCAGACTGCGAGAGCGTTGTGAGGTGTAGAAATGCGTCTGCGCTTCAGTCTGTGGCGCGACCGCCGTATGTATCGTCTCGCTACAGTCCGGAATAGTCGAGAACTGCAAGGGAGGCGGACGGGCTTTGCCTGGTCTACCTTCGCCATATGCAGAGCCAGACGATGCCAAAGTCCCAGGCAGGGAAGCTCTTCTGGCATAAGAAGTAGAAGCTTGAGGTGATGAAGGTATATCGATATCAGCACTGCTAAAGCTCGCTTCGAAGGGATTGAATGAGGCTCTAGCCGGCAAAGTAGGTGACGTCGAGCCTTCTTCCGCTGGTGTAGTTGGAGATTGAGTGTATACTGTCGATCCTGCTGAATCGTCGACTTCGAGCGAAGGTATTGGAGAAGGAGGTAGAGGCTTGCTGACTGATGCGAACTTTTTCCTTGCTGAGCGGGGCAAGCGTAAGAAAGGATCGCATTCGCTGGAAGGGCTTGGCGACAGTGGACATGCTGCAGTGGGAACACTTGGCGGGAGGCTGAGAAGAGCGCTTGAAAGAGGAGAAGGTGGAGGTACGAAGCTTGATGTTGTAGAAGAGGCCGACGTTCGCTTTGAAGACGGTACGGTCGTATCGTCACAGAGTAGTACAAAGTCTTCTAGTAATGTGACCCAAAGCTGTGTCATTCGTGCAGCTTCATCTTTCGAGCTTGAGGTCAAGGCGGGCTCGAAAGCTGGTCGATCCCTTGGAACTTCTTGAGCATACAAAGGCGCAGCATGCATTGTGAACTCGACATCCTCGCTTTCAGGTACTACATCAAGCTGGGATGACTTTGAGCGTTGATGTTTGTTCATAGGTAACGAATGTAAGCTTCCAACAACAGAAGACTCCGACCGCCGTTTTGAACTGCGTTTGCTTTCTGAAGAGTCGCGTTTTCGTCCCATACCCATCCAATTGAACCGTTTATCATCGAAGGGAGAATATCCATTCCGTTCTTCTGCTGATCGTTGTGAGACAGCTGAGTCAGGCGAGGGCGAGAGGAGAAGATTGCTCGGGAATGTCAAGGAGGGCTCGCCTAGCTTCAGGCGAGGCAGATGAATTGGATTCGAGAGGAGTGACGAAGCAGCTGAAGAGGCACTTTCGTTTCGTACATGTCCGGATTGACGCGACGACGTACGTGACGAGATAGAAGATGCTGGTGCTGATGCGTTGAGCGGGAGAGGAGGCAATTCTTTCGATAACAATTCTACAAGCACGTGTCGAAATGCGCGTCAAACAAAATGAGGAAAGATCCAGACAGTGGATCAGCTGACTGTCGCCGAAATTGGTTCGTAGACGCGGCGTACTCACCTATACTGGACCTCCGCACTTCAGGCGTGTCGGTATCGGATACTCTTCGAATATGCATGATGCTCGGCGGTCTTTGAATATGTATGATATCGTCCTCTTCGGATACAGGTGGCGGTGGTGCAGGCAATGGACCTTCAGGAACAGGAACGAGTATAGGCACGGCACTCGAATACTTATGTTCCACTTGTCGGACTTTGACAGCTTTAGAGCTTATGGTCGATGCTGAAGAAGCTCGTTTTGAAGAAGTGAAAGAACCACTGGAGCTCGCGCTGCTTTGGCGAGAGTGCGACCCTGACTGCGAGCGTGGTGCTGCGCTCCGACTTGGGAATTCGGGTGCTGTAGCTGCACCCCAGCGCGTCGGACTTTCAGGAAGTAAGAAGCTGATCTGTTTGCTTGATCCAATTGATGAAATAGATGATGATTGACGAGAATGACGCGACGTAGTAGCGTTTGATGCGTCTTTCCGAGCTTCTGATGTTGTGGAAGATCGAAGGATGGGCTTGAGGGGAGGCGTGGTCTTTAGTGGTGGATGTTTCGAACTTGACGTCGAAGGCGTAGCCGGAGAAGATGAAGAAGCTTCCTTGCTTCTTTTCGCAGAGCTCGACGAGGATGAAGCTACTGTAGCTATTGATGAAGATGGTATTGAGAGTGAAGCAGCAAAAGATTGTAGAGACCGAGCGAGTTCGAGAGGGAATTCTATGCGATTATTGCTATTGCTGCCGTTGATATTATGTTTTATGCCGGGCGTAGGGGACCCGCTTGGCTTCATATTGATATCGTCTTGAGCCTGACTACTATTGCTCTCGCTGTTGTGGTTGCTTTTCTCTCCGCCGCGTTGCTTCGGGCTTCTCGTATCGTCTTTACTCCCAAAGGAACGCGAACGCGCTCTGAGCTTCATCATCTTGGCCCACACAGGCTCTACTTTGCCTGTAGTCCAGACTTTTTATATGTCTAGACAGGTGTCAACGCGTCTTCGTATAAGTATGCATTGCTTTGATAATTGCTGACGAGGTCCAAATGATATGCTGGATAATTGCCCCTAATTGACTCTCGGTAGGGGCCCGATCGGCTTGCAGACCTTTCGGCCTGTTGGAATGCAAGATTGAAAGATTGAAGGAATGCGACACTGTACGCGCTGCTTTAGATCAGAAGCTGCACTGTCTTGCTACGAGCTATAGGCTGTCTGTCGCTTGTCTTTGCTTGCACTTCTGGCTTGTTCTTGCAGTACTAGATGAGATGGCAGCTTGCAAGAGTAGAGTCAAGCCGGAGATTGTTGAAAACGAAGATCTCCCAAGAAGGCGAGTCGAGACGGAGGGCCCTTAGAGGACTCTTGGAATCTTGAGAGCAGCAGCAACTATGGACTATTCTATACGCCCGGTTACGAAACTGGTAGAGAATCAAAGTCCCTTCGTAATGGAGGCCTTCGCTACCTTCAATCTTGCTGTGATGTACCCGCTTCTTCTCAGCTCAGCCCGCTGATGCAGGCGGCTTGACTAGCCTGAACTTTCGGCTGCGGTCTAATTTACTACGAGGCGTGGTCTTATTCACAGTGGAAGATGTGACGGCGTGTGAAAGAAAGGCAGAGGACGTGGGAGATACGATGGACTTCAACGAAGCTTCAAGTCATGTAAGGACGAGTGCTGTTTTGACAGGTAGACTTAAACCGTCGATCTGTGTTTATGTACCTGATGCGCTTTGCTCAGGGCTTAATCTTATCGGAAGCTCCTGTCGCTGCAACTATGGTTATGCTTTTGCAGCGCCGCAATGGGGTCAGGAAACTTGTCTCGCTGTCAATGCGATATCAGTGACTAGATTGTGTGACACTGTACCGTTATAGGACCTTATTAATGGTAAAGTTCCGCATTATCAGCTGCTCCACTACCTGCTGCACTGCGTGAATACCGTAGGGACGATGGAGTGAAACCTGATTCTGAGACCTGCAGTTTCAGTGGCAGGCCGAGACAGACACAATTAGGAACAAGGACGTCTCGAGGCAGGTGTTAGATCAACAGTGTATTGCATGGCTTTACTCAACCACCCTACGGTAACCCACTAAGAAGGCTATATAGCCTGCTTTGCTGCACCTCCAACGCGTCCAGAGTTAGAGTTCATGCGCGTAAAGTACCTCGATCGCATACTTCCGTCAGCTTTTCACCGTGACTGATATCTGTCAGCCTGGTGCTTGAGCATGATGAAACTGGGAGCTGCTAAATTAAAGGTGTTCAATGACAAGTATAGACTCATGCACCGAGACCGAACAGACCCACAGCAGTTTCAGTGACTACGCCCATATAACGAGACAGGAACAGCAGCAGACTCATCCGTCCAGCATGTTCAAGCAGCCAGCCGGTCTTGATCACTTCCATCCGGTCTCGCGCGTATGATCAGTCAGTTGTGATGCTGTGCAGTAGAATGAGTCGACAGCTGATTCACGAGCAAGCAAGCAGAGTCGCACAGATCACTTTGAACTTCTTCGCTGTATTAGAGCATTGCCTTGTAATCTGTATTCAAGCCGTAATATTGTTCTTTCCATCCGGTGGCAGAATCATGACAGCATCGCTACCACAAGCTGAGGAGCGCCATGCTGCTGCTGCTGCTGCCGCCGCCGCCGCTGTTCTGGTTGATGCCGACACACCTTCTGTGACATCGACCACAGCCTCGTCGCATCACCACGTTCATTACGGCGAGATGGTGAACATATCGAGTGATGGAGGTGGAGCTGGAGGAGGCAACACGCACGGGGCATCCAGCTTCCTCGACAAGCTTTCCATCAAGTCTTCGGATGCTGCCTCCCACGCCGAGTCGACCTCTTCAGCGCCTGCGATTGTCGAGAAAGCCCGCAAAGTGAAACGGAAGATGAAGGACAAGCTGCATCTAGGTCATCACAATGAGAATGACCACGACGAGGACGACGGAGAGGATGACGATTCGTTCACTGCTGGCGGTGGAGGGGGAGACGACGACGTCCCGCTCGCAGCTGTACGTGATCGGTCAAGGACAAGCACAAGCACAGGAAGGAGCAGCAGCAGCGAACACGACAGGACTCTAGCTCAGCAGTATGCAGAACAATACCGCGCTCCAGATGGTGTTGAAGATTCCAACAACAGTCCTAGATCGAGTGGATTGGCGACTCCCCTGGGAGCGGACCATTCGGACGATGATGATGACAACATAATTATACTGCAAAGCGGGACCAACAAGTCTGCTCCTAATCTACTGGCCCACGTTCAGAAGGGAAGTCTACCTGGTACACCGGCTAGTCTGAGAGTATTCAAATCGCCGCCCGGAACGAAGGACTCCGCTTCAATAACCGGAAGCCCGTCGAGGCATAGAGCGAGAAGTAGTGTTAGCTTGCCCGCGTCCCAGAGTGACTGGAGGCGGAGAGCGGGTACGTCTCTTTCTTACTTGGTCTAGTATATATATATGATCTGGGGACTATGTCTGACAATTTCATCTCCTGACACAGAGTTCCATAACCTGTTCGAAGGGAAGGTTGATGAAGAAGAGCATTTAGTCAGCGATTATGCGTGTGCATGGGTCAAAGATGTAGGTGCCTCTACTGGATAAGACAGGGTTCGGTCACTGATCTATCTTCCTTGTCTTCAGATCTTCCGCCAAGGGAGAATGTATGTCGGAGCTCGCAACATCGCTTTCATCTGTACCATTATCGGCTTGAAGTGTAGTGTATGCTTCTGTCCATCCGCGCACCCCGGAGTATCAAAAGTCTAACCCTTCCTTCAATATTGCAGGTTGTAATACCATATGACGATATCTCCAAAATGTAAATCATGATCTTACTGTCTTTGAAGACCCGCGGTTTCGCTGACTTCGCTCTCCTCAGTGAGAAATCGGTGACGGCTCGAGTTATACCGAATGCTATTACGATAACTACATCGCAAGGCGACTCTGTGAGCTGCTTCAAACTGTTTATACCATGTCTCTTGCGCTAATTGCCTTCTTGACCTGCACAGTACCTCTTCGCCTCCTTCATATATCGTGATGCTTCCTACGATCTAATTATGGATTGCTGGCACAGCAAGAACCCCGAAGCTCACGCTACGTTCATGGCAACTCAAGAAATACCCGCAGAAGCTGAAGTTACCAAAGATGGCGAAGAAGCAGAGCTAGATGGTGACAAGACCGTCAATGAAGACGTTGTTGCTTCAGCCGCTCACGTACCTCCTACGTCCAAGGAATCTCACCCAGCTACCGATTGTTCGGGCAATCACTTTTCGGAAACTGTCCTCGATGTACGCTTCCCCTCTGAACCGGAGAAAATATATAAGCTGTTATATCAGACACCTCATTTTCAAGAGACAGTCAACAATGAGATGAAGCTGACAGGTAGGAATTGCATTTCAGTTTTTGCTCTTCTGATGCAGTCTGGGCCGGGATGCTGATCTTTTGGTTCTGTCCTCTGCTTGTCGCAGATGTTGAGACTGCATCTTGGACGCCAGGCGGCTCTAGTCTTTCGAAACGCGAGTATAGCTACATCAAACCCCTCGGAGGCAGCATTGGCCCTTCGAGCGCGAAATGTATCATAATTGACGAAGAACTAGCCAAGGATAGCGAGAAGGCCTTCGAAGTACTATCTATCACAAGGACGCCCGATGTACCCTCGGGTGGCTCTTTCAGCGTTCATACGAAGACATGCCTTACTTGGGCTGGTGGCATCAAAGGCGGATGCAGGATGCTCGTTACCACCGAGTGTGTTTGGACAGGGCGGAGTATGGTCAAGGGTAAGATCGCAGACTCTCACTATATTGACTGCACTGACCTAACGCTGCGATTCATTGTAGGCATCATCACGTCTTCCTCCATCGCTGGACAGCGGGCGTATAACAAAGACGTTGCCCGTCTCATACGAAAGCATATTCAGGAGAATCCTAAAGAGTACGGCGCACAAGATACGACTTCGCCTGAAGTGGACGACGAATTGAGTGGCACACCCGAGCCGGAAGAGAAGCTCGCGTCTGCCAAATCATCTACATCCACCGTGTCCGCCTCAGGCAGGCCGAGCGGTATGTTTCGCTCCCTCGTCTCGTCAGTCCAGCAAAATGAGGCGATGGCTACGGTGCTACTGGTCTCGAATATCGCGCTCCTCGCATTCTTTGTGATTACTCTTCTCACGTCAGGCTTACCCGGAAGAAAGGTTCAAGTTGTCAAGACAATCCTCAATGAAGAAGCAGAAAAACTGGCTTTACAGCGACTCTTGAGGATGGAAAATTCCTGGAAGGCACTTCAGACTTGCGTAGACCGGATGGTCAAGGATTCTAGCTAGTAAAGCAGTCTCTGGCTCAAAACATAAGGAACATCAGCACTCTCGCGAGATGAAAATAGGACAATGTATCACTACTATCTCTATTTTAGCATGTGCATGTAGCATATATCGTTATGGCGCTATTAGACACTATTGCAAACACAGCAGACTTAACCTAGCATAACACGTAAGGCTCAGTCACCAGTAGGCTTGCTTCAGGGCCCAATATTTTGGTGATCTCTTGATCCAATAAGTTTATGATTCTTTCACTTCTTCTGGAAGCTTTTGCACCAGCTTCAAATCGTTACCGAACTCTTTGACAAAGCCTTTGATGCCGCCCTCCATCACCAGGACTTCCGTTTTGTGACCCCCGCTTTTCAGCGCGTCGCGTAGCCAACCAGCTGCTCGTGGACCGCGACCTTGCGAACTTCCACAGAAGGTGATGACTTGCTCATACTGGCTCAGCAGACGCGACACGTCTTTACGAGAGGGATACAAGGTGTGCGCTGGCAAATTGACCGACGTTTTGATCATATTGCCCTGTGCTCGCAAGTCGTAAGAACGGGCGGCGAAACGTTTTGGAAGAGTGTAAGCCAGGAAACTGGTCAGTCAAGTCCCTATCGGATCTTCGGATGCTCGCGTACAGTTAGGTCTGATCGTCGAACGTCCACAAGCTGGAATTTGGGCTCGGAAGATCCCAGATTCTTGATCATTCCGGCAACTTCTTGAGCGGAGATCCGTCTGATAGACGCCGTATCTTCAGGCTCAGGGTATCCTAACCACGTCTTAGAGGCTTCAGTGCTCATGCTGGCTGGAAGAATCTCGTCGCAATGAAAGCGGCTATTAGTGAGAGCAGAGTCAAAACGCCAGCGCTGGCACGTGCAAGCTTCATATGCGAGACAGATCAAAGCGATCGAATAGCAGACGCTCAACTTCCACTGCGATGACATGCTTGCAGACTAGGTATGAAGGATTACAACAACATTCATGTACTACGAAGCAAGCTAGCCGACCTCACGGCATAATTAGCGCACGGACAGCGGTGGCTGAACCAGCGGTATTTGTAGTATATCAAACGTCTCCGCCCTGAAGGCAGCGAGATCTGCCCCTGAGATATCCTCCTCTTTCGGGATGGAGTCTGCATAGTCTATGTTGACATTGAAGGCAGCTGTCATGCTGGCAGCCGGTTGCGCGGCCTGTCCGAATGGCGATGATCCAAATGCAGAGGGCGCTTGAGCTTGTCCGAAGGCTGAAGAGGCTGCAGGTGCTCCAAAGGCACTTGTGGAAGCCGCTGGAGCAGGAGCTCCAAACGCTGAAGTCTGTGATGGCGATCCAAAGGCCGATGCAGAAGGTTGCGCTGCACCAAAAGTCGCAGGCTGTCCGAATGCAGAACTACCAAATGCGCTGGTCTGGCTGGCGGGTTTCGCTCCGAAGGCTACATGAAGGAAGAGAATCAGCGGATGTATGCAGTATCCAGTCACAAAATAGACGTACCCGATGTTGTAGTACTGGGTTGACCAAAAGCTGATCCTGTCGTAGCTTGACCTGGTGATGAAAAGGCTCCGAAACCCGTCGAAGAGCCAAAAGCAGGTTTAGCGGACGTAGCACCCGCTGTACTCGCTCCGAACGCGCTCGTCTGTCCGAAGGCACTCGTAGAAGCTGATCCAGCGGGTTGTCCGAAGGCGCTGGTGGGTGCTGAGGGTTGTCCGAATGCACTCGTACCGGCCGCAGGTTGCCCAAATGCGCTTGTAGTAGAAGCGGCTTGTCCGAAAGGAGATGGGGCACCCAGTCCACTAGGCTTGCCAAATGCTGATGTAGGTTGCGCTGGCTGCCCAAAGGCTGATGTGCTTGGTGCGCTGGCTTGGCCGAAGGCTAATGTAGGAGTCGACGTGGAGCCGAATGCAGATTGTCCAGGAGCTGCGGCTTTCCCGAAAGGTGAGCCGCCAGTGTTGCCCCCTGTATGGCGTTGAAAGGCGGTCAGTCATGGTGCCCAACGTCTGATCCTTTTCGTACGCACCAAATGACCCAAACCCTGTCTTGCCGAAAGCAGACCCCGATGCTGGCGCTGTACTAGGTGACCCGAAAGCGCTCGTCTGGCCGAAGGCTGACTTTCCGAAAGCTGAGCCAGACGCAGCGGGGGATCCAAACGTTCCGAAGGCGCTTGAAGTGGCAGGTGCACTTGGTCCAAAAGCACTCGTAGAACTTGTTGACGCGCCAAAGGGCTTTCCGCCAAACGCGCTTCCAGTAGCTGCCGGCGCCCCGAACGCCGAGGTTGTATTGCTGCTTCCGAATGGCTTTGATCCACCGAATGCACTACCAGAAGCACTAGCTTGACCGAAGGCGGATGTTGACGTTGATCCTGCTGCTGATTGCTTATTGGAGCGGCTTCGAGCATAAGCCACCGCTTGGTCCAAATTGTTCAGTATGTTATTATAGGCGGCGTTGACCTTTTGAGTGAGCGCCTCTTCAGGCTGTGAAGGACATCTTCGTTAGTCAATTGTAGGCGAGACGAGTTAGGATGATGGTCACTAACATATAGCGATTCATCATTTGCCGCCTTTGCTTGGTAATATGCCAGACGTAGCTCGTCAGGGCTGACATCTTGGTCGTCTATCAAACGAGGCTCTCCCTTTGCAGGTGCGTAGGACGAGAACGGCCATATAGGTCTCTCCGTTGTCAGATCTGTTCGGATGGTGTTTGCGCTAAGTTGGAAGCGAGTCGATCAGCTCTCTAGCACAGTGACAATGCTCCAGCATAGAACGCACTCGAATGCAAATGCAGTGCTAGAAGAGGTCTGACTGCTTCCTTGAGACTGTGAGCCAGGGTGCTCGCTGTATGGCAGGCGTATCAGCTTGCTGTGGTAGACTTGTAGATATGGAAGTCGCGATTGCACTTACTTCTGCGAGATGAAAGACGGCAATGGTCAGCAAATAGGCGAGCTCAGTAAGGAGATACAGTCATCTCACTTTGCAGTTCGCACCAAACTTGCATGCTACTCATCACATAATAAGTTAGTGTACCAATCTTTTTGCGTGCTCGTGGCCAACCTGAAACCTACCTCCGCGGAGAAAGAACTGGCAGCTGGGGAAGAGTCAGTCAATTCAGCGTGTCTCCATCAAAGAAGCTCGGGTCGAAGTCCTCACACTGCCATGTTCCAGCAGTCTGCGCCAGCCGGGTGCGAGCTGTCGGTTGAGATGCAAGCCGTTACGGGCAACGCGATCGCCTTTGCTATAGACGAAAGATCCGGCAAGGTTGCAAGCTCTGATCTGCGCCGTCTTACGACCGTAAGACATCAAGCAATGGCAGAAGAGGGTGACGATAACGCCAGAAAGGCTGCAGCTGATCCCTCAAGCGCTACGAGAACCTCAGCTGCGTCAACATCCTCTTCGCACAATGCGGGCTCAAGAAGTGCCGGCGACTCGCGCAGGAGCAGCCTCAACAAGAGCGGAGCAAGGACACCGCGATTTGACTTGGTTCCGACGACAGAGTACTTTGAGAGTTCTCCAGCTACACCAAACGACGATGGAAGTGAAGACGAGGGTCGCTTGGGATGGGGTAACATGAGCAACGACAGTCAGGATAGTCCACCGGCAAGCATGACGCCGACCTTCAATCAAAGCTACAACCAGCTCCGTCGGAATCTCAGCATGAAATCAATACGCGAATTAGAGCTTAAACACTTCCAACAAGCTGCCTGGAGAAAGAAGGATGAGCCCAGGAAGCGGCCGAGAGATCTTGAGCAGTTGCTCGTTTACGCCGCAACCGGTGGTGCACGTGGGTCGCCAGAATGGCAATGTCACTGCGAAGTCCCGCTGGTCCGTCACTGACTGTTCATACTATCTCGCAGGCGCCTTCACTCTTGCATACATACTTAGAGCAGGCGTCAACTTCCTCACCACTTTCATTCGGCTGCTGCAACGCCGGTCAGTGGATGTTTCCGCTGCACAATAGCCGGCAACTGATGAATTGCTCCCTTCTAATCATAACAGGAAGCTGAAAGCAGCCATACTTCTACGCTCACTCTATGCTGCCGAACCGATTCGCTTTGGAACGATGTTTGGCTCGTACGTTTTCATTTGGAAGACGGCCTTACACCTGTTACGGCTGTACAACCCAGGTCGAAAGGGAAAGGGAAGAAGCGAATTCTGGCATGCTCCTTTTGCCGGTGCTCTGTCAGGTTTGGCCGTTCTAGCGGAGACAAAGAACAGTCGCATCGGTATCGCACAGCAGACTTTCGTCCGGTAAGTCGAGTAAAGACAGAACTTCCACCTCGCATTGCTGATCTACGACGTGCCACAGTGGCTTGCAAGGCTGGTATAACATACTACATGAGCGAGGCTATATCAGCATACCACACGGTGACGTCCTCCTATTCGGTCTCGCATGTGGTCAAATAGTACGTTGCCATCACTACCAAGACTCTTATGTGTCGTACCTGACCCCGCCCTCAGATGTACTCCTGGCTGGTCTCGCCAGAAGCCCTCAATCCAGGCTATCGACACTGGATTCTACAAGCTTCAGGTGTTCCAGCATCTGTTCTACCATGGGTAGTGGTAAGCGCCATATCCAAATAATACTCAAGTCATGCTTCTTATACCTTCTTCTTCCCAGGCGAGACACCGAACGCCATGGGAACAGCCGCCTCTCGAGAAAGCTTATCAGACGCTGACAAGGCGGGATATATCGCCAATAATGGCCCAGCGGGTAGAACAGATCATTGAGAACGCTCAACATGGTGACTATGGTCCAGAATTCCCGCCTTGGTAGGCGCTTGCAACGATCAGGCTGCGGAGACTGTATTTACTGATTCAAATACTCCTAATAGCGCTCTCGTGCATCCCTGGGATGAGTCTTGTGTTCGAACAGAATTTAAGCGCTTCAAGGATGTCTTTGTCTTCATCAGCCCCGTATACACAGCCTTACACTTCATTCCACCACTCCTCTTCAAGCGTAAACAGTTCGTGAAAGAGTGAGCTTTTTTTTTCTGCGAACCAAGTGACACTGAGGCTTTATTGACCAACCGTTCATCATCCCCAGACCGTTCGCAATGCTGTGGAAAAGCATCAAAGGCACGACACGCTCAAGTTGCTTCCTAGCTACCTTCGTCATCATCTTCCAGTCCATCTTCTGCATGCGGAACAACACCTGGCCGCTCATCCAGAACCTGCCGAAGCCTATTCAGCGCTTCTGGGTGTCGAAATATCAGTATGTATCGCCAGTTCAGGAAAGGACAGCACGGATGGAAGCTAACGAAGGGTGTTGGTGTCAGATACTGGATGATGGGCTTCGCTACCTGCTTGTCGCTTTTCGTGGAAGAGAAGAAGCGAAGAGGCGAATTGGCAATGTACGTCATGCCGAAGGCTCTGGAATCCGCTTGGTCCATCGCCAGACGCAGAGCCTACGTGCCATTCAGTAAGTCTAGCTCGGACCCACAACTCGGAAGCTGAAATCAAGCTAAATCGCAGCATTTTGCCTTTTTTTAGTACCTGGAGGCGAGGTGCTCCTCAGCTCTGCGGCCATGTCGATGGTCATGAGTACATACCAACATGAACCAAAAATGCTTTCTGGACTAGTCAGAACTCTGGTATACCAGTTTGTTGGGCTTGATTGAGTCATAGCTGAACCCGACGCATACATGGACGCGTCTAGCTTGCGCTCGGAACGATAACTTCAGTGTAGGGTTTGTTGTAACAGTACAGGTTTGCTTGCTTCTATTGCGAATGGTGATACAACTGAAACCACGGATGAATCGCGACAAAGTATTTTTCAGACTACGAAGAAACTTGAAGGCGAGCTAGGTATTGCTTGCTCGTAACGTGCAGAAGACTTGAACGATGATTATCTCTATAGCTACATGGGCACTGCATTGCTTGATTCTTTTGACTGTTGTCTTTGACAGCCTTTGTTGTGACGGTCCAATCCGGAAGCGAGTTTGCGACTAAGATCATGCTGCTTTTCGCTTGCCTAATACACTGCTGGTAGGTGCAGGCTTGAGCAATGCTTCCAGTTCAGGAGGGTCGAATTCGATACCCAGCTCCTCTTCGAAGAACTCCTTCTGTTCTGGCTTGCCTAAAGCACGCGCTCCAGCAATTAGGTCCAATCCAGCCATACCAGCTTTGCGACGCGCCATCCAGATCTTCTTTACGCTGATGTAGGCAGAATCAATTGCCACGACATCGGACTTGGAAAGGAGCATGTCGGGATTGGATTTAAGGGAAGAAAGGTGAGCGGCCTGTGAATCGACCTGTTGAGGATTGACGATTCAGAGCAGAGTCAGACCTGAAAAGAACGTTTCAAAGCGCTTACCTCGGCTTTCAGCTTCGCAATTTTGTTCGGAAGTTCGTTCGTAGTCGGTGCAGATTCAAGGAGAGTCATTTCTGTAAAGTGGAGAAGCTACGCATCAGTCTTTTGTGGACGTTGAATGGTAGGAAAGGTGATTCAGGAGAAGACTTACGTCCTGAGATCTCCTTCTGTGCCTCAGTTAATTCCTTCAACTTCGCCTTCTTCTCAGCTAGATCAGCTCGGAGCTTCTCCATGTCTGTACCACTTGTCGATTCTTCAGCCTGTTTCGGCGCGTAGATGATTTGCTTGCCATAGGTCTTTTCTACCAGTTCACCTCTTTGACCTAGCGCGGCGAGTGCTTTCACGACTGCTGGTTTGGAAATGTTGTACTTCGATTTGAGATTGGCTTGTAGATCTGTAGCATTGTAAGGTCTGTTTTGCTTGGTGAGATACTGAACATAGGCGAGATATATTCATGAAAGTGCGGAATAATTCCAAAGAGAGAAGCAGTTCAACGCGAAGTCCAGTTGCCATGCAAGCCGTAAATAACGAAGATACAAAATGTAAATATGATTAGCATTAGCACATCAGCAGATAGAGATTGTGAGTAGAGTAGAGAGGAAGGGCATGTAGCAAAGTTAAGCGAAATGTTACCGCGCACGTCGAGCAGGATCTCTTCTGGGTCGCCAGCTTTAGCAGCACCAGCACCACCAGCTTTAGCAGCTGCGTCTGCAGCCGCCTTCTTTGGAGGCATGATCCAGTGATGAGGTGTGAAGGTGCTGTGAGGATATAGCTGTCCTATCTGGCAAAATTGGGATGCAATACGCGGTGTCTGGTTGGTGTTGGTAGCTGGAAGACGAGGCAAGCTTCGAGTTGGGGCACGCTTTTCTTGACCACGCCACGACACACGACACAGTCTGCAGAACAACATCACGGCGCTTCATACCATTCGCAGACGCGCAATGGCGGTCCTCAAGAAGAGCCTGAGTACATTCAATGCCTCAACTGCAGCCGATAATGCTCATGTGCACCCTATGAAGCAAGATATTTTGCGCGTAAACGCATCCAAAACGCGCGATCACGGCAGTAAATATCACGATGTCCTGTCGAAATGTACGTGGTTTTCCTCAGAGACAACGACAGGAGCGATTATGGTGACTGATACTATGTTGCAGATGACATTCGGAAGGATATCAATGAACCTCTTCTTGCTTGGTATGGCTCAAGAGGCAGTCTACCATGGAGGACTGACTTGTCCGACGAGCAGCTTCAAGCTCTTTCAGCCAAAGAAAAGGCTCAAAGAGCATACGAGGTGAGCAGGTCCTTTTCCATACCTTCATACACCGTGACCAAACCCTTCGTCATTCGTCAGGTCTGGGTCAGCGAAATCATGTTGCAACAAACGCAGGTGGCAACAGTT
Source organism: Cystobasidium slooffiae (assembly GCA_019775285.1). Classification (NCBI taxonomy): domain Eukaryota; kingdom Fungi; phylum Basidiomycota; class Cystobasidiomycetes; order Cystobasidiales; family Cystobasidiaceae; genus Cystobasidium; species Cystobasidium slooffiae. The sequence continues at coordinate 336,183 of JACWFZ010000010.1, forward strand.
ATACCGTACTTTGAGCGGTGGTAAGTACCTTTCGCTCGGGATCTGACCTTCCGCTATACTTTGAGTACTCAGGAATCTGATATATATCCTCACTTCACAGGCTAGCAGCTTTTCCGACGGTTAAGAAGCTATCTCAAGCATCGATAGATGAAGTCAATACACTCTGGAAAGGACTGGGCTACTATTCTCGAGCATCTAGATTGTTGAAAGGTGCACAGACGGTAATGCAAGATTACAATGGAGCACTTCCAAGTGATCCCGAAGAGCTTGTGAAGAAGATAGAAGGTATCGGACCTTATACTGCTGGTGCAATTGCCAGTATAGCATACGGTGTCTCAACCCCTACAGTAGATGGAAATGTAAGCTTACAAAACAGCTTATGAACATGTATGAAAGTGCTAAGGTTTATAATGATTGACAGATACAACGCGTCATATGTCGCTTTTTGGCCATTTATGCAGATATGAAGAAGAAAGCAGTACTTGATTATATCTGGAAAAGAGCTGAAGATCTCGTACCGGAAAAGCGAGCGGGTCATTGGAAGTAAGTGTGAAATGGTCATGATACCTTGAAAGGATGCAAGACTGAGAAATACTATGCGCTGCTGACAGCCAAGCTTTGATGGATCTTGGAGCAACCATTTGCACACCGAAGAACCCGAAATGTGGAGAATGTCCGCTGAACAGGAGCTGTCTGGCACATGCTGAGGTGAGTTTCTAAAGCAGCTTCTCTGTTACGCTAGCGAAAGAAGAGCCTGCATTGACGAAATTCTGTCTCGCAGACGCGAATCAAGCCTTCGAAGAACAGTCCAACGGACATTGAAGATCTTTCCACATCTTCGAAGCCTTCTAAGTCCAAGCCATGTTCACTATGTTTACCTCTCGATCCACCTTCTTCGGAGAGAGAAGTAACGCTGTACCCTCTGAAAGTGGTGAAAAAGAAAAGTAGGGACGAAGATATCGCAGTTTGCGTTACGAGGTGGAAAGGAGCTGAAGGGACGAAGATTCTGCTCATAAAACGGCCTGAGAAAGGTAAGCCTACACATACCGAAACTGGTTGAGTATTGTAGGAAAAGATGCTGACTACGCTGCTTACTACCAGGCCTGCTTGCTGGACTAGACGAGTTCCCAAATGTAGTCATGCCTGATAGCGAATCCGATGTGAAATCAAGGTTTGAAGCTTCTCTTGGGCTTCTCCAGGAGGTATTATCCCTGCCTGATGCCCAAGTGGAAGACCTTCAAGGGAGTTTAACAGCAAAGAAAGAAGTCGACAGTATCAAGCATATATACTCTCACATCAATGCAATGTTCCACTGTCGGATGCTGGACTTACCTGGTGATGATAAAAGTCCACCCCGTATTCGTTCAGAATGGAAATCACGAGCTCGCTGGGTGGATGAAGGAGAGGTCGACAATGCAAACATATCAACTGGTCTTGTGAAAGTGTGGAAGTCAGTGAATGGCAGTGAGAATGGGTTGAGCAGTAAGTCAAAGAGTGGTAAAAGCGGGGCTCCTTTGGGCAAGAGGAAAGTGACGGAGAATAAGAGGGAGGAGAAAGGACAGATGAAGTTGAGCTTCACGAAGAGTGTGTCAGTGAGCAGCAAGACGACGAAGAAGGTGGATGATGAAGAGATTTGTGAGAAAGTGAAAGTCGTTGAAGCTACAATTGAAGAAAGCAGCATGAAGACCGAGAATAGAGCAGCGTCTGTGGTGCATGATAAAGCCACCGCCAGTTCACCGAGGAAGAAGCGCCGGATAGATATTTCAAGTGACGAGGAAGAGTGAGGGAGCACGGGATACGTATAGCTGGCGGTACTGTGCATAATATGAAAGCAGCATTACAAGAGGGCAGAGCCCATTGCAGCAAGAGGTGTGCCTTCCCAATTTGGCAGTCCATGATGCCTCGATCGGGCTACGCTCCATGACGCAGAAGGCAGGCAGAAGCAGTTCCAAGGAAAGAGAGCGGGAAATCAAAGTGGAAAGAAGCTCTTCTCCCTCTCATCAACAAAGTCAGAAGACTTTCGAACAACCCCACTCGTTTATAAGTCAGTCAGTCATTACACAATGGCAACTGCCGCCAGCTCCTACTACTCCGAGGACGACCGCCCGCTCAATCAAGGCGCCCAGGTCGACCGTACTGGCTCATATGCCGGCAACACAGGCAAGACTGGTCGACACTCTCTGGGTGTACAGTCTGCTGGTTCATCAGTAGTCTATGAGCCTTCCAATGAGAATGAAGAGCATCGCATCCGCAGAGGGTGAGTGCTTTGCATTTCTTTCCTATCATTGATGACGCTTGGTGGCTGGCTTCCGGTGGTCAGAACATGGCTGACGATGGTCTTTTCTCTCCTTCTTTATTAAAACCAAAACAGCCTGATGCCTACAAGCGAAGGAGCTCCTCAAGTACACCCTGTCAGAAACACATCTCATATTCCTGAGGGAGAGACTCACACCGGCCTCGTCGGAACCGACGGTCGTCCCCTCACTCACGACAACCAGAACCAACACGGTGATCTGGATGCCCACGATCACCGCAATCATGCATCATCTAATGCTGGACTAGGAAATAGCGATAACAACAACAATACTACAACTCAAGGAGAGCAATACACTGCTCGTGATGAAGGCCTCGAACCCTACTCTGCTCCTCCTCAGACTGAAGGTCAAGCTACATCCGGCAATCACCCCACAAGTGGATACCTCCCGGAGAAGAAGATCGGCCCCGCAGCAGGAGCAACCACTTCGACTGGAGGCGAACAACAGCATTCTTCCACCGGTGGTCTTACAGGTGCTACCAGCGGTCACGATAACCATACTTCCACCAATGACAATAGCGGTGACAACAAACGAAGCATCCTTGCTGATCCAAGCCACCCTGATAACGTTCTAGTCGAAGAACTCGAACGCAGAGCTCAGAAATCAGGTACTCATGCTGTTGGCTTTGGTACTCACGGTGATGAGGAGCCACCTCTTGCACATGGAGGATACGACAACGATGCTTCTCATCTGAGAAACAACAACGAGGGCGGTCTCAACAACCACCTCGCTGCTGGTGCTTATTCTCGCGGCGGAGGTAATACCACCGATAACGAAGGTGACCACACCGATAATGAAGCTCCAGACATGCAGCCTTCGCAGTCATACATCCAGCGTCAATCGCTCTACTCTCAGCCACCTTCCACACGTGCCGGTGACCACGGCAACGCTGGTGAGCCATTGACTCAAGAGAAGCTAGGACAGCAATCGTACGGACAACAAGATGAACCTCCCTTCTCAAGCCGTGACTATGGACATGGACACGGTGGTCATCTCGTACCTGCCGGCGGTGGTGTTATCAGACCCGTAGCTGGTGTACTTCCTCAAGATGCAGAGAGTGGTGCCCTCGCTCGCAACTATGAGCCTTCTTCATACACGCAGGCTGGTATGGCTGGTGTCGGTGCTGGTACAGCCGGTGGTCTCGGTGCCGCCGCGCTTGCTGGCAGTGGAGCTCGAAGCTCTGGTGCTTCTGCAGTCGGCACTGGACACCCTGATACTGCTCAGTACATTCAGCAACCTCAATATGGTGATGAACAGCAACAGCACAACCGTGATCTTGCTCCTCAAGCTCAGCAGATGGAGAACTACCCTTCGCAACAGACTCAGCGTACTCAGCAGACTCAGCAGACCAATCAGAGCTACGGTACTGCGCAAGGATTGCAACATGAGCCTGAACAACTGAACCACCGCCAATCTCAACAGCAGCTTCGTCAAAACCAGAACAACGAGAACTATAACAATAATAACAACAATAACAATGAGCATCAGCTACAACAGAAGCGAAGCTTTATTCCTGCTCCTATGCCAATCTTCCAAGACCATCATAACAATCAGGAATCTCAATTGCATGAAGATCTTCCCGGTCAGCAGGAGCAGCAGCTCCATACCATACCTGGTCAGGACAAGGAGCATCTCCAACAGCAAGAGCAACAGCCATTCCAACAGCAGCAACAACAGCTGAACGGCCCTACTACCGGTGTCGCCGCTGTTCCCGCTCATACTGGTGGTGCTCAAAGCATGCGCAACTCTGTTGCTTATCCTCAATCCACCGCTACTTCACCTATCTCAGGAGGTGGTCTAGGTGCTGCCATCGCTACTTCAGGTCATGACCTCACTAAAGGCGATAAGAAGTCACTCAAGCAGGAGATTAAGTCCGAACGCAAGTTCGAGAAGTCACTCACTGAACAAGCTAAGAAGGAAGCTCAGGAGATCGAGATTGCCATGAAGATGGCTAAACTTTCATTGAAGAAGGCAGACAAATCAGGCCGATACGAAGCAAACTATAGATCTACCTATGAAAAAGCAATCAAGAAGGAAGTAGCAGCTAAACAACGCTTACTACGAGTCACGAATGAATATAATAAAGTTGCAGCTGATCTCGAGAGAGTCAACAAAGAGATGGAGATCAGAAGAAACCTTCATATTGCAGATGTGCAAACTAGAGATGCTGATGCTGATAAAGTTGCGGAGTTGAGAAGAATCAAAGGACAGCATGATATGGAGAGAGAAGCTAGACATGGTGATTCTCTCATCAAGCAGAAACAGGCAAAGAGAGCTCTGTCGATGTCTAGCAAAAGAAAGAGCAGCTTGTTTTAATGCACATGATGAAGCTCCCTCGACAGTCAGCTCGTAGCTTAGATCTACATCAGCTGTTTCCTCAGTCCACCTCCTGCCCGCGAGCAGTCGCACACATCGTATCTCAATACAAGCCAAATCCTACAAGCCCCGTATAGCAATAGCGACAATCTATATACACTCCAACACACAATTGACATTTTCCCAACACATACCTCACTGTTCCACTTTACTCTTTCATATTTTTGTCCTTTCAACACTTGTCCTGAAATACAGACCTTGTAATTGTAGCCTATAGATTCCAAAAGCGACTTGTCTTTGTCCATATCGTACTTTCATAATCTACAATATAATCTGCCAATAACTGCGATGCATCAACATCAACGACCTTGATTGCGTGATTTTGCTTCACTGCATGCTTCGCTCAAAAGTCTTGCCTCTGAATCGTGGGCAAGTCTCGACGTAGCGTCGCCGTCTCTCTCCCTCACCAACAGATATCAACGAACACGCTCGTATGCAGATATCACGATGAAGCATCTGCAGCACTGACGTAACGACAACAGCGACATGGCTCTGATGAGGCTGAGCAGACATGACGTGAACGCACTGGCCGTCTTCCGAATTTTCCAACGGAAGGCTGCCTGTCCAAACGAACAAAGCAGAGCTGGCGAACATTCCGGACGGACTCTTGACGCCATCGTGATCTCTGGAGGGGCTGACTGTTGACCGCTGACTTCTATGCTCTTTGACTCTCTTCCATATCATATCGTACAGCCTGATATACACTCCTAGTCCTGGTAAGTCGCACCTCAATCCATCTTCCCTGGCAATTTGGCACGTGTCTGTACACGACCACGCACTGACAGACTGCCCTCCTGTCTGAAGCCACTACAGCATCACAGCATACATACCACCGTCAATGGCTGCGTATACAACAGAACAACCAGCTATTGCTGCTCTTTCAGGTGTCGGCGCCGCGGCTGCTCCTTCGACGACCACGACAGAGCCCATCAACTCGACAGACTTTGCCGTCAACCATGCGCCCACCGAAAGCTCATTCGTCACTGCTCCAATGGAGAAGCTGCATCCACACATAGACACTGCCAATCACAACAGCACCTCCAACACCTCCTCCTCCGCTGCTCCAGCTACAGCTGCCACAGGCGGACACCACTCTGCTGAACCCTCATCTGCGATATCTGCCACCAGCGGCGGTCTAGCCTCAGCCTTGCTAGCATCGGGCCACAACATCACCAAGACCGATGCTCAGCACTTGAAGCAAGAGATAAAGAACGAAAAGACAGTAGTGAACAATCTGACTCTCGAAGAGAAGAAGGAGGCAACTTCCATCAAAGCTGCTCTCGCAAATGTCAAACTCGCCATAAAGACTCTCGACAGAGCTCGCAAAGCCGAAGTTGCAGCTGAGAAGAAGCACCGGGCACGAGTCAAGAAACAGGGAGTAGCCAACAAAGTTTTCTTGAAAGCTCAAGAAGCTCTTACCGAAGCTACTGCTCGCACTGGCACTGCCAAAGGCGAATTCGATGCTGCTACCAAAGCACGTATCGCAGCCGAGCAAGCAAGTACTCAAGCAGAAGCTAAAGCCGAGCAGATGCGTGTAGAGAAAGGAAAACATGATGTGGAGCGAGAGGGAAAGAAGACTGGTGCTCTCGCCAAAGTCGGAGATGCAGAGAGGACCCTAGCCGAATCCGGTTTCAAGAAGAGATTCGGTTGCTTCTGATCATCTGATGATAGTCGACCACGTCGATAGAATGAGGTGGCCGCTTCACCCTTAAAGCCTTGAATCTCCTGATACAGAATAGACCTTAGTCCTGAAGTTTTGAGATGTGTCTGCACTAGCCTTAAATATAGCTTGAATTGACCTCCGTCCGAAATTATCACGAACGTGATGATAGTAGATCGGCAATAATGATCTCGAGAATGAGATTTTAACGCTTGACCATTGGCGAAAGAATGTCAGGCAGATCGAACAGCGATTTTGAGCCTGCCCTTTGCTAGAGAGAACATGAATGTCAGCTCGGCTCATCCGTACATACCGCCGTATCAGATTCGCGCCTCAGACTCACGACACCTGAAGCATTACTTCCGCCCCAAATGAACTGACTCGAAGCGCTCTTATGCAGCGTAATCTTCTTCTTGCCAGTGGTGGTTGTCCCAGCACTACCGGCTGAAGGTACAGATTTACTCGCTGCGTTTGCATCCTTTGCACTCGTATTAGCGTCCTCTTTGACGACGGCGTTGCGTTTATTCGACTGGGAGGCTTGCGCAGGGGTCTTAGTAGCCGGTTTTGTCGCTTTCGACCTTGCTGAATTATTAGGTGATGATTGTACAAAGACGGTATCTGATTCTGAAATCGACTCAGAAGAGTCTTCCTTACTCGATTCAGATGCAGCATCGGGGCTTGGTTCACGCTTCTTTTCCTTCTTCTTTTGACGGTCATTCGCCTCTTGCTTCAGTTTCTGTCTGAATTGATCGGGGACACCACTCTTAATAGCTGTCCGACGTCTTTCTCGCTTGACTTCCTTATGTGTAGGTGCGGCATCTTCAGATCCTGAGTCTGATGCCGACTCCTCTACCTTCTTACCAGTTTCTCCCTTCGCGCGACCTTTAGCATCTGCCTTTGGTCTTCCGTTCGTTTGTGCCTTGCTACGCTTGGCGGCCCTGGTCTCTTCTCCCTCTTCCTGCTCCTCATCAGAGCTGTCAGGATGCTGCCGGTTGGCTCCCTTCTTTGTAATCGACTTAGCAGGCAGTGGTTTGCTGGATAGTTTCGCACTACTCTTCACAGAGGCGGACGGTAATGACGCCGCTTTCTCCTCCTCATCAGGCTTTTCGTCCTCTTCTTCACTTTGAGAATCGTCTCGAATAGCTCTCCCTTTCCCTCTCTTCCGCTTTCCGCCTGCTTGCTGAGAACCAGCAGCAGCTTTGCCATTGACATAGCCGCCGTTGTCGGCAAGTGCAGTTAGATCTGTCCCTGCGCTGGGTCCGGCATTTGTCGTCTGATTCGGCGCGTCGCCAAACACCCGACTGGCTCTTCGATGCATGTCCCATGAATCTTTCAGCTGATCTCGCTCCTTTTGTAGAAGTTCATACTTCTTTTCCAAAGCTCTGAGATCCTTCTGGTTCTGTTTCAGCTGATCTTCTGACTTCTTGAACAAATTCTGGTGCAGTATCTATAGTGAAAACTCAACGATTAGCCTGGTAAGATACGTGCACCTTTGTCCGGCTTACATTAGCTTGCTCTAGCTTTGTGTTCTTATCATCCAGCTGATTCTGTAAATCTTGCAGTTGTTTATCCAGCTTTGATGACCGGCTCGCAAGCTGACCTTCTAACTTTTGAACCTCTTTCTCAAGGCGTTTGACAGCTATCTTATTCGCTATCAGCTCGCCATGCGTCTCCTTTTCCGACGCATTCTGCTTCTCCAGACTTGCGATCGTCTGCTGGGCTTCTTCAAGTTGTTGAGCCAGTCTTGCCCTCTCATTTTGCTCTTCCGTCAAATTCTCCAGGAGCCCTTTCTGCTCCTCCTCCAATTCGGCGATGGCTCGTGTCCGTCTCTCCAGCCTCGCTTGGAGCGTTGTCAGATCTTCCTGGTGGGTCTTCGTCACTTCTGCATACCATTCTAAGTCTTGGCGAGCTTTCTTATTAGCTTCATCCTGTGAAGTCTTCTCATACTTCATGATAGATATCGACTCCTGTAAATCTGCAATAGCCACTTGCAATTGACATTTCTCAAGCTTCAACTGCCGTATCACCGGGTTCAATTGATCATTCTGCAATTCGTATTCCTTATATATCCCTTCTTCTCGCCGTATGGATAGTTCATAGCGGAGTTTCCGTTCTCTCCACTTCAGCTTTCCCATAGCTTCTTTTACGGTTTCGAGTTCGACAATATCGTTATGGCGCTGTTCTTCCAGATCCCTATTCGCAAGCTGAAGACGTTCGTGCGACTCGATAAGGTCTTCGCATTCCGTTGCTATGAGTTCGAACTTGGCGATTCTTTCCTGAGCAGCTATCTTTTCTTGGTTGACATACTCATATTGCTCTTGCAGTTCCTGATGCGCTTGTAGGATTGCGTCAAGCTCAGAAGTGACGGACTTCAGCTTGGTTTCCAGGTTCGCTGCACGAGCAGTGAGACGTCCTATTTTGGCTAGAGACTTGACGGGTGTGGCGGTCTTTCCCGGAGAACCGGGAGAAGAAGGTACTAAATTGCCAGCTGGAGCCGATACTATGGAGGTATTCGATGTAGAAGCTCGCATCGGTGCTGAGCGATGAATCTCATCCTCTTGAAGAGAAGGTAGGCGCCGGTGGTGACTCGCAGCTTGCGGTGTGAGGAAGCCTTGCGTTGCTTGCAGGGTTCCGGGCAGAGACAACCTTCCTTTCGTATGCGATGGACCTGTCAGAAAGATAGTTAGTAGATAGCTTGAACAGATTTCAAGACGGGTAAGCCTGCTCACCATGCTGGGGTCTTGCGGTATCAAAGAGTGCCTTTGCAGCTAGTTCGAAGTTTCTTTCGCGTTCCTTGCCCTTGGCAGAGGGAGGACTTGGCTGTGCGTCAGGTATCGAGGTTGCGGCAATCTCGACGGCTATTTCTTCGTGCTCTTCGACAGTGGTTGCATGTCCATCACCTTGTTTACTCTGTTCTTGCGGTTGATGATCGAGCATCCTGACGCCGGCAGGTGGACTTCTTCTGAGCTGCTTTCTCGGTTTGAAAGGATCTGGCGCATTGTGCTTCGAGCTCGGCGACTCTGCTACCATCATGAGTGAGTGCGCCAGTCGCTGCTGTAGAATTGCGCTGCCGGGGATACCATTGATCTTGCTCGTGCTGCTCTTCACGTGCGAACTATCATGCCTTGCGGACCCGCCCACGTCGACACTACGCGCGCGAGCAGGACCAGGTGTAGCATTGAAGATGCTCTCGGGATCTTCATCCATGGCTCCAGATGGTACTGGACTTGTACTGAATCCAGCTGCGTGTCGCTGCCGCTGCATAGGCGAACGGAACACGACCATGGTGGACGAGCGAGTCAATCGGTTGGCATGAGCGTGACAGAGCAAGCTGGTCGGGCAGCCTGTAAAATCAAAAACCCAGTCATGCAAGGCTGCAGCATGTACAGTACAGGGACCAGGCAAAGTCTGGCACACACTCAATAATCTAGTAAGTATCCTCTGCGACCGACGACGAGCATCCAGCGTGGCGTCCGGTTGCTGGATGATGATCGAAGGGTGCGCGTGGACAATGCGAAGTCGTCAATGGTCTACAAGAACAGCATGCATGCTCTGCAGGGTGCTGTCCGTTCATGACTCCACTATGTGGCCGATTGTCGATAATAGAGGTTGCTGATGATTGATGTACAAGGATTGATACTACAGTACTAAATGCACCTCGTTCCGTCTGGGCGAAGGAAGGTCTTTTTGCGAATAAAGGTTTAAGCTTGCGAGCTGCTTATAGAATGACTTGCACAACTGGAATGTGGATCTAGAAGCCAGACACAAAGAGGTGGTTAGCTCTGGCGTTGGATGTGTCCGCTCGTCCAGCAGCTCCGCATGACTGGAAATTGAAGCCGGCGGTCCCATCTAAGGACAAGTAGAGCAAGAACTCACAAGCTTAACGAAGTAACCCAAGAAGCCCATGACTGCGAATCCAATCGCTACCGCTTGGCATATGGCGAGGTACTCTGTAGGAAGCAAGCGTGACACGTCGGACGATGGCAAGAGCATCAGTTTGCTGCTCGAGCCCCGCGGACACTGCGGAGTTTAGCATAAGAACCGACCTTTCTTGTCTGGCTTTGTACATCTTGCTAGGAACTATGAAAACAAAAGCTAGTCAGCTCAAGTCGGCTTGCGCTGCGAGATGCCCTGATAACCGTCTCCCGCCCACTTACCTGGTTGCCTTCCTTGACGAAGCGCTGCGGCGTCTCCACGAGTTCTTTTACGGAGTCCATGGCTATCGAGTAGTCCTGAGGTAATAGAGGACCTTGTATATATTGCTTCGTCGGGGTGGCAGAAGGTTAAGAGCTAACGTGTCAGTCGCGAGCGTCTATCGGCCTTTGCCTTCGCACGATCACCTCTCCGAGCAACCGACACAGGGCATCGCTCCGAGATGGCAGCTTCGACGTCTGCGGCTGCAATGAGGCTTCTCAATCTCCATCAGGGAGCTTGTGAAGCATGTGCTGTGAGCTTCCACTGGTGTGCATGGTTACCTGCGGATCTTCTGACATTTTGCTGCATCCGATCAACGATTGTTCTGCATAGACATCTTTGGCGAAGGGCATACAACGGGCTGCAGGCACGTCTGCAAGACGTAGACATCACTCTCGTGCTCAGTCAACTCAAGCTACTCCTTCTTCTTCAAGACCATTGCTCGCATCTGGATCTGCCCCAACTACTCGTGGCCACGCGGCTGTCTTCAAGCATGCAAGATACTTTCATACAAGTCAACCTAGTCGCTTTACGCTGTTCGGCTATAAGAAGAAGACGAATGATCCCGAGTCTATAACACACACCCTTCTGGAAGCGCTTGAGACCGAAGACGCCGAGAAAGTTGGTCAAGCATATATGTCTTTACGAGCGATTCTCCTCTACGATTCCACATTGGACCCCTCGGCGTACATTACATCGCAAGATGTATCGAATGCGATCCGTCTATTGTCTCAGACTTCCTACATCAACGACGATTTTAGCGTTCTCCGAAAAATGTATCAAGACCTTCCATCATTGTGGCACGTGGACGAGCTTTCCAATGCCGACCATTCTTCGTACTTTCAAGCTTTGATGAACAGCGGAAGATGGACACTGGCGCGTCGCTTACTGTCTGGCAAAGGTCCCGGCTCTATAGCTCGCTGGAAGCCTTCATCCGACGATTACAATACATATCTACGCGCCTACAGTCAAAGTAAAGGAAGATCTTTCCAAGCTACTAGGAAATGGGCACTCACCGAGATGGCTGCGGACAAGAGAGACGTACAGACCTACATTATCTTACTCGAGGCGTTGTCGCTGAGTATGCCAAACAAAAAGGATATGAAGGAATCAATACAATGGATCCAACAACAATGCACCGAGCTCAAACTAGACTATAGTCAGCAAGAAAGACTGAAGGCTGCAGTCCTAGCAGCATATATTATACTCCGTGATATGGACGCGGCCCAGCAAACATACGAGGAGCTAGTTCCAAGCGGGAAACGGAACGAGGCGGAGTTGAGTCAAGAGGCTATTATCGCGCTCGTGCGGTACGATGTGATGAACCGCGATTTGCATTCCGCAAGGCGTAGGTGTCAAGTGGCAACTCAAGAGCATCAGGCCATACGGCGAGAGCTCACAAAGCAGATTTTCGAAGATTTGACGCGCGCTCAGGGCGATGCTCGTGCATGGTCTTTAGAAGGCCTTCGCTCCCATCTTAGTCAAGTCGAAAGCGCAACAGGGCTCTTACCAGACTTTCCGGCATACGAGCATGCTATGCGCCTGTCTGCTAGCTTTGAGGATGCGTTAGCACTGGCTCGAGATGCCCATCGCGACGGCATCAGTCTCAGCTCGGGAATGCTGCGAGCAGCGGTGTCGAAAGTGCCTACTGGCCAAGCTTCTGTTGAGTACACCGAGGCCTTGAAGGTCTTATACGGAGATTTGGCGTCATCGAAATTGTCCAACAGTCGAAGTCAAGACGGCATCCACAGTCCTGCGCTTTACATCACGCTGTTGCAGTATTGCGCTAGAAGAGATGTCGCCGATCTGGACTGGGCAACGTCTCTGATGGATGACATCAAAGCGCACGGCCTCGCAATTTTGAGCAGCGACAGAGCGGCTTCAGCGTCAGATTGGCAGTCAAGCGGAGCCGACGCTACAGTACCGACAAATATAGTAGCTACGACGTCTGCGGCTTCTATAGTCATCGCACTGATGAAGAATGCTGCGCAAGACCACTCTCAAGCATTCAAGGCATATTCCTGGATGTGGGCGATTGATCAAGACAACATATTTAGCAAGCAAGACTGGTACGACATACTTCGGACATATACGGAGCTGCGGTTCAAGGACGAGAACGGTGGTGCGAAGCTGTCATACGTTCCTTCATCGATATTCTTCGCTTTCTTCGAGGATATGCGCAAGGTTGGCATTCCCCCTGATTCTCCTATATACCAAGTCGTCCTGCAATACTACGCAGAGGAAGGCGGGGCATCTCCGAAGTCTAGCGCAGATGCTGTTAGGGTCATACATAGTTTGATCAAGATGGACCATTATTATGATCCAGATATTGGTCTAATGAATCGACTTATGTATGCCTACAGCAAGACCGGAGATACCGAAGCAGCTGTCGGTGTATGGCGGTCAATCCTCATCAATCGTATACCGTTCAACAACGTATCGATTTCCATCATACTCGATACTTACGGCTATCTCGGCAGACACGACAAGGTTGTCAAGCTCTGGGAAGCGCTTGAAGCACGAGGATTTCCGCAGCAGATGCACTCCGTGAACAAGAAGAACTTTGAAAGCTTCATCGAGGCTCTTTGTAGGACAGGGCGAGTGGACGAGGCAGTGCAGAAGACGCTCGATGCACTGAAAGCCCCGGAACCAGTCGTCGACGAAGATACCATTACGATTCTGCTGAAATTTGCCCGGTCAAAACCACAAACATTCCATCGACTTCGAGATCAGATTGCAAAGGAGCATTCTAAGTTCTGGCCGATGGCCAAGGACGTAGGCGTGCCGAAAGCTGTGATTGGGCCGAAATCCAGCAATTCCGGAAAGGTAGACTTTCGAGCCTCGGGTTTCGCTAGGGTCGAAGAGAGTAATCAGGGAGACGCAGCTATAAAGCCTCTTGAACCGTCGCATGTATCGTTTTCAAAGTCGTAATTCAGAGTTGGCTAGCTACATTGTACTGAGAGTTCTGTAGGCTACATTCTCGCAAACGATATCGGTACACGATTTATTATGTCGTCATGTTGTTGTCATACTATCACTTGTGCAAGTTCTTCGTTACTGCCGCGGGCAAGCAATACACCGGATCGACAGGCTCCAAGCCCTGATAGCCCATCAATGACAGTCCCGCTAGCCCGAAGACGGTATGCCAAATATCAGCGACATCTTCCGGTCTGTCTGCTATACCGCCTTTCTCCGTATCTTGACAGGACAGTATGAAGGTTTGAAGCTTGCTTTGCGATATCCAGTCGCCCCTACCCAATATCGACAAAGTCGCGAAGACCCACCAGGAATAGCAGACCTGAGGGACAGGGGATTAGCTAAAGCATCAAGCCCTAGTTCGCTGCTGCAACTCTTACGTCTTCTAGCTTCTCCGGTCTCCCATTGAGACCGCCGTTCGGTAGCTGTCTTTCACAAAGCCACCAGCATAATGTGTCTTTGTCAACCACATCTAGTCTTCCTAATATCGCTAGTGCGCCGACCGATGTCCAGACTGTAGCTTGCCGTTAACACACTACTCACGTCACTGATTAGATTGGTCGCTCACCTTGTGCCGCATGACTCTCAGCTCCCTGCACCATTCCGAATCCGCCGTCGTGATTCTTGCATTTCTCCAGCCACGCAACTGTCTTGTCCGAGTCCAGTTTATCGAGCTGTCCCAGTAGTGACAGACAAGCCACAGCACAGTACGTGAAGCGGGTATCGATCTCGCCCCATTCATCACCAGCAAATGAACCCGTTTCCGGATCTTGTAGAGACAGTACAACTGTTTTTCACATCGGATTCAGCTGACTTGCATCGCTCTGCGCAAATTCTGCACCTACAGGCTGTAACCTTGTCCACATTAACTAAATGGAGGGCATCTTGCATCAGAAGGATCTGAATTGCGCTTAATGTAGGATGCAAATGTGGATCGTGTCCCGGATGCGGAGCAAATGCACCTGTGGGTGACCCTCAATCCAGTCAGAATGCTCTGTTCAATAGATGCGCGAAAAAGTTTTTGTCGCCCACCTTCCTCCTCAACCCAGCATGACATGACCCAATCAATCATTTCTTGACGGTCCAAGGCATCTTTCCTGCCCATAAGTGCGAGTGATGTCAAACCCCAGTAGATCCCGTTCATACGCAGGTGCTCAGTGAGGTAGTAAGCGAGCTCATCCCGCTTCTATGCGTTAGCACAGTCATAAAATTAGCATGCGACAGGATCGAAGTTATCTAGAGAGCCCCGAACCTTGTCTAGGCTTTGTACGTATTGGACATGTAGGTCTAACAGTAGTTTCGTATCGGCAGCAGGTCCGGGATTCTTCTCGGTCGACATATTTTCCCCGGGACAATTTTGCGACCGTCTTATAGCATTCAGGATAGTATGTGGACTCTATCTAAGTCAGCAAGTGCTTTGAAAGGGTTGTTGTCTGTATATGACAAAGTACAGTGCCCTGCAAGCGGAGACAGGTTCGGCCTGCCCGGGCGTGGAAGGAATTCGATCGAGGAAGGCTCAGCGGTCCGCTTTCTGCGGGCTTGAAAGCTGGTCATCGAAGCGGATAGAGGTGGATTGCTTCATTCCAATCAACATCGCTATCATCCTCAAAGCCTCGTAGAGAACGTAAGTTGCGAACATATCACTGCTGTCTTCTATGGTACACCTTGCTGACATCCATCCCCTCTCTTTTCCAGTTCGAAAATGTGAGAAGCCCTTCCATATCCTGCACATAGCAGCGTATATACTAGACGACAACGAAGAACAACACTGACTGGAGCTTCACTACTTTGATTAATACAGGAGAGCGAAGTGGAGAAAGAAGCGCGTTCGTCGCCTAAAACGTAAAAGAAGAAAGGTTAGTCGTCGCTCTTTACTTCGCCTCGCCTCGTGCGACCTGTACCTAGTTCCAGTGCATCATGCTGACATTGCTTCCCTTCTTTCAGATGCGCGCGCGCTCCAGTAAATAACCTCCGATAACAGGTCATCATGGTCATCACTAACGTTCCCCCCTTGTGCTCCCGCAGAGTAAATGTTTAATTGAAGACCTCCGAGCGAAACATCCATCTATCCACCTACATCGTTCTTCAAGCTTGTGAAGGCTCCAAGTCAAGTTCAACTATTCATCGTTCCTCTACTTACAACATGCATCATGCTATTCACACACTCAAAGCACCAAAATGGATAGCATCCATACCGGTTGTCGGTGACACAGTAGCATGTTCTGTGGAACAAAGCAAGAGGAGGATTCATACGCGGTCAAGATTATGATAGCTTCCATTGTGTGAGAAGGCAACCAGCGAAGTGGGAACTCGGGAGAAAGTGGAAGTGTAACGCGGAGGGACCAATCTTCAGTTATTCTTGAGTCATTCGGAAGAAAAGAAAGGTTCAATGCAGGCGAAAAAGATTGTTTGGAATGCTTTGTGTTACTGAGTGGAGAGCTCTGCTGTAGGGACGCTTGCTGTATCTCTTTGCTTGTCTTGCAATGCATGAAAGGTAGTCTTCTGCGAAACTAGCACCGCAATTGGAACCTTGCTCCGATTGCACCTTTCCTCACTTGGCAACTGTGCGCTGACTCGTCTTCGTGGATATGAGTAAATCTCCAGCTGCTACGTCATGTCGGTGTCAGAGTCTTATGTTGGAGACGCAAAACTTCAAGCTCGGCACGAGGCACGTGATCAGCATCATCGTGTGTTTGCAGACACGTCTTATGGAAGCTATGATACATCGCGAGGATATACGAACGATATTTTGGTAGAACAGTATAGATTGATAGCGTATCGATAAGTGACGCCGAGAGTAATGTGATGAATATCGTGTATATGCATTTTGACCTTGAGAGGCATTGGTATGAAGCATTCGGGCTGAAGTTTACCACCTTGGGATATTATTCACAGGGGGTCAAGTCGCACCTGATGAAACTCCAGTTGGAGACCCGCTGCTTATCGATGGGCATCGTGATTAGGATGTCTGAAAACCTTCTTGATGATAGGTACTTGAGACAATCTGCAAACAACAAGAAAGGCAGCATTAGAGAGACGCACGAGGCAATTTAGCACAGGGTTGCCCTTATAAGGTTCAGGCACATACCCTGAGGAGTGAGCACCAGGCGCGGCGATAGATCCGCTGTCCTGCATCATCGGCTGCATGGAGGAAAGGTCGGCAGCAGGGGCTCCGCCAGTGCCGGTACTGGCACCCATATCGCCGTCACCCCCAGACGCGGCCTTAGGCTTTTTAGTCTTCTTTGTGGCTTTCGGAGGAGGTGCGACACCGTCCGAACTTGCAGGGGTCATGTTTACCATGGTAGCGTCCGAACGGCGGGATTGAGGAGGCGAAACCTTGCCCACGGCGCCAGCGTGACCATTGGCGGTCTGAGCACCATTGTGAGATCCCACCCTGTTTTTGTAATATGAAGACGGTTCAGTTTTGTCCCATCTCCGTAAGATTAGGAAGAAAAGCGACCTACATGTTGGCCTCGGCCTTTTCGATGTCGTGGGGATGCATGCCATTCGCCAACATAGCTGTTCTTTGCTGTCGTGTGAAGCCCATACCAGGACTCCAGAGGTTGCCGGCCGCCACTCGAGGACTGGCTGTTTCGTCGGAACTGTCCTGGCCTAGCACGACTGATGTATAATCGAACATCTTCAAGAGTCCATACAATCCCGTGGCGATGAGCGAACCGACGTATGGACCGACGTAGTAGATCCAATGGTATCCTGGGAAGCGACCGCTGACTACGCTAGGGCCAAGAGCCCGCGCTGGATTCATGGCACATCCAGTCCATAGAGTACCGAAGAGTTGGCAGACGAAGAGGGTAAGGCCGATTCCAATAGGGGCGAGATAGGTAGCCTTGTGTTCTGATGAAAGTGTTTGGAATTAGCCGCGAAATTCAGCCATTACCTAGAAGAGAGTGTAAGATGACGTACTTTCAGCTGCCAACATGAGCACAGTAAATACCAGCATGGCTGTTAGGAAAGCCTCCAAGAATGTTCCACGGACGTAGCTCATTCCAGGCTGAAGCGTTGTAATTGCGCTTCCTATACCACCTTGAGGCCCACCCGGAGTTAGACCTGCTACAAGAGCCGCTCCTGCGATACCTCCACCCTTCATTGTGAAAGTACGGTGATGTCAGACTCTGCAAGTACATCCATTTGGCAAAAGACGTACAAATTGGGCTCCTGTTAAAAGCACAGCACGGACACTTTTCACACCTCCGATGAGCCATAGAGCCAGGGTGACAGCAGGATTCTGATAAAGCTAGCTTTAGTGTCTACCGGGGCGGATGGCCGTATCACAGGACTCACAAAGAGACCACCGGTAATACGATAGAAGACCCAGGCAGTAATGAGCAGCGAGAAGCCCATTCCGACAGCGATGAAAATGAGAGCTTGATTTGACAGAGTGGTAGCCGTTTGTAATTGTGAACTTGTTTGTGAGTCTTGAGCAGTCTTGACGCATCCTAGCCCAAGGAAGATGAACATTGTAGTTCCCGCAAACTCGCCTAGGCAGGCTATCATGTCCTGTTTGAAGCCGCGATCTGGAGAAATCAAAGTATGCCATGAATGTTGGAGACAGGGAATCATAAGGTAAATAGCGCGGTCAGTGCTAGGTTTATAAGCATATGAACAAGGTGTTGCGGCTGGTATTGTGTACTCACACATCATGGCGGAAAGTGGCAAGGATCGTCTGGAGTTCAGGACCGCGGGCGATCCGCCAGCTCGTGAATTGGAAGGAGGGTCAGTATTGCTGTATCTCTAGGAAGAAAGAGGTAAAGAGGCAAGCCAGCAAGATTGAGTTGTTACAAGCGAAAAAGAGAGCAGGAGAGAGCCATGACATCTGCCTCCAAGGCAGAAATACGTCTGCATTTGCCAACGCCAGCGCAGGGAAATGCCTGAGACAACACGTCGCGAAGAAGAGATCGGGCCTGCTGACAAGATATCCGACGTCACTGAGTCAACCAGAGACATTGAGCGACCTGAAAGTAGAAGGTGAAGCAGAATGTCGCGCATGCATGGGATAGGATTAGGATGCCATTCTATCGCTCAACTGCATTAGTCTGAGGATGTGACTGTGCAACCGGTTTGCCTCAGCCTGACACACTCGGACTCTCGAAGCTTCAAGTGACCCGATCGAGAACCAGTCCCGAAATTTGCTGAATCAAGCCAAAATGTATGTAACATGATACGAAAGTAGACTTGCGATGTACCAGCTTTGAGCAGAAAGACTTGAATTTAGATTATCTCAAATTAACAAGATTCAAGCTTGACCTTCTATGCACACGTCGGTCGGTAGTCCATCGATAGCAGGTCATGTAACCGGTACCGTACTTGCCGACAAACGGGCCAAATAGAGTGCCAACGACTGAAGTGATCCTGACGGCTCAGCGGTGAGCATTGTGGTTGCTATGTCCCAACACCTTCTTAAAGATAGGTACGTTGCCAAGTCTGTGGGACGTAGTGGAAGTACGCATCAGTCTCTTTTGACGGTTCGTACCGCTAGTCTCCAGTACATGATGAACTTACCCGGCGGAGTGGGCACCAGGAGCGGCAATGCCACCGGTGTCCTGCATCATCGGCTGCATAGTTGAGGCATCATGGTGAGGCGCTCCTGCTGTTCCTGTAGTTGCATGCCTGCGATCTTGTGCAGCATGATTACCAGTGGTGCCGGTGCCGGTAGACTTGGTCTTTCGAGTCGTCTTCGTTGCACCTTGTGATACTTGGCTCATTGCTGGAGCTTCATTTTGGGACACGATGCCAAGACTGTTACCGTGGGCGTCAACAGGGCCACTTGGATGCATGTTCACCATAGTCGCGTCTGAATGACGGGGCTGAGGGGAGTATTTGCTGTTGGCTTGTACGTTGCCGTGTCCATTTTGACCGGCATTATGAGCGTCAACCCTGTAAGAGGAAGCAAAACACATTGAGTCCCAGGACTTATACGCGCGCCACAATAACCTACATTTCGGCTTCCCGTCTCTCGATTTCTGCAGGATGCATGCCACTGGCAAGCATAGATGTTCGCTGCTGCCGAGTAAAGCCCATACTAGGAGTCCAGATCGGTCTTGTCGGCAGATGAGGGCTAGCGTGTTCGTCCGAACTGTCTTGTCCCAACACCACGGAGGTGTAGTCAAATGACTTCAAGAGCCAGTAGAATCCTGTTGCAATGAGAGAGCCGATGTAAGGACCAACATAGTAGATCCAATGATAGCCAGGGAAGCTGCCGGCGACAGCACTTGGTCCCAGAGATCTAGCGGGGTTCATTCCACATCCGGTCCAAAGTGTGCCGAAGAGCTGACAGACGAAGAGGGTGAGGCCAATGCCGATGGGAGCGAGGTAGGTAGCCTTGTGTTCTATAATTGACACATTGTCAGTGCGACCGGACAGAACTTGTCAAGTAAAGGCAGCGACTGACTCTCAGCTGCTAGCATAAGTACGGTGAAGACCAGCATGGCAGTAAGGAAGGCTTCCAGGAAGGTCCCGCGGACTTTGCTCATGCCGGGTTCTAGTTTTGTGATGGCTAGATCTACCCCGGTGCCTGAAGTCAAGCCAGCTACGAGAGCTGAGCCAGCAATTCCTCCTGCCTGCAATAAAATTGCAAGGGATGAGCAGTGCTTCAAGGGCCCTGGCACGAGTATTCGAGTGCCTTGACCACTCACAAATTGTACTATTGTCAGAAGTATAGCGCGAACCGTTTTGAGGCCTCCGATGAGCCATAAAGAGAACGTGATGACGGGGTTCTAGCAGCCAATCGTTAGTCACCTGGTTAACAACTGAAAACGGACGAGCTCTCAAAGCTCACGAAAAGGCCACCAGTGATGCGATAGAAAACCCAGGCAGTAATAAGGAGCGAGAAGCCCATTCCGAGAGAGATGAATATCAAAGTTTGGTTGGACAGGGCGACAGCGGTTTGTAGCTGTGAGCTGTCTCGCGAATCCTGTGCTGTCTTGACGCATCCGAGGCCGAGAAAGATGAACATCGTAGTTCCAACGAACTCGCCTAGACAGGCTATCATATCTTGTTTGAAGCCGCGATCTAAAAATGGAAGACATATCACGGGCAGGAAGGAGAGCGGCCATAACGCGTTAGCATTGTCTCAAAGGCGGTAGCCGGATACGAAACACCAAAGAGCAAGAACACTTACACATCTTGAACAGGTGTAAGTCGCAAAAGGTTATCCGAAAGGTCCAGGCACGGAGGTGTGTGGTGCTAGTACGCTGAGACGCGAAAGTAAGGCGATACTCCCTGTCTTCTATAGAGGAACTTTGGAAGAGGGAAGAGAAGAGAAAAGAGCGACTGGCGACAAAGGAGTCTGTGTGTAAGTACGTCAATGTTTTGCGTGGTCTCACAAAGCACACGCTGCCTGTCGCCACCGGTCGGGCAAGCCCAGAAACAAGGCGCGAAGCTTTCGTCCCAATTCCAGGAAAGCGAGTATAACATGACCAGCATCAATGGCCAATCAGTGACATCAGCTTAGACTAAAAAGTATTTACTTGATGACTACTACCCAGAATCCAAATCAGCAGTGAAGAAGGCTGCCAGGGCTTGAAACCTTTCATTGTGGGCAGCCCGGTATTAGCAAGCCGATCGACACTTTGTACACACACTGAAGTTGGGTAGCGTGTTGGGAACTGTACAGCACCGAGGCTGCTATGTAACGACCCATGGTGGATCCGCTCTCCAGGTCGGACGGTAACCTTTTTGGCGAGAGGCGATCCGTCAGTCGCGGTAGCTACCGCATCGACATGATTCTGTGGAATATCACTCGCCTCGGGATGCATTGCCACAACGATTTCCTCACACCATGAGCTACTTGAAGATCCTTTCAACCCTGCCACCCTTATTATGATGCAATCGCTAATTCGGACAGTCTTCCTACGGTCGAAGCAGTCGAACGCCTATTCTCTTTGCGAGCATCGTTTCAGCCGAGTAGTCAGATACAGTACTCTTCTATAAAGATAAAGATGTCCTCCGATTCTGACAGACAGAACCAAATTATCAGCGAGCAGGTATGTAGTCGTTTGCGTTTGCTGTTCCAACTTACTCTGCATGCTAAATCTCCACCAATCGTCGGCGCTATTCGCATAGGCAGCAGACCTGGCTGCGAAGGAGGACTATAAATCTGGAAAGAACTTCCAATCCAAGTCTACTATCACCTCCGATGAATCAGGGGTAAGGACACTGTTTCTCTGCCATACCGGCGAGCTTGATCGCCTTGCGTATATTCCGGCGTATTGACTATGTGGCCGCTTCTACATGATACAGGTAAACGAGCATGCTGTTTCTGGGTTCCCTGGCGCATCTGTATCTACTGGGCGAACTGGACAGACTGGCGGCGGCACCAATCCTCAGCTAATTCCACCCGAGGAAGGCGGCGAGGGAAAGCATGGAACATCTTCTGCCATTTACGAGGACGCAAGAGGGTACGTGGTTCAGGCACTTTCACCACTGCTAGAAATATCGCTGACTTGCATGCGTTTGCCCCTTGACTGACGGGCTCCTACCTTGTAGCGGTAAAGCCGATATCCAAGCTGATATCGCTAGAAATGACCCATCCCAGAACAGGTCGCGTAGTGATAATGTAAGACAGGAGAGTGGTATTGCCGGTGCTAGACCCCCTCAAGAGCTAGAGCAGGTGCGTTCACGCTGAAAACATCTCGAGAGCCACATCCCAACCGATTCGATACTGATGCGGTTGCGCTGTTTCAGGACCAGGAAGGTGCCGCTAGGGGATCTTTGTAAGAGCCTGTCTGAAACGCAGCCGTTCGTGATTTGAATGTAATGACTGCTTCCGGATGCTCTCCGTGCCGGATTTGGCCCTCGAAGTAGTCGTTCTTGAGCCCCGATGTAGCATTCTACAGTGACAACGTCGACGGGGCGTATTCCGAACCGTGCAGCGTCCTATAACCCAGCAACCAGTTGCAGCGAGACAATGTTTGCTTTTTTTGTCTGAAGGCTTGTGCGACGTTCGCGAGCTGCGCATGCTGGCCTCACTGGGGTCTTGCTTGAGTCCTCAATTCGAATCGGCACAATATATCTGACGCCTATACGTGATGCTCATAAAATGCTGAAGAGGCGGGTGAGGGCTGCTTTGATGGCACATAACACGTATACCGAGAGAAGCAGAATTGTCAAACGACAAGAGCGGCGACCTTGATGAAGGTGATCGAGAATCCATCACGAGGTGTGGCTTTTGTGTCCCGCCATCGCCATGTACACAGTGCAGTCGTCTAGCTGACACGGTACTCGAAGCTTGCAGAGGCTTTCGCGCTGCCCTCCTACCTACCATGCCCCCGCCGCCATTCGAGAATAGATACAAGCGAACCCACGTGAAGACGGACAAAGACTGCTGGACGTGTCGGAAGACCACTACGACATGTCTTCGTATGTGACTGATGATCTACCTACTGGAATAAGGACACTGACTCGCATGACACGATTGCATCATGCTGTAGTCACCGATAACTACGCTACAGGAGGCGACTTCCTCTACACGTGCGAAGCACATCTGAAAGTACGATGAAATTGGACCACGTTATGGTATTCGGTTGAATACAGGACTTACTGCCTGACTAGCACAGGATCGAAACTTTGCTAGCCCTCTCGAAAGCGAACCGGAAGTCATCGCGAAGCCATCAACATCACCGGGCATATCCCAAAGCGATATCGATATTGCGATAAAAGAATACGAAGAGCGCAAGAAAGCGAATGAAGCTGCTTCCGCTTCCACAAACGAAGAAAATAAGGACGCGGAGAAAGATAAGAAGTCCAAAGCTACCGACAAGAAGAAGGAGGTCTCTGCAAAGGCATCGCAACCTTCTTCGCCCCCTCCGGTGCCACCTGAACCTACCTACTATCGGCTACACAAGTCGTTCTTCGATATGCGACTCAGGCTCCATCAACAGAAACAGCAAGCAAAGGAAGCCCAAGCAAGGAGATCCCAGCTCAACTTTCCATCGGCTCCGTCAGCGAGGCCTGGTGGAGGTGTCAAGCCCGCTTTCTAACGCGGTTCGCGGAGATGAAGGTCTGTAGTCAAGTACCGACCGTTCTGATTCTAGTCTATCTGTCGTTGTCGTTGTCTTTGTATTACAAGAACGTGATTGAGCAAGCATGCGAAGTATGTTTATAACAACAGGAGAAATTTAGACTATCTCGTAGCATGATCTAACTCATATGACCTTTTCAAACACGAGTTGCCGCTGCCTTTTGAGCTTAGGCACCTCTGTGACGAGCGAAGGACTAGAGAATATGACAGAAGTCAGCTTAAGCCTTAACTGATTGACATGAGGCGGAGAGTGTAGTTTAAGCTTACGCAGCAGAGCCAGTGGTGGCACTCGGCATACCCATGATAATAGCCTCTGAGATACCAGCGACTGAATCCTTCTTCGAGTGGAAAGCGGCTTCGAATAGATGGTCCGTGGTCTTTTCGAAAGACGCCAACATAAGGGTACTGTCCTTGAGCTTGGCGACACCGAACCGAGTGATACCCAACACCTCTCCTTTGAAGCACATGATGTCTCCTAACAGCATAGTGTGTCGTGTATCGACTGCCAGACCGTGAGACTTCATGGTGTCACTAATTTGGTCTGTGATGGATCGACGAGCGGCTTCGATACCCAGAACAGTGAACACATCCAGGATATGATTAGAGACAGTTTTGTGTCCGACGATACCTGTTAGAAAAGCAGCCAAGTCAGCAGATGATACCTCTATAGATGGCAGTCTGCATGCTTACCATCCGTCGTCATGACCTCCCGCAGACCGTTGCCTTCCACAATTAGTTTCTTATGTCCCTTGATTTCCTCACTGATGATAGCTCTGGAGCAAGCCATAATACCCTTGACGACGACGTTTGGTAGCTGACGAGCCAATTGCATGAGCCTGGCATACTCGCCGTCGTGTTCGTCAGCACGAGCATAGACTCTGATTTTGCCGGATTTTCGCAAGACCTTCACGTCCGAAGACAAGATCTTGAGTTTTGGAGCTGCGATAATGGCGTTTCTGATAGTGTTGAGATCAACTTCTAGCTGGAGTTTGCGAATAGCCTCCACGTCTATCTGAATACTGAGGAAGATATTGTGGGCGTGATAGGTTGGCGCCAAAATGGCTGCAATATCTCGCAAGAATGTCTTTTCGATTCGGCCCTTCACGATACGAGCGGCTTGCTCGGAGCCCGGCGAAACAAGTTCTGCTGTAATGACGGGAGTGCTGATAATCTTCGAGGCATTGATAATTTCCTTGATACTGCAAGACGTAGTAATTTAGCGAATGAAAAGCTTCACAGGCTGGCAAGCAAATGAAACTGACCGAGGTACACCAAGAGTAATGTTCATGGCAGCGACACCGGCAAAATGGAAAGTCTTCAATGTCATCTGGGTACCGGGCTCTCCGATAGACTGCGCGCCAACAGCTCCCACAGCTGTACCGGGTTCGATCTTCGCGCGAACGTACTTCGCCCAGCATAAATTCAGGAAAGTCATAAGCTGAGCCTTAGTAACCTTGGTCTTGTTGTCGACGACGGCGATGCTCTCGCGAGGGCAACGGCGATCTTTAGCCGCATCCCAGGTGGACCGACTGTCTGCTGGACTGAGGCCATAGAACTTGCGATACTGACGAGCCGGATCAATGACGGTCTTGTCAATGAAGGCGAGCACTTTCTTGATGAAGTCCGGCTGACATTGCCGAGAGAAGCGCTCTCTGCCGAGCTCTTCGGCTGCAACATCCATGATTTCGAATGGGAGAAGAGGCGTCGCACCGTCTGTATCCGTAATGCACTGAAAACCAATATTTCTGTATCAGCACTTTCCTGACAACGTTGCTTCCAATGCGATAATCCCTTACCTTCGAATGCTTCCATGTCCTATCGAAAGCCACTGGGCCGGTATCACTCTCCATTGCCACTGGATCAAGGGCATCGTCACCGTAGGTGAACTGCACGATACCACCGACCGAGTTTCGGACTGATAGATCGTATCTCGTGGTCAGATCCTCCAGCGCTTTCATCAAACGACGTTGCATATAGCCGGTCTCAGCTGTTTTGACGGCAGTATCGACCAGACCTTCGCGACCAGAGACAGCGTGGAAGATGAACTCGGTTGCAGTCAAGCCTTGGAAGAAACTGATCCTCACTTGTTAGCCAAGAATTCAGAACACAACCGTATACGCCAACATTTACTCACCTATTACTGACGAACCCCTTCGAAGGAGGATCCCTTGCTCTCTTTGGGAAATGCGGGAGAGATCGATCCGGGAAACCATCTGGGATACGTTTACCACTGATAATCTGCTGTCCTACGCAGGCAACCATCTGGGCCACATTCAGATTTGAACCTGTGCATGGTCTGAAGTCAGTCCTGGGCATATTAACTTTCGAAAGATTGATACATGCTCACCCTTGGAACCGCAGATAGCCATTGTGAGAGGAGCATTGTGTCGACTAAGCTCTCTGAAACAGACGTCGGCACACTTGTCTCGCACTT
This sequence comes from Cystobasidium slooffiae, assembly GCA_019775285.1. Taxonomy (NCBI): domain Eukaryota; kingdom Fungi; phylum Basidiomycota; class Cystobasidiomycetes; order Cystobasidiales; family Cystobasidiaceae; genus Cystobasidium; species Cystobasidium slooffiae. The sequence goes on from JACWFZ010000010.1 coordinate 362,177, forward strand.
TGGACAAGACACCTGACACTGTAGATTCGAGTGTACCTTCGAGATCCATACCAGCTCCAAGTTCGAGTTTTCCTTCCTTTGCTTGCTTGATAAAGTCTAAAGATGCATTATAACCATTCTCGACAATTTGTTCCTTTTCTGTGCGCAAGCGCGCACCAGGGGTAACATCACTGATACCAATGGAGAAGCCGCGATTCGCTAAAGAATCTTCCGTTAGTAATCATTCAAACGATCTGTAGACTAGGTCAATGTGCTTACTGAGCCATCTAGCGCAAACTTTGGCAAGCTTGCCCATCGCTTTCGCTGTCTCAGTAGCGCCATAGTCGCGCAACATGACAGCGAAGACTGAAGTCTTCTTACCATCGCCTACGGTAGCTTTGTCGAAGTGACCACACATGATTTCGCTATTGACGATAACGAGCCAGCCATCATTGGGTGACATGTCATTGATCTCGCCGGGAGGTGGTTTCTGGAATGTCTTGTTCGACGCTTCCAGGTTGAGTAGCACTTTGGACTGTTTGTTCGGCCGCATGAGAACATTCATGACCTGCTTGCCTGTCCACAAGTGACAAGGACGGATGATGGCGGGATGTGGGATATCGATTTGTTCGGTGGCATCGGAGAAATAGGAAACGACTTGGCAGAATTGAGCTCGGTCGAAGAAGGTGTCGCGACGGGTGATCAGATAGGAAGCGGTAATGAAATCCTGGGTGGCAGCAATCAGGGGAACACCATCTCGGGGTGTAACTAAATTGGCTTTGACGTTCATCAGCTCGATAGCCTCGGTTCTTGCTTCTTCTGTTTGTGGTACGTGCAGATTCATTTCGTCTCCATCGAAATCAGCATTGTAGCTAGACGAGTCGAAGGACGAGGTTAGCAGCATGCCAAGCTACTACTGCTGCCGATAATGCTACTCACGGTGTACACACACACTCATTCATTCGGAACGTCCGCCATGGACGAATCTTGGCTCGATGTGCCATGATAGACAGCTGAAGGTTGGTGGTCGTGAGCTACGAGGCCGTCTAAGTAGATATCGAATGAGACTCACCTTATGCAGACTCGGTTGACGATTGAACAGCACTACATCGCCATCTTTCAAGTGCCTTTCGACGACATCTCCATTGCTTAGCTTGGCAGCTAGATCTTCTCTGTTACCAAATTTGAGGTATCGCTTAAATCCACCCATAGCATTAACAGTACAGAAATTGGCACCAGGGTAGGTGTCTGCGCCGTTGATAACGCATTGTCTGAGGTATTCAATGTTGTGCGGTGTGACTCTGTCTGGGTACGTTAGGATTTTGGCGACTCGTTTCGGTACAGCTACCTCATCAATCTTCAAATTGGGATCCGGCGAAATGACGGTACGACCTGAGAAATCGACTCGCTTTCCCGAGAGATTGCCTCTAAATCGACCTTGCTTTCCTTTTAATCGTTGACAGATACCTCTGATGGGTTTTTGACCTGCAATCGAGGGCACTCCTGGCATTTCGGCATTGATATACATGGCGACTGAAAGCTGTAGGAACTCCCATTGTTCCTGTAAAGCCCGAGATGTCAGAGAATCCGCAAGATTATGCAAGGTCAGGCCGGACTCACCATCAAAGCTTGAGTAGCAACACCTTTTGATAGACCAGTCTTTATGAGTTGGTTGGTAAAGATAATCTCCGTCAATTTGACTGTAAGATCATCTTCGTTTGTAGCTGCTTCCTGCGCGACAGACGGCCGAATGCTGACCGGCGGTACGGAAAGGTATTGCCAGATGAACTCTTCTGGCCGACTGACTTCTGGATCAAGACCCAGAAGTTCGCAATCTGCAGCCGTGATGTTCTTGAAGAGGTTGAGCACCCGCAGAGGGTTCAGATCATCCTGCGCTTTGTGTATATGTGGCACAAGTTCCCTCATATCCTTGACTGCTGTCTTAAAAGTCGATTCGAAGAAAGCACGCTCGTCTGAAAGCTTCTTGGCACGGTACTTCTCATGTATAATCTTCAATGCACCGACTTTCTTGACTGTTCCGTTGATCTCGCCACAATGCGGACACCGCAAGACCTTCTTACAGGCTGTGTTGACTTGTTTCGCCAGCTGAGTTCGCATTACATTCTCGAGATGTGGTCTTCTGAAACGTCGCAGGAAGGATCTTCTTTGCTCTTCTGACAGCAAAATGCGCGAGCAGCCCTACAGGTCATAGCAGGACGGAGTCAGCGTTTTGTAAGGTTCAAGAACTAGACGCAGACAACGAACCTTGCAGATGTCCTGCAATATGGTGATAACCATCTTGAAGTATCCGATATGGAATACAGGCAGGACTAGCCGAATGTAAGCATAGTGCCCAACGCAGTCTGCCATTCTTTGACCACATGTTTCGCATGTAGCAGATTTGTCGGAAGTGCCCTGCATGAAAGGACGTCCAGAGCCGCAGAGTGAGCGTCTCGCGCGAGTCAGATATACTTATTGAAAAGTGACACACCAGACGCGAATCCAGGACGCCATTAGGCGCAGGCTGTCTGATTCCTCCAGGTCCACCAAGCTTGTAGAGGTCCCTCTGAGTCGCTTCAAACTCGGATATGGCGACGATCTCCTGCGGACTCAAGATACCAAACTGCAGGTACTTGATCCGCTTAGGAGCGGTGTCCACCACTATCTCCTTGGTCATTGTGAAGCTTGTGTGCAACTGCACTTCATGGGAGTGCTATATGTGCAACACAGCAGAAAGCAGAGCAACGTGACAAGTTTAGCTGGTTTGATGGACGTGATCGAGAAAGGCAGACCTCCAGCCGGCTCATGCATCCAGCTCGACAGTTGCAGGAGGATGATGATGGCTCTCGGAGTATCAATCCCTTTCTTAAGGCTCGCCAATGTCCGTATCTCAAGTCAAACAATGTTGAAGACCAGAATCAGTAATGTGCAATTCTGCAAGGATACTTGGCTGTGGCGGCCACATATGTCTCTTATGATGATCTGCCCAGAAACCGACACGAGCACAAGCGCAGGGAAACTGCTGGCACAGTACATACACGCTTTAACATACATGTGATCCCATGACGTGTTTGCTCCTATGAGCACCCGTGCTGCAAGCGGTAAGCTCCATTATGCAGGCCTCGAAGGAAACACCGGCAAAAAGGTAGAAGCAGCAAAAGCATATTCCCGATGCCCGATTTGAACGGGCGATCTTCCCGTTACGAGCGGGACGCCTTAGCCACTTGGCCAAACGGGAGAAACAGCATGCTTCTACAAGCCAGTCTCTTACATGTACAAGGAATCGTTGCAGGTGGGCAGCAGCTTGAAGTCTGACAAGGAAGAGAGCTAACGCTCAGTTGTATTCGCTTGCTCGTTGTAACTTTGCAATGAACAATCAAATCCAAAAAAGCTGGGTCACGTGCTCTTCCGTGGAGGCGAGCACGTGTCGTATTGTTACCCATCCGGCATTCGAGATAGGCAGTAGAGCTGCTGATATCGACTTCATTGTGGTGATTGAATGATTCACATGTCTCGCAAAGGCCTCTAACTTGCTTCAGGAAGCCTGCTTGCGGTCTCGCGAAGACCCGAACCGCGTGATCGTCAGCATCAGTAAGGAAAACTTCAAGAGGATAGGTCGAATACTATCAGCTTTCCGAGGCTTGATATAGGTCATCCATTTTGGCTACCTACCAAGTTTCTGGAGACTGTCCTGGGTCACCGGAGCCTGACGCACCGAAGGCTGCGAACTCGACCAGCGACAACGCAGACCGACAGAGCTTCCTTGCAGCAAATACACCAATGCATCTCTACTCCACTTTGCCATCTACATCACCACTTTCACAGCAACTCTCTTTTGACTAAATCAACATCCCGTCAGAAAGGCAGTCTCTGTCCCATACCTGGTAGGTTACAGGCGGAGTCTAAGGTTCGGCCCGAGGGCGAAGCGGGTTGACAAGCTTGAGAGTTGCTAACAGCTTCGAATGGCCTTCGAAGCTGTTGGCAACTCTCAAGCTTGTCAACCCGCTTCCTTATGATTTTGTTCAGCTCATGAAGATCTCCCCAAGAATGCAATGCGTCACGTGAGTACGAGTGGCACCCATGCAAAGTGGGCCACCTCCAGAAAATTCACTATAATTTCTTGTTAGCCTTACTTTACTATTCCTGTGGTCTATTAGCTCTACGTCGATGCTAAGGGTAGTAGCTGGCTCAATCGCAGAATGCCACATTCGATATCGCTCGAACAACGGCTTTCTGGGATTCGGCCTCTAATGCGCGCAACGTTTTCATCTGGTACCGAGTCAGCCATAATCACGGGCTTATAAGATGGAATAGACAAATGCTATATTGCAGTTAATGCTTTTGAAGGTGCCTAATCTTTCTCACTCTAGTTATCATTCTCTAGCGAGATAACGTGTCTGATAACCTCTCCCTTCTTCATGGCATCGAAACCGTCGTTGATCTTGGTCAAAGTGCCAGTGGAGTTGACGTACTCGTCCACCTTCAACTTGCCATTGAGCCAGTCATCGACAATGCCAGGAAGCTCAGAGCGTCCTTTGACACCACCGAAGGCTGAGCCTTGCCACTTTCTTCCGGTAACGAGCTGGAATGGTCGTGTGGAGATTTCCTTGCCGGCAGCAGCGACACCGATGATGGTGCTGACACCCCAGCCCTTGTGGCATGCTTCCAGAGCCTGTCTCATGACGGTGACATTGCCTGTGCAGTCGAAGGTGTAGTCGAGACCACCGTCGGTCATCTCAACGAGCTTCTCGACGATCTTGCCATCGGGAATATCCTTGGGGTTGACAAAGTCGGTAGCGCCCATGTCACGAGCCCACTTTTCCTTGTCTGGGTTCATATCGATGGCGATGATCTTGCTGGCCTTGCGGGCAGCGGCTCCCTGGATGACAGCGAGACCGACACAGCCTGCGAGGAAGATGTGAGCTTGACAGGTACTACGTATGAGGCCCTCAATACTCACCAACACCGAAGACAGCGACTGTGGAGCCCTGTTCAACGTTGGCAGTCTTGGTAGCGGCACCGTATCCGGTGGTAACTGCAAGACGATGTTGTCAGCAACGATAGAGAGAACGGTCACCGAGGATGCACTTACTACCACAGCCGAGCAAGCAGGCCTTGTCGAGAGGTGCCTTATCGGTGATGGCAACTACAGAGTACTTGCTAACGACGGTATATTGGGAGAAGGTAGAGCAGCCCATGAATGACAGGATGTCCTTGCCCTTGCACTTGAAGCGGGTAGTTCCATCTGGAAGCTTGCCCTGGCCTTGAGTGGCACGAACGGCACCACACAAGTTGGTCTTGCCGGACTAAATGATTGAAAGCAGGCTTGATCAGATAAGGTCATCGCCGCCAGGCATTCAGAGACCCGACTCACCTTGCAGAACTTGCATTGACCGCACTCAGCAGTGTATAGCTGGTGGTGACTTTGATCAGCGCGATGATGGACAGGGCCTGGAAGCGGTAACATACCGGAATGACATGGTCTCCGACCTTAACGTCGGTGACGCCCTCACCGACGCTCTCGACGACACCACCACCCTCGTGGCCGAGAATGACAGGGAAGGCACCTTCGGGATCTTGGCCTGTTGTCGATGTCAGTTACTTTCCCATTCAAAAGCAAGTGTCACAAAGTAAATGTCAAGGCTGACCGGAAAGTGTGTATGAATCCTGCGAAGAGCGATCACCGTCAGACGCCGAAAGGCGTGGACAGCGGAAGAGCGAGCGAAGCTTACAGTGTGGCAGAGACCGGAGTATAAGATCTTGATGCGGACTTCGCCAGCTTTAGGAGGAGCTACTTCAACATCCTCGATGGAAAGAGCTGCAGGTAAACAGGCAATCATGACACAATCAGTAAGTTATGCTTTTCAGGTCCACAAGATGGCAGAAGCCCCAGTGACGAGCATAAAAGTAAGACTTACGCTTGCCGGCCTCCCAGGCTACAGCAGCTTTGCAGGTGATGGTCTAGATAGCAAGATCCTTGTAAGCTCATTGAAAGCTTCAGCCTTTCCAGTCAAGAAAAGCTCGCGCACCTGCGAAGCGCGGAGGAACAACCTTATCAGCGCCGTTCCCCAAGTGCAGCAGCTATAACAGGAGAGAGCCTCACCTTTCCCTCAGTAGATGACATGATGTGCAGACGATAGATTGATGGTGAAGATGAAAGCTTGCAAAAAGATGGAAAACTTGAGATGTCTTCTGGTAGTCGTTGGAATCCAGAAGCCCGTACGGAATTGGGGAGAAACCCAATTGCCGAGGGAGCTTTCGATCACTCCGCCACGAATTGCTGGCGGGCGATACCGTATCGCAGAAATATGCAAGGGTACAGAATCAAGGCAGCTGGCTGGTTGTGCGAGGCAAGCGAGATGTGACATATGTGGGCTTATGCGAATTGTGTGTTACGTTCCACAGGCTTCTCCTTTCACCTTCGTGCAATCAAGTTGCCTACCGCTGACAGAGCCGGGTACAACATGAATTGATAATGATGATGAGCTCGAGGCTGCACAAGGAAGTATTTATGTAGTGTACATGTATCGTTGTCGGCCCAGAATCCTGCGGGACCTTTTCAATAAAGGATATAGCATCACTATTCTAGATGTAATCGGATTCGTATGCAACCTGGTGAAACATGCAGCTTGCGCTTAGGACTTCGTGCGTGACTGCGAGGCCGGACTATGTGTACTACCATACTGGTACACACCCACGAGACACTACTGACATGCCTTTACTTCTTATCTGTATCGGTGATGCTGATTTTGCTGGTGTTGCTGCAAGTGGGGTATGTTTGGATTGCCTCGATTCGACAGAGGTGGTTGATATGACTGAGGTGGGGGAGCGCCGGCAGAGTATCCTCCACCATACGACGGAGCATATCCTTGATGTCCTTGAGGGGGCGGGGGGTTGTAACCCTGTCCTGGACCGCTGCCGTATGGTGAGGCTGCGGGCGGAGGAGCCTGATAGCCTCCGTACGAGCCATACGAGCCGTACGACTGTGGAGGTGGTGGACTGTAGGCAGCAGGAGGTCCGTGTGCGGGCGGAGCACCATAAGGTGAAGGCGCGCCATTGCCATATCCTCCGTAAGATCCAGGAGCAGGATAAGAACTGGCTGGAGGAGGTGCAGAGTAACCAGTACCTCCGTACCCACCGTAAGTTGAAACAGGAGGAGGGGCGCCATAGCTTGGTGCTGGAGCGCCATAGCTTCCGTATCCTCCATAGCTACTTTGCGGCGGTCGCGATGCTTGAGGCGGACCGGATCGATCATAACCTTGCGAGCGGTTATCGTGACCTCCGTTGGAGTAGCCTCCATAGGCATCTCTGCCACCAGAGGGACGACCGTAGCTATTGTTGCGGTCATCCCCTCTTCCTCCTTGATTGTTATATCCACCGTAGTCGCCCCTGCCTCCACTTCCACCTCCTCCAGAGTAATTGTTGTTTCCGCCACGAGGAGGACCATTGTTCCACCCATTTCTGTCCTGCTGACCACGGTTTCCGCGCGAATTTGCGACATCTCTTGCGTCGCGTCTGAATCCGTTATCCATGTCACGTCTTTGGGCGTGGAAGCCATCGCCAGCTGGTCCACGTCGATGTCGACCTCCTCCTCCCTCACCATTTCCTCCTCGCTTGATGGCTTCAATATCATCTGCCGTCAATACGCGTCGGACAGGCTTGTAACCGGGAAGAAGCGTGCTTGTGTGTGGTGTGAGCTGTTCTGGCATCCACCAATAAGCAGAGATTGACTTGTCATTCTTCAAGTCGGACAAAGGAAGCGAAGGTAAGGGATTGATGAAGGTCGAGTTTGGTACACATCCTTCATCGGGAAGAACTGTGCCCGAGAAGCCTTTGCTAGCTTGAGGGTCTAGAGGAACAGGATTGTCTATCTTTCTCTTCATGTACAAGCTACTGATCTGGTCATAGAGGGTATGGTCCTCATTGACGAAGATGACGTCCTTGCCAAAAGCGTTGCGTCGATTCTCGTCTTCTGTGAGTTCGGGATACCGCTTCGACATGGCACCCAATAATCGCTGTTCATCTATGAAAGGCAGGAGGGCGACACCCTGCCACAGCATCTTCTTTCCATTCATGTCTACGTGGAACTCTTCTGGGTAGAAGTCGATGATCTCGGAATCTTCCTTAGTCATCAGCTCCTGGAAAGGCGGAGGCAGATGCGCACGTCTAAAAGCGGATTTTATATCAGTGAATGCTGCGGTGTGTAGCTACGTATTTCACTTACGAAGCGGAAGGGAAGACACCCATAAGCTGTTCGAACGGCCTGAAAGGTTTGCCTGTCTCAAAGTTGATGTCCATCTTGGCCAAATCGGTAAAGTCCGATGCGAAAGGAGCAAAGTGATAGGGGTAGTACCATGTCCACGAGGGACAACCTGTATAGTAGTAAGCTAGCACCCAGCATAGACCTTCCACATAATGCTTCGCGACCCTGGTGGTAAAATTCTGTCAGAGGACTGGTACATGCATATTCAGATTGCAAGGCATCACTCACTCGTGCCTAAATTCAGCATCTTCAATGCGAGCACCGAACTTCTGCTCGTAATATCTCTCTTTATAGCCTGGCTCCCAGAGCCTGTAAAAAGCTTGCGTCAGGGAGAGTTCAATGATAGGACCGTAAGCGCGTAGTCCACTTACTGTACTGTATCTTCCTGTTCTACCATGTTACCTCCGAGCATCTTGAGTGGCTTCGGTACATGTGGCATGCTTGCAGACATCGTTGATACATCACCAGTAGCATCATCTTCAATGGCGTCCTCATCATCTTCGTCACTAGGACTTGAGCTACCTTCTTCTTCCTTTGCCTCTTCTATTGCAGCTTGTGTGCGGGTGGCAGGAATACCCGCTTCATCGGCTGATCGCTTCTTCGCCTTCGAAAGCGACGATGCTGGTTCACCATCGACAATGACCTCTTCAGCTTTGACGCCTTCTCCTGTCTCGCCGACTGCATCGACTGCTGCCATTGCGGCGCCTTCGCCGTTGACGGCGCTGGCTGGAACGTCTTCCTCTACATTCTCAGCGACAACTGGCGGAGTGTTCATCACCGCATCAACGGTGCCACCTGGCTCTACGGCAAGTACAGGCTCTTCGACTTGTACGATAGCATCGCCCTGTAAAGTCGGAACAGTAGCAGCGGCATCTTCAGAGATTGTGGTCTTGGTCTCCGCTGTGGCTGCCGAGGCTGACGAGGTGTCGGCTCCGTCCATCTTCTGGTCGGCAGCTGGTTCTGCAGCAGCTGTATCTGGCGCTGCCTCCTCTATAGGTGATGCCTGTTTCGGTTTTCCTGCTAGCTCCGCCTTCAGCATTTCTGCAGCACTGAGGTTCGCTTTTCTGATGGCCGCGCGATTTGTCACTACATCTTGGCTGCTTCCCATGAGCGAAGAAGCGTCTCCATCACCGGAGGCGGCTCTGTTGGCATTGGCAGGAGCTGCGCGGCCTGCGCCGAGACCAAAGTTGTTGCGTATCGGTGCAGTGCCGCTGGCGCGAGAAGACAAGAACATGGGATTTTTGGGTTTAGGAGGACCTCCGGGAGCTGATGTACTCTGGGTCGGCGACACTGCTGGTGCCGATGTAGAAGCGGGAACAAATGCAGGCTTAACAGCTTCTGCTGTGGTCGCTGTTGCCGTGTTTCCATTCACGTATTCTTTGGTCTCTTTGAGCACAGGCACATAGTCGATGTCACTCTGAGCAACTTCAGCACCTGGAGGTGGTCTAGGTTTTTCGGTACTGCCCAGTCCGCGCTTAGAGAACTCTATTCTACGGCGCTTCTCTTTGTCAACTTCTTCTTGGCGAGTCTCAGCCTCCTTTCTCTTGCGGAAAATCTCATCTTCGCGACTGGCAAGGCCATCCATGATGATCTGAGCCCGGGCGAGTTCGACTCGTCCGTTGTTAGTCAGATAGCCACCCATGGTTGGCAGGGCATCACGCCAGATCTTGAGAAGCATATCGATAGCTCCTTCTCTGATGTCCAAGCTGGGTAGATGCGGCAAGAAATCGTTACCAACGAAAAAGATCATGAAGACCCAATCGTCAATCGCACGCTCCAGGTCAAAGAAGGACACGCCGGGAACATTGAGTTCGATTTGTAGGTACTCTCGCAGAATGGAAACATCAAGGAAGATGAAAGGCTTGAGCGGAGCGTTCTTCTGCTCCTCCAGCTGTTTCTGCTTGTCTGCTTCGGACAGTCCCTGGCAATTCGAAGAGTGATGACCTGGCTGTCCACACTTGTGACAACCTCGCTTCGCGCCCTGGGCGAAGACGTCTTCTCGGAGAATCTTGAAATTGGGTTCATGCGTGGCCAGTGACAACATAATCAAATCCGCATCCTGTCAAAACAGTCGATTTAGTAAGTTTGCTCCTGTTTGCGCGGTTTAGTAGCTCATGCACTTACCAGACCGTAAAACACGTGGGTGGTGTTTGGGTTATAAGTAGGTTGGCTGCGCTGTCTGCGGATGAAGTCGACAATCTTGTGCTCTCCTTCTCCTGGTACAGACGAATCGGAGATGATGACTTGGAGGTTAGACCACCCATCATCGGTATTCATCTTGTAAGCAACCCAGTATCGCAGACTTGCAGCGAGTAGGTCCATGAAGGGTGTGCCAGGTGTAATAGCATTTGTGTCCCATGCTTTCGCATTCTTGTATTCGTCTGACAACACCTTGCCCATTGCTTCCCATTCTTTGATAGCTTCTTCCTTCTCTTTGGCCTTGATCTTTGCCTCGTCAGCCGCTCTGAAACGACGACTTCTCTGCTGATTCATCTTGGCACGAGGAGCAACACCGTCAATAGCCATGAAGAGCACCTTGCGTGGTCTTGCCATGTTCACTACTCTTTCGGTGTACTTGAAAACCTCCATCATCATCTCTGCTTCTGTGGCAGGAGCAGGCTTGCCCTCCGGATGTGTACACGGGTGGACAATACCGTTCATATCAAGATACAGACAGTCATTCTCCTCGCCGTTGGGATTAGGCTTGCTCATTCGGATGGGAATCTCTGTCTTCTGTCCATCTGCTCCTTCAACAATCTCCGGCTGTTCTTCTATGACTGGGAGCACGATCTTGGGATACTTGCGCGATAGCCATCGGAAAAGGCTGCAAAGATACCAAGTCAGTGACCACAGATTACAGCACAGCGGTTTTGTACTTACGCTGGTACACCCATCTTGTCGTATTGATGCTGCTTCCCACTCTACCTTGGGGGAGTTGGGGCGAGACAAGCAGCGACCTGGGGATGTGATCGCAAATTTCAAGGCCCGAGTAGACACACCTTCAAAAGTGCTTAAAGCATACGGGGAGGCTCAAACGAGAGATAAGGTTGGGAGCCGCAGTTATTGCCCTCGCTTCAAACCACCGTGCTTGTCTGCCGGCCGACTTCAGGAGCAAAGGTCAAGTTTACTGCTTTGTGGCGTTATATAGCCCAGCTGTTTGCATTACAGATCTATTCCTGTCTTTGGCTGCACCACTTCCACCGCTACTTGGACTTGGACTAAAATAGTTGTTTAGACCACTCATCTCAGCGGTAAGCTGCAAATCTCGCAATCCACAGCACCAGCTGGATTCTCGAACGTGCAATGCGGGCATACAATACTTCCACCCGCAGCTCCCCCTGCACCTGCATCGATGTCCGGGATATGGGAGAAATCTTCTATACTTGCTGGCTCTTGCAGTGAGGAGCCTGGTCTTGACGCAGATTGCGGTGTGTCAGTTCTCATCATGTCGTGGTCAGGCGGGATGATGGGGAAGCCATCAGCATCGGTCTCGAATTGACCCATGCTGACATCGCCGCCAGATTTTGCTGGCTCTTTAGCTGACGGAAATACCATATTAGCTAAATCTGCTCGTCGTGTGTTTCGACTTGGTCAAACCGTCAACTTACCACTGTGCTCTTGGGCTATCGTAACCAACGTTCTCCATGCATGTGTCTTCAACAGCTTTTCCACATCGGCAATTTCTCGCTTCGAAGCTATTCTGGCAAGAATCTTCATGTCGGATGCATCGAAGATTCCGCATGTATCCAGAAAAGCTAACAGATGCCAGTCTGAAAGGTAGTCTGCCAGCTCCTGATAAGCTTCGGAGTAGGAAGCTTTTCCTTTGCCCTTGTCCGCTGAAGGACCGGCAGCAAATTCGAAACCATCGGCATCTAGTGTAGTCTGGGGAAGCTTCTCCAGGATAGAGTTGAGTTTGGGGAATATGGCATTGAGCGACTGATCATGTAGACCTTGTCTGTTCTCAGTGGGGAAGGCGGTTGCTGAAGGAGCCTTGAATAATGGAGATGGTTCCTTAGGGAAACCGCTTGTAAGCTGCGAAAGTCGACATGCATTAGTAACGAGCCTGAAAGTTGCGTTGTTAAGATCAACAATGCTTACCGAGACTAGCAAGTAATCTGTCGGGAAGGTTGGCTTCGCTGACTCTTTCACTTGCAAGTTGTACTCGTTCTTGTAGCTGTAGAAGACGTCTGGGATATAACGCTTATCTTTCGGATCGCTCGATGCCACATTGTCGTCCTTTACGCGCACAACAGAAGGATCGACCGAAGCCTCAATCATGTCTGCTTCGACCATGGCCATCGCCTGATCGCCAACTTGATATGCTTCTACGCCGATATCTCCGCTCTTGTCACCAGTCACCACACATGTGACAAACTTGCTTGAGTAGATACCAGTGTCGGAAAACCGAGACACGTTGGGATGCGCGATTTGCTGTTTAGCGGCAAAGATGGCTTCTAAAGACGAAAGGAAGAATGACTCTGCATGTCGCTTTGGCTGGACCTTGCCCACTTTTGCCTTCTCGACGTCTTCATCAGGGGTCAAATCTGTGAAGACCATCCCAACCACTTGCAGACCCGTCATCTGGGCCAGGGACTCGATCTTTCCTTGATCTTCCCAGGGCAGGCCCAAACGAAGACCGTCCAGATCGCCTTCTTGAGGTGGCTCATGTATCGCTTCAACGACTGCTTTGATGCCCATTGGTACTTCTGTGTACGGCTCATATCGACCCAGAAGCCATCCAAAGCGTTGCATGCCGGTACGTCGCCAAAATTGCAGCAAATTATCAATCATGTCCGGCGTTGAGAACTCCACATGATCTACCATGCGGAATTGCTGTAGTGCAAGGGTAATAGCTGATGGTTGGCACTTCGTGCAGATGCCTTCTGGCCATGAAGGATGCGATTCTGATGGACATGGGACTTTGACCTTGTAATCGGGAGGAGAGAGTGGGGGGATGAAGGTCGTTGCTCCATTGGTCGACTGATTCGTTCGAATATTCAGCTTGCGGAGATAGGCATGAAATGAGAGGTGCTTGATACTATGTTCTTGCTGGTACTTTGGATCGAAAGGCTGCAATACGAGATTATTAGCGAGTGTCCTGCTGGCAACGACCTTTGTTCATTTCCATTCACCTCTAGCGGCATGCAATGATCACACATCTGCTTATCGCCATGACGACACATTCTGTCTCTGCCACGTGGTATTAAGCCATCCTTCCCTTCCCAATACTGATCTACAGGATCCTCGACAACTAATTCCCAGGGTTTTTTCGCTTGCCCTTTGGCAGCCTTGCTCGTTGATGGGTCAGCACCGGCTGGTACACCGTTACTTGCTGAAGTAGCATGCTCGTGTGAGGTAGAAGCTATATGAGCGGTCTCTTTATCTTTGTATGTGACGAAAAGCAAATCTCCATGACTGGAAGTGAAGGAGCCGCCACCGAAGTGTTAGCAGTTGACAAATGTTAGCGGGAGCCGAACTGCGACTCACTTCAGTCCCAAAGATGATATGGAACCTTCCAGTTGCCCGACTAGCGTAGCTCCACCTGCTGGATTGTTAGACAGAGCTACCGTTGATGGGTCTGCATTAGGTGCGTCTTGGTAGATCTGTAACAACGCGTCAGCACAAGCTGCTTGCAAGCATAAAGACCTTCTATCAGTCTCACCTTCTCGAGTAGAATTGATACATCATCTGTAGGCTCTACTTGATATCTGGCTGTTCCAGTCTTGCTCCTGCACCGGATCAGCTGTGATGACGACGACGTTGGTGGCATATCAGCATCTGCCGGGGTTCACCTCAATCAGCAGTGCCAACCTGAACATACCATGGCTGACTGTGTGGGCTACTGAGCTCGTGGAAGGTGTCGGAGGTGTGGAAAGTGGTTGCTGATGTGAAGGAGAAAGCTTCAACGCCTCGTCAGCTCCAGGATACTTTCGATCATCCACGCTTGGTTCTGTGCAGCCACCATCCAACCTCAGACAGCAACAATGCTACGGCAGTGACAGTGGCATCGCAGACGCTTCTGCTGTTATACACTACTTTCAAGAAGGACCTACAGGTCTGGTGCAGCTGGCCTATCGATGGCGTCAACTCCGGTTCCTACTGTGCCAGAGTCATACACGCCTGCCGGTGCCGCCTCAGCAGCTGCCTTAACGAACCCAGCAGCACTCCATGGCGTCTCATCAGAAGCGCTGGCAGCACTCGAGCCGTTGAAAGTACCTGATACATCCAAAGGTGAGCTGTGCTTGTCGTCTCCGGCTCGGGACCACGCAAGTCATGCACGCTTGCTCCGCGAATGTACACATGCTGATACCCCGAGGGCAGTCGTGATACGCTTCGCACCAGCCGGAAACGCGCCTGTCCTGCGGAACAAGTTCTACAAGATCACAGCAAGTAATCGATTTCAGTCTGTGATTCAGTTCCTGCGGAAGGAACTGGGTTGGAAGCCACAGGATAGTCTTGTACGTTGAGATGATGATGAGGCGAAACGTGACTTTCGATGCTGACTATAGCTACATGGTTTTAAGTTTTGCTACATTAGTTCCGCATTTAGTCCTGCTCCAGATGATACCGTAGGTAATCTATACAAGGTGAGCGTACTCTACGAGGCCGTGACTTCTTCTCCTATCACCCTGCTGACTTGCTGCATATAGTGCTTCGGAACGGAAGGGTTCCTTGTTGTGAATTATAGTTCCACAGCAGCGTGGGGATGAGCGTTGCTATTTGAGATTGTCGACACCGAAGGTAGCTCTGTGAGCTGTAGGAGAGGTGCATCCTAATTCTGAAGTACCTTCGCGGCGATGGCGCGCGGATCCATGTTAGCGTTCGCCTTGGAGGCGGAAGTCAGTTGACGAAGTGGCTGCTCCATCCGTATTCTTGACAATGCCTCGCGCACTGTCACATGGCGGCAAGGAAGAGCACTCTCCCTCTTCCCGGTAACGCGACCGCCGGTTTGAACGTTCCCAGGAGAAGTAGCTTGACGGCTCTCACAAGCGACTCTTCTGCTTGTCAATTGTCAGAGTCGAATCTTGGCTATCCTCCTTCTCATTCTTTCGTTTCGAGATAGGCCATGGCCATTTACCCTCAGCGAGCTGTTTCTGCGCAATCTCGATGAGTTCGCGGCGTTTGAGCTGTCCTGGAGCTTTGCGTTCGAAATCTGGTTCTCGTTTATAAGCTAACATGGCTACGTGAATGAGCATGTCGGCTGTGAAGCCCCATATCGGGTTGAGACGACCTTCGAATCGAAACATGCGATAGGGACTGTCTTCAAGCCACTTGATGTCGTATTGCAAGCGGTAAGGTCGTGTACCGTTGTATACCGTATGCGGAACATAATGCGGAGAAGGTGGAGTCTCGGTCAAAAATGAATAGAGAGGATGTGAGAATACATTTGAGACTTCTTTAGGATTGAGCTTGGGTTTCAGTCGCGCATCTGTAATGAAGCATACCACTGGCGTGACTAGAAGTGGCGCGCTTCGAGCGAGAAAGGGAGGGAGGTTGCATAGATGCCGGACTTTCTCCTTATTCATGGGTAAACCTATCTCTTCGTATGCCTCACGGCGAGCTGTATGTTCCAAAGACAGATCTCCCTCCTCCACCTTGCCACCGGGCAGTGCGACTTCGCCGGGCTGTTGAAGATCAAGAGCACCAATTCAGTGAGTTTTAGATGAAAGACCTTATGATGCGGAACTAGACACACGTTCACTCGCAAGTCCAGAGCTCGGGTACTGAGCACAACATTCAGTTCTCCAGTTTTACCACCAAACAAGGCGACCATCACACCGGCTCTTCGCTCTTTCGGCCAGTCAGGGTAGTACCTCTCCCAAGGCACATCTTCGTTCTTGCTTCCTAGCGGAACAGATCTCTGTCGTCGACCATAGCGAGCTAAATTACGCAGCGCATAAAGCGACCGCGGACTTAGAGGACCCAGGTCGAGCGGCTCGTCTTCGGGCAACGAGTCGTCCTCGTCGTCACCCTCTTCTGTACGATTGGCTCTCTTGCCGCCTGTAATTTGGCCTGGATAGCCACCTTTGTGCTTCTCTTGCTGTATTGGCGGATTAGAGCTGCTCGTAGTTGACGGTGTCGATGGTCCGGCTGGAGGAGGCCCGGTTGGCGAAGATGAGGATGATGCAGCCTGAGGGTGTTCTTTGACGGGCGGAGAGCCAGCCATACAGGTCTTGTACCTCTGATATCGAGTATGGGGCCTGTCGGTGGTAATGACACTTGCAGATTGCCATTGCTGGCCACACGGTGATGCCTCGATCACCTGGTGTAGAATCCAGCAAGAGCCATCGAGGCTTTCTACCGCGCGACAACCTTACCGCAACAGCAGGATAGCAGTACAACACCGAAGACGTATACAGACATCAATAGATTCAGTTTATAACATCGTTCAAGCCACTTTCCCAAGATGTCGACGACAGTAGCAAAGTATGTGACACCATGAATAAAAAGTTGAAAGTGATAGCATAGCATAGCTGACCTCGAAGCTGCTTCTGCTGGTCGTTACCGTCTTCAGGATCAAGGCAAGTACATCACAGCGTCGGCTGAGCTGTAGCAGCCTCGTACATCCAGCAAGTCAGCTAACGTGATTCTTTGCATACAATTCTACAGGAGATCGAAGTGAGCAGCTTCAACTGTACTCTCAGCAAAGTGCGGGAGCTGATTATTGCACCAATTTGATTAGGATGAGATGGCCAAGACGCAAAAGAATAAGGCCACCTCCTTCCATTTGGGCCAGCTCAAAGCCAAGCTTGCGAAATTGAAGCGTGAATTGCTCACTCCAAGTTCAGGCGGTGGCGGTGGTCCGGGACTTGGCTTCGATGTTGCAAAGACTGGTATTGCCAGTGTTGGCTTCATTGGATGTAAGCATAAGCATGCGATATATTTATTGACCTCCGCTGACAGTAAATTGTGTCTACAAGTCCCCTCCGTCGGTAAATCAAGTTTGATGAGCGGACTTACAGGAGTAGAGAGTGTGGCCGCCGCATATGAGGTGCGTTACCATGAGCTGCTATGTACGCTTACCGCGTCTCACATTGACGCTGATCGTTGTCCTTATCTATCAGTTCACAACCCTTACAACGTGAGTAAATTTGAATACGTTAAAGCACGGGTAAGTTCTCGACAAGAAACCTGATCACAATCTACCATTCAGTGTACCTGGTACCATCACCGTTCATGGCGCTCCTATTCAAATTCTGGATTTGCCAGGTATTATCGAGGGAGCCAAAGATGGTAGAGGAAGAGGTCGTCAAGTCATTGCCGGTGAGTCCGCAATCTACTGGCATTATAGTTTCGCAAAGATCGAAGCTAATTGTTTCCCTTACCTCACTATCAGTCGCTAGATCATGTAGCTTGCTGTTCATCGTTCTTGATGTCCTCAAGCCATTGGGTGATAAAGCAGTCATTGAGAATGAACTGGAAGGATTTGGTATCCGTCTAGTAAGTATCTGACTAATGCACGCGGGTACACGGTCATGAGCTAAATGACCCTATTCATCACTCTGCAGAACAAGAAGCCGCCTAATATCGTAAGTGAGATCTACACGCCGTCAAACTAGTATCACGGCTGATTATACCGTGTCTTGAACAGCTCATCAAGAAGAAAGACAAGGGTGGTATTGCAATTTCGAACACCGTACCATTGACAAAATTGGAAGAACCAGAAATCAAGGCTGTCTTGGCCGAATATAAGATGTCGAATTGCGATGTCTCATTCAGATGCGATGCCACACTTGACGAGGTGAGTCTACACGAACTTGCCTAATCCGTAGGTATTTGCTGCAGATTATTGACGTTCACCATCTGCCCTCCAGCTTATTGATGTGATCGAAGGCAACCGCATTTACATGCCTTGCGTGTAAGTCAGATTCCCAGGTCCAAGCCTGGAAAAGCGACGGAAGTGCTGATTCGTCAACGCATATTCAGCTACGTGTTGAACAAGATCGACGCCAGTAAGACTCTTTTCGTGAAAGTGCTAATGTGTAGCTCTATCTGACTCGCTATACTTGACCTTTCCACGCAGTCTCCATCGAAGAATTGGGTAAGTCCTCGTTCCTATCACTGCTCGATGGTCGCATTGGCTCATGCATCATCTCTGTACCAGATCTTCTCTACCGCATTCCCAACTCCGTCCCTATCTCAGCTAAGCAATGGCTAAACATCGATGAACTCATCGAGGTGATGTGGGTAAGTGACCAAATCTTTTCATCCTTATTCAGTATGATCAACCATAGCCCGGGGACTACATGCTGATTGATCCTCGTGCTTATGTAGGAAAAACTTAATATGGTCCGAGTATATACGAAACCCAGAGGAAGAGTGCCTGATTATACAGCTCCTGTGGTTCTGCCACGGACGAAGTGCACAGTGGAAGAGTACGTCAAAAGTGCAGTAAATTTCGAATATTGTTGTTAGTGACTAACCCTCTTTCCGGCGTTTGCAGCTTCTGTAACTCGATCCATAGAGAGATCTTCAAGCAGGTGAGTTTGCCTCAATCCAGGCTATCATGAGTAAGACCGCGAAAGCTGATAGATCTCGTGTCTTTAGATGAAATACTGTATCGTGTGGGGATCGTCAGTCAAGCATTCGCGTGGCCAGAAGTGCGGTGGTAATCATGTGCTGTGAGTCTGACTTGAGCTTTTTATCATTCTACTGCGTGGCTCTCAGCTGACGAGTACTTTACACATAACAGAGAGGACGAGGATGTCGTACAGATCATCAAGAAGTAGGGACGTTACACTGATAGCTTCTTGAAGATCGTCCCGTCGAACGCCAGAGTGTTGCTATGGACCAGTGGCCTTCTGCCACTGTCCGGGCCTTCTCATTGTATCATAGTGTAGCTTATATACGAACAAGGAGGTCACTTACTATTCAATGACAAGAAACGTTGGCTTCTTTTCACCACGGTGGCGGGCGTGGTGGGCGGAGTATGGCAGATCTCAAGGCGGCTGTGCTGAGCAGATTGAAGAGTGACAGCTGGATCTTACCACCAGTGATGATATAACAGTGACACATCTGCATTAGAATCTACTGACATCCATATTTTGTATGTTCGCATATCCTTGGAGCGAAGGTCTTCCTTACTTTCTTGCTTTCTTTCTTCTTCCAACTCACTCATCCACCTCTGTTAACGCGTTGATCGGCGGGCACTTGCACGGTTGGCTTCACAGGACACGGTAGATGGTAAGCAGACGTGGGAAGCTGGTACACTGTGACCACTACTGACATGATCAACGACAGCACGATGACTCCACTCAGGCTATCCATCCATCTCGCTCCTCCAGGCTGCTGCATCAATGCAACGACGACACCAGTCTCGATCATCCACACACTTCAAAAGGCCTCGTGACACCATGCGCGACAGATCAGTCTCAGGAGGAAGTGTCTATAATAAACAAGAAGCAGCAGCAGAAGAAGCGTGGATTACAAGATCTACCGCCTGAGCTGCTCTTCAAGATCAAGCATCACCTCGTCGACCTGCCTGATCACGCTTCGTTCTGGTCTCTCTGCCATCAGACATCAGCACTTTATCAGGAAGATGAGATTCGCAATCTTTGCCTGCGGGCGAATATCGGACGGCCGAACTTGTTTGCGGACAAGACATGGGCCGATACTGCGCGTGAGTAGTTAAAGAAGCTTAAAATCGAGTCTTTTGTGCCATACTTACATGTCACCGTTTCAATCAGGGATGGTCACTAAACATCTAGTCGAATGCAACCTCTGTCATCGATACATGCACGACGCCACTTTGTCGATGGATCAATCTGCAAAGCAAGTATACGACAAAGCAGGTGACGCGCCATGGATAGCTGTCATTTCTAATCTACGCCAAAGCGCAGGAAGATATTCCATCAATTGGACCAAGAAAGATATCAATGAAAGACCTGAATTGATTCTTGCAAGTTTCGCTAACACCCATCATGACGAATCACTCGCCGGGTCTAACACATCCTCAATGGAAGAAGACATCAATCTTCAATTGAAGGAACATCCTGCTATGGCTTGCAGGTTGGCTTTCATACAGCCTATTCGAACAGTCAAATGTGGCTTTGAATCGGATTCAGTGTGGCAATTCGGGCAAGCTGAACAAGCAAATCAAGGGGATTCTAGTAGCACCTGTGGTTATTCAGCTTCATACCATGAGCTGAATGCGAGAGCTGCACAAGCGGAGGAGTACCGGAGTAGTTGCTACAATCCTGATGGTATCACCGTTCTGGATCTACTCTTGGCAGCTTCCAACACGTGAGTTAACTGTTCTAGTTGAAGGATGTCCTCATCTGATGTCCTCTGTCTCTTCATATCAGGCCCGATGCGCCCACAGATGGTCTTACAGATCGACCGCTTGTCTTCGGCGGGATTCTAGATGACACACTCCGAGGTCAAAATACAATTTGGGTCCATGCAACAGCAGCTCCTGAGACCGATGAAAGTGCAGGGAGTTTAATGAACAACCTCATCACTCCTTCGACGTATGCATACGCAAGAGAAACGTTAGACCACCATCTTCATGATCATCATCATCACAAGCATTCAGCTTCTTCTACTTCTATAGACTGGAGCAGAATCACCGAGATGAACTATGGTCTGTGTGAACCTCTGGGTGCTAATTATGGTTTTTTTCCTCTTGTAGCTAGCTAGATCTGGCGCGGTGTACTACTCTTAATCTTGTTGTACATACTGCGATGGACAATATGATGGATACACGAGACCCAGGCTATCAGAATTCCACGCGTTTGCTGATGTCTACTGCCGAAAAGCTCATGATCTCTTTGCTTTTGTTGACGATGAAGACAGTAATACCGTTACGCGTCGCACCATGTCGATACTCAGTAGCTGCAAAGTTTAAAATGCAGCAGGAAGTCAGCTACATTCTATCAGATCAAGAAGTGCATAGTATTGCTCACAGCTGGGATGGCCACGTAGGGAATGTAGGAAGACAGAAGCATGGTACGCTGATCTTTCGTCACGTGCGTGTCGGCGAGCACTGTAGCAAGGCACGCGAGCGTCGTCGTGGCTGCATGAGCGCCGTATGCAGCTAGAAGAGGCCAGACTCTCTCGTCGTCTACAGTCACCCAGTGAACCTCGAAGTCAGTATAATGCCAGCGGTCAAAGCTGGCAATCAGTCCCCTACTCACCTCGTTTCAAGCCGATCATGCCAACAATGAAGACTGGACATTGAAAGAATAGTTCACACCATAGGAAGCTCTTGAACCAAGGCTGAGGGCCATGTCTGAACAGAGGATCATTTGAAGTCGACAGAAACCAATCTAGACCTTGTATGAGTGGCTTGGGGAAGTAGTGCCTTGGGAAAAGAGCTTGAGTATCTAATGCTAGTGAGAAAACCAGATGCGACAGAAAGAAGGCAAAATAGATGAAGTCGAGAGGACGCTTCGTGAGTGGCTTGTGTGTCGTTGACATGTTCGCTCGAAGTGACAATGACAATGATGTGACGTGGTTCATAGGTAAGCTTGGTCTCATCCAAAGAAGGTGTTAATCGTTCAGAAATATCGCCACTCATGACTTGCTCTTCTGCTAACTGCAACGCATCTTTCTTCAGCTTCCAGACGTCTTTGAATCGTATTTCATCATTCTCAGCTGACAGCTCACCGACTGGACTGTAACCGCCCGTGCTGGGCTCGCCATCTGTAAGGCGAGCCCCGTGAAGGCCACCTACTGTATCATTCTGCGACAATGCTGCAACACTCGACATTCACGATGGACAAGCCATCAAAGGAGAAATTACCCAAGACTTTCACGCGTCCCCAGCTCCGCAGACTACGTCAATTGCCTGCTCGAGATCCAAACGCATGGCTGAAGCTCGTGCGAACTTCTCCACCTTCGTTAGTAGTTACTGCGAGAGATGCGCCCAAAGCTAGTACCTCTACGATGACGATGCACGACGATGCAGATGGTCTCCCCGTAGGTCGTCCTGCAGTTCAAACTCAACCACATCAACGAGGATGTGATATACTGATTCGTATCCTTTGCGAGCTAGGAACCGCATCGGAAAAGAAGTCGCCACACTCAGGAGCCAAAGAAGGCCAGTGGCAGCAGCACTACCCGCTCTAGAACTGGCAGATTCGAAATACCTAGGGATGATTCGATAGACGAAGCCATGAGTGGTTTTGCCTTTATGAACATCGACTATTCCAAGCCGTTGCAAGACAAGTCGAACCACAAGCAAGGCCAGCTGGTCTGCCACGAGAAGACCTCGCTCATTGCTTCGAAACAGATAGAAGACAACAGGGTCAACCAGATCTTTGCCGATCCAGCCACAACGCCTATTCGTGGCTCTAGAATCATACCCACATCCACCCCTCCACAGAATGAGCCCCTTTCTAATCATGACTTCGCCTCGCTGGAGGCTGCTAACCTGTCTACCATTGCACAAGTACCCAAATTCCGATTTTTTGGCAACTCAGAGTCCCACGTGACAGTACCCGGTGCTTCGAGTCTTACAGACTTCACCTTCAGTCGAGACGCACTTGAAAGCTCGGATGCAACCATGAAAGGTCGTCGAGCTTCATCTTCTCTACCCAGCTCCTTCTCTTTCAACGCTTCAAAGGATCTGCCAGTACCACCTTCTAATTCGCCAGCTATCGGATCGTCATCCAAATTCAAAAGTGTTGACACCGATGTGAACGACGATTTTGTCAACCTCCTTCAGACTCGCTTGGCAGTGACGGAAGGAAGTTCTCCCAGCAGAGATCCTTATGCGGCTGAAAGTCAACAAACAGCAATCACAGGCACTACAGAAGGTCAGCTGGCTTCAGAATCAGATGTAGATATTCTTCAACCGCTTCAAGGTCGTAAACGGAAAGGAAGTAAGTCGAAAGTGTCTGCCCTGGGCAGTTCTGCAAATACGAGCCTCAGAACCAAGAAAAGGATCATTAAGAATAGACCTCGCGCATCATCTACTGTTGCTCCACCTGCAAGCAAGGGAAAGAACATCTCTCCGTCATCTTTACAAGCTCACAAAGGTGTCGTCATCGGCATGAGAGGAACGAGAGGTTCCTTGATCCGCAACACACCTGTAAAAGCAGATCCGGAAGCCAGCGTAGATGAACTCGCTCTGTGCACAAAATGAAAATGGCAGTACCCACGCAAAAGTACCAACACTGTGCCAAATCAAGGTTCTCGGAAGTTTCACGTCAATTTCTCAGTCATGTAGCATAGTGCAGCTGTATTTCGTCTTTTTCATTTTCATGTCTCTGGACACCGTTGCAATCGCATGCTATATGCCAGCTACCACAGACAATTACCTCTCTTATTGGCGTCACTGACCCCATAGCAATTGTGTAATATCTGACCAGCTCTCAAATCCATAGATGGAGCTATTGCCAGCAGCCGTACCTGTCTCGCCCTTCCATCCTTCACTTGCAGGCCAGACATTGATATCGTACTGCTCAAAGGCCTCGGCAGCACTGTTATTGAAGCCTGCGACAAAGCCTACGTTCGTAGGTGCCTCCCACAATGGCTGCAAGTCGGCGTCTCCGTCCGAGAAGAAAGCAACTCTCTCCTGACTTGAAGCAGGGATCGTCTTCAAAATTGTCTGCATGAGCTTTGTCTTATCACCTCCAGCAAAGAGCGGTTCGGCGTGGTTAAGGCTGTTGAATGGTAGTACACCAGGTGGAAGAATCTCAGAGCAATATGTCGCGATGTTGCCCACAACTTCTGGACATCCTGATGCTTCCTCCAGTACGAGCCGAATCCAAGACGGTGACCAATTCAAGCTAATGACGTGGACTTGAACGCCTTTATCGATAGCCGTTTGTGCAAAGTCGCACCAACCGTCACGAAGGGTGACATTACGAGCGTAGCGCACAAGATTATCACGCGTAACAGTGTTGAAGAGACCTGATGAGTTGACGTAGGTGAAAGACCATTGCTCGACTGACCGTAGAAGCTGTTCGCAGGAATGAAGAATCAGCTTCGGTCTCCGCAAGCCTCGATTCCAGATTTAAAACTGCTCACTGCATTGTTGGAGTAGTCAATAGCCCCTTGTAAGCTTGTCGGTTCAGCTACTGTGGAGGCAGCCGCTCCTTGTATTGTGCCGTACGTTTCTTCAATTTCGTCCCATGATGGCACACTTGCATTCGCAAGCAAGCTATCCTCAGCGGCGTATGCAAGAGTCGAATATGCATCGGAGGTAACAATAGTGCTGAAGGATAAAAGCTAAACTTTAGTTCTGGACGAAGACCAGCAAAAAAGCACACAGATGCTCACCCATCGAAATCTAGAAAAAGGGACAACCCGGCAGGTGGCGCAGAGGTACCAGTCGAATTTTGGACAGGTGCGCCCCAAGCGAGAAGAGCTCCGAATAGCAGAGCAGGCAGTAACATTTTCGACACGATTCTCGAGGGTATAGTATAGTATAGCAAAGGAAAGAAAGAAGTAATCTGTCCAGCTTTTGCAATTCTTCCGCTCTTTCACCCGTCTGCTAACCGTTTCTTGTGATTCGATCAAATTTGATCGTCATAAGAGGCTCATACCGGTGATCCATGTCTCGCCGAGAAGTGGAGTATTCCATTCTTGGCTCGCGTGATAGACGTGCCGAACGAAGGCAGTTTCATGCGACATCACTAGTCACGCCGCTGCACAAGGTGAAACGGGGCAGATCCAGATATAACGGTTGACAGTTCGCTAATCAGGAATAGTGCTCTCGAAAGGTGAGAAACACCTTCTAGCGACATTTCCGCATGGCTTGTACCTTGCTCCCTTAAAGCTTCAATCACCTGTCTTCTGCCCGCTTGAGTCGTCCGATAGAGCACTGTCAGTCTCGGCTACATCGGCATTATCTTGTGGTATACGGATCCGATTCTTATAGCGAGTCTTGATGCCTTGTGGCTTGTAGGTAGCGCCGAAACGCTCGGTTATTCGCATTGCAGGTAAATATGGCGGTAGACTGCGAGGGGACCGTCTCGCCTTCCTGCCTAACCCAGCTTTAAAGTGGACCATCTGTGCGAGACTATCATTAACCGGAGTGGATATGCCAAGCTCTCGGCCTAAGTGAGAGATATAGCCGTTCATGAAGTCACTGCAACAGCTCCAAGTGTCAGAATAATGATCCCATATAGTCGCTTGTACAGCGTTATACTTACATCTCCGTTTGTCGAGCACCTTTACGGATGTCGGCAAGAGTGCTGGACACATTTGCATCGGTCGTTCGAGCCACTTGAAGTGCCCGGGCATGCAGTGATTCTGTGCTTAGCGGATGATCAACAGGAAACACCGCTTGCTCGAGGAGATATGCATCTTCTTCGCTTTCTTGTCCACCGTGTTCGAGCTTTGCTAGCAAGTCTTTTCTGGCTTGAGCTGCGAATACGCGGCTTGCCTCGTAACATATAGTGTAAGCCATCGCTTCGATGTTTTGTTCGAGAAGAACACCATTTTGCACATCGAAGATAGCAGTCAAAGGGTTGATGACGCAGTTTACGGCGATCTTCTGCTGTTGTATCTTCAGGAGCTCAGGGAGCATAAGCCATTCAAAGTTCAACGGCTGACAAGCTAGCATTGCTGAAATAGTCCTGTATAGACTCTGCGTTGCCCCCGAAGATGGTAAATTGTCGAGAGTAGGTTGTGATGTTGCATGCGGATTTAGCAGAGGGTTGGCATTGTACGGATCATGTTCACTCAAGACTTTGCGGACTTGAAGATTTGGCATGACTGCGAAAGGTATCTTACCGACACCGGCCCATACGGTATGCATGGCTGAAGTGACTTTGTCGCTGTTGTTGTATCGAACGTTCTTGACATGAGCCCCATGAGTGTTCACGCCTATGACAAAGTTCGGGCGACGACTTTCATCCGGAAAGAGGTCGCGAATGAGAGAATCTACAACCCCTCCACCGTTCTGAAGTAGCACAATGGTACTGTTTGCCGATAGTCGAGGCAAGATTTGCTGAACGGCTGGCAAGACTGCAGGCGCTTTGGTAGCCACAAAGAGAGAATCGATGCTGGCCAGCGATTGACGTTGGGCATCTTGAGCACGATGAGTATCAAGCATGTACTCGCTTATGAAAGGGTGGCCAGCTTGTGCAGCTGTAATCTCGCGGTTTCGCGAAATCAGCTCCGCATCGATGTTGTTTGCATGAAGCTGCTGTCCGTCGCGCTCAATCGTGAATTCGCGATTCTGTTTCTTGAGGGAATTGTAGAGATCTGCAGTCCTAACGATGACCTTGACGGCTTCATTCGTATGCTTTGATAGATGAGCAGCCAGTAGAGAGCCGATAGCACCGACTGTGCGCGACCATACATGCAAGAAGCGATGAAAGTATCGATCATCGAATTGTCAGTGACAAGACAAGACCTGCTTTCTAGCAGCGACGACGCACCTCCTAGCACATGCAGCACCATAATAGCTGTACTATAAATGTTATTGTGGCATGCTACGCCTGTCCTGATATGGGACTAATGATATGACTGCAGAGAAAGAGGCATTCGTAGGTTTGCCTTCTTCCTACCGATTGCCATGCAAAAATTGTGGCAACGGTTCAGCATTGATTGCATATACTGAAGAAACTGATACATGCGCAGCGAGCACCCGTCTGTCGCGTCAAGATGAATCTGAATACGATGTTCCTCCGTGCCACTCGTGCAGCCGCATGCTTCAGGTGTCAGGGGCATATCCTCGACCCTCTCCGAAAGGCTGCTATTCTAAGAGGAGCATCAGTAGTGCAAGCTCGATACATACACGACACATATCGCACATGTGTCGCCGCTGGCACTGTCAAAACATCGGCCACCAAGTCTTCGAAAGCGTCAAAGCCTCTCACAGCTGACCCGAAGCCAAGAGGAAGGCCGAGGGGGAAGGCGAAACCGAAAGTGAAAGCAGAAGGGTCCGCCATAGAAGATGCTACCACTCCAAAGCAAAAAGCGGACGTTGCGGCTCCGGATGCTTCAGCCTCAGTTGTCGCAGCTCCGAATCAGTTCATCTACGTAGGCGTAGACGGGGACGCCTGTCAAGTAAGCGTCGCCTTCCCAGGGGAAAGTACTGAGACTCCATAAGCTGACTAGACGGCTTGTCTTCAAGTTTCATCAAGATATCATAGTCAGAGGCAGAAAAGGTGGTTGGCAAGCAGCAGAACGCCTTCTCGCGGAAATCAAAAGCATCTTTGCTCTGAAGAAGGACGATCCCACCACGGTCATCGTGCAAATATGTAAGCCACGCGCTTTCACGTTCTGCATAGAGACGTTCCGCAATACGATATTGATATCGACCTTATGCAGTCGTCAATCAGCGGGGACACAAGAACAATGGATGGCGGCAATTCAGAGTACACCAGGACGTATCAACAGCATTCTTTGAGGGCTTGAACGAAGCCGATCCGCTTCTGAACGTTGTCAATGCGGGCTCAGGGAAGGAGGCTACTGACGTCAAAGTTAAAGGTGGGTCCTGTCAGGTGCTCCTTGACCTGAGTACGAATTTGATCCTTGAACTCTTCATAGGTGGATTGGAGTTTCACATCAAGCTTGCTGAATGTAGAAAGGTGGCACTAGCTGGTCT
The DNA here is from genome assembly GCA_019775285.1 of Cystobasidium slooffiae. NCBI lineage: Eukaryota > Fungi > Basidiomycota > Cystobasidiomycetes > Cystobasidiales > Cystobasidiaceae > Cystobasidium > Cystobasidium slooffiae. The sequence goes on from JACWFZ010000010.1 coordinate 389,926, forward strand.
CAGTGATGGCGCCTATGCCTCCATGCTGAAGTGAGTACACAAGATTCTGTTCATGCAAATCCGCGGTGGTCGCTATACTGATCCTGTTTGTAGGACCTTCATTACGCGCGGTCAACGTGAGAAAGTGGTTATTCTGAAGAGTAAGCCTGAATGATCGCTTGGAGTAGCTGCTAGCTAATCCTGGTGGTTTTTGCACAGCTTCGGGAGATATTGCGAAGTAAGCGCTTTACGATTGCTTGCGGGTTTCAAATGACGTATCACTTACCTCTAACAACTACTTCAGCAGCATCAAAGAAATCGCCGAAGGGTTTGGTCAGGACCCCGCGGATGCAGCCTATGCTATACCTCTGGTACCTTTGCCTGAGGATCTCTTCCAGGACAGGCCGCTGCGGCGCTACGCAGATGAATAAGGCGCCCATATTGCGGCAGTGCATACAGGATCCGACTTGCTTCCACAAGATGAAAGATTCCTCGTACCATAATCCTCATCGAGCAGAGTTCGCCTTCGTCGCGCCGAAGTCCACGTGTCAGCTCGCTAGGAAGGCAAGTAGGTACGGGCAGGAAGTTTCCGACATCTTCGTGATGGGTGGCGACGAGTGAGAACGAGTTGCCAGCATCTGTTGAGCGCGCCTACAGAACGGATCGAGATATCCCTAGAAAAGAAAGCTGCGGCTCCACCATCAGTAGCTTTCGAGGTTGCGCTTGAAAGCAGATAAGTTCGGCTCGCCCGATTAGATCACGTGCACGGCCGCTTCGCTCGTGCGTGTAATAACAGGGGCTATGTAAAATCAGACCTGATAGACGTAGCAATGCATGTCTATTACCGCATGACGTCGGCCGAAGTTTCCCATTGTGCGACCTTTGCGCCCGCTTTTAGACTTTGCAGGCCCTTATACAGCTGTTTCGGCAAGCTTGATCATTGAATAAACCGCCTTTTGTCTTCACAAAGCCAATATTCTACGTTGTGTCCGGCTCAACCCAGCTCTCGCTTCATATTCTCTTGGACCACAGCTTGGACAGCTTGGAAGGGAGTCCTTAATAGCCGCGAATGCTCAGTAGCAGACTCAGCGTTGCGCGGACGCTGTTTACTGCACGCCGATCACCTTTGCTCTGTCTTCATGATGGCGCTCCGCGATTACGACACTATGGCACATCTGGCTCTCACCAAGCTGCCAGATTTGGCGTCAGAGGTGGTATCCTATATCGTGATGTGCGGTCTAATGGCTTCAATCACCGATTCACTCGAAACTTGACTAGCACGCTATCGACCTGTCAGAGTATGCATGAACAGCGAGTCTGGCCAAACCATGTTCAATCGCTGAGACGGGTGTATCCTTACAGCTTACACTGAAGTGTCGTCAGGCGAAACAGCTGCTTCAACGGAGGAGGCTGACCATGGGGAACAAAGTCCTGCGCAAAGTGCCCAACATGCAATCTGGGCGATCATTTGCTTACGTAGCGATAGACGCCGATAGCTGCTGGGTCAGTCCTCTCGGTGGTCTCAAAGTTGCGGCAAGCCTTGGTGCGAAAAACTTCGCTGATGTATTCATGCTGCACATCCACAGTTTCACCCAGACCTGGTTGGGCAGGGCCGCAAAGGAGGCTGGAAAGCTGCAGAGTGGCTGGTAGGAGATCTTAGGTATATTTTTGGGATAGACGGCAACGCTACCACTGACCTAGTCGTTCAACTGTGTGAGTCTGTCTAATACCTGCTTACTACCGTACACCTAGATGATCCTTTCCCGGCCGTGTGCTGGATTCAGTTATAAACCAACGCGGGAGCGTGCAATCCTATAAACATGCCAATGGGATCGGTTTCGAGGTCTCCGATCCGTTCTACCAAGGTCTTTCAGAATCACATCCGCTCGTAAACCTCATACCAGCGGGCCAAGCTAAGGAAGCATCAGACGCCAAATTGAACGGTAATCTCCATGGCTTAGCATTCGCAAGCTAAAATGGCTGACATCTTGTGATACTAAAGCGGCCCTTCGATTTCATGTTGGCCTTCAAGAATGCAGACATGTCGGCTTCGCTGGCGTATCGGACAGCGCGTACGCGGCTACAATCAGGTATGTCGCAAGTTACAGATGGCAACGTCAAATCTTATGGCCCGGTCCCTATCCATCAGAGAACTTCTCGTCGAAGGGTTTCGTGACAAGATCGTACTTTCGGAGAGTAAGCCCTCAGCATTGCAAGACGCCGGTACCAGCTGATGCTTGAATTCCGCCGCAGCGTCGGATTGGGTTGCCAGGTGAGTATCCCGGCAAGAACAAGAGAGTGGCGTTGCTGACGACCGCATGATATACCGCAGAGACATCATGCAGCTTACCAGTCGGCACTGTTCGGATGGCCTTCCTTTCATCGCTTTTGAAGACGGTCTGTTCCAGAGAAAGCATGACATTTACAGGACGGACTTAGACGACATCACTCATGTTAGAGTCAAGTGATACTGATTACAGTACGCTGCGAACAGCGGTAGCTATTTAAAGATACATGCTATTGAGGACAGAGCACAATGATAAGCGAGCATCATACTCCAAGACAACGCCAGATTATGCCGCTTTCGACCCAGCGGCGTCGATTTGCGCAATCTCCTGGATGGTTTCGAAGCGGCTCTTCTCAATATCCTCTTTCGTAATGCTTGACGAGTCGCACATTCCGCGGAAGATGCCATCGACGTTATCAAACAGTTCAAGCGGTGAAGCGAACTCGGCAATATGCCCCTTGTCCATGACCAAGACTCGGTCGTAAGAAATAATTGTTCTCAAACGATGCGCTGCAGGCAAGACGTCATCAGATTCTTGCATCACATGATGGACACTTGGAACAAGCTTACCAATAGTCAACAGGGTCTTATCGCCAAACTCCGTACGAATAGTCTTCTGGATGAGCGCGTCTGTGGCAACGTCGACGGATGCAGTCTGGCGCAATGTATGATTAGCTTATGTTTTCCCATTGAGGAGGATGGTATGGTGACGCACTGCTTCATCCAAGATGACAACTCGCGAATCCTTCACAAGTGCACGAGCCAATGATACCAACGAGCGTTCTCCAACAGACAAATTATTGCCTTCGTCTTCGATCTTCATGTCCAAATTGAAGCGACTTGATGCCTCGGAGTGCGAAGGACCATTATGCCCGCGATCAACCAAATGAGCACGGCGTAACGAGTCCCATAACTTGTGGTCATCGCATTCACCAAATGGATCAAGATTGGTCCGCAGAGCTGTCGGAAGCCGAGAGTCAGCTCTTGAACCAAACAAGCAAGTCAACATAGTATGCTTACTGCCAGAAAAGAGAAGAGCATCTTGAGGAATAATTGATACACCTTTGCGCAACGGTCCGAGTCCCAGCGTGGAGATGTCTAGCCCATCGATAACAATAGATCCCGAATCGAGCTCAACAATCCTGAAGATGGCCTGCATGAGACTTGACTTTCCGGCGCCCGTTCGACCGACAACAGCAACCTTCTCGGCAGCATGGACTTGAAAGGACAGGTCATCGAGGACAAGGGGTAGACCGGGTCTATATCGCAACTTGACGTCTTTGAAGGTGATCTCTCCTCGCTGAGGCCACTCCTTAGGTGGCGTGGCTCCTTGTATTTCGTAGGCAGCTTCTTGTTCAAGCTCACGACCATAGTGTGTGAGACGCTCGACACTGTTCATATCGTTCTCCACCTCTGCCAGTTGTCGCACGGCGAAAGTGAAGCCCATCTGAATGGCGATGATGTACGACAGCGCCAGACCAATTTGTGAAGGATTAGTCTTGGTGGCTTCCAGCACGGCTATTAAGGCGACGACGAAAGAAAGCAACGCTCCAAGGAAATCCAGGCGAATACCGAGCCAGCGTTGATTGACAACCGTTCTATGAACGCAGCACATCAGCATGGCAAATTTGCCGACCATGACAGCGGTACTCACAGAGAATACGCCCGGTTCTCGATATCCAAGAATTTCGAATTGGTCCTGATGAATCGCGGCACGACGGCGTATGCTCTACATACAGTGTAATGTCAGCTATCTTCGCGCTTGGTTGGGAAATGGTGAAATATGCGTACCTCAAAGTCGCAAGCCCTGAAAGAGACTCGCTGAAATGAGCGTACAACCCAGACCGGAGGACATTGTCCAAGCGCTTGATGTCTCTCGCTGAGTAGCGATAGACGCGGAAGAAGTCTGCATAGATGATAAAGACGACTGCGACTGCGATGAGGAAGTATTGCTGTACAATTGCGATAAGGATGATACTGCCGAAGACTTGACTGAGTGTAGAGAGAGCCATTCGCATAGCGTCGTTGAGGGTGTTATCGACGGTGTCCTAGCAATGTAAAGGTCATCAGCAATGGCACGGCGTAAGCTTGTCTGGCAACTCACGACATCTTTGCCGAAGCGGTTCATGATACGTCCGAGTGGCGTAGTATCGAACAAAGACATCTACAAATGTTGAAGCATCGTTAGTATTGGCGCTGCTCCTATGCGCTTCCAACAGATACTTACGGGTGCATACATGACCCGCGTGATAGCGTGGCGATGGAGCTTGACGGAAACATTGAATCCCATTATAGAGGTAGCGACACCCTAAGTTCAAGCACATAGGTCAATGCCAGGCCCGCTGCACCTTTAAAGTGATATTGCACATACCATCATGAAAGTGAAGAGCGCGACTGAAACACCGAGACCAGCGTAGATACCAAGATAGAATCCCTTGCCCTTGTTGAATGCGTTTTCCGTCCACCAAGTCAGTGAATACGCATTGACGATAGTAGCACCCTGCATAAGGACGATAGACAGAATGACAAGGGGGCCCATGTAGACACGAGCTGCTATGAGGTAGTCTCTGTAGACTGGCCACCCGACTGTGCCAGAACTCTTCTCTTCCTCTGCGGCGATGAAAAGTCGTATCAGAGGATGCAGCTTTGTTTGATAGCACGTGATAGAGAATTGCTTACCTTGCATCAGCTTGCCGGCAACCTTCTTGGGCCCAGCTTCCTTCTCCTTCTTCTCGACTTCCTCTTCCATGACCTTCTTCTGCTCATCAACCTCTTCTTCTTTCTTCTCGTTCTCTTCATTACCGAACTCTTTGACGAGCTCATAAAAGGCGCCATGTCTTTCCATAAGCTCAGTGTATGTACCTTGCTCGACTATTTGGCCGTTGTCAATAGTGATGATGTTATCGACGTGAGGGAGGAAATGAAGGGCGTGCGTGACCAGGATACGTGTTTTACCCGCTAGCGCACCTTGAAGAGCGTGCTTGAAGAGATGTTGACCCACATGCGAGTCGACGGCTGAAAAGACAAGCAATAAAGTCAGCCATACCGTGCTGCATAAAGCTCCTATGAAGCAAGAAAAGCCGACTTACCGGACAAGGGGTCATCGAAGAGCGTGATATCCGCATCGAAATACAAAGCGCGAGCAATGTTGACACGCTGCTTTTGACCTCCCGAGAGGGTGATGCCCTTCTCGCCGATCTCGGTCATGTCACCATCAGGTAGCATTTCCAGATCCGAATTCAAGCACGCATCAAAGACTGCTTTCTCGTATTTCTTCTCATTATATGGTTTGCCGAAGAGGATGTTGTCGCGTCTGTGTTATGGACCAAATCAGCATCAGCGCTGAGAACAGGTGTAAACCTGCTATTAATTACTCACAAAGTCGCATTCTGAATCCAGGCTTGTTGAGCGCAATATCCGACTGAGCCACCAAAAGTAACGGTACCGTCCAGCCTCTTCATCTCTCCAATCATCGAGCTCAGAAGCGAACTTTTACCTGCTCCAACAGGGCCGACGATTGCACAAAGCTGTCCTCTCGGAATTGTGATATTGATATCTCTGACTTGTGGTTCTTGTTCCGAATGAGGCGTCTCATCATGTGATGCTCTCCCGGCTTCGTCATCGTTTGTAACAGGAATAGCCATATCGGTGCCTTGAGCCATTGCCATGGTGGTTGCATCCTTTTCCTGCACATCCTTAGAAGCTTGGTCTTTAGCAGCCACATCTCCCTTTCGTTTCCAGAATTGTTTCTTGTTCGAATCTGCATTTGCTGCCTTTTCACTAGCTACGACAGCAGGTGCGTCCTTCTTACCACGTTCTTTCGAAGCATCTCTAGCTGCTTTTTTCTTTTCTTTCTTGGTCTGCTTCTTGCCGGCTAACTCTTCAGGTGGTTCACCCTCCCACATAAATGTACCATTCTTAATGACCAAAGCAGCATCCAATTTCTTATCTACAGTATACGTAGATTCCAATTGATCAGCTACAAACACCTCTTTTAATCTTGTGAAGGCATTTTTAGCATCTGTAGCAGTAGCTAGTGCCACAGGCAACATCATCAAAGGCATTCTCAATAAATTGAATAACGTCAAAGAAGTGAAAATCGTAGCTGGATCTTGAGAATTTCCTCCTGTATATGCGTATGCGAAGAATGCAATGACAGTAGCTAAGGTAGGTAGAGCCATAGCAACAGCCATAGTCAAAGATCTGATAATCAATAAACTTCTGACCTTCTTCAATTCTTGTCTTCTTAGTTCGTGGATTTTGTTTAGATAAGGGACTTCCCAAGCGAAGAACTTGATTACTCTCATTCCACCTAGTAATTCTTGGATGAGCTTCACTCTTTTATCTGTCCATATCATTGTCTTGCGTCGTAGCATGAGGAGTCTCTTCATAGCTAGTCCTTGAAGAGGTGCCATGACAAGCAAGAAAGCTACACCTGTAAGGGATGTAGCTCCTAATTGAACGATGAGAATGATGATGACGACGATAAGTTGGACAGGTGCAGTCCAGGACATGTGAAAGAAACCAGCAGCAAAATCGATTCTTGATATATCGGTAGAGATATGATTGATCAACCGACCGTTTGAGATTGTGGCTCTTGCTTTGCCTGAAAGAGTCATTGCTCTTCTGTACAGTGCAGCTATTAGAGCACCTCTTGAGAAGACTCCGACTTGCATTGAATTGTAGAAGAAGAAGTTCAGGCATACTGAACTTCCTAAGAGCATAAAGAAGAGTAGGAATGCCCATCCAATACCATGTCCTACTGGTTCAGGTGTGAAACCAGGTATTCCTCTAGCAGAAGCATATCTTCCAGTTGCATATGTGATAATCCTTCTCGTTACCAAGATTGAAGTGACTGAGAGTGTATCTGCTATCACTTTGAGTATACCAGCAGACCACCATTGAATTTTGAAAGTATCCGAGACAGCCCAGTATAATTCTGGGATATCCTGTTTACCATCTGCTCTACCTAATCCAATAGACGATTTCAGTTTCCAAGCTCCTTTACGTAGAATAGAAGGTTTGAAAGAACCATCTTCAAGTTTGGCGTTCCATTCTTGCGATGCTTTTAAACGTCTCTCCCAATTGCTAATGACGAGATCGGCAAGATGTTCAGATTGATGCTGTACATCTAAGGCCCATAAATCTTCTTTTGCTAATTGACGTTGATAACCCAATGCCATTAAAGGGGTTATCCATGAGAAAGTAAGCTTGGAGAATATGTTTGCAGTATACAATGGACTCAGTTCTTCATTCATCTTGGGCGGAATCGGTGGCGCCGGCTTGTTCATACCGACAAGACTGCATGATTGCCGAAGGACAATGAAGAGGTCAGTGTGGAAGGACGAGCGAATGAGAGTGCTAGACCTAGCTTACCATCTCAGTATACTCTGTGCCTTCTCAGGTGATGAGAATTTGCCATCCTCCAATTCAGTTTCTGTGATACCCTTCGACGGTGGTGATCCTGCTGACTGTGAAGTGTGACGGCGGTCGAGTGCGGTTTTGCTAGGCGAGAGTTCCCTCGAAGCAGGTGGGAAGGAAGAGTGATCATCATCATCATTCTCTCGCTCTTCGTCAACAGGTGTCCTGTCACTGTCGTGTAAGCTGCCATCGTTGCTGCTGCTGCCTTGATCTTGCTGTGAAGTTGCCGATGCTGCTGGCATCGTCGTCGCTGCGAGACCAGCGCCAGAAGAAGACGGCGACGACGAGGACGACGCGGCTGCGGCTTCAGGACGGTCGATAGAAGAAGGACCATCGCCATCCTTGATGTACATTGTGACCATCTTGAGATGGAAGTCGACTCAGTCAGTATCAAGACAAGAGCATGTCTGCTTTCCTGCAAGATTGACAGCTGACGAGGCCTTGCATTTATTACACATGCATCCAATTTATTCTGATCTTGAACACACTGCGTCCTCGGTGCGGCGTTCTTTCGGCTTATTATTTCGCGTGTCGATCATCCGCCATATAAATCAGATGAATGAATCGATGGTATGGATGAACAGAGGAACAGATGAACACATTACTGCGAAGTTATCAGATCAACTCAATCACGCCATCCCATCCAATTGCAGTCTCTGTCTGACACTGTCTTCTCCTCCGACTTGGCTTCTGTACAACCTTCTTATGGTCCAGAAAAGCTTGACGGACTTATTCGGCGGACTTTACTTTGCATTCATTCTGAGCACTCCTATTCTCCTGCTTTACGGGTCGCTAATAATACAACACCAATCTTTTCTTCATCACTAAGCAGGAAATCGTTCAACTTGCATGCAAATGACTGCGGCATCCCCGGTAACCGTTGATGGCAAAGCAAGCCTTTCAAATATGTTGTGATGGACAGAGGAAGGTCTCCCTACAGACCACCACCCAAGCTTCCATGGGTACTAGATGCCAGTGTGACATGCACCATGCGCAGCCTGAACAAACATCGCCTGTACATACTTCAATAAGCAATGGACCTGATCCACTTCTTGAGGCTGTTGAAGAGGTCGGATGGTGCTCTCCTAGCAGAGGTGAACAAGCGAGTACTCAACGGGTCACGCGCTGTCCACCTCGGTGCGCAGGATTCATAACAATAACCAGGGTCGCTGTGGCTCACGTGCTGCTAGTGGTCGGCTTGGGCACTTCAATCAATGCGACCTCTCGCCCTCCTGCTGGGAAGCGATGCTTCGAATATGTCGACCATTCCGTGGATTGACCGCTGTCCTTCCAGAGAGGAGAGTGCTTCAAGCTTTTCTTACAAACCCCACCTAGGCAGGGTAGACACTGGCTTTTCTCACTGTCTTAGAGATCCGTCAAAGTTATGCCACCTGGCCATCCAGGCCACTCGCTACACTCCACAGCAGGGCTATACTAGGCAGACTTCCGTCCGCTCGACCAGCGCCTTGGAAAAAGGCTGTGGGGATGAAAAGGAGTCCAACACGGCAACAAAAGTCGCTTTCAAACCAAGGGGGCCCTCTTTGCCTGAATACATACACAAACTTTCATTAGCTTCGAACCTATTTCAAATCAATAATAGCTGCACTGCTACCACAGTGGGAATGCCTCCTAAATCCACGGTCACCTACAGAACTAAAGGCACACCTCGTTTTGCCTGCATATCGTGGGATACCTACCGGTCTTGGAGTCTCAGTATACCTGGGCTGGGTGCGGTTAGGATGCAGTTAAATTACGGCGTCCGCGAGAGGTTGGTTGACTTGGTCTACAATGCCGACCCAAATGACACTCGAGCCTTTTTAATGGTGAAAGTTAGGTGGGGATCCCCGTATCTTTGGGTTACTGACTTTGAGGTGCTGAAGAAGGCCTCAAGTGTTAGAGCCGGCATTATGGTCTACCTTAAAAAACCACATCAAGCATTTCCCATTGCGGACACGCAGCCAAGATACATCATAGTAGACAAAGAGACACCAAACGCAGCGGCGTGGATTCCCCCAAGGCTTGCCGACAGAGTGCAACGTCTCCTTGAATTGAATCAGAAAAGGGACGGGGCACTTGAGGTGCGTTATACCTTGGGCGAGCATGCCTACGTGAGGGACATCGAACTTCCCCCTCGGTTCACCTTCATGGCAGGAGTATTGCGTCAGATACAAGATAATGCATGGCAGGTTTATGTTCCTGGGGCCAAGAAGCCGCCATGTATTCTTCCGGTGGATGAGTTTGCTCTTAAGGCCTTTACCCAACAGTATTGGACGCGACCCGTCTCTGGGCAAACCGTATACTACCACCCTCTACTGGATACCTTTAGCAAGTGGTGGGCCGTTGCGTTACGGCCTCCGCAATTGACGGATGACACGAAACCCATGCAGCAGACGGGGGCCCGCCGCCGGTCATACGATAGTTGATGACATAACGTGCATAGGCATCCAGGTCCGCAAATCGGAAGAACAGGACTACCGAATGGTCAAAGTTGACCGTGACAGTCGCTTCGCCTATGCCAGGCAGTCCCATCGAAACTGGCCTAGGGCGCCAACCTGGTGGAGGTGCAGGTGCAGGCGCACCAGCGACAGTCGCTATCGTGGCTTCAAAGTCTATGATTACCGGTCGCAGGTCCGGAGAGTCGGGGGGACTGCCAGGCATTGGCATTTGGCGGGACATCGTTGGCAGAGCGTGATGAACAGTACCTGCAGATGGAAGTAGTAACGTAAGCACAGAGACGCCAACAGATGTACGCTACTATCTTGCGGATTATTGACTACCGTTGTGTGAGCAGAGCAGAGAGGCACAAAGGCGTGTACCCATTTCTCCCCTTCCGCGCTGAGGTCCTGTGGGCGGTGTCGACCAGCAGACACTGTAGGCGGTGCCCATAAGCTTACAGCTTTGCTTGCTAGAACTTCCAATGGCATGACAGTCCTGCTAACGGCACTTCTCGCCCACGCGTTGCAGCAATTCGCAGCGAGCAGCGCGTGCTAGATACTGCATCATCACGCGGCTCACACGTTGATTTACAGGTGTTCTGGTGCTACAAGTTCCTTGCAGGCCGGTACAAGCATGAAGTACTGAGGAACCTCGGAGGACTGTTGATGAACGAAAACCCTCGGCAAGCAGTCCATAGTAAGGGTATTGTTGAATGACGAAGCTTTAGGCGGGCCGGATCCGCCTGCAGTCTCGAGTCCACTTAAAACAGATCTGTTGCACAAGGTGAGATCGCAAGAAGCATTCAGCATCAGTATGCTGCGTTCCATAACGACGATTGTAAACGGCAAACCCACCATCCAGCGTCATTTGTTTAGCAATATCAGTATTGGCCACCATCGCTTTGAACTCCTCAAAATTTATCTTTCCATCACCATCTTGATCAGCTTCCATTATGGTCTTGTCTACGATCTGTTGCAGTTGTTGATCTTTCAAGTTGTTCCCCACCATCATCTTCAAGACTAGGAATAATTCTCCGTTTGAAATGAAGCCGTCCCTGTCCATATCGTAGACTTTAAAGGCGACTATGAAAAGCAGCGTATTCAGCGAGGTCTACCATTAATCATGTGACGCAGTAGCCGTAATTGAGGTAGGCTCACATTTTAGCTTCTCCTCGCGTTCTCCTCTGTTACTGAACGCGCTTAACCCAGCTACGAATTCTTGGAAGTCGACTGTACCACCGCCACTAGAAGCAGGAAGGGATCGTCAAGTCAGCTTCTGGAACGTGAGGACATTGTGAAGGTTCTTTGGTAGAGCGAAGTGGAGAGAGGACGGACTCGGCGCGCTGTTGCGTGTGTAATTCGATGCCATTACGAAGGAGTGGGTGTACGACTTGTAGCCATTCGAGACGGAAGTCCGTCCCCAAGATTGACGATACAGCAAGCTAGTATCCTGTCCAACATTCTGAGGATTTGCTCTGTTGCGCGCCCATGAGGAGATGGAGTACGGAGAGAATGGTACACGCTTCATGACGACCGCCACGCGAGGTTCAACCAACTCACTCTTCGTCAAAGATAGCAATCATGCGACTCGCTAAAGGATTATTCGCGATCTGAGGTATTTGCAAGAACTCTTCTTTGTCGATAGAACCAGATCCGTCTTTATCTAATTTCATGAAACGACGCTTGAGCCGTTGTATTTCGGCTGCACTGACTGCATAGTGCCAATTCGTGTTCATGGGGTGTGAAACCGAATAGAGCGAACATTGAGGACATGGTTGAGAAACGAGGAAGGTCGAGTAGTTAGTATGTCTTACTGAGGCGTTGCTCGTGCAGTCTCGTAACCCACAGTTCGAGCTCTGCTCCATCTCCTGGAGTAGTCTGCGCGCGACACGCCCAAAGGGCCGAGCAGTCAGTATGGAAGGGCGGGATAGCCAGCACCAAGTGAATGAACGTACGCTGATCCTGTCTGACCCATGTTGAAGTATCAGACTCGTCCAATATATAGGTGAGAGTGTTCAGTGGGAATGGAAGGCACACAAGCAAGATCAGCTCGTATAGAGCGAGACGCCTTTGACGAGTGGCCGACCTTGATCACCTGCCTTAGGACAACTGCAACTCGCATCGCCAGGCATCCCATCATAGCATAGTACAGCACTCCTGCCGCCTATAGCTACCCTGAAAACGGGCCACAATAGCCATGTCAGTTCCCCGGTCGCACTACGACCCAAGGCGGGTCTGCCTCGTTTCATTGCCCGATATTGGACTGGGTGAGCAGTGACACACTTGGACGATAGGCTTACAATGCACGACTCTAAATAACATCGTGCCTTCCTATAGGTCATCGCAAACGAGAAATTGGAGTCTATACTAGTGGTGCTTTGGTGCGTGTCACGCTGATTGCCGAGCTCGTCATGCACGATAAGCTGCAGCCAAGCACTACTTACCTAGCAAAGGAAGCTGACTTGCTTTAATGGCCGTCCTCTCCACATCCATGACCACTTCAGTTCACTATCGGCTGGTGGTTCTTCTTCGATGCATGTCTACTCTCCGCACGAGCAGGTCCGCCCGCCGACGCTCCCTTCGATACCGTTCCAGTCAGGGTAGCTTTTCCAGACTGGCTATCACCTCTCTTCAGCACTTTCGGAATGATCATCGTCAATCTGATAGACAAACAGCGTCTCATGTCCGAAGGTGGATTCTCAAGCTCCGATAGCGTAGCTTGGAAGGCTAGACTGTTCTTATTCCTCGGATTCGCGCTCATGGCGGGTGGATTGGCTGGAAGTATAACGACTTTACTCTTGAAATACGTACTTCCTGCTTATTCAGATCAGTGGAGCTTCGTAAAGTGGTGGGGTGTAGCCAATGTTCTACAGAGCTCGCTTACTATGCTGAGGTACGTGCAGCATCTGGATTGCCATAGTAGGACCCGCAGCTGACTTCCGACTCTATACTTCCCGCAGCGCCGTGATCTTGTGGATGGCCCAATCATCCGAATCCGATTACGAGTACAATCTGTGAGTGTGACGCGCGACCGCTCTCCAGCGTAGAAAGTCATGCTAATGTTTGTCTCCACACAGCACTCTGTAAGGTCAGCAGTGAGGCGATATCAGCATAGGCGTGTATTAGTAGAGTGATGAATAGGCAACCAGCAAGCTTCGAGCATTTAGTGTAGCCCAGCGATGCAAATAGCAAGCAATGCAATGCGGTCACCGACAGGAGATTGTACCCGAAAAAAGATCGTCATATAGACATGTCATTTGTGAAAAGAAGCTACTAAGAACATGCTTTGAAAGAGAGAAGACCTAAGCTAAGATACTGTAACACCTTATTGAAAGACAGCCCAACTGAATGAAAATGTAAACATGGAAGATAATTCGCGCTCAGAGTTTCCTAGGCGCGTACAATTATTGATAAGATGTAACTGGTTAAAATTGTGACCACTGTCTCTTGTTTTCCAGTCTACAGGATGACTTTTGCTCTCAATATATAAACCCAACTAATAGAACCAACTAAAACCGGTTTGGAAAAGACTGCTACTTATAAGCCCTTTTGCAGAAGGGTACCGTCCAATTAACTAAAGCAAGGCGAGAAAGGAGAAGGGAGAGGAATTCGGAATGGGGATAATGCATAATACTGTATGTTTTGCTGCTACTTTCTAGCTACTGAGGATGGACTTTGCTCCTTCTTACTTCGTATTTCACACATCGTCGGAGTATTTGGGAATAGGAATACCAGAGCACAGACCAAGAATGTCCATGTGGGGACCGAAGAAACTGCAACTTGACGATCCAAACACTGATCCTAGGAAGACCTTCTTAAAGTAACTGAGCATTCTTTTGATCTTGGTATGACCGCACACTTTGCGGGTTTTTGGGTTTTCAGGGAGCCTTCTCGAGGCTTCGTCTCGACATAGGATAGCGCGCAACCATCGTAGGTCTTAGGTCTAGCCCTTTAACGCTCTGCGAAGAGCATAGGTAGATGAAACCGAGCAGATCGCAGCAAGCGAGTAGTAATGCCTCGCAAGCGCCTTTAATCACTGACTATGATGTGCTCTGCCAGCCGCTGACCAGGAAATCGTCGAAGTTCAAGCTTCCGTCGTCGGCAAGTAGCTAATTAGGTACATGGTATGTGTCAGTCAATCGTTCCAGGATAGTATACCAGTTTACTCAAACTCACAGAACTGGTGTTGAAGCCGTTCGTCGAGACATTCTCGATACCGAACTGCGTCAAGTCGCCCAAATCGGTGAAGGAGAAATCAATGCTGGGCGAGAATTGCGGAACATCGATGTTGCCGTTCTGCTGCAACATGCCATCTTGCTGCACCGGCTGTTGTTGCTGCTGTTGCATCTGCTGCTGAGGTGTTGGCGCTTGCTGCGGCGTTGGTGCCTGCTGTGAAGGGGTGGGTGCTTGCGGGTGCATGCCAATCTGCTGAGCATAGAATTGTTGCTGTGATTGATGTAAAGGCGCTTTATAGAGAGCCCCGTCGTCAAGCGAGGGTAGCGGCGTAGATTGAGACTGCGGTGTGCTCTTGCTAGCAATCTGAGCCTCTTTAGCCCGTTCGGCTTGCGCCTTAGCCTCAGCTTTTTCTTTTGCCTTGGTAGTGCGGGGTGGCTACGAATAAGAGTCAGCAATGGAGGACAAATCAACTCGCAGTGTCATAGCTCACCTTCTTGTCCTTGACACTCGTGTCTGTGTTAGTACGCTTGCGATTCTTGCCGGCAACTGGTGGAGCAGCCTTTGTGCTGTTCGCCGAACCAGGTGCCGAGGCACCACTTGATAATGTCTGCGCATTGGGAGTGCGTGGAGTGTGCGGGGTCAAGGGCAAATGCTGCGGGTCAGGCGAGCCTTGTAGCATGCCATTGGCGGTAGGTGTAGCTGCCGCACTAGCTGGCGTAGGTGCACGAGGCATTTGCTGCTGGCCATTAGGCACCGGCGCCATCGCATTTCTTCGTCCAGCAGGCGCTTGTGGCGGAGGCATAGGACCCGACTCAACCTGGTGTTGCGAGGCTTGCCTCATCGGTATGGCATGCTGTCGAGCCTGCTGCTGTTCAGGTATTTGCTGGATTCCGCCATTCGATTCGGGCGCTTGCTGTTGCTGCTGAGAGTGCTGCTGTAATACCTGCGGCGAGTTGCTGTAATCTTCCTGCATACCGTGAGGGTGCTGGTTGGGCTGCGCACTATTGTAGGCATAATCGTGAGGCTGAGGTGATGGATTGACAGCTTGTTGCTGCTGTTGGTGCACATGATTCGGCATTGGCGACTTGAAGATCGGCTGACCAGCTGGTTGGTGCTGCATTTGAACAGGCTGCTGAGGCTGCTGCTGCTGCTGCTGCTGCTGATTTTGCTGCGGCGGACCCTGCATGTGCGCTTGCTGTTGCTGCTGCTGTGCAAGCTGCTGCTGACGAAGTTGCATCTGTTGTTGCTGATGGTGTTGCTGTTGCAGTTGGTGTTGATGCTGCAAGGGTTGCTGCTGTTGTTGATGTTGCTGGCCTGCCTGCTGCTGCTGCTGCTGCTGCTGCATCGCCTGCTGAGCTGCCATCTGCGGGTTCGATTGCTGCAAGGGGAAAGGACTACTAGGCGGCTGTACACCCTGCTGCTGCTGCTGCTGATGGGGCTGCTGCATAGTTTGTGGCATCGGGGCAGTCTGAGGTGAGTACGACATATCATGAGGCGATTGGCCATTGACCTGGGACATCTGCCTTGCTTGCTGCATGTGGTTGTTGTGCATAGAGTTCTTGTAATGCTGCATTTGTTGAGGCATGGGCTGACCTTGTTGCGATCCTGGAGGCTGCTGGGACTGTTGTGCAGACATGCCTTGCTGCTGAGCCGGCATCAGTTGCCCGTTAGCTTGTCGCTGCATCTCTTGCATTCGAGCCTGCTGTTGCTGTTGTTGTTGATACATCTGCATCTGAGCCGAGTCCCTGGCAGGCGCAGGTGACACCATACCCTGTCTTCTCATAGCTTCCTGTTCCACATGCAGCGACTGGCCTGACTGCATCTGTGGCACTGGTTGAGACGGCTGGCCTGGACGTGCGTACTGTGCTTGCTGAAGATCAATTGGCTGCGCGGTGCCAGAGTATTGCGGCGTAGCTGTCGGATTGGCGAATTGTAGGAAGGGCGAACCAGACGTCCGGCTTGGTGCTCTCATGGCGCCGGGCACGGGACTATTCATCTCCACATCCTGCTGTTGCATTTGATGACCAGCTACACTTGGAGGTCTCTGCCTTTGCTGCAGAGCTGGCACTTGAGAAGCCGCATGCTGATGGTTCATCATCACTGGCTGAGCTTGCATGGCCTGCAAAGGCTGCCCTGGAGCAGCCTGGACTATGGCAGGCCGTGCTGCATACGTAGGCATCCCTGGATGCTGTGGCGGCATCTGCGCTTGCATCTGTGGATGTGGACCCATGCGTTGCTGCATCTGAGGCTGACCAGGCATGTGTTGAGGATGCTGTCCTTGATACACAACTTGCTGCGGGGCACCTCCTTGAATATAAATGGGATTAAGCTGCCCTTGTAGGTGTTGGTGTTGCAAATGAGGATGCATATGCGCTGCAGGCACCCTCGCATCGGGGTGAGCAGGTTGTATTGCGACATGCTGCCCCGGATGAGGCTGACCTGGCAGTCCAGCAACCACTCGCACGTGTTGACCAGCCTGCATTGCTATTTGACCAGGTAAGCCATTTGGCTGCATGCCAGGGCGAACCTGCATTGCCGGCACTTGCACTTGGGTAGCTTGAATGGGTTGTCCCGCATATCCTGCAGGAGGACTGTCAAGACATAAAAAGTCAGATATATTGATCTTTCAGACTTTGAGGCATTGAATATATGAAGACTCACCCGGACACAGCGAGTCTCCTGCCGGCCGGCGGAACTCCAGGTCGAACTTGAGGCGGCGCGTTCGCCACTGCAATCGCGACTTGCGGAGGTATACCACCTTGCACTGCTGTTGGCGGCTGAGGTTGGATGGCTTGCTGCTGCATTTGAGCCTGCGGAGCCGCCATTTGAGATTGCTGGCCATTTTGTTGATGCATAGAGGCCTGCATGTGCTGTGGTTGTTGTTGTTGCTGCTGCTGCATCTGAGCTTGTTGATGTTGCTGATGGATACCCTGCATAGAGGGATGCTGACCACCTGTAGGGTGCTGCTGCTGCTGTTGGTGTTGTTGCTGCTGTTGAAATGGAACAGTGGCCGGTCTCAGCTGAGGAGGGCCTTGTTGCTGTTGCATTTCCGGCATTCTCGGCTGCTGCTGTTGCAGTTCGTTTGTAGGTAGCTGGGGTGCAGCTTGCATAGCTGGACTCTGTACAGTAGTAGAAGGAGGTCTGCTCTGCATCTGAACACGAGACTGTTGAACAGGTCTTTGAGCAGGCTGAGCCTGTAATTGAGCAGGGGCAGTCCGTAACGGGGCTTGACTCTGGGCATTGCGTCCGCTTTGAGGAGGGGATGCGAGTCCCGTAGGCTCACTATTCCTTTCTACTCCTTGACGAACCTCCTCTTTCGCCGCATTAGACTGCATCTGCAATATGGAATCAGATTCCATGCGTCGCAGTGGGGGCGGTGCGACAGGAGCAGCAGCAGGCTGAGGTGGTTGAATGTGCATCTTCTCCTCCGGTAACTGCGATGCGTTCGAAGCTACTGATGAAGGTAAGGCAACTGAGTTCTGGCGAGTAGAAATAGACGCAGGGGCCATCTTAGGTGCTGAAGGACCAGTCACTTGCTGAACTTGGTCTTGAGCTTGGTTCGAAGGCTGTTGCTGCATTGACGCAGCTCGTTGTTGAGCCACCGGGATTTGTTGTATTGCCTGGTGCTGCATTAATTGCTCTTGTTGTCCTGCATAGACAGGTAATCCACCGATACCAGGCTGAACAGTACCTATCGGAATACCATTCAACGTAGGCTGAGGCTGGAGGCAGACACGAATTAGCTTTCTTATCGAAAATGAAGGCGCCCTGTAGGAGACCAAAAGCTTACGAAGGCGTGCAAAGTCCGCTCGTAGGCTTTAGCAGCCAGCGAACCCGCTCCTTTAGCGCCCTTGGCTCTCCAAACATCCCAGAAGACCTCCCACCATTCATATAAGAAGCCCCAGTTGGACTCTATTTGAATATCAGGGAAAGGAAGCTCTTCATCTTCATCCTCCTGTTTCGCTGATGCTTTTGGTCCAGCGGCGAAGTCTTCCGCTATCACATCCTTCATCACCTCGCTCTTGTCAGGCGATTGATTAGGCAGCGTAGGAGAGAACAGAGTAGGCGAGAAAAGGTTGTCTCTCGATCCCATTGGCGAATTGACGCTATTCATCGTCGTGTCATTGTCATCTCCTATGTTGGTATTGTCGTCTCTTCCTGCATCATCGCCTTCTTCTGAACCTTTGGTAGCAGTGTGCGATTCCACACTCTGCACGCCAGTGGAAGTAGTCGTGTTCACGGAAGTAGCCTGAGTCGAGTTGCTCGCATTGCTGGAGGAGTCTTTCATGCTCGAACCTCCGATAATGCCTCCATTACTACTGAAGAAATGAGAAGAAGCAGTTGAAACCGAATCATCTGAGCTTGAAGTTGACGGCTTGGTCAATTCCTGTCCTGAATCGTTTCTGCTTCTTCCTGTAAGCGTAGAGCCCTCAACGTTGGTAGCAGGGTCGTCCTCGTCTTCTTCAAGTAGTGAGATAGGCATGTTCGACGATGACAGATTTGTCATTGATGTGGGACGTTTCTTAGGTCTGCTACCACTACCGCCGGCAGACCCAGAACCATTTTGAACGAGATCATTTTGGACATTTTCATCGTCATCCTCTTGTGTCCCACTCAAGTCCAACTCTTCATTCTCACTTCTCTTTCTCTTATTGCGACTGGCAGAAGCGGCGCTACCGCTCTTCTGCATATTAGGAGCTGTAGAAGTAGAAACATCACCATTCTGGTGATCTACTTTCCGCTTTCCTTTTCTATCTGCATTTTTGTCCTTCTTCGTAGGTACGTTCGGAGCATCTAGCAGGAATGCCCTGGCTGTACGTTCGTAGCCTTGTCGAAAGAGGTAGTCGTATATGTATGCGTGGAACAGATGACGATGATCAGAGACAGAGACTGATGAGAATAATTCGACCTTTTCAGCAAACGTCTGCCCTGACGTCGTACCATTCGCATGCCCAAGTCCTGATGTTGGGTGATGTGGTTGCTGCGATTGTGACTGGAATGAGGGCATTGAGGTATGGTTGGACGGATACGCGGTAGAAGTCGATGTTGACGCTTGTGGACCTGGGCCTGCTGCTGAATTAGACGCGGACATTGAAGTATTGGATGATGATGATGGTGGGAAGTTCTGTAAAGCGTAGGACAGAGGTGATGCCGTGCGATTCACAAAGGCAGGTTGAGCATTATTATTGTTGATGTTGGACATATTCGCTGATAATGAGGATGATGATAATGCATGATTGTGCTGAGGTTGAGCTTGGTAGTTGCTGTTGTGACTGGTACCACTGCCGTTCGTAGGAAGTGATAGTAGAGCAGGACCGCCTGCGGCATTTGAACCCATCGACGAGGATGAAGAAGGTCCAGCGGCGGCATTGTCATTCATCATCGAGTTCGACGAGGATGTCCTGGGATGGTCATTACTGCTGTTGCCTGTCGTGTAGGAGGTATTGATGGATAGTCCGGCATGTCCGGGCTGAGGAGCAGCTCCAGCAGCGAGACGAGGGCCTCCAACACCGGTGGGGAACGACGAGGATGAGCCTGTTGAGGACGCGTTTACGAGGTGGGCGGAGGACGCCGACGACGACGACGAAGGAAGCGTCGTCTGCACGTGGTCGCCCGATGAAGGAGACGCAGCATGTCCGTGCATAGCACCTTCATGCGGTTGCTGTTGCTGCTGCTGAAGATGGTTGTATTGGTGCTGCATATGCGGATACTGTTGCTGCTGCTGTTGGAAGAGCGACTGCTTCAACGAAGTATCAGGGAACGTGGGCTGTTGAGATAAGGAATACGATCTTGGATTGTGTCCTGGTAATGTTGATTGACTTGCTGCTGTAGAAGTAGTACTACTGTTCACACCGCCATTCACCGCTGCTGTCGCTGCAGCTGCCATGTTCGTGAAGTTGAAGCGCTGCTGCTGCTGCTGGCCAGTACTGATATGGGCTATTTTGGAGTCCAGGGCAAACAGCAAGGTAACCGACGCGGCTATGTGTGACACGAACTACTCTTGAAGGTCTACCTTGCTCTTGCTTCCCTTCCTTGTCCTTGTAGTTGCGTGCTTTCTCTGTTGCTTGCACCGAAAATGGGTGAGATACGGGTGAGTGATATGAAAGAGGCCGTACAAATGGCCCTCCTTCAAGGTGCAGTTGAAGCGGATGGATATGCTGAATGACTGATTCTTGATGATGATGTACTGAATAACTCCTTAAGCACTGCTCTCTTGCGTATTCTGCCTTCCTGTGTCATTCGTGTCGTGTCTCTTTCACCTGCACGCCTTTGACGCCCGTGTACAGTGGAGTTGCGGACTTCTTTCACGGACACACACACACGCACGCACGTCTCCCTTCCTCTCTTCCTTCGTAGCGACAGTGTTGCTTGACGGTGACCACTCCTCCTTCTTCTTCTGTCTTCTACTTTACTCCGACTAATTCAAAGAGAGAAAGCTCCTCCTCCTCAATCGCCTTTCGCTCTGTCCGATCGCGCCGTGCAACGAAGCGGGTCCGGAATCTGCACAGACTGACGAGTAATGATGGTCCTCCACTCAGGTACTCTGTTGCTACTGCATTACCATGAAGAGATGGTACATGGTCCTGCTGCCGTGCACATCTGCCTGGCCTTTTAAAAGGGAAGAGCTACAAGTACTCGCGGAGGGCTGCCCTTTCAAGATCACGCTCGCTTCAATAGTGGACAACGGATATAGACAAGCTCATCGAAACAAGCACTGTCACAATGCTATCATCTTGCTTCACCTCTATACCTGGTACCGTACCCAGCCTGTCAAAGTCTTTTGGTAGTACTACCGTACTCATTCTTGCATTGCCCTCTTCAATGGCTAATCCCCCTATTTTCATTTTCCGCTTTTGGCTCTCACTGGGAAAAATAATTAACTACTGATTCTCAATCGTTTTATCAGATGGTCTACTTCGCTCGTTGTCAAATTCTATGCCACTGGATCAAGTAAGGCAGATTTGGATCTTTCCCATCCACCTCTACATATCGTTGAGGAAGATCTCACATGCAACAAGATATCTTAGACTGTCAGGAAAAAGCAGCTAGCACACAGGTCCACTAATGCCGCCAAACCGATGATAAGGTCGAAATTTTAAAAGCCTAAGAAAGATCATTACTGATAATTACTCATGAGAAAGCGGGCTGACAACACGCTCGAGCAATCGACATAAGATGTTGTCACTCGCCAACCAGTAGGCAGCAAACGTGTTCATGGATGTCAACGGAAAGTATACGGCTGTAAACCGGCCTAGAGAGAGAAAATGATCAGACCGTTCAAATTGAAGACATCCCTCTAAGTCGGCGTTGTAATCATTCATGATCGCCAGCTCCGCTTCGGTTTGCACTGGCACGACTACTAAGATCTTCCCTCGGCCCTTCCCGGTCTACAAGAAGAGTCCGTCTCGCCTCGGTTCTCAATATGGGTGTTCTGACTGATGTTGCACACTCCTCCGTCATCTGCAAGACATGCAAATCATGGAATCGAGCATATTGATGCCCCAAAAAATGGCGGCCGCATGGATCTACAGAAGTTCAGCCGAGCTAATGTTA
Organism: Cystobasidium slooffiae; assembly: GCA_019775285.1. Classification (NCBI taxonomy): domain Eukaryota; kingdom Fungi; phylum Basidiomycota; class Cystobasidiomycetes; order Cystobasidiales; family Cystobasidiaceae; genus Cystobasidium; species Cystobasidium slooffiae. The sequence continues at coordinate 411,778 of JACWFZ010000010.1, forward strand.
GTACTGAGCGTCCGTGAGAGCTCTGTTGTACTACGATACTTGCATTCATTTATGACCACACCGTCGATGTGACAAGAACTAATCAGCGGTACTAAATTCAATTTACCCAGTCCCTCTCGTGTGTGTCACAGTGTTATGTAGATTTATATTTATAAAGCCACCAGTGAAGTAAATCTGGGACACTATCATTCTGTGTGTGCGTGGTAGTCGGTGCTTACAGACGGTGTCCATGCGACTGCTATTGTGCGCACGATGGACTTCTGGCGATAGGTAGAGCAAAAGGTGGCGAAACACTAAGTCAAGCGAATAATCCCTGGTAGCTGGTCTTCCGGGCCTGAAGAATGAATGTGGTATTATGTACCTCCACCTCTGTGTCACTTCATAGGACAATGCACTGTGGTATAGTCGAAACAAACGGGGACGCTGTGATACATCGTAAGACGTGTTAATGTGGGCACGTGCTTTTTACTGCTGATCACCGTCCTGTACCTTGACCGTGTTTCAGAACAGAGTAACAAGCGCCAGCAGCTAAAATCTCGACCATATGTTGAATGATGTATGTCTATCAGACGTTCTGCTCTTCGATGTTAATCAATATCTCAGTAAAGAAGCCATCAATTCGGCAGGATCCAGCAGCGTCCGGCAAACGAGGTTGATCGGGAAACTTAGCCGGCTGTGTTTGTGCCGGGCAAGCAAAAGCAAACCTGGGGCCACAGACTTTCTTCTACTCCACCAGGCAAAAGCATTATCTCAGCTTCGATTGCGTAGTACGCCATTCGACCACAGCCTTGTGTACAAGAGACGAGGCCAAACACGCTCCTTCATCATTCTTGCCGGGCCTCTGAAGAAGCAAGACACGGCCTTGCTGATCCTTCGCTCTCTCCACCATGACGGCCGTTGGGCTTGATCGAGAAGATGCGTACCATCCGGCGCATGAGCTAGGTTTGAAGATGCTATGTGCAGGTATGTTTACTTTCCGCTTCTCTCACTCTTTGGCCTCCGTACTAATACGCGCGTCTATAGGCATCGCCAATGCTGTTGGATCTATGGTCACCAATCCAGCGGATCTTACCAAGGTGTGTATGCCCGCTTCTTGCGACTTGCTGCACAAGAGCTGGTGTGCCATACTCACCGATGTATATTGGATTCATCTTTAACTCACCACAGGTCCGTCAACAACTCTACATCAAACAAGCGCAAGAAAGACTTTCGCCAAGCTTTCCAGCTACTTTGGCACGTATGGTACGGGAGGAAGGTGTATTGAGCTTATACAAAGGTCTTACAGTGAGTCATGCCAACTATCAGATTATATGTAGATCCTGAGCTGACATTTTTGGTACAGGCTTCAATGGCACGCGAAATGTCTTAGTATGTCATGTGACTTTTCACAGAGATGTAGCCGAGATGTGAGTTGGCTAAGTCTATAGAACCCGTTCGCAGCTCGAGTATACGCATGGGAATGTACGATCTGTTCAAGACTAGTATAACGAGTGCCAATCCACGGATAGATCCGCATAGCATGACTGTTAAGCTTTTAGCTGGAATGGTATGCTCCGATCTCATCTAAGGCTGACAGCCGGGCTTACTGACGGACATCACTGCAGGGATCTGGATGCCTGGGTGCTGCGGTAGCTAATCCCGCTGATCTAGTGCGTTCAGCTGCATTGTATATGCTAGTGTCTAGCCGAAGCCTGATTTGTTCGCTCACACAGGTAAAAGTCCGGTTGCAAGCTGCCGGGAATACGATGACGCTCACTCAGCACGTACTGGATATATACCGTCGGCAAGGTATAGCAGGTTATTGGCGAGGGGTTGTACCAACTGTATTCAGGTAAGCTGTACCGTCTTACACAGGTGTGGTTGTCCACCAGTATTGATCAGTCTTCCTCACAGAGCTGGTATTTTGACGTCTTCGCAACTAGGAAGTTATGATGGGACCAAACAATTTTTCAAGCGTGAAATGCCACATCAATTTCCTGAAGGCTTCCGGACGCATTTGATATGCTCTGGAATAGCTGGATTCGTGTGTAGTGTCGCGTCAGCGCCAGGTAAGCCGGCCTTTACTACACATTTCTCCTTACAACTCCAATTCCCCAGACCCCTCGCTGATATATATGTGTGTATATACAGTCGACACTATCAAAGTTAGAATGATGAACGATAGTAAGAGACAATACAAGAATGCGATACATGCCACCGCTCTCTTACTGCGGCACGAGGGACCCTTTGCGTTATACAAGGGCTTCTTTGGCTGCTGGATTCGTTTGTGGCCGCAAACCGTTATTTCCCTGATTACAATGGAGAAACTTAGAAAGATAGTGGGACTGAACCCAATATGATTAAGTCATACGTAAGAGGTAGTAAAAGTTTCTCTTGTGGTTTACCAATGTTGTAGCATAGTATAGATCGCCACATCCAATATCGGGTCACGCTTTCTGCAAGCCAGCCCGTTCCAGTAGCGACTCTTGTCTTTCTGTCAAATGACAGTACTCGGAGGACTTTCATGAGCGACGCATATGAGCAACGATAGCTTGTTCGGATCTGATGAAGAAACAGAAGATCAAGAAGACGAGATAGTACATCATGGTGATGCCTCCCCATCTACACATGAGCAGCTGCATGAACAAGTTCCTGCAACCACAAGTATCGCAAGCAATGCCGAAATAACCGTGGCCTCAATAAGTCAGCCTGATATAAAGGGCTTCTATCTGATTCGGGATCTCATACCGCTCGAAATGCAAGAGGTTCTGCTGCGGCGTATCTTGGATGAGAAAGCAGTCACCTCTCGACATCCTCAAGCTATGCTGTTTCCTCGGTCAAGCGAGTCAGCAAGTGATATCGAAAACTGCCCAACATACCTTGCAGACATGGTTGCACAGCTACCTCAGCTGCTGCAAGGCCACCTCTCACCCGAAGACTTTGACATTACGTTCAATGAGATGCAGCCACTTCAGACCATACTGAATTTATACGAGCCTGGTCAGGGGATCACTCCCCACGTAAGCGCTGAATTTTCACTAGACATATGACTTTCGCTAACGCAACAGGTTGAGCAGGTAGACCTTCCACACCGGTACGCACATCCCATCATTGGGATATCTCTGTGCAATGCGATCGTCATGGACTTCTTACCCTTGGACGGAGGTCGACCGCAAGCAGTGTTGCTCAAACCAGGCGATATCTATGTACTTCTGCACGACGCAAGGTACCAGTACAAGCATGGTATTGCGTATCGCGAAGTTGATTTATGGAGAGATGAAGAAGGACACGTCAGGAAGCTTTACAGAGGCACTAGAATCTCAATCACCTTCCGGCGCATGTTGCTAGCAACTAGTCAGCTATCTGTAGACGCGTAATCTAGAGGACACTGTCTCTACCAGTCTTTTGAGCAAGCGACAGAAGTGGCAACCTTTGTAACATTGCTCGATCACGTTGCGTGTAATCCATTTTGCTCCTCGTCTAACAGCATCAATATGGCATCTACAAGGTCAGTGACGTTGTTGAACCTGCCGCCCTCTCGTGCCAATGTACTGAAACCTCCCATAGCCAAGGCGACATCGTCATGGCAGACACGCCCTCGGAGCTAATTCAAGCATTTCATGCATACTCGGCGGAGCTGGATGAACACTATGATCGTAGAGAGCGTATCATCAAGACCTCACGCGACATTACAGCACTCAGCAAGAAGCTCATTTTTCACTTGCATCGTGTAACACAACGCAAGCCTGAAGCTGTCCTGAAAGAAGCTGAGCCGAAGCTGAAAGATCTTGCGAATCTGTTTTCTACGCTGCAAGCGGATTTGGAAGGGGAACGCTACTGGCGGTGCGTCTACCCTGTCTTCGTGATTTTGGTATCTGTCAATCAATGCTGATCGCCCACTATCATGGCGCTCCTGTTTCAGATATCAACGGCAGATTTCCCCGGGCATACAAGAATATGTATGTTGCCGCTTTTTTAAGACAACGTCAAGCCCAAATCCATCCGACACGACATTGACACTGTATTTTACTATTCCGACAGATCGAAGCTGCAACCTTCATGCATTTCCTGTCGACACATTATACGTTGATGACGCTTGAGCAAGTTCAAGAAGGCGTACCGCTTCCGGTTACTACGGAAGATTTTCTGCTGGGCATAGCCGACTTGACAGGAGAAGTCATGAGGTAAAGCTCTGTTTATATCTTCATCACCCTATCGCGTTCTGAACTGACTCTTGCGCGCAGGTACGGCATCAACAGCGTGGGAAAGTCTGGCGACCCGAACGATTTAGCCTCAAATTCGAAAGCAATGGCCGAATTCGTCAGAGAATGTATAGCAGGTAAGCACAAGACTGCCGTCGGTTAAGAAGAGCACTCACGCCATGATCAATCGCAGGTCTAGATCCGCTTGCTCCAAAGGTTAGGGTACGTGCTTGCCACGCCGGGTCAAATAGCGACCGCATGGACATCGAACTTGGCTGACATCGCAACCTCTGTCTGCATAGTCAATGTATGATAAAATCAGGGTATCTCAAGCCAGTTTGCGCAAACTTGAAGCTAGTAAGTTACGTGCTTCATCATGGATAAAGCCTGAAACAGGCTGAACCTCCCTGTTCGCAGCATCGTACGCCCTCATTGTACGCGGAGCCGAGTATGCGAATTTTCCTGAAGCGCTGAAAGACATGGTGGGTTCTGCCTCTCGATACTTGCGTGTGTCGCATCTGATACTGATGCGTTCATGCAGGTCCGACAAATCAGTAGCCGGCCGGATTCTGACGATAGAGAGGATGACCGGTAGCAAACTGTCGTGGAATAATTGTTGTTGTGTAATCTGTAGCAATGGACGATTCATGCAAGCTCATTTCTTTCACGCAGATAAGCTTTGGCGGATCTCGTGATACAGCTGGCGGTGATCGGGCTGCTGACCGGTAAGTGTCTGGCCATGGCCTGACTTGCATGTCTCTGCACCGTCAACACCGATATCATTCTTGCACCTGTGATTATCTAGACGAATCAGAAATACTTCAAATGACATGAAGACGCGCGAAGAGCGCACTGGGCGCACTCCAGGCCGTTCTTACAACGGTCCTCCACTCGCTAACGCAGCTGGTGATGGACCATCCCCCTTCCTGAGCCGACCCAGCAGCCCTCTGGGTAGCAAAGCGAAGAGTCCGGACATCAATAGGTTGAGTCTGGAGAGCTCAGAGCAGGACACTCAAGATGCTGTCCCTACAGACACTCAAGTGCAACATCAAAGCCCCGATCAGGCTGACGAGCCAGTGGCACATAGTAGCATGAGCCCTGATCTTCGGAGAAGAAGGCAAAGGACCAAGAGCATGGAAGGCAATACGTCGACTGGGTCGACCTATCCACCCTCACGATCCACCTCTGGCGTTCGGCCCTTGACAGGTGGCTCCCCTTCTTTCATGATGGGCTCCTGGGCAGGCTACTCCAGCAAAGCGGGTATCGTAGGGATGGGATCTCATTCTCTGATGCAGTGAGTGCACATCTAAGGTTGTTACTGGCTCTTTAGAACCGACGCATAAGTTGACATCTTTGCAATCCGCCCTACACCACCCACCCTGCCGTCCGATCACGTGTCGCGTGAAACCATCTGCACCGCAATACTTCTACTACGATAATGGGAAACAATCCTGTGCGATGCGACTGCAACTTCGCCATGTCACCTTGTCTACAGAATGATCAATGCCATCGGTCTGGACGCAGCTCGAGAGGAAGAGGAGGACGCCATCGAAGAAAACGCACCTGGCCAGCAGGAAGACCACTTGCTAGTCAGCCAGAGCAGGATCAGCCAGAACCTACAGGAGAGTCCCTCAACGCATAGCAGTGAGGAGGAGAGTGATACGGAGCATCATATGCGGGCAACGGTAGCTGACCATTCTCGAGGTAAGTTCGATTGCTGACGGCGCTATCGCTCGGTCACTCGGTTGCCGTCGGCATTCGTGTCACACGCATCCACTCAGCACGTGAAAACTCAATGTGTCATACATGCACACCTGGCTGACTTGATCTGCCCTTCTCTCCTCTGTGTATCTCATGACTGTTCTCCTTGAATCAACTGCTTCACTTCAATGCATTGCAAAACAGCCCGCCGAAAAGCCAAGCAAAGATGGATGTCGTCCTCTATTGATGCAATTCATCACCGCTTGCCGGGGCGCCGCGTGTGGCCAAAAGCATCTAAATTACCTTCCCTGTCCAGCATCTCAGCACACTCCATACTCAAGTCCCACAAGTCACTTGCACACCATGAATCTATGCAGATGCTCTCGGAAGAATCCGCTCAGGCGCCTTATCCTGGTACGGCAGAATCGAAACTAGAGGCTTCTCCGGTCTCTGTATCATCCCGTACAAACCACGAAGCAACGTTGGAGGCAGGAGCCGGGTCCATCAATGAAGACGATAACGCGGCTACCCCGTCGTCGCCAAGTCCGCCCCAATCTATCGTCGTCGATCTATCAGCGGAACAATACGACACCATGGACGACGAAGAGTCTCGTCGAGCTATTCTCGCCCAGAAGCTTCAAGAAGTCTTCAATCTACCCTCAGCCGAGGCAGTACTGGCCGAATACCCAAGTTGGCTATTCCGCTCAATCCTGCTGCAAGGCTTTCTCTACCTAACCGAAAGGCATCTATGCTTTTATGCCTATTTGAGAGGAAAGGAAGGCCAGGTCATACGATCAGGGACGATGTACCGACGTTTTCCCAAGTCAATCATGCAGTCGAAATACTGGTTCATACTCAAAGATGATGTTTTGAGTTGGTACTCATCGTCCGCCAACCCATACTTTCCCGTCGACCATATTCCTCTTCACTACGTAACCAGCATAGAGCCTTCGCCGACTCATGCTGACCGATTCAAGATAATCACGCCGAATAAAGTATACAGGTTCGCCACGGAGTCAGCAAAAAGCCAGCAGGAATGGATCAAAATACTACGAAAGGTGGCCTTTCGCAGTCAAAGCGCAGAAGAGAGTGTAAAGGTGAGAAGTGTGCAAGGGTGCGAGTCGGAATAGTGCTAAAATTTCTTCTTAGCTCGTTATTCCGCTAGACACGATAGCGAAGGTCGACGTTGCGGAAAACCTCGAATTCGCCAAGGCTACCATGCGTGTCGAAGCGACTGAAATGCAGATTGACGGGAGCACTACGCCCGACGAATACTACTTCTCGTTTGCTGGAGACCCACACGAGGTAGCCGAAGCTGTAGAAGAGTCTGTCGTTCGAGCTAAGCAATTCGTGATGGAGCATGCTCGGTCTTCGTCAAACACGCCGCAGGACCCATCAGACAGAGACAAGGTACGACAACATCCGCGCAATGCCACCAATACGTCACGCATAAGCTATCCCAGATCGCCGTCACCGCGAAGCTCGGAAGATGGCGGCACACCATCCGAAGGGGCACTTCGGCATGCTGCACATGAGAGCCATCCTACCCTACTGGAAAGCTATACTTACCCTCCCGGTACATCGGAATTGCCTCAGCCCAGCATCCTCAGCGATATGCAGGAACATGCTTGGTCAACATGGATACGCAAGCAGCCGCGGAGAGTGTTGGGGGTGCCGGCCAAGCTACCCTTTGCTGGCCGTCTCCCATTCACATATTGGGGTCATCTCGGAAAGAAAGAAGCGTCTGAACACCCAGCGGAAGGGCGGGATTTTTCCAGTGAAGATGAAGTTGAGATTATCACGGAGATGGACCTGCTGAGCAGAGAGAAAGAATTCCTGAAGAGCACTTTTGGTCTAGGCGAGCGTGAGGAAGTGGTATATCGTAAGTGTGGCTCGGAAGTCTCGCGATATCTGCTCGCTCACGTGCCGACCCTTTCCAGAGCAAAGATGCTACTTGTCTCGCGGTGTTCCTGTGTATGGCACGCTTTACGTGACCACATCGTATCTGTGTTTCAAGTCACAATCTATCTTGACGAAAACCAAGGTACGAGTCTGATCGAATGAATCTTGTATCCTCGGGCTAATGAATTGCACAGATGATTCTTCCGCTTCACGAAGTGATAGCTGTGCAAAAGGCTAAGCCGCTTCGATTCGATTTCAGTGGCCTGGTTCTAGTCATTCGGGGCCACGAAGAGCTTTTCTTCGAGTTGGGGTCCGCTAGAAAACGAGACGACCTATTGATGGTCGTCATGCATCAGCTCCGCCTGGCAGAGGATGGACAGCTTTTAGGATCTGGTCCACAGGGACAGAAGCAAGAGCTGCAGGATCTCGAAGCTCTGCGCAAGCTCCCGCTATCGCCAAGCACTCGATCCGATATGTCACAGATCATGTTCAGCTCGGCAACATCCTCTTTCGTAACATTCCAACCACCTCAGCCTCTGCATAGTAAGCAACGGTATCATGCCTGTCGTGTATGACTTATGTCGCTGATCCCTTGTTAGTCACATGTCTAACTGTTGGATCACGAGGAGACGTCCAGCCATATATCGCTCTATGCTGCGGTCTCATGAAAGAGGGACACCGCTGTAGAATCGCATCTCATCCAGAATACAGATCGTGGGTCGAGTCCTATGGTATCGAATTCAGATCAGTTGGCGGCGATCCGGCAGAACTAATGCGGTAAGAAGGATCACCAGTTCTTACTCGTGCTGTCAGCAGGCTTACCTACTTCACCATCGGCGACTAGAATATGTGTCGAGAACGGCATGTTCACTGTATCATTCCTCCGAGAGGGTGTTGCAAAATTCCGCGGTTGGCTTGATGATCTTCTCGTCTCGTCGTGGGAAGCCTGTCAAGGCACAGACCTGCTTATCGAAAGTCCAAGCACTATGGCAGGTGTTCATATCGCCGAGGCTTTGCAGATACCATTCTTTCGTGCATTCACTATGCGTGAGTGCCTTCGCTTGTTGCTGGCCTGACTTTCGCTGACCTGCTAGCAGCTTGGACTCGAACGCGAGCGTATCCTCATGCCTTTGCAGTTCCAGAGACAAAAATGGGGGGTGGTTATAACTACATGGTAAGTGAGATCTTGTACCTTGATATAACAACGTGGCTAACGAATTTCTCTATCGCGCAGACTTACACCATAGTACGTATCAAATGTATACACGCCGTGTGCTGATCATCGGAGCTGAGCGTGAATATCATTCCGACAGTTCGATCAGGTGTTCTGGCTTGCAGTGAGCCATGTCCCTACTACGCACCGACTGCACTCGCTGACATGCTCACAGATCTCTGGTCAAGTAAATCGCTGGCGCAAGTCCGTGCTAGGCTTGCACGCCACGACAGTCGAGAAGCTAGAGCTCCACAAATCCCCCTTCTTATACAATTTCAGTCCAACACTTGGTGAGTATGCAGAGCGCAGTGTCGTTGCAAATCGAAACTGATATCTGAAATGAATTAGTCCCGCCGCCAATGGATTGGATGGAATACATTCACGTCACAGGCTACTGGTATCTCGACAATGCCGACGTATCCGGGAAGACCTGGGAGCCACCCGAGGAATTGCTAGACTTCATGTCTCGCGCCCGCGCTGCTGACAAGAAACTTGTGTACATTGGATTTGGCTCTATCGTGGTCTCAGATCCCGCAGCCCTTACCAGCATGGTTTTGGAAGCAGTCGAAGAGGCAGGCGTCTGGGCTATTATATCCAAAGGGTGGTCCGATCGAATCGCCTCCGCGCAGGATACTTCAGAAGCCAAGGCAGAGAAGCTGGTAAAGGATCGCGAAGATTTAGGCACTCTACCGGAGAATGTCTTCAACATTGCAAGCATCCCACATGACTGGTTGTTTCCCAGGGTAGATGCAGTCTGCCATCATGGGTACGTGGACTTGCTTGAATGTCTGGCTCGTACCATGCTGACGTTGTGTAACAGAGGGGCAGGTACGACTGGAGCATCGCTACGTGCTGGCAAACCTACGATTATCAAACCATTTTTCGGAGACCAAGCCTTCTGGGCAGAGCGCGTGGAGACACTTCGAGTAGGCATTGCGTTGCGCAAGATGACCAGTCCAGCCTTGGCCGCAGCATTGGTCTCTTGCACACAAGACCAGATTCTGATAGAGAGCGCTCGACGGCTAGGCCAGGATATAAAGCAAGAGAACGGCGTTGCTACAGCCATAGAGGCTATATATCGAGATTTGGATTATGCACGCTCGCTTATCAAACACGATACGCACCTATCGAATAAGGAGGCGAATGCTCCATCGTCCAGCCCGCATACCGTCGGTCACGAAGGAAGCTTGAGTGATGAAGGGTCTTCGGGCTGGGACATCGTGTCTGAACGCACATCCTCTGCACACGCCATCTCAGATGACGAGCACGATGCGGCATGCTATCCTTCACCACGTCGAAGATCCTCCCATGAAGACGGTGCACATATAACGTCGACGTCCCCACTGCACAGAAGTACAAGTAACACAATCAAGCGAACACTCTCACGCGCGAACAGTATCCTTCCCGCATCTCTGCTGGCTAGACGGAGATCATGTCATAGCCGAGAGGTATCTGACTGAGGGAGTGCGCTGTGACCCATTGTAGCGAATTTGTCAAATATTAATCACACTGTATTTTTGTTTCATTCAGTTTCGATCTTAAGGTGTTTCGGCAGTGTAGAAAAGTACGCAAATATCAAGTTTTGTAGCTATAGGCATTACGGAATTTGGACTTCGTTTAGCAGGGGTATCACTACAACAACACTCTACGATATTCTCGCTCTAGGCGAAAGGCCTGAGTCGCACGAGATCTGCTGGTTTATCCGTCTGTGGGCAAAGAGAAGTCCTTATCCAACCGTCCAAACATGTTACTGACTGGCCCAGCCAGGCCATTCTGACTCTTGAAACTCTCCAGGAAGTTCTTGATTAGGGTATAGTCAGTTGGCGCCGCATCACTCTCGTCCCGCTTCAAGGCTTCCGCAAGCTCCGCGTCCAAGTCGCCAAAATCGAAGTCCTCATCATCGTCACTCTGAATTAAATTTTTGTTGTCTAGAGTCATGCGAGTCGTCGTTGTTGCGTGCGGTACCGAGGTGCCTGCCGTGGGCTTACTAGCTTGTCGAGCTTTCGAGAGTTCAGCATCCATGGCTGCCATCATTGTCTCAAAGCTATCCAGCCGCGAATTTGGCTGTTGTTTAGCGCTGGCGGCGGACTTAGGCGTAGTCTCTGCGTCCGGTTTCGCCGGCTTCTGCGCCTCTGGCTTGCGGGATTTCTGCTTGTGTGGTAAGTCTGGAATGTCTTCAGAAGTGACTTGCGGCACGTAGGCCCCGCGTTTCTCTCGACTTCTAAGGATGTCTGCATACTGGTCTTCAGTCAGACCTAAGGCTTCACGAGCAAATTTGAGGAAATCATCGCGCTCGCTTTCGCCAAACTCGAGTTCTGCATCTTCCTCGTCCTCGAGCTCTTCGACCGCCGCCTTGTTCAAGAGTCGAGGCTTGTTCTCCGCCTCTTGCTGTTCTGAAACCTCTTCTTCTTCGTACACCTCGTCGTCCCAGTCATCACCGTCGTACTTTTCCGACGGCGTCAGACCTGCAGATTCCATATCTGCCTTGGAGGGGCCCTTTGAAGTAGTGCTTGACTTGAGGATATCCTCGTGATCGGCCTGCATTCCTTTGTTCGCCTGTTGAGTATCTTCTTTGCGCTTAGCAGCGAGCCGTGCTGCAGTCGCAGCGGCGGTGCCCCATTCGCTATCTGCAAGGCCGGGAACGAGCTTCGCCAGTCTTACCTCTTTATCTTCAGCCGGCATACTTGGTCCAGCGACCATGTCCTCATCTTCACCTTCGCTATCGTCATCCTCGTCTGAAAAGTTTTCATCCTCGAACATAGCACCTTCGAGAGCGCCCTCGCCTTCCAGGAAGGTTGAAAACTTTTCAGCCATGCCTTGTAGGCGCTGAGCTTGTTCCTTAGCCATCTTCTCCTCTCTCTCATCCTGTGACATTGGTGTGTCGGCGATGGATGATGCATCGTCAACGTCTGGTGCCTTGTCAGGCTTGCCTTGCAGCATTTGCTCCAGCCGCGACTCGTCGATATACAGCCAAGTATCCGGATCTTCCTGAAGCGTTTCAGGCAGAGGCAACTTTTGAGCAGCGGTGCTCTCAGTTATCTCATCCATCTTTTCGGCGAGGTTTTCCCCATGTCTCGCCTTCTCATCTTGCATGTTTAACCAGTATGTCTTTGCCCGAGCCTCAAGCTTTGTGTACAAAGATGAGCCTGCCGTCTCGCCCTGGAAATAGCCAGCATCGGTGAGCGCTACAAGATATTTGAGGTAGGCTTGGTTTTGCGAAAGGTGACTAGGCGAAGTAGATGTTCCGGTCTTGCCGCCTCTTTCGATCTGGACCTTGGTACCGCTCGATCCTCTCTGCCTTATAAGCGAGCTCTTCTCCTCCTGGTAAAGCATCTCAAAACCGCAAGCAAGCTTCATGCCAATATCTCGCCGCCGACTCTCGATACTCTCAGCCGAAGCAGGATCATCATTAGCTGTGACTGTTAACCAACCCGCGCGCTCGAATGGCTTAGGAGGGTAGAAGCGTTGTGATGCGAGTTGCGCATAGAGAGGGCGACTCATTCGCACGCTTGCATAATGCGCCGGAGATGGTCTAAAGCGTCTCATATACTGGCACGCCTGATGCGTAGGAAGAGTAACAGCATCAGAACGGGAATGTCGATGTCAAGGCTTGCTTAGTGGACCCTCGACCTACCTTCAATTGCGCGGCATCGCGTTCATAAAATGTTGTGACCGCCTTCGCGATAATGGCAGGATCACTTTGCAGTATTCGGATGATCTCGTCTGGTAAGTAGGCGATGGTCCGGTGCGAGTGCTCGGTTTTGACAGCGCTGTAGGTGTTTTGTGCACGCGTCCAGATAGCACTGCTTATTGCGGGAGCAGCTTTGGTGTTTGCGGATTTGCTGGAATCACACATCGTAGTCATGGCTGTAGCGAGACTCATACGGCCTTCCGGTTCTTGAGACGCATTCAGCGGAATGAGATGTAGATCTCCTGACTTGATCCATAACTACATCACAGTACACGTTAGTATGGCAATGCTAGCACCTGAAGCAGACACGCTCACTCTATTGTCGGCATTATCTGGATTTAGCCAACTCGGAAGTACCTCGGCGGCTTCGATGAGCAGGAACTGGCCATCATTGTCATGGATTTCAATGACAGCGTCTTTCCATTTCTTCGATATCTCCCTCAAAAGCCAGACAATCCACCACTCGTCTTCGACTGATTCACCCACAGTCGTGGAGCCTTGCAGGCAGAAAGCTACGGAAGCCACTGACGAAGGCAGCTTTTCGCTTGAAGAACGCAAGCTGAAGCCTTCTCTCTGCCATATATATCCACCATCCGGCTGCACTGAGTCGCATAGCTCTTGTGCGTACTCTAGAATGGCAGCTGTAGTTGCTTGCGTCGACTCGATCGAAGTGGATGTGCTTGTGCTTGCATGAGGAGCCGGAAAGTACAGTGTGTAATGGCATACATCGTTCGACTGGCTTGTGCGGTCTTTCGTGAGTTCTTCGATGCCTTCCATTGCGCTCGCGAGCTTGCTTACGAGTTGGGTGAAAGGCGAAAAGCAAATTATCGGACACACTTGCCTCTTGTCTTGGTCACGACTCTTTAAAAAGTTCAGAACAGCAGAAGACATGCGGTGAAAACGAACAAGCGTTGCGGAGCACATCGCAGTACACCATGAAGCATCGCATCAAGGCCGTCGTCGACAAGGATGCGACCTCAGACGGCGAGACTGCCAGAGCATGGCTGCAATACGACACAGACTCGGAGAAGACTGTCAAAGAATGCCGAAGAGCGTTTGCGAGACAGCTTGGCTTGCAGCGTCCAGACGAGCTTGAGCTCTTCATAGAGGGTAAGCTACTCGCTAGAAGGCACTTGTACAATGTTCATTGACGCTGCTTATTGCAGGCTTCAAGGTCTTGGACAGCTTGTCGTCAGATACTCTTGATCCAGTTAGTGGCGTGTCCTTGTGTTTCATTACTTGCTGCCTGCTAATGCCTTTCGCCATTCTATTACCATCACCATCAGAATAAGGACTTGATAGAGTAGGTGCCATCATATGCGACACTAAGACGGTGCTGACATCTGTCGTTTCCTTAGGATACATCGGCGAGCAAAGCCTTCACGAGAATCGTCAAGGCAAACATCGCAGCCTGCAAAACGGCGAAAGCTGTCTTTGATATCGAAGCTCGATATCTTGCCTCAAGATCTCATCCTCAATGCTCTTAATAGTACACAGCCACAAATCGCAAAGCCTGTCGCGTCAACATCAGCGTCCGTTCTGAAAGATGCAGCCCTCTCTTCGGACAGCGGAGTTATTTCCGATAGCTCTTCGTCAATGAGCCTGTCTTCATCCTCGTTGTCATCCTCTTCTTCCAGCTCTTCCTCTTCCTCCTCATCCTCTTCTTCCTCCTCGTCATCATCGTCCACGAGTTCGTCTTCTTCTTCTTCGTCCAGCTCGGACTCATCGCCATCAACATCCTCACTACCACGCAAGAGCAAACCTACAGGCCAAGATATACACAAGCAGGCGCCGAAAACACTGGGGAACGCGTCTTCAGCGCCAAGTCAGGTGCCGCCCGGCCAAGGCAGGGCGGCGACCCGAGCGAGAAACATGCGCAAGCGCATCCGGAAAAAGGAGCTACAGAAGGCAGCTGGGAAGGTGCAAAGTGAGACCGGCTCAAGCAGACCAAAGAGCTCGCAGGATCTACCTAAAGTGCCCGTTCGAGCCGCTGAGCAAGCCGCGGCCGATGCCAAAGACGTATCTACCGCTCAGCCAGACCAGTCGATCTCCATGAGCGTGTCAACCATCCTTCCTACTTCTGCCCCGCAGGCCATTGCGGCACCGGTTTCCACCACATCTACCCCAGCGCCCATGGGCGAGTCTCAGCGAGAGGATCTGAAAATGTTATCGCTGGCTTCAGGCAACAGCAAGAAGGCCAAGTCACTTAGACGAGACCTGCTTAATGGACGGAGGCAGACGAACAAGAAGATAGTATACACAGACGGAGATGCCATGTCTATGGACGTCACACCTGATAGCAGCGCTATCCTCGCTGATGTTTCAAGCCTCGACACAAACAGCTCGACAGCTGTGACCACTGCGCCCGCGTCAACGAAAAAGTTGCATAACTTCTTCCCGAATGGCGTCACGAAACGTCCACCTCCACCGCCACCTTCCACACGGTCCGATCTGCCATCCAATGTTATAGTAACATCGGTAGACGTAGAAGCGGAAGACTTCGTTCCTGGTGTGCCCGTACCGAACTTCGTAGCACCTCCGCAAATTCCATATTCAGCTCATCCGCAGTCTGCTACTAAATCAAAACAGAAAAAGTCACTCTCCGAAGCTGTTCCCAGCACCCAAGAAGCTCCTCCTCCCAAAGCGACGCTTGATCCTTCAGAGTACTTTAATGCATATTCCGGATACTACGGCTCTCTAGGTTCGGGAGGGAAGGTGACGAACAAGAAGCAGAAGGGCTCCAACAGGGCACCGAATGGAGAAACGACGCCTGCAAACCTCGAAAAGCATGTTGCAAGACTGGACACAGCTGGGTGGCCTGGATGGCCCTCCGTCGAGCAACTAGAAAGCGGTATGTTCGAATCGTTCCAGAAGGTAACAGCGCCGGGTGATGGTGAAAAGGTAGCAGTCAAAGTGAGCATCGTCAAACAATTGCTCCTAAATTCCTGTCAATCAGTGCTGATCAGATTCGCCTTCGTAGATACTGGAGCTCTCGCCCTCATCATTCATGCCTACATTGTCTCTATATTATGGTATTGTCCTGTCACTGGAGTCGTCACCACATAGCTCTGCTATCAGGCTCAAGCTACATCCATCGTGCAGACCTCTGAGTCAGGAACAAGCTGTCGCGGAAGACAAGCCCGGTGAATACGATGACGAAGTCGAAGAAGAGCCTCGTTATCCCAAATACTTTGGCGAAGACCTGGATAACCCGGCAGAGGGAGATCAGCCCGATATTAAAGAGATAAAGCTTGATGATGTTGTAGATTGTCGTCGAATATCGCTATAACTCAAACCATAGAGCAATATAGTGGCCTCATTAGCAATACCATTTTCAAGCAAGGGCGGCCTGCCAGTACAAAGCTACGCGCCGAGAGGCCGTCATTGCGAGCCACTGTACGATAGCTGTAGATCTCGCAAGTGCACAGGTGGTATGGCTTTCTGGACTTTCATGCTAGTCCATTTGATCAGCCAATACTTGATGACGGTAATGTCCGCCCGCATGATCTTGCACTTCTTTGACTTAGTTCAAAGCCTCCGCAACATGCGGCCTGATGCAGTACGAGGTGTAGGCACAGTAGTGCGCTCGTGGAAAGCACATCATCGTGCACGGCTCTATACGAAGGCGTATCGGTCCTTCGCGTCAACATCAAAGCAGCATCAGTCTGGACCATCTGTCCAAGCAGCTCCAGCGGGGGCAAGCGGCAGCCCAAGCAACAGTAGCAGCAGCAGCACCAGCACTTCCAAGCCTACTACATCAGCATCGTCGTCATCCACACCTCCAGCTTCCACTTCATCAGCAGCCAAACCCAAAGGACCGCCGTCAGTAGCTCGACGCCGCAATACCGATCTTGCCCTCATAATCTCCGGCGGCCTAGGGCTGTCAGCATTGCTATTCTACAACATCCGTACTAGAGAACCTTCTACCTCTGCTTCTTTGTCGACCCTTTCTCCGTCCTCCAAGTCTTTCACCCTGCCCATTCAGACATCATCTGGACTACAGCTCCGAACGATACAGATGCTAGCGCCGGCGAAAGTCAGCGAGCTGCTGACTGCGAATGAAAGGACATACTCTGTGACGCGACCTGGCAACCCACTGTACCGCTATGACATTAACTCAGTAGCCTCCAATCCAACTTGCGAAGATGCGCAATCGTTCACTATCTTTGAACATGAAGGAACAGATTACATCCTAGCAAGCGTATTTGACGGCCATTCCGGATTCTGGACGAGCAGACTCATGGCAGAGAACTTGGAGAAGTACATTGCTAGAGAACTATTCGAAGTGCTGAGGGGCGGGTACAAGAGCCTGAATGTGCATGGCGACAGCTGGTGGAACTGGCTGTGGCAAACGGGGACGAAGAAGCCAGAGATGCCAACGGCTATCGCCGGCCAGGAGGTACAACCTCAAGCGAGTGTCATTAGTGATCTCAAGCCCACGCTACTACCTCAAGCTCTTCGTACAGCCTTCAACCTTGCGGATAGGGACCTGATACAACCGCCGATGGACTACCTGAAAGCACTCGAAGCAGGAAGCAAAGGCTCGCCTTTGCAGTTGACGGAAGAACAGCGCAGGCATGGCCTCAGTCTTCTACAGCCCGCGCTTAGTGGCTCATGTGCCATCTCCGCTTTACTCGACACTTCATCCTCAAACTTGTATGTAGCGTTGGCAGGCGACTCGAGAGCGGTGATGGGAACCTTCGACCCGGAGACAAAGAAGTGGAAGGTCGATGTACTCAGTGAAGACCAGACTGGCAGAAACCTCAGAGAAGTTGAGCGGATGAAGAAGGAACATCCTAAGAATGAAGAAGAGACTGTTATTATGCGGGGTAGAGTGCTGGGCGGCCTGGAGCCTACACGCTCATTCGGTGACGGAAAGTACAAATTGTAAGCGTTTTGTCTTAGCCGTCTAGATTGCCCCTAAGCTAACAATCGAAACTTGTGCAGCCCCCTTACCATGCAAGAGAAGCTTATTGCAGCGTTCAAGCCTTCGACAAGTCGGACAGCCCCTCCATCTCTTTACAAAACGCCTCCTTATGTGACAGCGGATCCGGTCGTATCGGTGACAAGTCTGGCAAGCCCGGCATCGTCGCCCGCGGATGCTGCAACGGTGCCAGCTCCGACTCAGAGCGGCAATATGACGCCGTTGGTACCTGCCTCAGAGACAGCAAGCTCTCCTGCCAGTACCGCTGCAGGTGTCGGCAAGCGCTTCATCGTTCTGGCTACAGATGGCTTGTATGACTGTCTCTCCTCAGAAGAAGTGGTCGCTCTGGTAGCAGGCCATCTGGACGGCTTAAAGGGTGACAAGACTAGGAGCGAGGTAATCGGACGTCTAGAGGAGAGCGAGGCTGTAAGAGCTGCTTCACTCGCAAGTCCGCACAAGCCGAAAGAAGACAAGGAAAAAGGAAAGCGCTTCACTTTCGAGGATCAAAATCTAGGTACACATCTGGTCCGGTGAGTCATGAAGCTGTGTCCAAGTTTGTAATATGGACGCTGACCTGCTTCCTCGAAATCGTAGCAACGCACTCGGAGGTGCTCAAAGAGAGCATGTCTCTGCTCTTCTATCTATTCCTGCTCCATACTCTAGAAGGTACCGAGATGACATCACCGTCAATGTTCTGCTGCTGGGTGACGGACCTGTCAGCTCAGAAGCTGGATCCAGCGACGAGAAGGCATTGCCGGGAGTGACTCGCGTATATACACAGCCGGCTCGCGCGAAACTGTAATGAGCCAGGTGGCAAACGTGCCGTGCGGGAGCCGTCGAACACCAATGCTGTACTAGCACTGTAGAATGTTAGCAATATGAACGAGCTGTGACCAGGATAACGACCTTCGAAGAACACAACTGCGAGAGCGCCGGTGCAGACAACAGCCGCATTTTTGCGAGAAGGATTGCTAATATTCGCCACCACGTCTTGCTGCCGCGTTCTGTCGTCTTTGCAGAATGTACCCTCTTGACTTCGGACACTCCCATCGATACTGGCCTTTGCACGCTTACTTGTATCACATACGGCGTCTGGAAGTATGGCGACGCCTGCTCCGTCGCGCAGAGTGACCAAGAAAGTCCGACCTCCACCCAGAGTGCGTGACAATCCACAGATAGGGAGTACATCGAGCCGAAAGACTGACAATGAAGTCATACAATAGCACGCCATAACAGACGACTTCCTGGAAGAGACCTTCAAGAAGCTATCGCACGCTATTGTGCAGATTCAGCAGAGGAACGTATCGAGTCTATCCTTCGAGACGCAGTGAGTGTGAATGTCTCATGACCGAGTTGACTATGTAGCAAAAAAGACAGCACGCTAACTGCTTCTGGGCTACTTCCCTGGTGACAGCTACCGAAATGCATACAATGTGAGTCTCCTTCTGCTATCATGATCTCGCTATCTCTTACAATCGTTTGTCCGCCTGAACGTGGGTACGCTCGCTTGATCGACAATCTCGGCTACACTACATATCAGCTTTGTCTGCATCGCAAGCACAAGAAGCTCTATGATGGAATTGCAGATCTGGTCGTTGCTCATCTTGAAAGACAAGCTAAAGAACGCATAGAGCCAGCATTTCCTACATCGTCAGTCTTAACAGCAGCTGCGACCGCTTCAACAGCGGGTGGTCTCTCAGGTAGTTCTTCGAGTGCGAGAACCAGAACAACGAGCTTGCATGAAGTACCTGCTGTAGCGTCGTCCAGCTCGGGTACAGCAAGCTATGGGCAGGGACGAATGGCACAGGCCATGGAAGGCGAGACTTTCTTGAATGCTATAAAGACGACATGGCAGGACCATAAGATCAGCATGGGCAAAATACGAGACGTGAATAAATATCTAGTAAGCGAGACGTTCTTGCGTGCGAACCTACTAGACATCTGCTGACAGGCGGGATTCCGATTATAAGGACAAAACATACACCGAACCTGAAGGCAAGGCTTCCGTATATACACTAGGCCTTCATCTATTCCTCACCCACCTGATACGACATCCCAAAATACCAATACAAGAGAATTTGCTGAACGTCTCCCTCGCAATGATCCGAATTGAACGAGACGGAGAGCAATTCAGCCAGGACTTGCTCAGAGCTGTCACAGACATGATGTGCGAGCTTAGGGAGGTGTCAAATGATGACAGAAAAGGCGAAGGAGAACCAATATATAAGTCATGGTGGCAGGAAAAGTTCCTCGAGTCCACGAGAGAGTACTATACTTTAGAAGCGGAAACGAACGTCGAACGTTTATCAGCGCCGGAATACCTGGAACGCGTTGATAGACGCTTAAAGGAAGAGAAGGATCGCATACAGCAATACTTACATCCGACAACCGAACCACTACTATTCTCGCTGTTGGATCACGTCCTTATATCTCAGAACCTCCAAGCTGTCGTTGATCATCCGAACGCTGGTCTTGCTACTTTGCTAGCCGAAGATAGATATACCGACCTTGCAAGGATGTATCGTATATTTGGGCGAGTCGGAGAAGGCCGCTCTGTTATGGCTAGGGCTATGAGAGTATGGATCGTGGAGCAAGGTCAGAAGATAGTCGATACTCTTGGAACAGCGCAAGCATCCACGAAACCTGCCGCGGGTGCTTCGGGTGAGAATATGGACGAAGACGCTCCCGCAGACACGAAAGGAAAGGGGAAGGAGCAAGCTAGCTCTGCGGCTGCTCCCGTCGCAGGCACCGCTGCACACGCACTTGGCCTCGCTTTAGAATGGGTTAATACAGTACTCGAGCTCAAAGACAAGATGGACAAGATTCTAACCGAGTCATTTGAGAAGGATAGGATATTCCAGAATGCTATCAACGATGCCTTTTTGACGTTCGTCAATCAGGTCAAGAAGGCCCCCGAGTATATTTCAATATATCTCGATGATAATCTGAAGAAGGGACTGAAAGGAGTGCGTTCCGGTATATTCTCGCTCGCCATATGACGATTGATACTGACTTTACTTTGTTCCAGAAAAATGAGTCGGAAGTAGATGCAGTCCTGGACAAGACAGTCACGCTCTTCCGATACCTGAACGACAAGGATGTCTTCGAAGACTACTACAAACGACACCTGGCAAAACGTTTGCTGTCGGATAGATCAGTGTCCGACGATGCAGAGCGCGGAATGCTACAAAAGCTCAAGCTGGAGTGCGGTGCTTCATTCGTGGCGAAGTTGGAAGGTATGCTCAAGGATGTTACTGCTAGCGAAGATCTGAACAAAGGATATCGTACATACCTTCAAGGCTTGGGAGGCGAGAGGCGGACAACGACAGATCTGTCCGTCAAAGTCTGCACAGCGTCATTCTGGCCTTCGAATCCCGATGTCCCGTGCAATCTACCGCCCGAATTTATCAAGATTGCCAAGTCATTTGAAAGGTACTTCGAGACGAAGCATACAGGTCGCAAACTTGCATGGCACGCCGAGCATGGATCTGTTGACGTACGGATACACTTCGACAAAGGCGTGAAGGATGTCAATGTTGCGACCCATGGCTTTGTCGTGCTCAACTGCTTCGCGGATGTAGAAAAGGGCAAGAGCCTGTCGTACGAGGTGAGTGGAATTTAGGGTTATCCTCTTTAGACGTCTCTGATCTTTGTTTATGCACATAGCATCTGGCTGCCGCGACTGGCTTATCCGAGTCCAACCTCAAGCGTACATTACAGTCTTTAGCGTGCGCCAAGTACAAGATACTGAAGAAAGAGCCAGCAGTACGCACTGTCTCCCCTACCGACACTTTCACTTTCAATCACGCATTTACAGCGCCGGTTGTCCGTCTGAAGATCGCTACCATTGCAAGTCGCGTCGAGAATGTGGAAGAGACCAAAGAGACGGATACTCGGTTGGAAGCTGAACGAAGTCAAGTTATTGAAGCTGCCATTGTTAGGACGATGAAGAGTCGCAAGCAGCTGTCTACACCAGAGTTGACAAATGAAGTCATCTCCCAACTGTCCAGGCGGTTCTCGCCGAAGGCTCTCGCTATCAAGATGTCTATCGAGAAGTTGATTGAAAAGGAATACCTAGAAAGAGATGCAAAAGATAGAAAATTGTTGAGATACCTCGTAGGTCCAGCGATTGCCAAGTTGCACAATGTGAGTTTACTGACCAGGGTTCTGTTCTGCAGGCATAATGTCGTAGTACATCGGTTCAAGATTTCGGGCGATACCCAAGAAAGCGGGCGAGCATTCGCTCGGCCTGCTATGCTACTGGTACACGACTAAGGCCGCATCTGGCTACACGTATATTGCATATTCATCAATAGTTGTCATATTCCCTTTGTTAGTTGTTATTCTCGTTATTTCTCTCGTCGAATGCAACAGCAAGCGCGGCCATAAGAGCCAAATCCACGCCGGGCTCAACTCGAACAAAGTATGTTTGCTTGTCGTGGAACCAATCCTTCATGCTCATGATGTCCCTGCTGACCGTGGCGACTTTCTGGCCGGTCTGAACGAGGACCATGTCGCATGATGTGTCGAGCCAATTACCCTTGCATTCGATTGATAGAGGTTTTCCATCTGCTGTGTTGGTAAAGTTGGCTGTCATCTTGCTCCCCCCAACTGTTTAAGTTTGAGAGGGTATCAGCGGAAATCCGAAAACTGGGTCAAGCAATTATCATGCCATGTATCGATGAGATTACGATATGACTCACGCTTGAAATGTCCTTGGATTGTAAAAGCTGTACTTCCGTCAGCCTTTGTAGCCTCATGGCTGCCTCGCATACTGACAGTCTTCGCCTTGAGCTTGAATAGCACGTTTCCATTGGTGTCTTCGAAGGCTGTGCAGTGGAAGAGTACGTCAATGGGGATGGATTCGAGAATGGAGATCATGCCAGTCTTGTCTTCATTGATGACCCACTCTTAGTATCGTGAAGGCTCAATGTCTTTCCCTTTACTTTCAACACCACAACACCGTTGGAATCCTTGACGCTAAGAAGTCCCACTTGTCAGCTCCACAGGATGGCTGACACTGCATGGCAGCTGAGCGTCATCAACTCACTCAAAGCTGTCTCCAGACAAACTGAAGACCTTCTCGCGGAGGACGAGCACAGTAGGCTGCGGCATAGCATACTGAGGAAAGACACCGATCGCAATCCCTTGAGGAGAGCCAGCATGTGTAGGCGAAGGTAGCTGCGATGTGTGCGACATGATTGAGATGCTTGACCTGTTATGTGGAAGGGGAGGCTGAGTTGGTCGAAAGCAGGAATGGTCAGTGCACTGCCTCCTGCGCATACGGGTTCTTCATCTTGATCTTGGTTGCCGAGATGCCGTGGCCAGCCGCGCACGTGATTTTTCCGCAGGTTACATCATATAGTGTAAGTGTAACAAAAGCAATTCTGTGACATGCTTTGCAAGGCAAGGGAAAGCTTTGCCAATCTCGTCACACTCTTAGGTAACGATGTCGGTGTTGTACAATAGCATCCTTCCTCTCGCGAGGCTATTCGTCCAAGGTACGCCTCTATCGCGCTTGGAAGTAGGAGACGTCCAGCTCAACCGTTTGGTGCCGGTTCAGGCTGTTCAGCAACTGCAGAATCAGTGGTGACAAAGAAAAAGCGAACTGTTACGTGCTCATACAAGCTCGGTGGCAAGGCCCTGCTGAACCAGCATTGTAGTCCATGGAAAGCAGCTGGGCCAGTGTAAATATGTCAGGGTTTTCGTGTAGCTTCCCATTTAGAAAATGGAAATTGTTTACTGCAATACAGAATCCACCAGGAGAACATAAGGGACTTCTATGCTGGGTGTCAATGTCTGCCTTTGCTGCTCTTTGTGACTGTCGTGAAACCATCTTCGTCTACTTGTGGCTCTTCGCGGTGATGATGGCCATTAGGATGGCTCGCTGAACTTCTTGATTGATCAGCTCCCTCCATGTCTTCATCACTATCATCTCCATCTGTCCCAGACTCTTCATCATCATCCTCATTTCCTGTCGTTGTGCCTCTGAAAGCTTTTGATGGATCCGCATCATCACTCTTAGCTTTGTCTGCCATCCTTTCGAACTTCTCCAGTAGAGCTTGACTCGTACTTTGTCCACTTGCTTTGGCTATACATTCCTTCCATAATTCTTCGATGTCTTTACGAACTTGCACTTCGCTCATATCTTCTAATTTGACACCATATTCATACTCGAAGAAATCCAGTAGGAAATCTTCAATTTCTTCGCTTTCAGGTACTTTTCCAAGTGTATTAGGTGATGTATATGTGGAGAAGTAGGCATCAACAAGTTCTTCTGCTAGTCTTGTTCGTTTCTGTCCGCCGTTCTCAGGTGGGAATTCTGGATCTTGTACTGCTGTCTGCGATGGCTTCCAATTATGTGTCACTGCCAGGCGTAAGGCAGGCCATATTGCCAATAGGGCTACCACACCACGGGCGAAAGACGGGAGAGCAGCCTCTGCTACACTTGTTGCATTGCTACTTGAGCTGCTTGACGTGGAGGCTTCAACTTGCATAATGCACGAATGTAGAGTAGCTGCAAGAAATTTTGCACTAGATCGACATAACAGCACCGGTCAATAGAAGTCGCGTACAGAAGCAGGAGCACGGACTTACAGACGAAGAGGAGGTCTTCAGATGCGAAATGAGCTTATTGAGAGGGCAGACCAGCTGTACTTAGCACCAGACTTCGAAGTATTGAAACTGTGTGAGTGGCAATCAGAAAGGCAATCGAAGGTCGCGCACGCCTGTTTGCGGACTCGGCTGGAAAGACAGGCGGGAAACGGCGACATTGGCTTTCTGGCTTGCTTCTCCCCGTTATTATACAGCAGCAGGCATCTAGCTAGACTCAGATAACACCATGCCATCACTCAAGGAAACACTCAAATGGGCTCATATCGACGCCGAAGCTTCCAACCCAGACTATGACAAGTTCACCTTCGCTTCTCGCAGAAGCGTGGTGCATGGAAGTGAGTGAGCTTGCGGCTGGTGGATGAAGCTATGAAGCTGATTGACGAATGGACTGCGATGAACAGCAAAGGGAATGGTAGCTTGCTCCCAGCCATTGGCTGTAGAAGCTGGTCTCGAGGTGTGTTTGTGTTCTTGTCTTCATCATAGACCTAGCGGAGCACCGTCGGCTCGTTGGACGGATTGATCGGTTATCAGTGAAGTCGCCGAAGCCGGATTTCTCCAGTTTAAATGCTGCTACTTTGGGAATGTCAAGTTGCACGAATTACCAGAGGCCTAACATTGACTTCGCTACCTCTACTTGTGCTTGAACAGGTCCTTCGCAAAGGTGGTAATGCCGCTGATGCCGCTGTGGCAACGTGGGTTGATATCAATACTGTCTCCACACCATTATTCGCCTTGCGTGTACTGACTATATTATTCTGTATCACAGTGCCGCAGCATTGAACGTCACCGAACCTCTCAACTGTGGTGTCGGAGGCGATATCTTCTGCCTCTACTGGGACGCCAAAAGCAAGACCATGAAGGGTATCAATGGTTCAGGAAGATCTCCCAAAGCTTTGAATCTTGCGAAAGCTAGAGAGCTGGGTATCAAGGGTCGTGAAATGTATGTAATTGTCTGTCTGATCCGTTAGATGCTCTAATTGACCCATCGCCTTGAATACAGTCCTCTATCCAGCCCACATTCGTACGTAACCTCTTAAGTAGGCTTTGATTGCGGGGTACTAACGTCAACATCCCGCTAGCGTAACTGTGCCAGGCGCTGTTGCTGGATTCGTAGACACAGTTGAGAACTTCGGCTCCGGCAAGCTAAGCATGAAAGACATCCTTGATCCTGCAATTCGACTTGCCGAAGAGGGAGTCCCAGTGCAGGAGTTAGCGTGAGTTACTCCTCGATGACATATAAATTGTGTCACGGTCGATCCTAATATTGATGGTGCTCAACTTGTGAATAGGTCCATACTTTGGAGAGGAGGCGAGAAAAAGCTCAAGTCAGCTTCACCCAATGGAGCTGAATTACTATGCAGCAATGGAAAGGCACCCGAAGTAGGACAGATCTTCCAGAATCCCACGCTTGCCCAAACATTCCGAGAAATCGGCGATAAAGGAAAGCAAGGTTTCTATGAGGGAAGGATCGCTCAAGCCATAGTCGATGGTGCGTCTTCTTTTGACCGTTTATAAGCTAATATTCGGAGCTGATATGTGTTTGAAAGCATAGTCCTCAAGGAGAAAGGTGGTCTTCTTGAGTTATCAGACCTTTCTGCCCACGTCAGCGAAGTAGTAGAACCTATCTCATACACGTACCACGATTCATTCACTCTACATGAATGCCCACCGAACGGTCAAGGTTTGACACCTCTCATCGCACTTGGTATACTTGAGCAAATGCAAGAACTAGGTTTGGTAGATATGAACAAGGTCGATTATATGGGTGTCGAATACTGCCATGCTCTTATTGAAGCTCTTAGATTAGCGTTTGCGGATACTAGAGCGTTTGTTAGTGATATGCAGCATGGATATGTGCCTGTAAAGGAGGTTCTGAACAAGGTAAGCTGGCAGAGAAGCCTTTAGAGAGAAGAGGGAAAAAACCGCTGATGCTGAGACTTGTTGATACGGCAGGAGTACCTCCGAAAACGAGCAGAACTATTCAATCCCAAAGAAGCAACAGCCGACGTCCGCAAAGGATCACCTTTAGCAAGCAGTGATACAGTCTATCTCACAACAGCCGATAAAGACGGAAATGCATGCAGTTTCATTTTCTCGAATTATGCTGGATTCGGTACGCATATAGTACCTAAAGGATGTGGATTCACACTCCAAAACCGAGGTGCTGGATTCACACTTGAAGAAGGACACCCTAATGTTCTGGAAGGTGGTAAGAGACCTTATCATACTATTATACCCGCTATGGTCACGAGAGGCGACGAGCTCTTCATGGCGTATGGTGTGATGGGTAAGCTTTCTGACTTTCTGAATTCGCAATGCGACAGCTTAGCGTTCGAACGGTACTGATGAATGCACCTGGGCTTCCTTAGGAGGATTCATGCAACCTCAAGGGCACGTACAAGTCATGCTGTAAGTTCAATTTTGCTCATATCAGTCACTTTAGCTGACAACTATTCATCCTGGGCTATATACAGCAATATGCGTGAGTTGCCTTTGGAGATTCTCATCCCACATGTCTTCTAGCCATTTTGAGCAAGTCTGATCTTTCTTATCGGCTATGTAGTCCACCAAGGCTTCCATCCACAAAACGCATTGGATGCACCTCGAATCTGCATCTCGGCAGGCATGCCCGATGCTGTAAGTGACTGTTTCGTAAGTACTAGTCAGTGTACTGATCATTCGGTATTGCCTACTTCTATCTTCCTGGTTTTCATATTCAGTCTTCGGATCAAGCTGGTGCGGGTGATATAAACTCGGAAGTCTTCTTCGAGGAAGGATTCGATGTAGGTCCACGCATAGCAGAGTCAGGGCAGTAGTACCGCTACTGCTCATGGGTCGGAACAGTATCTTGGAAGCGGTGACTGACCAGTATGCCGTTTATCGCAGCCCGAAATCGTCAAAAAGCTAGGCGAAATGGGACATCGCGTAGAGCACGGTACAGGTAAGCTTATATCGCGACAGCCGCCGCATATGGATGTACAGTGACTGACACTCGTATAAAACGATATAGGCCACGCACGAGGCATGTTCGGCCGAGGTCAGATTATTCAGCGTACAGTAGATAAGGTGACGGGCCGTCTTGTCTGGGCTGCAGGTAGTGATCCACGAGGAGATGGACATGCGAGTGCGCAGATCTAACAGGACCAATGGTGGTACGTGTAGCAGAGTAGTTCATAACTGAAGAGAGTATAGTCGTAGAAGAGCGCGCCCATTTGCATGAATATGACGTTGTTGAAAGCGGAGAGCGCGAGCGTGGATGCGGTACACATGCTCTTGCTATCGATATCAAGCCGCCCAAGTCAAAAAGTATGAGCATTCAGTAAGATGCCAGAGAAGTGTTGAAGTGCACCCAGCCATGTCATTGCCTTGCTTTCATTGTCCATCTTTCCTTTTTGCTCGATCACCCAGCATCCATCCATCCATCCCATCCTGCTCACTTGAAATCGACCGCGTGTTCGCGCTTCTTCCACCGCACCGCACCAACACAGCGATTTGGACCATCTTCACCTAGACCCACTCCAACACTCAGTACATCACAATGGAAGGTGAGTGCATGCTGGATATGCCTATCGCAGCCCTCCCTCTGTGCCGGTGTGCTCGCTGTCCTCGTATCTAGTGCCTGGATTGATTGGCTGAGGAGAGGGCCATTTGCATGCGATGGAGCAGTTACTCCAGATGGGCGATACGCTGTAAGAGCACTTGACTGACGTATTCACTTGTCTCACTATCACAGACGAAGTCGCTGCCCTCGTTATCGACAATGGCTCGTATGTTATCCATCATCACCATCTCTCGGTTCTATGCCCTTCCCGCACGCTCGCTCACTCCTCAATGCTGACGTTCCCCCCCTCCATGCGCACTTTTCATTGACTTGATAATGGCTACAGTGGAATGTGCAAGGCCGGTGAGTAGCTGCGTATGATGACACTATATGCTATACTCCCTGCTGACTGTCTTGCCTTTATCTTTTGCGCACTCCCCATCCTCGTTTTCCCCCCATTTCAAACACCGCCTCCAATTGCCCTCACACCTCAACTTCAATCGCTCGCCTCTGCCTGCCTCCCGCTCGGACCGCTCATTTTCACTACTCCCATTCAAACATTACTCTGCATTCTCAACTGAACAGGTTTCGCCGGTGATGACGCTCCTCGAGCTGTAAGTCGCTTGCTCGTTCTCCTCTGTCATCGCGATTGTTCAATGGTCCTGATGCCTTTTGCCCTGCACAGGTCTTCCCCTCCATCGTTGGCCGACCCCGTCATCAGGGTGTTATGGTCGGTATGGGGTGAGTGATAGCGTTCATACTGTTGTGACCCGCTTTCATCTGCTAAGTGCTTTCATTACCCTCCAGACAAAAGGACTCTTACGTCGGTGATGAGGCACAATCCAAGCGTGGTATCCTCACCTTGAAGTACCCCATCGAGCACGGTATCGTTACAAACTGGGACGATATGGAGAAGGTGCGCATATGATATCACTACAGTACTTCTCCTTCTGACAGCCTTTGCTGACTTTTGCAATTTGCTCGCTCTTCCGCAGATCTGGCATCACACCTTCTACAACGAGCTCCGTGTCGCACCAGAGGAGCACCCCGTCCTCTTGACCGAGGCTCCCCTCAACCCCAAGGTCAACAGAGAGAAGATGTGCGTTTATACAATCTCATTTCTGTTGCCTTTCTCAACGGATCATATTGCTGACATCATTTGCCATTCTGACCGTCAGGACTCAAATCATGTTCGAGACCTTCAATGCACCCGCTTTCTACGTCGCCATCCAGGCCGTCCTCTCGCTTTACGCTTCAGGACGAACCACCGGTATCGTTCTTGACTCTGGTGATGGTGTTACCCACACCGTACCCATCTATGAAGGTTACGCACTTCCCCACGCTATCCAGCGATTGGATCTTGCTGGTCGTGATTTGACTGATTGTGAGTGGGAATGCATGCAAGAGAAGGAGCAGTGCCATCATAGAGGACGTGAACTGACTGTCGATACTTTCGCAATTTGCAGACCTCATCAAGATTCTCATGGAGCGAGGATACGGTTTCACCACCACCGCCGAGCGAGAAATCGTCCGTGACATCAAGGAGAAGCTTTGCTACGTCGCTCTCGACTTCGAGCAGGAGATGCAGACTGCCGCTCAATCATCTGCCCTAGAGAAGAGCTACGAGCTCCCAGATGGACAAGTCATCACCATTGGCAATGAGCGATTCAGATGCCCTGAAGCTCTCTTCCAGCCTGCTCTCCTTGGACAGGAACAAGTCGGTATCCACGAGACTACATACAACTCTATCATGAAGTGCGACTTGGATATCAGAAAGGACCTCTACGGAAACATTGTCATGTCTGGTGGTACAACTATGTACTCTGGTATCTCCGACAGAATGCAGAAGGAGGTGAGTAATCACTTAAGCCGAGCGCCAGCGAGGCTCCCATTTCTCGCCTAGACTGGTGGGTGATCATCTCATGCTGACGTTGATTGCCATTTTTACAGATTACCGCCCTTGCTCCTTCATCCATGAAGGTCAAGATTGTCGCTCCCCCCGAGCGAAAGTACTCCGTCTGGATCGGTGGTTCCATTCTCGCCTCTTTGTCCACCTTCCAGCAGATGTGGATCTCAAAGCAGGGTGCGTTATCTGTATCAATTTGCGTCATGTTTTTACGTTCCACTAACGATCTTTGTGAAACACAGAATACGACGAGAGCGGTCCATCCATCGTTCACCGAAAGTGTTTCTAAAGCGTTTCTACAGTCGTATTCTAGGTTGGTGTATTGGCATTCTTCTAGATTACTCCGTAGAATGTCGACCCGCATTCATCATCTAGCTCCTATACGTTTTGTAGAGGTTTTGATTTTGGTCGTATGAACGAATCAATACCAGCTAAAAATTATCGAAAACACCCGTATACACTCTCAGATCAATAGAAGTCATTGGATCCTGCCCAGAAAGCACATGTCCGACCCACTACTTCATTCCTTACACCTACATTAGCTCCCACCTTTCATGTTCACCTCTTTCCTTTTTTATGATGATATGATGATGATATGAAAAGCAATACAGGACTTTCTTGCTCTGCGTTAGATTGGATGACTTTCGAGCTGTTATACTCGGAAAGTTTTGGACTGACGGATCTCTGCGAATTGTGCTAAGCTTGAGACCTTGCTGAATACCGAGCTATACTTCTATGAACGTTAGGAGTTCCCTTCTAACACGACTATGCACATTGTTATGGGTCAGACGAGTTTTCGATAGCCTTACAAGACGCTTACCTGCATACGCGTTGGAACGTCAAACAGGCTGGACCGCATCCCGATGCGCAAAGCGACAAACAGACCCGTCACGTCAAACATTCGCTTGGTGACCTTGCAGCTTCTTGAGTCTAGACTCGACCCACGGTAACTGGAAAGACTGGCAAGTGCTAAATTGGGAACGTCGAGTGTCGAGGTTGAGTCCGTGTGCAGTAGCCTCTGCTCTGCTCTGCTTTTGATCTTGCTCCTCCAACGCCGCATCTTATCCCAGGAACTACCAAGCTCTTGTTAGTCGACTACGATCACAGGATGAAGCGGCTCTCCATTGGTCTGTTGGCAGTCGGCCTGGCCAGTGCTTCTGCCTTGCCTGCAGTCATCGTGGGCGGCTCGTCGCACAATATCGAGATGCAGCCCAGAGGTGGTGGTGCTGGCTTTCAAGACTATGTCATACCTGCTGGACCTACCGGTGTCGACCTAGCTGGTGCTCTGAACGAGATTCAAGGTTATGGGGTGAGTTGCTGCCCATTCACGTATGAGCATACTGTATCAGCTGACCTCGTCCAACTTCGAACCGACGTGTGTGTGGCGTCCGCATCGGTTCACACCTTTCTGCTGCAAATATTAGAATCAGAATACCCTAACTCAAGGAAAGACCACCTGCGCCTCTATTCCTAATTGCCTCGCTGTCATCTCTCAAGGCGGTTATGTCAGTGTAAACGCTGCCAATTTGGAAGGTAGCGGTGTTACTGGGCTAGGCGACTCTTCTTTGTCGTGGAGGTGTGTCAAGCATGGGTGCATGCTTCATTTAGTCGCCTTCTGCTGATGCACAATATCTTGTGTTCTCACAGATACGATGCACCCGCTGGACCGCGATGCTACCGATGGTGAGCCTTGCCTCCAGATCAGACACGAATGACTTTCTTCTCTGATCTTCGCGGCGACAGGATCAATTTTTTCGCTATCTCTGGCAAATGCAGATGTCTTCCAGTTATCCAAAAGCAGGATCCAACCAGCGACTTTGGCTGCGTTAACAGATTCTGGCGATAAGAAAAGAACACCATTCCAGATGTGACGGGATGGGCTGCAGGCCGGAATTTTTGGCCGTCTGCAAATGTGGGTGAGATAAGCGTGAAGTGCTTCTGTGATTTCCAGGTTTTGCAGATTTAAGGTTGTTGGCGCAAAATGAAGAGCTGCGAGCAACGGACGGTTGCTTCACACAGGTTGATATGGAAATCACCATACTCCGATCGACGGTCTATTCGATGACGGAGGCTTCAGTCTATGACAATTCGTTCACCTTCTTGCTTCTTCCTTTTTGCGCCATTCTTGCATACTTTTCTCATTTGAGACTCGACACGCTCGCTTACGACAGCAAGACTTATCCTAGACTGCATTAGAGGTGGAGTTTTCCTCGACGTTATCAGCCGTCGACTCGATCATCGATATTTCTGCATCAATCGTTTCATATATTCGCAAAGAGCCTGAAGATGTCTGGACTGGATTTGACGACGATATTGGCCTCCTCAGGGAGCGCTCTCGTATCTCGACTTGCTACTCATCCACGTGAGCAAATACATGCTACTGCCCGTCGTCAGGATGAGGCTAACGTGTACCGTCACAT
Source organism: Cystobasidium slooffiae (assembly GCA_019775285.1). NCBI lineage: Eukaryota > Fungi > Basidiomycota > Cystobasidiomycetes > Cystobasidiales > Cystobasidiaceae > Cystobasidium > Cystobasidium slooffiae. The sequence goes on from JACWFZ010000010.1 coordinate 443,872, forward strand.
ATAGTCGACACGCTCCGAGTGCGCATACAGACTTATGAAGGCAAAACTATGCCGCCTTTGAGGCAGCTTATACCCAAGCCCTGGACTGGTCTATATGCAGGCTTACCCGTAGCTTTAGCTTTCAAGTAAGCCAAATTAATTGAATTTCAGCTAGGTCTGCTCACTTAGCCGGATCATGGTACGCATCGCAGCGTTCCTGGATCTTGTTTCTACCTCACAGCATATGAAGCTTGCAAATCTAAACTCTCGAAATACATGATTAAAGAAGCACCAGACGGGAAGCCACCTTCGCTGCTTGCTCAAGCGCCTCTTATCGTGACAGCGGCTCTTGGAGCAGAAGGTACGCGAAGTCGATATGGTTGACTCGTGCATACACTTCATGAAAGGACACTGATGTGCCTTGATGTGTATTTTGGTGATATAGTGGCCTCTGGCGCAATCTGGACGCCAATGGACGTTCTCAAGCAAAGGCTGCAGACTGGCAAAGAGACCACAAAATCTGCACCTGTACTCATCAAAAGGATTTGGAAAGAGGAAGGATACAGAGGCGTCTGGCGAGGATACTTCTTCTCGCTTGCACAGTTTGGTCCCTATGGTGCGTTTCTATTTTGCTTACCATCCACTCATATGTCTATACTGACAAGATTCAAAACTCCCGCAGTCTGCATCTACTGGCTTACATATGAAGCACTCAAGACGAAGTTCATTCCTGGCTATGTAGCTTCACAAGGCCCGCGCAAAGCACAAGAGCATCCCATTCTTTCCCTCACCACGCTCAAGTATACGGTCTGTTCGATGGGTGCTTGCGCCCTCTCAGTCGTGCTCACAAATCCAGTAGACATCGTTCAGACACGTTGGCAGACGAGTGGTGGTAAAATAACTAGTGATGGTCTGAAAGAAAGTAGGGAAGGCACGCTGAAGGATGTCTTCAAGCACCTGTGGCAATCGAGCGGTCCGAAAGGATTCATGCGGGGGGTAGGAGTCAGAATTTTCTATGCTATCCCTGCAAACGCACTTGGCATGACTACCTATGAAATCTTGAAGAAATACGGTGCATCACTTCAGAAATCAAAGCATGAAGGCAGCGAAATCACCGAATAGAAGATTAGCGATACGATTGTGGCGAAAATTATGCCACGGCGCCCTGAATGTATCAGTACGAAGATGTCAACTTCGTATACGCTGTGTAGGTCAGCTATACCACCCGAATAACTCATCGGCGGGGCACCTTACTGTTCGCTGAGCCTTCTAGGCCAATAAAACATAGGCGTACAGACTCCCGCTTGGATTACAAGAACCAGCACATGCGGTGCGACATATTCCAATAAGGAGGAGCCGGTTTGGATTACCCCAAGGACCGATGTTGCGCTTGTCGAATCGAAAGCTCACAAGGCTCTTGACGTCAAGAGCCTGGTGAGCTTTCGGCGTGACAAGCGCAACAAGAACCATGCAGCATAAATACTTCAGGCGAGGTCGAGGGCGATATAGCAGCGAAATTGATTTCAGAACCTCCTCGTGTATTCTGTCGAATGTACCTGGTAATCAGGGACAGCGAGTGGACGGAGAATCGCGCAAGAACGGCGTCAGGTCAGGTGCCAAGGTAGGTATATGGTGTATGAGAAAAGGTATGGTAATAATTATGATTAGATCTCTTTCATCTAGCATATGTAGCATGGTAGATTGTAGTCGTCATGACGACCAATGCTGAGCGAGTCCGCTCGTCCTCTTTTAGACGCCGTTGTGAGAGCGCCCTCGGTAGTTTGAGTCGGAATAAAGCATCATAACAAGCATGTATGCAAGCGCAAGCACTCTTTCCCCATACTGCTCAAATATTTGAGGGAAGGGTACAGAGCACTGAATAGACAATGACACCCCGTGCAGGGTCGTAGGAAGCCGCCTTAAGAAATGATGTGGTGTCCGTTTACTGACTCCATCCTGTATGCTACATAAATGTAGAGTGCTCTGCCCCTCTATCCTTCGCCATCTATCTATTATCTACGCAGCCTCATTCTCTGCCTGCACCTGCTTGAGTATCTTTTCTATCCGTTCCATACCAACTTTCAGATATTCTCGTCGCAGTGTGAAAGTCAATCTGAAGAATCCAGGTATGGTAGAATGATAGATAACGCCCGGTGCTAGGTATACGTTCCCTTGATCGAGCAGTCGACTGAAGAGCTCCCATTCCTTCTCATTGTCGTCCTTGAGCTGCTTGCCTTTTGAGTTCTTTTGGGGCAGGTATGCCCGCAGGTCGATCCAGATGAAATGGCCTGCGACTGGATTCGAGTGCTTAATGCTGAGCTTTTCTAGCCACCTGAGTGTGAAGTTGAGGGTATCCGACGCCAATGATTGTGCTTTGTCTAGGTACTCAGTCAGGATCTTCTCGTCGCCAATTATGGAAGTCCACAACACATCCTGGAGAACGTTGGCGGCACCACTTAGCGGTATGAAGATTATGCGAAACCTGGGATAAGCAACGTACTGCTGGTGAGGATATCTTCATGAACATAGCGGTACTATTGAACGATTTAATGAGCTGCTTGTTATGCTGAGACACCAACACGCCAACTCTTAGCCCGTTTGAGCCAAAGTCTTTCGACATTCTGAAAGAACATTACCGTGTAAGCTCAAGTGTTCGAGCAAAGACACGGCAAATGTATGGACGCCCACCCGTATACGACATGCACTCGGCCTGGGTCACATTGCGCTTCTTTCATGACATCGATGGACAACAGGGACTGGAATGCGGGCGAAGTTGTGTTGGCTGTCAATGACATGACGTGGGTCAGCCGCGGGCAACCATACAAAGACTCATCGACCTGCTCACTTTGATTCTTGTACATGGAAAGAGCGTAAATCTCGTCCGATATCCTGGCAAGGAGAAAGAAGGAACAAACATTAGGCTAAATTCAGTACCTTTGGATGCGAGCAATTCGTACAAGTGTAAATTATTTCGCTGACAAAACCGGCAGTATTCGAGAATAGTTTCCCTGGGATAGATGAACCCTGCAATACGACTGTGATGAGCGATTGTATTCTCAGACACTGTTTAAGCTTTACTTTACCTAATGGATTGTTGGGATTGCAGAATATAACGGCTCGAGGTATGTTCTTCCCGCTCTTTCGGAGCTCTTGCAGCTTCGCCTCGAAATACTCCAATGTCTCGGGGCTTGCTGGGTCTACATCTGCTGGGATCTCGACACCTTGCATGGCAGCTTGTGACCGTGCGGAGACATCAGCGTCGAAGCCATCTGTAAATTCACATACAAGAAGATCAGCCTGATTCCTCATCATAGAGCTGTTGACTGGAAAAGATCGCATACTATAGTAGGGCCGCGCGATCAACACGCTCTCTCCCACGTCACACAGCTTATCCGTAAGCTGATCCAAGACAGCAGAGACTCCAGTTCCGCAAACCATATGTTCGCCCTTGACTGGCTTGATGGCATGGAAATACTGCTCGAATAGCTTTGACAGCACTCCATACAAGCGTTTACTTCCAGCCAGAGCGTCACCGTAGGTCAGGTCAGTGAAGGTGAGGTTGAGATTCTTGTTATAGTGTTCGAGAAGCCAGTCTGCCATTAAAGACTGTAGAGGACAGCATCGCCATCAGTGGTGTGCATTTTGCCACACGTCGTAGCTGCCATACGCACATTCTCGGCTACACCAGCATTAAGCAGACCTTCGGGATTCTCAGGCGCGTACTTCACGTCCAAAAGATAGTTAGTATGGTTCTTCGACTACGTGGTTGCTTAGTATGTTACCTGGTTGCCCAATACTTTGGCGAGCAGGCTCTCCGTAAGTGGATTTGAGCTCTTCAAGGCTTCCTGAGCCCGCTTGGAGAGCTTCGGAGACCCATCGTCATGCTCGACTTCTTCGGCATTAGTAGGCTTCTGCTCGTGCTCAATAGCCTCCTTGTCCTTCTGCGTCATGATGATGTACCAAGCAGTAGGGCCAATATCAGAAAGCTGCAAATGCTCGTTCGTCGGCTATATCGTGTTCAATCAGTCATCAACTCCGATCACATGAATCATTTCATGGCTGCTTGACCTTGGTTGTCTCTGCAGCAACATGCTACTTAAGCTACCTGACGCCGTATTGATATGTGACAATGTCAAGTACACATCTTGTCCAACCTGAAAATGACAACATCGAAGACTTGAACAAGCTTGAAGCTGCGTGAGTTGGATGGACCAGGCTAATCATGCAGACACTCTTGCCTTTCTGCAAGGTGCGTTACTAACGTGATACCTCCAGGTTCTATACATCAGGATATGAAGCAGGCTTCGACCATGGTAAAGCACATGGCGTCTTCGAAGGCCGTGCTCTAGGTCAAGAAAAAGGCTTTGAGACATTTGAAGAGCTATACTATTACGCTGGACAGGCGCGCTTCTGGGCAACGATAGCTCAGCAGGATGCTAAGAAGCAGAAGTGAGATACTTCCACGCCGCTCGTCAGAGTATTCGTGCTGAACTCGACTCTACAGGGCTCTGCCACACATCTCGAATATACTGGGCATGATCGAAAGCTTTCCTACGCACACCGGCGCAAATGACAACGGCAAGGAATTCGATCCCGAAGCCCTCATGCAGGCTATACGCTCAAAGTACAGAGTCATGTGCGCAAGTCTAGCTATACGGCCTCGGATACAGAAGGCGGAGACGTCAATCTGAAGATGCCTGTTAAGCTTCGTTCATATCGCAAAAGGCTATCACTTCAGCGCCCTAGATAGCCATAGTATAGTGAGTGCCTAGTCTCGTCATCACAGTTGACAGATCTTATAAGCTCAAGTGGGTCGCTGCATCAGTCCAGGCGAGCCAGCCGCAATAGCGTGCATGTCTATCCAGGTTACACATCAACTCTGGCTAAGCAGTGCTTCGTATGCAATGGCCAAGCTGCCGGTTTTACAAGCGAAGGACGATGACGGGACAGACTTGCATAACCAATTGCGTGGCCTCAGCCAGATCTGCCATCTCCCCTACTTGTTGGTGCTGCAAAACTGCAAGTGAGACTATGTGAGACCGGAGCAAGAGCAGCCTTGAAGTCTATACAGTAAACAATAATCTAAGTGGAAAGCGTTGTCTACAGTAGCTTCCTTCAGTGTTCAATGCCTTCGCGTTGGCGTTGGCGACCCTGAGGATTGTAAATTGACATCGGTTCCTGCCTTAATCGGCTAAGATTTCTCCTTGTCGCTGATCCCGCTGGTAAGATTCTCTCGCCGATAGCATTTGTGTCTAGCACGAGGCCACGTAGAGGCGTCAGAGATACCCCGATTGTTTAGAGGCCTTGCATTTTACATTCTGTGCGCGCGCCATACGGGCTATAGCAGGTTCCCATATATCAGAGCAGGGCAAGTCGCTGCGGTGCGATTGACAAGATTGCTGGCAAGCAACGGCACATTCGAAAACCTTCGACGTATGCGCTCTTCGAGCATGTCTCGCGTTCCTTACCACTGTGACGGCAGTCAGCAGTAAGCCAATGTATCGCTAGGGATTGGGATTGGCATGAAGAGGAACGAGCGGGCAAGCGTCAATACATCACTGTGGTCGGAAAGACGCGCCCGAGGCGCGTTGATGCTTATTGTCGATGTCTGATGCAAAAAAATAATAGGTAGCCTGTTTCCTTCTCCGTCGAGATTGCTTCTGGGCTCGTTTTCAAGCCAAAATCAATCGGTGGACGGGCTAGACCTGCAGGGATGGCAGCCTAATAAGGTTGTACATCATCAGGCATGAGTAACAGTCTGACTGTGCCTCGCCCGGCGCAGATAACAAGCTCCGCATTCTGTTTCATGTGCAGTTAAAATCGTAAGTGAGTGCCAGTGACATCGCCAAGCAGCTTTCAATAACAAGACACCAGAAGAAGGCGAGCCTTGGGCCCCCCGAGATGGTGTGAACACGGCATATCGTCGATGGTCGTCCACTCGCCAGATCGGTGTCATCCTGTTCAACCGTATGACCTCAGGTTCCAAACAGCCCTGACCCTGACAATCCGCTATAGGACAGGAATCGTCCGAACAAACGAACCATCGTTCCCCTTGATCACACATAGTGTTTGATTCAAGCGGCTTTGTCCAGATTGTGCCGCGTAGCATTAGCATAGCAGACGGGTCGCCAGCTCTACAGGCAGGGTAATGGAAAAACGCAGTCGAACCAAGCTGGAATGTGACAACCGAAGGATTCCCCAGCTGGTCACTTGCTTGTGTCCATGTCAATGCAGTCCACTCGTCACCATAGTATAGGCGATTGTAACGCGCCCATTCGGAACGCGACCATGACTGGTCAGCCATTGAGCTTGACAGCAGTAATGACCGGAATGAACAGTAAATGAAAGCGAATGTACATCAGCTAGAGTCACCTCTGTATGATGTTTTAGCATTATACACGATATACGAGTCATTGCCAAAGCTGACTCGTTGATGGTGACTCACTTGGCGGACTCGCAATGTTCGGGCGGGTTTGAAAGTCGCTTGCTGCGAAACTGGCTTGCTAGCTAGTACCCTGCGCTCGACTGCAAGTGACAGTTGAACGCTATACGAAGCAGATTCAGACCAGGGTGTGTTGCAGTAATTGACGTGGGGTGGAGACTACGATGGGACAGCCACCGGAGCACTGCCATGTTCCGCGGGCTAGTAGCAAATTCGGACGAAAGGTGAAGGGCGGCGAATGTCGTCTGAGCGTAAAGCGCGTGATTTCTGCTGTGCTGACACGCAGGCAGCCACTGTAAAGCCAGGAAAAAGATGCTTGCGTCTGGCAAGCTGATCGATTGCTCGGGGTCTGACGACACCCAGTCAACGTGGCAGAACTCTCGTTGCCATCATCTACTGAAAGGTATCCCATGCGTGCATAAGGTAGCCTTTACCTGATCGCTTGATGCATTTGCATGACTTCGGTCTTCCACTCGCCAATTCCCGCTGCAGAGAGCTCCTTTTCTCCCAACAAACTTTGTCTCCTGCACAACCGGACATCAGACGTGCTATTGATAAGCCAGATGACAGTAGCTCACCTTTTAGGCGCAAAGATTCGCACATGTCGCACATGAGTGTCCTTTCCATTGAGATGATTTCCCAGTATAGCAAGCTGGATGATATTGGCTTTGATGGCATGTCTGCAGATTTCGATACTGTCAGCCAATGCCGCCCAAGCAAAATACGCACTTGTACTGACGCTTCAGGATCACTGTAATCAAGATCATCCGCATTGGCTCCATCCGTCTCTGCTAAGCTGCCCAGAGGGAAATGTACCCAGCCACGAGGATTGTCTAGCTCCACGAACTTGACCTCTTGCAGATCTCCATGAAATGTTCCGGCGCGTATAGAGATTTTCTGCGGCGTGTATGAATCATCCAGTCCGATATCAACAAAGATGGATATTTGCTGTTGATGCTCATCAGTGCAGCCCTGCTTTTCAGTACTTCACAGCTGTCTTACAGCTATCGCCATTCGCCGAGGAAAAGTTATGTTGATGTGATGCGGCTGTGGACCTTCACTCCTGAATGACGGGGTGTACAATTAGTCTGACTGCCTGAAATCTGAGTGAAGTACTATCGACGTACTGCCAGAAAGTCGTCGTAGAGGGATCGGTAAGTTGCTCTACTTCGAAACCAGGCTTGGAGGATGAGACACTCCAAGAAGCGAAGAGTCCGATGTCTCGGTCTGCGTAAGCAAATCAGCTTGACTGCCGAGGGCTACAATGGTCTATATGCTAAGCGCACCCATAGCATTTGTTGAATCCGCATTGACGATGTCTGCCATGTTTGCTGGGAAGATCTCACGAGCGAAGCCTGCAGCTCAGTCTCCTATGCCGTACGCTGCGAAGCTATCCGAATGTGCGAGGGTAGCTGTATAACCATATCAAACGTTTTATGAGTCTGAGCACGCCCCTCTATCCGAGTTGGGCCCCATTAGATAGTTGTCGTCTGATCAAGCGGCAAAGTGCAGAGCGTCGTCGAGGCGAAGTTGGAGCCGACAGCTTGGTCTGATTGCAATCAAAAGCTCTGAACCCGAAGAAAGCAGTCAAGCGGTCTAGAAGAGGAAGGACTCTGATACAGCACACGAGAAGACTGTACGCTCTTCCTGCTGTCCCTTCGCTCGACTCGCTCCTGCCTCTAAAGGCTTGCAGGCAAATCTTCAATCAACCACCATGCATCTCTACAATCTCACTCTCCTGCCTGCTTCGAGCATCACTCAAGCAGTTGTTGGTAACTTCACTGGTACTCGACAGCAGGAAATATGTGTCGTCCGAGGCAGCTCTCGCTTGGAGCTCCTCCGGCTCGACAAGGATACAGGCAAGATGGGAAGCGTGATGGCGTCTGAGGTCTTTGGAACAATCAGGTCGATACAGCCATTCAGACTTACTGGTGGTACCAAAGGTGAGACACTTCATGCTTCTACAGCAAATCCGGCCTTCGATTAAATCAAGCTTTGGTTAAACAATGTGTTACATCTACTTCATGCAGATTTCCTGATTGTCGGCAGCGACTCTGGCAGGATTGTGGTACTCGAGCTCGATGTCAAGACAAATCAGTGGAAGAAGCTACACGAAGAGACATATGGTAAATCTGGCAGCAGACGTATCGTTCCTGGTCAGCATTTAGCGGTGGATCCGAAAGGTCGAAGTGCCATGATCGGAGCGCTTGAGAAGAGCAAATTGTAAGGCCTATAACAGTATTCAGAGACCTCAGCTGACCTTTTTTCTATACTCTTCCAGTGTCTACATCCTCAATCGAGACGCAGCCGCCAACCTCACCATCTCTTCACCTCTGGAAGCTCACAAAGCACATTCGATCATTCATTCAATAGTCGGCGTCGATGTCGGTTTCGAAAATCCACTTTTTGCAGCTCTGGAGGTAGATTATTCCGAAGCAGATCAAGATCCAACTGGAGAAGCTTTCGATAATGCAGACAAGATGCTCACGTACTACGAACTCGACCTGGGTCTGAATCACGTTGTTCGAAAATGGTCAGAGCCGACAGATCCTCGTGCAAACATGCTTATCCCAGTACCTGGAGGACAGTCCGCCAACTCAGATCATTACGATGGCCCATCGGGTGTCATTGTATGCACAGAAGACCATATCATCTACAAACACCAAGGTGTACCAGAACATAGAGTGCCCATTCCCCGAAGAGAAAACCCGTTAGCGGATCCAGAAAGAAAGCTCATCATCACGTCATACGCTATGCACAAGATGCGAGGAGACTTCTTCTTCCTGCTGCAAAATGAAGATGGAGATATCTTCAAGGTTACGATGGAGCGAGAGGAGAACGAGTTGATCGCTCTCAAGATTAAATACTTCGATACAGTACCAACGGCTATCTCGATGTGTATCTTGAAGAGTGGTTACCTGTTTATTGCCAGCGAGTTTGGCAATCAGTGAGTCACCTCTGACCTACCCCAGCCACAGTATTCTTTGCAGGCTGACATTCGTGTTTTCAGCCAAGTGTACCAATTCGAATCTCTAGGAGAAGACGGAGACGAAGTTGCATCAACAAATTACCCAGACAATGGCATGATCGACGGCGATCTACCAATGCCGACTTTCACCCCACATGCACTCCAAAACATTGTCCTTGTAGATGAGCTAGATTCCTTATCACCAATAACCGACGCCCGCATACTCAATCTCCTGGGTGCGGACACACCTCAGATTTATACGGCTTGCGGAAGAGGGGCTCGCTCGTCCCTACGGACTTTACGACACGGTCTGGAAGTAGCAGAAATCGCTCAGCAAGAACTGTCTTTCCGCCCGACCGGTATCTGGAGCACGAAAGCCAAGCATGAGGACGAGTACGATTCATATGTCGTCTTGTCTGCGCCGAACGCCACGTTGACTTTCGCAGTTGGCGAGAGCATAGAGACGGTCGATAATACTGGCATCCGAGCGGATGTCCGGACGCTAGGCATCCAGCTATTAGCCGACAACACTCTCGTACAGATACACCCGCGAGGTCTCGAACTTATTCACCCAGACGGAAGAAAGACGCCAACACCTGTCAAGCGCGGAACACAGGCCGTCGCTGTTGCCAGCAATGCTAGACAGATCGTAGTAGCCTTATCGACGGGAGAGCTGGCATACTATCTCTTACAAGAAGGACAACTTACCGAGTTTTCGGAAACGAAGGACATGGGTGTCGGTATTACCAGCATCACGATGGCGGATCTACCGGAAGGCCGACTTATAACGCCATATCTTGTAAGTCGGACAGTATAAAGCGGCATTACGATTTCCTAACATTGACATTTCCATCACAGGCTGTTGGATGCGAGGACTCTACCGTCCGAATCCTGTCTCTTGACTTCGAGAACACAATGGAAACCCTTTCTATTCAAGCTTTGACTGCTCCTCCCACTTCACTGTGCATGGTCCAAATGCTCGACACCTCAATAGACAAAGTTCATCCCACTACATTCGTCAACATCGGCCTGCAAACAGGTGTCCTGCTACGCACTGTTCTCGATGCCGCCAATGGCGAGCTGACAGACACGCGGACGCGCTTCTTGGGTTCTAGACACATCAGCTTGACCAGGATGTCTGTCGGTGGCGAGACAAGTGTGCTCGCCATGTCTTCTCGCAGCTGGCTCAACTACCCTCTACAAGGCCATCTACAATTCGCTCCCCTCCTCTTCGACGCTCTCGACTACTCCAGCGGCTTCAATGCTGAATTGTGCCCGGATGGTATCATTGCCATCACCGAGAACGTCCTTCGGTAAGTGGTAGCAAATTCTCTATTGGCTCGTGAAATGCTAACGGCAGTTTGTCTACAGCATCTTCACTCTTCCAAAACTAGACGTCAAAGTCCAGCAAACCTCCTTACCTCTTACATATACCCCACGCAAGATCGCTACGCATCCTAATAACAAGTTCTTTTACGTTGCCGAAGCAGATCACCGCGTACTGTCGCCAGCCGCGCAACAAGCTAAGCTGTCAAGCATGAAAGCCAGCAAGATCAACCAGGAGGTACTACAACTGCCTGCTGAGCAGTTCGGCCATCCGCGTGCTGACGCAGGAAACTGGGCCAGCTGTATCGGTGTCTATGATACGACAGTAGCGCCTGAGTCCTCGCTGGTAACGAAGGTCGAGTTAGAAGACAACGAAGCCGCTTTCTCGGTTACGATTGTTCCTTTCGCTTCCCATAACAATCAGCCATTCCTGGTTGTCGGTACAGCAAAAGAAACATATCTCGCTCCTCGCGCGTGTCGTCAAGCATTCCTTCACACGTATGAGATCAGTCCAGATGGCCGGTCCCTGACGCTCATGCATCGCACGGAAGTCGATGACGTGCCAACCGCTCTCGTGGCTTTCCAAGGGCGACTCTTAGCTGGTATCGGCAAATGCCTGAGACTGTATGATCTTGGTCGAAAGAAGCTGCTGCGCAAGACAGAAAATAAGGTAAGACCGTTTCGTGCTTGGGCATCAATATGGATGTGATACTGATACGTCGTCCGTATTTTGCAGAATCTTACGAATGCTATCACTTCGCTCAACGTCTACGGAACTAGAATCATTATTGGCGATCAGCAAGACTCGTGTCAATTTGCAGTGTATAAAGCGCCAGAGAACCGCTTGATCATCTTCGCGGACGACACACAGCAACGGTGGACGACTGCATCGTGCATGCTCGACTACGAGACTGTGGCTGGAGGAGACAAGTTTGGCAATGCATATGTCCTGCGGTTGCCAGATGGTGTTTCCGATGCTGTAGACGGTGATCCTACGGGAGTGACCCTTATTCACGACAAGGCAAAGTATAACGGAGCCTCGCACAAAGTTGAGGTTCACGCCCACTTCAATGTAAGTCCAGGCTTGATACACGATGAAGGTGTAAAACTCGCTAATGGCGGCTTTGCAGGTCGGCGATATCATCACATCGATACACAAAACACCTCTTGTGCCAGGCGGACGCGAAGTCATCGTCTACACAGGATTGATGGGAACACTCGGTATGCTTGTACCACTTCAATCACGAGAAGATGTCGATTTCTTCCAGACGCTAGAGATGCATATGCGGGGAGAGTCTTCTTCTCTCGTTGGACGTGATCATTTAGCGTATAGAGGCTACTACGTACCACAAAAAGCCATCATTGATGGCGACTTATGCGAATCATACGCTAACCTACCACAACAAAAGCAAGCGAATGTTGCTGAGGAATTAGGACGATCTATTGGAGAAGTTATGAAGAAGATAGACTCTATTCGTATTGCTAGTTCCGGGTGGTAATCACTAGTCTTGAGTTGATGATAAAAGTAAGCAGATGTAGGTGCCATACTAGCACATTGTAGCAAGCTTGGGCAGACTGTTGTAGACAATAATGAGCAGTTGCACAATAACAGACGACAAGTCGAATCTGGATTAAGGACTGCTCTAACTGTTGCGCTTCTCACTTTGTTTAGTTTCGTACTATTCATACACTTCGCACACGTTATCTACGCGATTACTGCATCTTCTTCTCCTTAGTTGGAGCTGCTCCAGAGTTCGCAGTATGTGCAGCTACCGGTACTGCCACTGGTGGTTCTTCAGAGGGTTCGCCTGTATAAGATAAAACGTAATAGGCTGCTCAGCGGAAGTGGTTTGATGAGAGGGGCGAGGCCTCAGCAAGCCCCAGCATACACCTACCTCGCACACCGGCATAAATATCGGAAGTTATGCGAGTCAATACGCCAACGACACGCTTGATCAGCATAACGTAGATACCGCAGCTTAGAGCGCCAGCGGGCGCGAACGGAAGTCCAAGGAACCATGTCAGAGGTCCGAACCAGTCTTTTGGAAGGTAGACTATCGCATCACGAGAATATCTTGCCGAGAAGGACCATTGTAGGCCTGTTGTAAGCGCGAAGATGAGAACCTTGATGACGGTATTGAAGGAACCTCTATGCGAAGTGAGCGACGTGTTCAAGGCTTCGAGCTCGTTGACCTGCTTATCGACCCTACGTCTGACTTTGGCCCATTTTGAGAACTCGTCTTGTGCTGAGATGCTCTGTAGCTCTCTCCGTCCATCCACAATGTCCTTCTTGAGTGCTTTCTGCTTCTTGTGCACATCTGATGGCAGGACGTAGGTAAAGATGAGGCTGTAGAGGAAGGAGCTGATTGCGGACTGGCCGATGAGCGCAATGAAAGTATTGAAGAGGACAATGCCTGCTAGAGGCAGAGCTACGGAAAGCTACGAAGAGGGAGCAGCTTTGTTTTAGCACCTTGATTCGACCATGACCATTCTTACTCTCAGACCGAGGCTTACCATGATCACGCTTTGTGTCTTAGACGGCCTCTATTGAACAGCTTACACCACGTCTCGACTCTCCCTCGTGGGAACTCTGCGTGATGAGCTTGTCACAATCTGTCGCGATATCTGAATTGGGAGGAGCAGAGGCAGACGTGTAGACAGCGCTCGGTGGCCTCACGCTCTTCTCGATTGCCTTTCGAACGGCAGCTTATATCCAGCATGTCAGACGAAAGCTTCCTGTATCAATACCAATAGATACCAATAAAGACGTTGTGTTGGGGCATAGCACCTTCGTTATTGTGCAGTACTCCTCTCTACGTCGCGTGTTCAGTCTGCCTCCGGCTATTGTACGGTGACCTACTGCTTCCCCGCTTAACATTGTCGACAGACACGGCACTTGTTTAGACACTCAAGCACTCCTCGCTATAAACAGCTGCAGTCCGCAAAGTTGAAGTAACGACCTTCGAATAATCCTACACAACCTTTTCGGCATCAGTAAGACTTGGCTGGGCAGAGAATACACCTTCCCGCTTTATATAGCCTTCAATCAGAATGGGATGCTTCGGTCGGACCCGTCAGGCTACGAAAGGGAGCAACGACGTAGCGTCACGAGCCCGTCTGGTCGTACACGGTGGTTCTGGTCAGTTTGCACGAGAAGAGTAGGTAAGCTTTGCATATCCAGCGTTCTCGGTAATCTGACATTGCCGGATCCATGCTATGATAGCTATCCTCCGGAGAAGCTGGCAGTCTATCGACAGGGCATGAAGGAGGCTCTGCAAGCTGGAAATGAGGTACTCAAAGCTGGCGGGAATGCTCTCGATGCTGTAGTCACTGCAATTGTGACTCTGGAGAGTGAGCTCTCCGGTCTTTAAGTACTAGAGGTATGGCAGGACGGTAGCTGATCCGTGACATTAACAGACAATCCTCTCTTCAATGCTGGTAAAGGCGCCGTGTTCAACATCGCAGGCAAGCACGAGCTAGAAGCCAGCGTAGCTGTCTCCCGGCCGCCAGCGGGCTCAGATCTACCAGCGAATCGCAAAGGTGCTGCTGTGACGTTGTTGAAGACAGTCAAGCATCCTATATTACTCGCAAAGGAGCTGTATCTTGATCCTGTGCAATGTCCTCACGCTTTCGTTAGTGGCGAGGATGCAGAACGCATTGCCAAGAAAAGCGGACTGGAGCTTGTCGACGAGCACTACTTTGACACCGAGTAAGCCCACTTACGCAAGTATCAGGAGGATTTTGCTCATGTTTGCCTTTAGACAACGGTGGGATGAGCATAAGCGGGGTTTGCGACTCATGAACCCCTTTACCGACGAAGAAAAAGCTATGAGCCAAGCAGAGCGCGATGCCGAGTTCGCAAAATTCCCCAAAGGCACAATAGGCGCAGTAGCCCTTGATCAGCAAGGTATGCTAGCTTGCGCTACATCTACAGGAGGAAAAACAAATAAGAACAGTATGTCTCCCTCATGTCAAATCAGCTCATACTGACTGGCTTGCCCGGCAGTCGGTCGTATCGGGGATACTCCAAGCTTCGGCTCTGGCTTCTACTGTGCAACCTGGAGACTGCCTATCTCGAAACCAGCCAACGTTCTGAAAAGATTCATTGAGCGTGTCAAAGGCAGCCCAGCAAGCCGCTCCGAAAATGGTGTAGCAATCTCGGGAACTGGAGACGGCGATTACTTCCTTCGCAATTGTGCCGCATTCGACGTGGTTGCGCGAATGAAGTATCAGAAGAAATCGGTTCAGTCAGCCAGTAAGGAAGTCGTGGAATATCTCAAAGAGCAAGAAGGTATCGGCGGTCTGATTGCCGTGGACCTGCAAGGAAATTGTAAGACTGTCTGCTCAACAACCACGGTGCAAGAATCGTTGTTAAGCCAAGACTGACATTGCTTGTGACCGATGGCACAGTTGCCATGCCACTCAATAGTACCGGTATGTTCCGCGGGACCATCACTCCTTCGGAAGATGTGCCTCGCATTGCTCTCTGGCAAGACGAGAAGCTTGCACCTGAACCCTAGTACGTGGGATACAGATCAAGATGGTGTCTTTCTCGAGCAGGTTCCCCAAAAGAGACTGGCAAAGCAGCAATCCTTCTGCAATCCAGCTACTAAGTCGGTTCTACCTACTGGTACCGCAAACCGCTTCTACCTACTGGTACCGCAAACCGCACGAGACGACCTAGAATGCATATATTAGACGTTACACGACCTTCTTCTGCAAGTTGCCGGTACTGTGGTAGGTACCGGTACGGTCATCTCCTGGAGTTGTCAACCTCGGACATTGGCGGAAGGACTGCTCTCGCTTATCTCGAGTGGTAACGAGCTCGTCCAAATAACCTGCTGCTCACTATTTGCCACCTCCCTGATTCGGAAGATTGAGGACAAAGGATAGTCCTCCTCAAATCCGCCGTTTGGACCACAGGCACCGTCGTTCCCTTTGTGCGACACCTCAGGTGGCCATCTGCAATGCGCACGCATCCTCCCGTCCCGCAAAAATCACCCACCCTTTTCTTCGGACGAAGCTATCAAGTGACCATCAAGTGACCTGCAAATTTCGAAACACGGTCCAGTTAGGAACAAGATGCAAATACGCCTCACGCGTGCGCGTTTGCAAGCAAAGCACTCAGAAAGCCGACTCCGCTTTCCCTAAAGCTGGGGTGCACTGGCGTGATGCAACTCTTGGATGGCGCGAGGAGCTGCACTATGACGGCTCAATGGAGATTTTTAGGCGGTGCCCAGGGAGCACACCATGGCGTGGCAAAAGCTGATACGACAGACACCAAAGAGAAGACATCATATGATGCACAATGGCAAGATGAAACGCTTGTTGTCATAGCGTCCACGCTTTAGGTCATATCGCCAAAAATGTGGAAAATGTCTTTGTCCCGACGAGGACTTTGTCCAGTTGGCTTCACACATCCATCTCGGGTCGAGCTCCGAGAGAAAATCGCCAGACAAACGTTGGGTGCCCCGAACAACTCATCACCGCGATCTCTGGGGGGGGAGGGGGGGGGGGGAAGGAGATAACGTAGTCTGGGGTTCGTTTGGCCCTTATCGCTCTCTCCCAAGTTCTCACATTTCATCCCCAACAATTCTCACCCTTGCTACACGTTTCACGGCGTATTGCGCTCGTCCCATTGACTTGCTATCTATCTCCGTTGGTCTAGCTTTCTAGCTTTATCGCAGGTCAAACTGCGCAGACAGTAGGAAGCTGATAGATTCCTCGGTCTTCCTTCCTTCTCTCTTGCAGTCTCGCAAAGTTGCTACATTTTACAAAATCATCGCTTCTCCCCGTCGTCTCCAACACCTTCCATAGCCTTTCACCGCAACAAGCGTGACTTCAACATCGCTTTCCTGTGTCATTTCAAACGAGGTCTAGGCCAGGCGAAAAGAGTCCGCCCTGGGTAGAAAGACACTTGGAACAGCACTGACAACTTCACGTAACGCTTACTAGGTGAGGATTTGTTGCTCGACGCCTCTGCTGGAAAAGAGAAAGAGGAAACAGGTCTTGGGCTTTTACTAACGTTTCCTGGCCTCCTGCAGACACGCTCAATTTATCAATCCAATCATAAATACTATGGCGGGCTCCAAACCTATCTCGATCCGCAAGCGCATCGGTACTGCTCTTACACGTTCGCCCTCCAACCTGAGCGAGTTGAGCGAGGCCAGCCTCAACTCCCCCTCTTCAACGTGTTCGACTACCCCCGCGACGACCGACAGCGAGTTTTCGCCTTCCGGATCAAGGGACATCTCGAGGGCTGGCTCGCCTACACCACCTCTATCTTTATCCCTAGGTACTCCGACTTCGTCTAGCATTGCTTCATCCTGGTTCAGCCGCTTGACGATGTCATCGCCTCGCTCCGACCCATTCGAAGCATATCAGGCCGACAAACGGAGGAGGGAGAAAAGGCAGCAGAAAGCGGTAGAGCGGAAGATAAAGGAGTTCCATTCCGCAATCACCGGCGCTGTCTTCGTTGGAACAGTAGTTCATTTCACGAATGAATCTGAACATCATGCCACTTCCGCTGAAATTTCCTCTGAAGGCGATGAAAGACATGAGTGGGCTAGATGGAGGGACGGTAGCGAGGGTACTCATCGGATTGGCGTCGTCAACATCGCTCCCAAAGAGCCTCCGCCTCCACGATCCTCGAAAGCTCAGCACTACGAAACCTTCACATCCTACTATAATTCGCCTGGAGGGGAACCACTTGAATGTTTTTTCGACGTCTTCATGAAGTCCGTACCGCGTGAAGGTGCTAGAGTCAGCTTCATCGTAACTCCAACTGGCGACGACGATGCCTATGTTGCGGTAGCTTGCAATATCGTAGATAGATACACACCCGTCAGAGTCAACTCCAAGCCGAAGCCCACCACGCTTGATGCTTGAGATAACAATGGATCAGCATCGAACACAGCCGTCTTCTGTGAAGGCCTTGGACCTCGCTCAAGTAGCTTTGCTGTATCACAAGCCAATACACGCATCCTTCTCCAAACCCAAAAAGATTCTGAGTAATCATAGTTCGTTGTCATTTCATTGTGCCATCCGATGCAGGTGTTGTAGGCGTACAAATCATCCCTTGGTGTACTATCTTGAAAGTGAACCGTCTGTTGCCGTTTTCTATACATCCATTCAATGCGCGTTGATGGAGTGGCAAGCGGGCAAGCTGCAATCGACTTCGACTTCGCTGAAGTTCCGCCGCACCTCTGCAGGCGAACAACTCGGCAAACCACCTGAAACCAACGTCAGCATCAATACTGGAGTATCCCTGCAAGCGTTGCCTCAAGTCAACCGGACCTTACTCTGAGTCAAGCAGTACTGCCAGTCTTGCGCGCAACACTCGCTCAAGATGCCTGTAAGTTCTTCAAGAAGCGCTTGTCGTGGTGGAAGCATCCAAAGACCTACGAGCTGACAACACGTATCTCGACTACACAGAAATACTACTGTGACTACTGCGATGTCTAGTGAGTATCGTTCAGTCTGTCGGAGGTCTTGCTGCGAGCGTATGCTGATCACCTCGTCTCATTTCATTCTTGCACTACCGGCAGTCTAACTCACGACTCCGTATCTGGTGAGCCATACTCAGCTTCCCAGGTCCACGGGAACCCTTTACTGACTGACTTTGTGGTACTCTTGACAGTTCGGAAAGCCCACAACTCTGGCCGTAATCATTTGGTGAACGTCCGGGATTATTATGCAGGTGCGAGGTGGACAAAGGCTGCAGGGACACTCCAGTACATTGACTGACGATAGCGCACTCCTATTATACAGATTTGAGACACGATGAGACACAAGACTTTCTAGATAATATCACGAAGGCCTTCGAGCGTGCGGGAGGACCGAGGCCTGGTATGGGCGGAGGACCGCCGCCTGGATACGGAGGTGAGCACTTCATCATTGTGTAAGGTCATTGGACTGCAAGCAGCTAAGAATGTGTCTTCTCTTATCACAGCACCTCGTCAATTCGGTGGACCGCCGCCGTTCGGTATGCAAGGACCTCCGCAACAAGGCTTCCAGCAAAGAGGGCCACCTCCTGGTCAATTTGGAGGCGCACCTGGAGCACCCATGCCAATGATGGGAGGACCACCACCGTCCTTCGTTCCTCAAGGTCAAGCAGCACCCATGCAAATGCCACCACAGGGTCAAGGCTTCCCACCGTACAATGCAGGATTCGGCGGACCTTCTTCATTCCCTTCCGGATCCATGCCTGGACCTGGGCTTCCACAAATGGGCGGACAAATGTCACCTACAGCAACTCAATTCGGTTCTGGACCAGTCCTCAACGCACAACCAGCTTCGTCGCCGCCGGCGCCAGGCTCGGGACCTATGATCAATCCTCAAAGAGCTGCTGCTTTGGGTCTACGATGAAGCATGTCGTAGTCTTGGATGTCTATGCAAACCGCATGCAACATGTATGATTTAGTGTAGGAATAGGGCACTGTACAACAACAAGAACAGCTAAGTGTCACATAGACACGGTCACATAACGACAACAACAAATTTGCAACTCGCTTGTCTGTGACCATCTCAAGCTTTGTCTGCCGTTTTGCCTTGCTTGCGTTGCTTTCTCTTATTCTTGTCATCTGATCTGCCCTCAAGCAACCTTTGTCTCTTCTTGCGGAGCTCTTGCTTTTCGCCGAACTTCTCTTCGTGCAGCTCCATTGTTGCGAAACGCTTAGCAGTTGTAACCTTGTTAAGATGCTCTAGTACTTCCTCTTCCGGTAGGCTTAGCTCCTGCATAGTGGCACCTGTCTTCTCCTCGACTGCCGCTACCAAATCTACGTCTCCTTCCGTCACAAACGTTATACTTGTGCCCTTCTTGCCAGCACGGGCAGTACGACCAACTCGATGAACATAGTCTGCAGGATCGCGAGGTACGTCCCAATTGATGACCACCTCGACTTCTGGAATATCAAGACCACGACTGCCGACATCGGTAGCGATAAGGAGGGGTTTTCGAGCTGCGCGGAAGTCGTTCAGCGAGGCCAGACGTTCTCGCTGTGTGAGGTGAGAATGGAGTGGGGTGTTTGGGATTTCGAGTTCGTCCAACATCAAAGATAGATGTGCGGCCGTCCGACACCGCGATACGAAAAGAATGGTCTGAGGTAAATCTGGGGTTTCATCGTCCTCTGCATCGTCTTCCGGCTTGCGACCTCGCTGTCTACTTCGGGGTCCTCCGTTGGTCTGCGCCTTTGGCTTCTGCTTGACGAGAGCCGTGGCACCAGTGAGTTCGCATAAGTGATGAAGCAGGTAATATGCATAGCATTCTCGGACTTGGGAAGATATGAAGATGTATTGCTGTTCTAATTGTGATGGCGTTGTCGTTCTACCATCAAGCAAGCATTAGCAAGTCATACATCGGTAAGACATAACAAAGACTTACTCAGCATCTGTTAGATGCAAGAAAGGCTTCTCCTTGCCTTTCGCAGGCTCCTTCTCTCTCAAATGCATAATAGCGTCTGTAATGGTGGCAGTAAAAAGCAGTGTCTGCCGCTGAGTAGGCAGTTGACCTAGTATGAAACCGAGTTCTTCCGCAAAACCAGGGTTGAGAAGTCTATCTGCTTCATCGAGCACTAGGAACTTGACCTTGCCTAGGTTCCATGAGCCTTGACTACTTGATCTGATGAGGTCGCACAATCTGCCTGGAGTGGCGACGACGATGTGCGGTCTTGCAGACAGCTCTACCGCTTGCTTCATTTGATCCAAGCCGCCTACAATGCAGCAGCTCTTGAGATTGATGGCTGAGCCTAACGCTACGAACTGCTCGTGAATCTGGAATGCCAGTTCTCTGTTACATGCACCGAAGTCAGCTTTTTCTCCTCGATCATCATCCAAGCAAACTCCATACCTTGTAGGCGTCAGGACGAGGCCAAAGATGCCGTATGGGTCCTTTGCGAGCTCTTGAAGCATTGGTAAAGCGAATGCTATCGTCTTTCCTGAACCTGTCTGTGCAGACCCGATACAGTCTCTGCCTTGCAGGATAGGCGGAATGCACGCTGCTTGCACTTGTGTCGGCGCTCGTATCGACATCGAGGCTAGCGAGCGCACAAGGAAAGGCGAGACGCCCAGAGAGGCAAAATCCTTAGCAGGGTTTGTCATGCTTGTACAGAGAAGGTTGCAGTGGTATAAGTACAACGAGAAATGATAGTATAGCACAGCGCTTCCGTTCACGTGCCCGATCGCTTTTCCCGCATTATAATAGACCGCTGCCTCTCGCGCCGTTGACGATATACTTGTCTACGAACGCGACGAGCTGATCTCGTGGTCCCTGAAGTAGGCTTACAAATCTATAGCTGGCAGCTTCTTGTCCGAGAGTACTTCATTGCTCGAGAGCTTGCGTGATTCCCGATGCCATAGATTACAGGTCATCACGCCCTTGAGAGCATGCATCAAGAGCCGGCAGCTATCTTAATCTTCCGGCCTGCTTGGTCTGCTACGCGCGAGCTGCTTCCTTCCAGGTTCATACATCAGTTTCTGAATGTTGGTCTGGGCACTCTATGCCAGCAGGAAGCTAGGTTGCCACGGAAATTCCAAGTCGCATTGAAGTCCTCCGGCTGTAGACCCTTGTCGTCAGCGAAGTTCCACAATTGTGCGGACAGCATGACTCACTTGGGTATTATAAGCATCATCAACGGCTTTCACGACTATCTCTCGGCCAACGAATGTCCTGGGTACCATGGTGTTCCACTGCACCCAGCTCCAATTCTGTGACCCTTTCGACTCGTTCTTCTCAATAGTCGCTTGTCGCCAGTTGTTTCCGCCATCAACGCTCACATCGACTCTCTGGATGGCTCTGCCACCGCCTGAGAATGCATAGCCTTTGATGACCACGAAGTCTTCTTCGAGGCCATAGTTGCGTAGTAAAGCTCGCTCCTCTTCTGTGTGTGGTGAGTGCTCTTCGATATTCGTAATAGCAGACTGGACTGGCAGCTCTTGGATCGCTTTGGCGCTCTCCCAATTTGGATTATTGCCCACATTAGGCCCGAAAGCCTTGTAATCGCGCCGTTGCCACTGTGATGTCGATTCTTCTTCCGCTATGCTGACCCTCGAAAGCCATTTGACGCTTCTTGCTGCCACATGACCGGGCACTGGCAAGCTTGCTTACTTAGCTTCACGTAACTACACTGGCTAATGTATCAGGGAACTCACCTAACGCTCGCACCGGTGCCCCGTGATCTGCTGGCAGATCTTTTCCGTTCATGCTAAACGCCAGCAGGGTGTCTCCCCGCGGATCGCATGCCTTATACATAGGTATGGATGCTCCGTATCCTTCCGCGCCGTAGAATTGAGCATGTTTGGCGTGCTCAGGGAGGTTGTCTACGTCCAATCCGGCGTCTTTCAGGACATCGCGCAGCCGGACGCCCGTCCATTCGGCATTCGAGATTGCACCAGCATCCCATTGTAGGCCATTGGCTAAGAAAGAGGATCAGTGGTGTGACCAAATGGTGGAGAAAATTTGATGCGACTTACTGGCTCGCGAAGCTTGACTCATATGCGATCTTCTATTTCCGCTACATTGCAAAGTTGCTGCAATGCGGATCAGTGGCGGCCGGCAGGAAGCGGTCGCCGGAAACGTCTCTCACCTGTAATTGTATGCGCTTTGAACTTCTTTTTCAGTTCCGCCAAAGTATACGTTCTGGTCGTGCCATCCGACAGGTCGACCTGCAGCTGCCACTCGTCACCCGTAGATTTCGGTACCCATCTGAAGAGATCACATCAGCTTCCAGCAATCAAAAGCAAGTATGGAGTAAACATACAAGTGATTACGAGTGAAGAACGTCTCTATCGGTGTCATCCAGGACATCAGTGAATCTTTGGGTGTCTCAGCATTACACGGCTTCTCGGTGAGCTTGATGAGGCGTGGATCTCGTGGTGGGTCGTCAGCGAAGGGGTCTTCTATCGCATCCGCCGGCACTTTGCCATCGACAAGATCTCGCGGATCGACCTGAAAGTGAATAAGTCAGGACACCGGGATGATTGCCTTGATCAGTGGTGTTTGTGCGCACTTCGCCAATCTTGAACTCCTGTAGCATGTCTACTATATCCCGCCTCTGATGGAATGCAAAGACAGACCAGTAAGGCTCGAGAGCTCCACCGGCGGCTCTCATGATGACTGATCCACCAGGGTGGCCATCTATCCAGTCTGTAATATCGTACACGCTCGTGCCTGCAGACTCTACATTTCAGCACGCCCCTTGCAAGCATGCAGAGAGCCAGAACATCTACGACTAAAGTGTCAGAAGCCAAATCTACAAATCGAGGGAAAACGTCACTCACACCTCTTGATACCCAGATGCCGTCCGGAGAGTCGGCTCCATGATTCTTAATATCTTTCAATCTGATGTACTTCGTCTTCTTCTTTTCTTCGCGTTCTCTGCCGGCTTCCGTAAGTAGAGGATCGCGAGCATACACAGCTAATGCAATAGCGGAAATGCCTGCCAGCGTTATACTCCTGTAGATCGAGCTTCTGGTATCTTTGCTGCTGCTACCTGACGTTCTGTGAGATGCTGTCGAAAAGTGGAAGCTCGGCGGAAGGCGTGATCGGGCAGCATTAGATCGCTGAGTATGGATAGGAGAGGAAGTGAGGGGCTTTCTCATATGATGTGAAGCTTCTGAAAATCGTGGATGGCCTGTGTGATTGACAGCCGTCTTGAGACAGGCCCAGAGCTGCGAGCTTGACGAGCCTTTCATCGTGAATAGTAGGCACGTGGTTTTTGATGAGGATGCGGGTACAGATCTCGAAAGAAGAGAGTATTGTGTCGCTTCGAAGGTAAGCTACCAGCCCTTATCGCAGTCCCGGATACTGTAATGGTCTTGGTCCAACATACCAGCGTGTCTTGTTCAGCTAACCATTCAGAGAGCTCCCTTTGAGACAGTTGATGGAAAGCGAAGAAGCCGGCTGCAGTTGCATTACGGTGCTCTCCGCTTTGCACCGAAACAAGGCACTTTGTCACGAAAGCAGCATTGGTAGCAGGAACCTCCCGCGGAACCTCCCGCGGAACCTCCCGCGGAACCTCCCGCGGATGCGAAGTCCACACCAGACTACGCTTACATACTGTATGGTCTCGCAAAATCATATCTGTGGCAGTGTCATACATCGACGATATCTGAACGAGTGGAATTGTCTCAACATCGAAAGTTACACACCCAAAAGACTGTATCCCTGGTCGAAGAACGGAATGCCGTTTGTCCATGTCTAAGTCTAGATTCGTCCTGGTCTAAGTCTCGAAGCCAGAGTCGCCACTCTACATTCGCTACCAAGCCGGCCGTCAAGCATGGCGATGAAGACTCTCCCTTCATCTCGCACTTGTCCACTTGCATGAGAGGCTTGACCCGGCCGCATCTCTCCTTTTCTTCTGTCTGCTTTAACTCAGCACTTACCGAAATTTGACTCTAAACCTTTCGAGCTGGCTCGAAGCCCACCACACAGATTTTGCCCAGATACAGACGCCACATCCAGACGATATGGGTATTGCACATTCATCTAGATATACTAACCTCGATGGCAAGCCTGTTGTCGCGCCTGTCGTCAAGATCTGGTCAGAGGGTGCGGAGGTAAGGCTGCACCGTGTGGCTCCGGGTACGCTTGCGACTTAGCTAAACGGTTTCTCCATGCTTTCTGTCAGTACGTCCGCTTCGTTGACACTATTTGGACTCAGATCCTCCAGCCAGACTGTAGTTCGCCTGAAAAGCCACAGCCTGTCTTCCGACGTGCTAAAGCTATAGTTGTGCAAGGTCAGTCTACAGGGGAGATCCATTACCTCTCCCGAGATAGTCTCGTAGCAGCTCTAGGCCATGATCTACACCAAGTCTCGCACTTCGTCAATCGCAAGAAAGACCACGAAATCTACGTTAGATGGTATCAGGGTTTCGTGACTGATCCGAAAACCGGTAGACTTAGGGATAGCTGCTATCTCGACCCTATTCCTGATCCAGCTACAGGCCAGATCATGCGCAAGATAGATCCTCACAACACTTACGATGCGTGCTTTGTTTCTGAACTCAAAGGAGGTGATGATTTCAAGCTGGATGGTGTCAAGGTTGGTGTCGCCAAGTTCTCTGATGACACACCAGACGGATGGATCAAGCACACCCCTGTACTGTTCCCTTGATACGTCCACTTCAGACGCTACAATTGTGATGCAATAGTACGCAATCTCTTAGAATTGGTTTGACGCACGCTCTTTTGCCCCGACTCCATCATCATTGTTACATGCTGTACAGTGTGTCATCGACATAGTCTGAACGCGCATTAGCGAACGTGATTCATGCAGAACAAAAAAAGGAAAAGGACTATTTACAACATGACCGGATCCCAACTACTTTGAGAGATGTCTATGCTAATCTAGCATACTAGCGAGTCTTTTTGGGTTTTAACGATAGATTAAACAGAAGATATTATGCAGAAGATTACTCAACGGTGACTGATGTGCAGAAAAAGGATACAGTGATCTACAATTAATAGTTAAAACCTGATGAGCAGAAACATTGCACAAATAAGGCCGGTGGGGTATACGATGTCGATGTTGTCCATGGACAGAAACATCCGAGATGTAAGAAGAGCTGTGTCGCATTGTGAGCAGGAGGGTTCTGCATTTTGAAAAGGGAGGGTGTGACGATGTCGGTCGAGAAGCAATTAATCCGCGTGAAAGACCGCCTTGGATATGAACATGGCTTGCTGTGACTCCGGAGTATAGACTTTTACGCCTTCAAGGCAGGGACAGCAGTGCTTTCAGCAGTGATAGTCTGAACAGCAGTAGAGACTGGCTCAGGAGCAGGAGCTATAGCAGGCGCAGAACCAGCTACTACTGAAGCAGCCGTCTTAGCCGCCGCTGCAGGAGCAGGTGTGACGGCCTTTTCCTTTTCCTTTTCCTTCTCCTTCTCCTGAGTTTTCTCCTTCTTTTCGCCCTTTTCAGCTTTCGAAGCCTTGTTGTTGCCGTCTTTACCTTCTTTAGCGGATGGACGGGCTTTTGAAACTGGTCGTTTAGGTGGTGGTGTGGGTAATGAAGCTGCTTTGGCGGCTGCGCTTGCCCAGCTGAACGCTGGCTTGGCGGGAGCAGGAGTAGCAGCTGCGCTTGGAGCTGATGATGCTGCTGCGGGAGCTGGTGTAGCGGTTGTCGAAGCTTGTGTTGAAGCGGGTGCAGATGCTTCTTCTTTCTTCACCTCAGCACTGACGGGAGCAGGTGCGGAAGCTTCCTTGTTCTCAGCTTTCTTTTCGTTCGAAGGAGCCGAAGCAGAACGTTCCATTGAGGTAGCCTTTCCACCGGCCGCAGGAGCAGTAGACACGGCACTTGCAGAAGTAGCTCCAGCAGAAGCTGACAAAGCAGGGAAATCATTTTCTCCACTTGGTACACGTTGCGAGTGTACATTGGCATGTACAGATGCAGGATGAGCACCTCGAGATGCATTGCCTCCATGATGAGGTGGTGCTGGTCGTCGACCTAGTGCTTGTGAAGACGAAATAGGACCGTTGGGTCGTGGACCGTTTGAGCGCGTATTGCTTCCATTTTGCATGGGTGGTGGAGGGATAGAACTTGGTAGGTTGCGTGTTTCGGAGATGAGTCTATCAAAGGTCACAATGGACAATGAGGAAGATAAGGTCAGTATATACACTGTCAGATTTCCATCTACTTCACGTAACGGGGGTTGAGATGGAAGTAGTGAACTTACCTTTGGATCTTCTCTTGTGCATCTGCACTGTTAGAGCCAGCCAAAGCAGCAATCTGTTGTTTGGTCTCCTGATCCTGTTGGTTCTGTTGATGTTGTTGAGTCTGTTGCTGACCTTGCCCCTGAGCATGAGCTTGAGCTTGTTGCTGCTGGACATTAGCAGCGAAACTTTGAGTTGAAGGTTGAGCAGGGTGCACGAATCTACCCTTTGCATTTACATTTGGAATTCCAAATCCATTGGGCTGATGGCCATTGGGTGTTCCTTGCATATGTTGTTGTTGTTGCTGCTGATGATGGTGTCCATGGTGCCCACTGTGTCCGTTTCCATTCAAAGTGAGTCTTCTAGCCGAAGGACCATTATGTCCAGGATGATGATGAGGGAATTCAGCAGGATGTTTAGGTAATGTATCGCTAATTCTACCATCTGGCGAACCAATATTCAATCCTAACAATCTAGCATCTCTCGTCATTCTAGCAGGTTGTGCTGCTACTCCTCCTGCTCCTCCAGTATCATTATCATTTGATGAATTTGATGATGAAGAATTTGGAATAGCTCTTTCTTCAATTAATAAATGAGTATAATGACATAAATCACCATGTCTACATGATCTAGATTCGAAATATCTACAAGGTAATGTCGGTTTGTTACTCATTTCCGATGGGTACCCACCACCATTGGTACCGCGACGTCCTCCTCCATTATTGAGGTTATTTGGGTTCGAAACGGGTCCTGAACGTGGTAATGGTGCGCCTGTAGGAGAGAATTGAGAAGGTGGGAATCGCTTGACACCGTTGTTTCCATTGCTGCCGCCGGTTGATGCGGAGGAAGGAATGAATCGGGGATTTGCGGTAGATGATGAAGCGGAAGGAGGTGCTCCATTTACTGCTTTACCGGCACCGGCGGCGGAAGAAGTACCAGCTCGAGTAGCTGTATTTGTGCTTGTATTCGTAGATGGAGGAGAGGAGGAAGAAGAAGAAGATGGTACATTCTCCCCTGAAGTCTGGAAGAAAGTATGTAATTGACCATTGGTGAGCGAGGGAATTCTCTCATGCTGACCACCATTATTTGGGAGGTTTTTCTTTTCTGCAGTCGTTGCTCCGTTTGACACTGTCGCAGGTGTAGCGGAAGAAGAAGGTGAAGTCACGCCATTCTCTCCTCCTCCAGCAGCTTGTTGTCCTTGGCCATTAACGCCTCCAAATGAGCCATATGCCTGAGGTTGGAAAAGGGGAGCACCACCATGCATATGCAGGGGAGAAGCATGCATAGGAGGAGGGGGTGATTGCATCATATGCATTGATCCTCCTGGATACTGTTGTTGTAGTTGCTGATGATGATGGCTTAAATGAGTTAAATGAGGAAGAGGAGGAGGCATCATCATCATCATTTCAGAAGGCATCATTGGCATTCCCATTCCATAATATTGTTGTTGATGCATTGGGATAAACTCCTGAGCTTGCGCCGCTTGTTGTTGTACGGCAGGCAATTCATGGGCTCCTGCTTGTTGTTCCGAAGAAGAAGCTGCTGCTGCTGCAGTGCCGGCATTTGATGCTGCTTTTTTAGCTTTTTTAGACTTGGAAACCGATGATGTTGTTGTTGTTGATTTACCACTTTGATTCGAATTTGATTTCTCCATTCCTGTAGACGTAGACGAAGAAGTTGGTGCAGGAGTTGTTGCATCATCATCTCCAGCAGTCGTTGTGTCTTCTTCTTGTGATGATGTCTTCTCAGCGGAAGCAGAAGCAGATGTAGATTCTGGACCTTGTGCTATAATAGCAGGATCTGAAATAGTAGCAGTGGCAGTATTACTACTTCCACTTGGTGATAGGAGTCCATTTCCATTCGTTGCTGCTACTGGTGAAGCACCGAATTGAGCAGAATCGACCATAGGTTGTCCTTGAGGCATGTACATGCCTTGATATCCATTCTGAGGATAATAAGCACCTCCTGGGTGTGTCTGTGGGTAGGGAGTATATCCACCACCATTCTGTTGTTGTTGTTGCATTTGATACGGTACGAATCCATAGTATTGATTCGACGAAGATTGGTTCTGAGCGTTATTATTACCATTCGATTGTTGTTGAGATGCCTCATAGCCATTTGGGATCATATAGTATCCTCCTCCTGCATATCCAGTAGCAGCACCATTTGTATATTCTTCAGGTATACTACTTCCATTCGGTGAAAGTGGAAGGTTATCACCAGCACCATTACCACCATTTTGAGAGGTAGGTGATTGTATACCATTGAGAGAACCTTGATGTTGCTGATGATGAGGATGCATTGAAGAAGGGTCGAATATAGGTGCAATCATAGGTTGATACATAGGATATGGTTGAACATGATGTTGATTGTTCATGTCGGAAACAGAAGTAGGATGATAAAACATGCAGTTATCACCATAATAACAATTAGGGAAGAATCTGCATTTTATTGTTTTAGCTACTTCTTTGCTGGGTAGGTAGGCTGGGTGTGTAATAAATACAAAGTCACATGTCAGCTATACTCTATAAGGTCATTCCAATAATTTGTTGGAATGGACCTACGCGATTTGGTATTGCCGTCACTACCCCTCAGCTCCCTATCCACATGCTGCCTTGCATTAGCTTTCAATCTTGCAATGTGGTCGTCTACGCTTTCAATTCCAGTTGTAGTAGTGATAGTGCCACCAACTTGCTCTTGCTCTTCCACAGTAGTAGGCATGGGCAATAATGGAAGCGGGCGGACTTCTTCGGAGAGCGAGACTGCGACCATGGTTCAGCTGCTATTTGAAGTGATAATAATATATATCTTGAAGCTTCCTTGAATATCAATGCTTCTCCCTCCCACTCAATATAAGTCGCCTCCTACACTTGCTCAAACCTGGAAGAAAAAGATCCACGCTTTCTGTGCACTCTGCTGAAAACGCGTGCACGGGATTGCCCGCTCTCTCCTATTTCCACCCTAATCTGATCTCAACGGGTGCCGATTAATGGGCCTTCCTCGGGGACAGCTTGCGATATTACCAACTGAATAATAGGACTGAACTAGAGTAACACTTGCAGACAGAGTGTGTACTGTAGTTAGGATCACAGTAACATATTAAGATGAGCAATTACTTGTCTGCACTGCTCGCTGTCCTCCATGCCAGTCTTGCCGTCATGCACCTCGCCCTCTCACACTCGGAAGACCTTCCAATCGAAGTTGCACTCACAAAGAAGCGGCAATTCACTTTGGACGGTTACACAGGTACCTTTGTTGTCAATCCAAGCTTACGTGTATATCGTTTGTATGTAGGACTTGACTGACTCGGGGTCTTGTCTTGTCTACCATTCTCACGACTGTATTGTCCTGTCTGTCTGGTCGGTCTGTCAAGCAGGACAAAAGCCATCGAAAAGAAAAAGGCAATCGAGAAAGTCACGTGTGAATTCTGCGCAGGATGATACCTGTACGTCGAGACTTTGACTTTTTTCAGATGTGAAGCAGGAGCAGCACATTATCGAGTGTATAGTGTGATAGCCTTGCTTCCTAGTAGAAAGAACTGTTTGTCTGCCTCTCTTCCTGCTATCTAGTATGATCTCTAGTCTACAACACTGAGTGTCTTACCGTCGTAAATACTGGGGTTGTTCTTAAGCAACTTCAACAACAGGCTGTTGAGTTTCAGGTCCTTTCTCAGCATGATGAGCATTGACCAAGTCCTGGGCATCCACGCTTCTGTTACTCTCTCTTTGCTGTTGTTGCTGTGCTCCATACTGTTGTTGTTGTCTTCCTCCTCCAGTGTTACTAGCATTTGATGATCCAGATCCACCTAAAGCACGTCCAACTGTTTCTTGAATATTTGAAATGCTACTCTTCCAATTCTCTAATCTGGATTGAAGTAATTCCCATTGTTTAGAGCCGAAACGACGTGGTGAAGCTTGGAGGATTGATATTGTTGATGAGGGTTGATGAAGTCTTGCTTTGAGTAGTTTGACTCGGATGGCTGTGATAGGAGAGATGGTCACACGAGGTTTAATCGCCGCGAGAAAGTGGTGAGAAAGAAAAGAGGAAGGAAAATAGTAAAGTCAGCTTATGTGTATCTCGAGAGAGAAGGTATCCTCCACGCCCAATCCAGAAGCGGCAAATTGGCCAGACAGACTATCCGCGCAGCAGTAGCAACAGATAACCGAGCCAACCGGCCTCGGAAAGAAAGAAAGAAAAGAAAAAGGGTGTGCCAAAAGATGGATGAAACTTACTAGCTATAACCCAAATTTCAACCTGCATAGCTCTCTCTTCCTCATCTCCTTCGTCTTTACTCAATTCAAGTACATCAGCAACTTGATCATAAGTAATATCATTACCGACATTATCCGAGCAATAATCCGCAAGTATCACAAATTGTAATTTCTCCTTTAGTTTCTTCTTGTCCATCTTGTTGATTAGTGCATCACTTGAGTTAGATTTGAAGAATGAATCTAGATCAGATACTGAACCTGATAAGAAAATGTCCTTTAATGTGTTAAGAGTGGTATTTGAGGTGGTGGTAGGAAGTGATTCTAGATCTACTTCATGGATGTTCGTAGTATTCGCCAATGTATAAAAGAGTAGCTTCTCCTTCAATTCTTCAGAGGTAGTTGATGAATTAACATAGGCATATAGTAACTTTCTAACTAATTCAGCAACTTCTTCTTTATTTTCTTCTTTTGTAGCTGCTCCTCCCTCTAATACATTAACGAATTGTGAAATGATTGAATCTTGAGTCTTTGAATCGGATGAGGAGATGTTCCATTCGGCCGAGGAGACCCAGCTTGGTAATGCATCCAATGCACTTGTTAAGATTGATACATCGTCCTTCGAAACGGCGAGTTTGAAAAGTGATAATAGGATTGAAGTCCGAGTTTGGTAGGTTACTGAATCGGGTAGAGCGTTGAAGAGTGCTGAGAGGCTATATATCATGATGAAACAATGAGCAGAAGGAGTAATAAGGCAGCATGTCAGTATAAATGAATTCTTTCCATCTCTTCTTGTAATTGTCTTCCGTTCCATTCACGCAAGAGACAGAGATGCTGCATGATCGCGTTCGCATATGGATGGACATGGATGGAAGGAATGGAGACACTCACGCATTGTACCTAGCAGCAACAGTAGCACTAGATTCGTTGTTGCCAGCAGAAGAGGGAGAAGGTGATTTAGCACATCCTTCAGCCAAGTCTACCAGTAGAGATTCGACTTGTTCAGGTGTATCTTTGAAGAGAGTCTTGATGAGTGCACTTGCTAAATTGACAAAGCCTTCGATGTCTGTGAGTTGACGGACCGAACAAAAGTCAGCAACGACATCGCTTTAAACAGAGAAAGATTGTGTGTGTGTATATAGAGAGTGTATGTGTAAAACTCACCCCTTGCTTCTGCGCCCTGATTCAATCCATCCTCTTTAACAGCTGCAATAATCTCTTTCACCACTTCTTTTCGACCACCATTTGAACTCGACTCAGAAGAAGCAGCAGCACCAGATTCAGCTTGTGCCTTCTCTACTATCTTCTCTGATTTAGATCTTGCTTCTTGACTTGATAAAGCGAGGTGGTTTGCTAATTCAGCAACCTATAATGGACAATTGTCAGTACTGGTTTGCAGTATCGTAGAACGTAGAATTTCAAAAAGAAACGAAACTCACGGAGTTCACAAAGTCGGGCTCAATAACTACTGCCCAACTACTGCCTGATGCAGTCGTCCATTGGTTCCCTGAGAATACACTCTGTTGTGCCATGGTTGCTGGTGGATGCTCGGATAATGGTGTGTGTGTAGATACAAGCAGAGCGAGGTCCAGCTGCATACATAGAGAGAGAAAGAGAGATTACAAGCACACGCGATCAGGCTGCCAATTATCATACAACAAAAGGGTCCTGGTCAGTCACTTGTGGACATAGCTACACTTCTTAGCACTGCTGTTGTAGCAGATAGGTATACATGTATACTCTGAGATCCCCCCAGTGCTCTCGCTTGAATTGCAGGTGCAGTCTGGCATATGCATACACGTCTATCAAGTGGTGGCGGGCTTTCGTAGAAGCAGCTTTGGACAATAGAGCATCAGCATCACGTATCCAGCTAATACGAGGTAGATCCCCATAGCTGTCTTGCTCACTGTCCAGTGTACTGCTTATTGCAATCTCGCCTGAAGCCTGTGCTCATACGCACATAAGATGATCTCGTGACGCTGTTTCGTTGCCCTTCATTTCACTGGCTCTCTCTCTCGACTCTACTTACGACCAGCATCATCGTCAACATCTGAAGAACAATACTATATCACAATGGACGAGGAATTCGACGTTATCCTGCTAGGTACAGGTCTGACAGGTAAGATCATACACTATTTATATGGCTCTACCTTCTGTGTTGCTCGAGAGAGCGCTCGTGGGCTGGCTGGCTAGCTGGCTGGTCGGAATGGAGTGTCATCGTCAAGGGGAGCAACAACGTCGGGGATCAGCAAGTATTAAGGCCAGATTGGCCGACAGCTAGATGGAGTACAGTGCATGCATCAAGTACACGACAAACGCTTCCAATCCCTCGATTCGGGCAGTCATACCCAGCCAGCCTGCAGCAGTTCTGTGGAGATACACACCGACACGAGAGTACTGGTACGATTACAGCAAGCTGACACGTTCATTTGTTATTCCTTGCAGAATGTATCCTGTCTGGATTACTGAGTGTAGAAGGCAAGAAGGTTCTGCACATGGACAGGTGCGTCAAGCTTCTTCTTCTTGCTGGTTGCTGTGCTCTATCGTGTTCCATGCATGGCTAATTCTAGATCACACGCCCGCCCGCATCATCATCCTGCACCATCGAACGCTCGTACTGAATATGAATGTACCAACGGTATAACCTCACAAACGAACCACAGAAATGATTACTACGGAGGAGAATCAGCCTCACTCAACTTGACTCAACTCTATGAAAAGTTCCGACCAGGTCAAGTAGTACCTAAAGATTTAGGAAGGGATAGAGATTGGCAAGTTGATTTAATTCCAAAATTCATGATGGCAAATGGAGAATTAGTAAAAATGTTGGTACATACTGAAGTTACAAGATATATGGAATATAAACAAATTGCAGGTAGTTATGTTTTTAGAGATGGTAGAATTAGTAAAGTTCCATCTACGGAAATGGAAGCTGTTAGATCTCCTTTGATGGGTTTATTTGAGAAGAGGAGAGCTAAGAAGTTCTTTGAGTGGATTCAGGGTGAGCACTAGCCATACTTCTTCTTCTTCTTTTTTCCAGTGTCAAGGCCGAGTTTAGTTGAACCGAGCATTACTTTGGATATCTGAATTGCAGGCTGGGATGACGGTAACCCCGCCACTCATCAAGGCATCAACCTCGACAAGACACCGATGCAAGAAGTATACACTAAATTCGGTCTCGAAGCTGGAACTCAAGATTTCATCGGCCACGCAATGGCATTACAGCTAGATGACGCGTACAAGCGACAACCAGCACGCGATACATTCAACCGCATCTTGCTCTATACATCATCGATGGCACGCTATGGTAAATCACCTTATCTATATCCTTTATACGGTCTAGGTGAATTACCACAAGGTTTCGCTCGTCTATCAGCAATTTATGGTGGTACATACATGTTGAATAAACCAATTGATGAAATCGTCTATGATGAAGAAGGGAAATTTATTGGTGTTAAAAGTGAAGGAGAAACTGTTAAAGCTAAAATGTGCATTGGAGATCCTACATATTTCTTAAATGATAAGAATAGTAAAGAAGAAAGAGTACTCGAAGAAGCTAAAGTTGTTAGAGCTATTTGCTTCCTTAAACATCCTATTCCAAATACAGATGATAGTAATAGTGTTCAGATTATCATTCCTCAGAATCAAGTTGGAAGAAAGCATGGTGAGTTGGCTATTCTTTTGGCCTCGCATGCGCATACCTGCCTCCAGCGTTAGGTGCTAAAAAGCTGATGACTTGCGCATGTTTCTGTTTCTTGTGTAGACATCTACATTGCCGAAGTATCATCGGCACATAATGTCTGCCCAAAGGATATCTACGTCGCTATGGTCTCTACAATCGTCGAGACATCAACACCCGAACTTGAGATTCGACCGGGTCTAGACCTCCTAGGTCCCATCTTCGACAAGTGAGTCACTCATCCTTGGCGTTATTCACCCGCAAGGATCAGCTAAACTTACTGATAATGGTCCTGGTCTTTCGTCCTGTTCGACAGGTTCGTCTCCGTCGTTCCTCTCTATACACCAGCTTCATCCGGCACACGCGACAATGTCTACATCACAAAGTCCTACGATGCCACGTCCCACTTTGAGACTGTCACGGAGGACGTAAGAGATGTATGGCTACGATGCATGAAGACGCCACTGGAATTGAAGAAGAGGGAGACTGATATTCAGGCGGAAGCTTAGTAGGATCTTGAGGCATTCGTTGACTCTTTCATGTAGCTTTTCCTTCTTTCATGCGCTTGTTCTTGTTTCTTCTGACTTGGACGTAATACATTGCCCAATCTTGAATAGCTCTCTTGAGCTCTATTTGAAAATCGTCTTTTCTCCTGGTCTGGCCGTAGTGCATTGCCCCATTTCAGCTAGCTCCGCCTAATCTGTGTGCAGAAAGCATGTTTTCTTTCGCTTTGGCTGTAGTACGTACTCCCTCCCGGATATAGTCTCCGCAACCTTTTTTCAAAGACCGCAACCTGTTTTCAAAGATCCTGAAGTCCGCAATGCCCAAATATCGCCTTTTTGTTCTAATATTCCTGCTAAATCGGTTACCTACTCGCTGTATCCTCCTATTTTCCCTGCAGCGACCATTTCCACAGGCACCTGTCTCTGTTCGTGCTCTAGCGCATCAAGATATGGAAGCGGTGATGGCAGACAAAATACATCGGCGTAACGGCGAAATCTAGAGAGACGGAATGCAACTTCTCTGCCGGAGATATTGGGTCTTTTCTTCATGATATTGTAGGCACGAGCCGCATGTTCGTACATCTTCTCGATCTCCTCTCGGGTCGGGGCTTGGCCAAACATGGAATTGTATGCATGTACTAGGCGGGGCAGTGTGTAAGGTTCGGGAGAAAGTCTTTGTCGTTGATCATCAGATCGAGGAGATTTTGTGCCATAGTAAGGGGTCCCGTCCATTCGATATCAAGCTTCCGCAATGTCGCAGGGAGTTCACCAGCTGTGAGTACATAATCGGGTGCTGAAGGTCCCTCGTATTCTAATACTTCTAGCTTCTTCAAAGAAGTAGCAACGAATGGGAGTAAGGGCCAGAACGCACACTCGTTGCCTCGCAGAGTGAGCCTTTTTATAGTATCGGCTACATCTCCGATTATCTGAATAATCCACAGGCTCAGGTGTCCCGATCTTCCCATCGTCAATATCTCAAGACTATTCAAACTCGCCATGATAGGAAGGAGGCGCCTGGCGCGCGGCTGTACTGGTGTAAATTGTCCTTTTTTAGAATTCGAGATGATGAAACTCTTGACCTGGGGTAGGTGTAATTGTGCCCAGTAAGCTGCAGCATTCCCATCTTCGGAACCCAGCAGATCCGTTTCACCATCCACAATCAGTTTCACAAGGTGCATCGGGAACTGCTTTGTCCCGAGATGTAGGAGATGTTCCCCCGATTTGTGTTGCCGCAACTGGAGGGTCTTCAGCCGATTCCATTGGGGGTGACTTGACAAAGCTTCAAGCTGATGCACGTGTGCCGATAGCTCCTCCAGCTCCGGCATAGTATCCAGCAGGCGCTGGAAAGCTATGATGGGACCCTCCTCGAAGATGGAGCCTGGGTCGAAAGAGTGTATGTACTTGCCCAGATGAGGACTCGCGTGACGGAGGGTATCATAGAGTAATATTGCTTGCGTGGGGTACCAAAGCGCTGTGTCAGGGATGTCCTTGTAAAAAGCTCGCTTTGCGGGGCCTTCCCATGCTTTGCAAATTCGCGTGATGACCTGCAGTGTACACATGCTCGGTAGTTCGTCCACGTCTTCTGGAATATCCCATGGTCCGTGATCTCCGACCGCATACTCCATAATGCACGTTACAGCCTCCTCCGGCAAAAGAGCAGCGAGACTCTGCTGTTGGCGATATTTACCTTGAGCTTCGGCTGTCTGGCGGCCCGGAAGCATATCGAGATGAGCTTCCATTGCGGATACGAGTACCAGGCGTGCTAAAATGCAGTCGATATGGGTGTCAGGAGAAAAAGTGTTGGTTCCCACGATTTGTCACGAAAGAATGCGGCACAGAATAATTCGATCGCCCTGCCTGCGGAGATAGCTCCGCAGCCCAGAGCCGAACCTCAGTGTGGTTGTGACAATTGTTCAATTGCACGGCAATACAACATCAGCTGGGCTCAAGACCACTTTTCCGTCTCTCCTCGATATAGTCGGCTATCTGACCTGCATCTTGCAATTCCTCTAGCAGCTGTCTAGTCTCCGGTGCCAAAGACAAAAGGTATGGTAGGGGTGACGGCAGATAATATATGTCTCGGTCGGAATTTGTGTTCTCGAGACGGAAAGGGCTATCCCTGGATATCTTGGGACGTTTTCTTAGCCGCTTGTATGTGCAAGCTGCGTCTGTGATGAGCATGACCCGTTCATCTCTGCTTGTGTCTGGAGTGCCTTCTGCGCTACCAGAGTGTACAACTCTTGGACATTCGGAAAGGTTTGGCAGGAAAGCACTGTCATCAAGTAAAGCGAGGAGGTCAAACCCGAGTTGGACAGATCCGCTCCAGGAGATGTCTACTTGACGAAGCGTCGGAGGAAAACAGCCGGCCGAAATTCTGGAATCGTTGTAGCCCTCACCGGCAGATCCTTCGTATTCAAACCTTTCCAACCTTTTCATATGCGATGCCAGCGAGGTTGTGAGAGGAAATGAGCCCCATTTGTACCATTGTTGGACGCTGAGCGTCCGAATGCTCTGTGCGACTTCCAGAATTACTTTGTCCGACCAGGATTGGAGATGATTCGCCCGTATGACTTGCCTTAATTTCAGACTTTCGAGGTTAGGCATGTATGGCAGTATGCGATGGTGTGGTGGTTCGGCGTGGCCAAAGCCTAAGATTGAGAGTTGTGGACCAATGATAGCGAAGCTCGTAATATTCGGCAGCTGCCAAGCTGCCCACTTGCTCTGAGAACCAGACGAGAAGAGGGACGTCTTGCCGGCAACCGTGATGCTCGAAAGCTGAGACGGGAATGCTTTGGGCAGGTCGGCCAGACTAATGCCGTCCGAACTGCCCTCCTGCTGTATGGTTAAAGCCTTGATGCTGTTCCAGTTCTTGCACCTGGATAGTTCGCGGATTTGATGCAGGTACACAGACAAGTCTTCTAGATTCGGCATCGCTTCGACTGTGCGCAGGAAAGCCATGTTTCCACCCAATTTGAAGATCTCGCCAGGGTCGAACTTTCGTATGAGTATTCCGAGTGGGGGTGACGAGTGTTGTAGGACCTCATAAAAAAGAACAACCTGTGCAGCTTCGTACAGGGCAGTCCCCGATATGTTTCTGTAGAAGGCTATCCTCGCTGGTTGTACCCAAGCCTTACAAACGGCAGTAAGGACGGACAGAGCGCTGATCGGGGGAATGCGTTCGTCGTCATCTGGATCCCAATGATCCTCGACGTCTACTGCGAGCTCCATGATGCGCGTCAGGATCTCTTGGGGCAGCGAGGCAGCAAGAGCGGACTGGCGACCCGTCTGTGAGAGATGCTGTGGACTTGCGGGAACGACATGGCCGACTTGCGGGGCGTGGAGGTCTTGCGTGTAGCCATGCTGGCAGCACCTTCTGCAGTCATATTGCAGCTGTGCGGAATCACTGTTCTATTGGAACGGAAGCAAGAGCACATCATATCAGTGCTTGAGATACCGATTGGCTTTTTGCACGTGCACGAGGTCGGCGACAAGCAAGGGTACACGGGCAAAAGTAGGTACAGGCAAGGTCGACAATAATATGTTAGGCATCGATTCACCACTATATCGTAGAGTGAGATCCTCTCTTTGAGTGCTTGAGTGCAATAACATGGCAAGGGCGAAAATCCACCGTACAATTGCACGCTAAACTTGCTTCGAAAATACTGAGTATATCAATAAATAGTATCATATCATGGCTGCAAGGGACTGCGAGAGGGACGTTTTGTACTCGACGGGGAGAGGACAGAGAGGGACGTCCTGTTCGGGATCGGCCGAAAGTCTCAAGTCTTGCACGACTTTCAGAGTAGGTCTTGCTTCGCGCAAAAGTTTGTTCTCCTTAACTGCGTGGCGAATGAGCTGAGTCAACTGAGCTTCTGTTGGCATCGTCCCAATACCGGCCCACATGAGATTGTACCTCAGGCGAGGACAGCTTTCTAGCTTCGGCAGGAAAGTTGGATCTTTCAGCATGGGCAGGAGATTCATGCCGAATGGTACCGAGCCTTGCCAAGCAATTTCTAAATGGCGTAGACTAGGTGGGAAGAGCTCTTTGATGTAATTTTTATCATAAGGTGCCAGTCTACCTTCGTATACGAGGCTTCTAAGGTTTTTGAGCCGACTCAATAGACTTGTATCGAAGAGTGAATCGGAATCGTGCGAGCCATAGACGACCAAATGCTGGAGAGTCTCGGAAATTTCATTTACCACCCTCCGTACCTTTGCTTCCGTAGTTCTGAACATATTACTGGTCGGATGGTACAAGACGAGTTTCCTCAGCTTCGGCATCCCCTTTGAGGAACCCTAGGTCTAATTCTCAATCCTTCTCGGAGACGCCTCCAGGTTCTATAATGGATCGTAAAGGAGGCGGTAGGAGATGAGCAGACATAATGGTTATGTCCGGGGCCTGCAAAGCTTACGCGCGTCAGGCAGAAACCTTCTTGTCTGAGAGTCGGGCTGAGCATCCGAAGACGATTCGAAAGATAGCGCATCCGCAATACGATTGAATATAAGCTGCTCAACGTTGGGCAGTCTGATTCCCGACCAAACTTCTTCACCGAGTAGAGTGGAGATGTCGTTTATGGTGAGGACTTCGAGGCCTGCCGGAAAGTCCTCTGTCTCCAGGACAGATCGCTCCTCTATGTATGTCTCCTCAAATAGCGACAGATGCTTTATCTGGCTGTAGACTGGATGATCCAAGAGGTCTGGACATTAATGAACGTAACACACAAGTTGCGTGATCTTCGGAGTCACGTCGAGGATGCGCATCAAGATCTTCAAGGCTTTATCGTCTTTGGTAAGGACTTTATGCAAATCCAGATTTCGTATCAGGTGACCCAGGCTGACCTCCGGTTGACGTATGGTCTCGAATAAGAGCAGTACTTCCGCTGCATTTCCAAGTAGATGTCGCGGTACATGACCTCTCGAGCAGGCCTGAGCCAGGCTTTGCAGACGAGGGCGACATCGTACAGCTGCCTATACTTCGTCCTTGGTATATGCGGACTCCCTCGTGGAAAGTCAATCGCGGCTTCTTCGAAGATTTGTACCAGCAGCTCGTGGCAAGGCATTTATGTGGGTAGGAGGGGACATGAGGAAATCAGTCCTGATTTTTCAGACTGCGTGACAATTAGAAAACGTGGGCAGGTCTCGATGTAAGCGAGAGAAGAGCAGAATGAATGTAAGATGGCCTGCTGCAGTCTCGATCGCCTTTGGGAAGCTCAGGTATGCATGAACTGCATGTACGAGCAGTACTACCAGCCAAGAGACCATTATTGTCAGGCATAAGTGATGTCTTGACGAAGTCATAGAGATATATCCTTTCCCAGAGAAGGAGGACCTTGTCATAAGGAAAGGACGCTGCTGGCAGATTCTGATGCCTTGGTCGTCTGTCATGGCGATTCAGATGGATTGGCGCATGCACCAGGCTGACGTGCCAGTCTTGTGCGATAAGATAAGTTGGTAGTGTTCTAAGCTCAACTGGCATTAGATGGTTACTGCTTTGCAGACAGCTTAGGTTTTAGGTTAACTCGTCAACCTTGACGCCGTGTCGACAAGACTTTCGTCAAGCCGTATTTGGTCAAGCTCGTTGTTCGGCACCGTCTCAAGATCTTCACGTCGCGAAGACTGGCACAGAAACGCATCCTCATCTGATTAAGCTTCGTAATAATCTCAGCTTTGAATGAAAATGGTAAACAAAGCAGCAGCATTACCAGCGAAATGTCTCAGAAGCTACTTGCAATCGACAAGGGACAACCTTGAAGTTCCTTCACCCTGGAACGGAGATCGACGAAAGAAACTCTCTCACGTGAAAAATGAACGAACGATGATGCGCTTGGTCTCTGCAAAATTAAGGTGATGCATTTTGCTGACATTATTTCGGGACACTCTATGATAGTGACTCCGGAAGAGAGCTTCTTCGGTTCAACTCTTTTGACATCTCACTAATTGACGATATCACCTTGTTCGTACTTCATCAAGACGTCAAGACATCAAGAGTACCTACCAGTCGCTGCTCCATTCCTTCGGCTGTCCTTCGATAGCCCCTATTCTCAAGGTCAAGGTACAAAAGCCAACTCAGAAGAAGGAACCGCAAAACAGGCGGGCTGGTTGAGCGAAAGATTCCAGGCATTGTTGAAGAAAGGTAGAGTAGATTGGTTCGTGGTACAAAGGTGAGTCTGAAAGTCTGTATCGAGTGTACGGGCAAGCCAGGCTGAGCCTCTGATCTCTTCAGACTGTTGTCCCATCCTCCGTGAGGAATCGAAGCAATATGACTGGTCTTCTTGCTGGTCGAGCAACGCCGGCAATTGCAATGTTCATCGTGCTGGCCACGATGAGTCTGCGGGTTAATGCACATATAGCTGCATGGGCTCCTGGGATGTACTGCGTGAATGTGAGCTTTTCCGCGCTGTTCTTTCCGACGTCACTGTGCAAGATTACTTTCTGAAGCTGATCGGACTGCCTGTCACCGATATTAGGGCTCTTCTGAACGTTATGACCCTATGAATAACAATGTGCCAGTCGCAGTGAGTACACCTCATCCTCGTATAGAAATGGCTTCCCTGCTGAAGCATCTTACATCTCTCTCAGCCCCTCGTCGACCTCGAATATGAAGACTGGTGGTTCCAACATGAACGTGGATGCGATACAGCGCCGCCTCCACGTGGCGAGTATCTCGAACTTCCAGCAGGCGGTAATTTCACAGTCGAGCTAGCTGGCAATCTAGCTTTTACAACAATGCGAAAGTCACCTCCACCCGCGCTTGGTCGGTTTGGAGATGGTAGAAACCATTCGATACCGTGGGATGTATCCAGAGGCGCACCAAGAAGCGTGAATGGCTGCATTGCGACACCGAACTTACACGCACAACGAGAAAGTAGAGCATACGGAAGTGCTTTCGCTATCTCATACAACAGCAACATATCCGACGTGACGATGGACAACCTCGTCGTCTTCACAGTACGCAAGAACACACCTTTCTATCGCTTAGCAACGTTTGACGTCCCGGAAGACCTACCTAAATGCCCAGAACAAGGGTGTCACTGCGCCTGGTTGTGGATAGCAGATGGATGCGGACAAGATAACATGTACATGTCAGGATTGAAATGCAAAGTGACAGGCTCGAAATCCACCAAGAAGGTAGCAAAGGCGCAAACTCCAAGATATTGTAAAGATGACCCTGATTCATGCGTTAAAGGCGCCAAGAGTATGATTGCCTGGAAACAGAAGAGTGGAAATAATTATGTACAACGTGATGGAGAAGATAGACCTGGTTATAATGACAAACTTGGCTTCGCTGACGGAGCGCAAAACGATATATTCGAAGACGAAGGTAAGTACTTCCCTGGACTTTTGGCTGCTGCGCAAGATTTTTTTTTGCTGATCCGATTCATCATTAGATATGGGATCGATAGCTGAAGGACTCTTCCCGATGGTAAACGATACTATGGCCGTCACAAGGAAACGTCGTCTGCTGGTCTTCCAATAATGGGATTTTCAATGCCGAGTATCGCCGGCGAGGAGGACAAATCCCATCACTCCCGGTGAACGATTGTACTGCTTCACGCCAACCTGTCTGTACGAATGATACTCGAAGAACACGATAGAGGTTTTACGACTAGAACATGCCCCTCAATGTATCATATCCATGCTTCCATGCCAATGTGTACCATATCTTTGCGTATCTGCTGTTCAAACACTACCGCCTGTGGCGCGATATTGGACTAAGCCTGAGGGTTCCTAGTGCAGGAGAAGTACAAGTACTCCTTGTGGTCCAGCATTGCTGCTGTCTTGACTTGACCGAAAGCAACTGAAATACTTTGATTACCGGATCTAGACTGGAAGATGTCACTAATCAACGTAATTCAGTATACGCTTTCGCAACATGCTCGTTTTCCCACTGCACACACAAAAGTACATACAACGGGCATACTCGCAATTCGACAAGACTGTGGTCATAAGTCTTCGGTCTCTCTCCCTGCTACAGGATACAAGTGGCGTATGCAAGGCTGCGTGATCGAGGCCTTTGTGCCGTGGTCGCGGCAGCCTTGAGCTTTGGTATCTTCACGACAGCCTGCTCACATCTGTAACAGGATCTCATTTGCCATGGCTAGCCTACGAGGGCATGCGTGACAAGTATAGCGGGCACAATGCTAGGCTGAGCACAACGGCAACGCTTCACGCACTGGGCCGGACTACGGCGTCACCGAATCCTTGTAGCCAGAAGGATAGT
Organism: Cystobasidium slooffiae; assembly: GCA_019775285.1. NCBI lineage: Eukaryota > Fungi > Basidiomycota > Cystobasidiomycetes > Cystobasidiales > Cystobasidiaceae > Cystobasidium > Cystobasidium slooffiae. The sequence continues at coordinate 486,844 of JACWFZ010000010.1, forward strand.
GCGGCATTCAGATAAAGCAACATCTTGAGCAGTGCAATGTCGTCCTCCATCAAGGTAGCAGTAAGATGTCGACCTCTGAACAGTCGAGAGATCGCAAGAGGCGCAAAATGCCTAATTCGCATGCAAGGCAACCAAACTATTCTCGAACCTCCGGACTCAAATGAAGATCCGGGCAATGCAAAAGTGCACTCCAGTCGGTCGCATGCCTTTACATTTGATCATAGCTACTGGTCAGCTGGAGAACGGGATGATCCCCAGTATGCGAGCCAGCAGACGTTGTTTGATGATCTTGGGAAGGATCTTTTGCAGCACGCTTTTGAAGGGTATAATGTGAGCATGATGCAGCATGCATTGCGGAGAGCCACCCTACTGACTGAACAGCCTTGAATAGACTTGTATATTTGCTTGTAAGTCAATACCTCTATTCTTGGCGGATGTCTTGCTAACTGTTGTAATCCTCTCAGATGGACAAACGTACGTTCAGTTCTGCTCACGTGCATCATGCGGCGATAGGGCGGTGACTAACCTGCACCACGTCTACGGCATTGTCGGTTCTCGTGACACAGCGGAAGTGGTAAAAGCTATAGTATGATGGGCTATGGTGCCGACAGAGGCATCATCCCCTTAACGTGTAGTGCGCTTTTCGAAGTGAGTGTATATACGACGATCGCTTGCCTGCGGAGTGCTGATGGGGACACCGTTACTCACAGCGCATCAACGAGCTTACTACAGACACCCTATCATTTACTGTGGAAGTCTCTTTCATCGAAATATACAATGAAAAAGTCCGAGACCTGCTCAATCCGAAGAACAAGGGTAATCTGAAGGTCCGCGAGCATCCCAGCTTAGGTCGTAAGCTGTTCCCTCTCTACTTCACTCGATACAATAGGACACAATTAACTGACTTCGGACCAAAGCTTACGTTGAAGACCTCTCGAAACTGGGCGTAGAGTCATTCCGGGAGATGGAACGTTTGATGGAGGAAGGCAATCAATCTCGTACGGTAGCAGCAACGCAAATGAACGAGACATCTTCACGAAGTCACTCGGTTTTTACAGTTTTACTCGCGCAAAAGAAGCTGGATCGAGAGACGGGCATGGTTGGAGAGAAGGTTTCCCGTATCAGCTTGGTCGACTTGGCAGGTTCAGAACGAGCGAACTCCACAGGTGCTACCGGTGCAAGATTGAAAGAGGGAGCGAACATCAACAAATCACTTACAACGCTTGGAAAGGTCATAGCTGCTTTAGCCAAGGAAAGCAGCAAGACAGACGTTGGCAAGGGCAAGAAGAAGACTCCTGCGGAGTTTGTGCCGTACCGAGACTCGGTATTGACCTGGTTGTTAAAGGATTCGCTCGGCGGAGTGGGTATCCGGATACGAATAATGGAGAGCCACCAGCTGACATGTGCTTAATAAACAGAACAGTAAAACGGCTATGATAGCTGCCATATCTCCTGCAGACTACGAAGAGACTCTCAGCACACTTCGCTATGCAGATCAAGCGAAGAAGATCCAGAACAAGGCCGTTGTCAACGAAGATGCAAACGCAAAACTTGTGCGAGAACTTAAAGAAGAGCTTGCCCTGCTTCGTGCTCGTGTATCGAGCGCAACGGCGGAAGCAACGTATGATCCTTTGGTGCCGCCTGAAAAGCAGATTGTGCAGTACATGACGAGTACCGGAGAAGTCAAAACGGTCACAAAAGCTGCTTTACAAGAGCAACTGGAGCAGAGCGAGAAGATCATGGCAGACGTGAACCAGACTTGGGAGCAGAAGATGGAGAAGACGCTTGTGATACAGAAGGAACGAGAGCATGCCCTAGAAGAGCTAGGGATTGTCATTGAAAAGGGCAATGTTGGAGTCCACACGCCGAAGAAGATGCCACATCTTGTGAATCTGTGCGAGGACCCGCTCATGTCAGAGTAAGTGAATACAACAATCCCCATGCCGAGTATTCCTAACTTCGACATGCTCTGCAGGTGTCTTATATATCAGATCAAACCCGGAAGAACGACAGTTGGCAATGTCGACAGTGACGAAAGCCTCGACATACGCCTGAGCGGGGCGAACGTTCTCCCAGTTCATTGTACCTTCGAGAGCAGTCCAGACGGAAGTGTGGCTCTGCATGCGCAACCTGGAAGCATGACAATGGTGAATGGCCTGCGTATCGGCAGCGATAAGCCGAAACAACTCAAGTCGGGCTACCGTATCATACTTGGCGACATACATGTCTTTCGCTTCAACCACCCAGAAGAAGTGCGCAAGAACAGAGACAGCAAAGCATTTGTACCATCGAGCATGAAGAGCGAAGTCAATTCAAACGGAGCCGAGGAGGTAGTTGTGCCAAGTGGCACAAGCTCACCGGTTCCGGACAGACCGTCCTCTCCCACAGCGTCAAACGTGGATTGGAGCTATGCGCGGCGAGAAGCCGTCGTAGCTAGATTAAACGGTACCGATGTAGATCTTGATAAACTTGATGACGGTGAATTAGGCCGCTTGTAGTGAGTGTATCGTCTCTTCGAGCCTGTCGACTGCGCTAACACGGACGTGTGCAGCGAGGATCTCATGAAAGTACGAAGCCATCGGCGGTATGGCACTAGCATGGGACGACCAGAGTCAAGAGCGAGCTTCTTGGATTCTATCGATGAGGACGATGATGATGCCAACACTACCTCAGGCTCGGCATCGAGACCCTTTTCCGGACATACTTGGGCAACCGATGATACCAGCCTGAACTCCACCTTACAACTCGGCAACATCTCCTCAGCGGAGATGGAGGAAAGACTGAGGGAAACGAAAGAGGAATTGCAGCAGGAACTCGATAGTCAGAGGGAGGAATATGAGACCAAGTTGAGAACTTTGGCCGAATCCGCAACAGCCATCGAGCAGACGAAGGCGCAACAGGCCAAAGCGGAAGCGGAGCTTCATGCGGTACAAGAGCAGCTTCAATGCCAACTCGATCAGCAAAAGCAAGAATATGAGCGTAAGATGCAAAAACTGGCCGAAAGGTCGTCGAGGCGCAAAGTCAGTCCCAGGGAACAAGGTGGACCGTATGACGAACAGGAGCTGGCGCTGTTACGACAAGCGACGCAAAAGTGGTGCAGTCTACGGAGAGTTCTGATGGCGGAAGCTGTTCTGACCCATGCAGTACTTTTAAAAGAGGCCAACGTTTTCAGTCGTGAATTTGGGAAGAAAGTCTCATACCAATTCACCATTGTCGACGATGTAGGCACGCCCGTCTCTGCTCTGGAAGGTATTTCTGCATTGGCGGAAGTCGAGGATGTGTCAGATCCAGCTTTGACAACACAACAACGTCCTTTTGTGGCAGTCAAAGTTTTGGACTCGCGACACAATAGCATTTATGTCTGGTCTCTTGAGCGCTTACAGCAGCGTATGCAGCAAATGCAGCGCCTCTACTCTCTCAAGGATAGACCATCCTACTCTAGACACTTCAGTCTCGAGGATCCATTCTACCACACTTCTCCGCCTAAATACACATTTATTGGCTCCGCAACTTTCCCACTCTCCCCGTTATTGCGCAGACTTCTGCTGCTCTCGACGCTGCGAATCATATCGCCATACACCGGGCAGCAGGTCGCTTCGTGTACAGTCCGAATCAAGCCCCTCGGTATAACCTCGTCTCCAGACGATCATACTACAACTTTAAGCAAAGAACTCTCGGAAGGCTCGCAGTATTCATTCGAGCTCAACATAGACAGTGTCAAGGGCGTAGAAAGCACCGACTTCCAAAGCCTACACTGTCAAGTCCGGTTGTCGTCTATCCTCGGTCCGTCAGAGGGCTCAGAAGATGTGCTGGCATCGCCGCCGGCGACAGTCGATGACGTGGATGGTATACGCTTGCGCCTCAGGAAGACCATAACAGTCAATTGTACGCCAGACGTGCTGACATACATGAGGAACGGTCATGCTACAGTGGAGTTGTACGGGGAATGTAACCCCGCCTACCTCTTCAAATGCGAAAGATGGGACGACACGAGGGAAGAAAAGCTTCCTACTAGACCATGGCAACTCAGCAGAGCTCAAAGTGATCTACCAGAAGATACTACTGGCCGTAGAGCTGAGACTGAGCTCTTGACGGATCAACTCTATGATGTCAAGGCTATGATATCGGTTGAAGAACTCGCAAATACCGGTTCATATAGAGCCATACAACTAACATCTTCAGGTCCTCTAGACCCTGGTGTGTTTAACTGTCGACAAGGTCTACAACGCCGCATTCGCTTAACACTATCGCACGGATGTGGCCGACAGTGGCTCTGGAAGTCTGTAGCGAACGTCAAGATCGGCAATGTGCGCTTGCTAGATCCCAAAGGGCATTTATTGGACTCGAACAGCAGCGCGACCGTGCCCCTCTCTCCCAAGCAGACACCGTCAGTTGTTTACGAAGCCGATGGCACTGCACATCTTACCCTTTTAGCAGGCTGGGACAGCTCTGCTCACAATTCAGTTTTTTTGAATCGTATCACTGCATCTGGCCATCGGGTGCTTCTGGAAGTCAGCTGGGAGCTAACGGTCGAAGGTTGTCTCGATGTGATCCCGTTCTCGGTCGACATCGGATTGACTATGCAAGAGAGGGACGCAAGAGCTCCCTCGAAATTCCTCGGGTTCTTCGGTACTCCAAAGGCGGCTACGCAAGCCGTCTCAACGTTCCAAGTAAAGTTATCCCCAGCTGTCACGAACAAGCCCAGTGATCTTTGGCGTTTAAATACTGGGTAAGCATGTCATATAAATAGATTAAGAGGATCCATTTCACAGGCTGATCGTCTGGCAATTGGCAGGTCAACTTTTGTTCGCGGCGAGGAACTGCTTGGGTCATGGAAACCTCGAGGCGTAACACTGGTAGAAGACTATTACCGATACAAGCACGACGATGCTCTCTTGCGTGATGTTGCGGTCACGCGGGCTGTCTTAGCTGGCATACCAGCGGTCAATTTGCTGCCCCAAAATCCGGGAGAACATGACCACTGGAGGATCGTGCAGGTTTTGTCGCTATGGCAGAAGCATTGGGGACCGAAAGAAGATGTAAGCTCCTCTAGTATCGATGCGAAGGCCCGACCAAAGGCTGACCCAGAGATTTAGATAAACCTCGCTCAAGATCCGACTTGGGAAGACGTGAAAGCCGCAGCAACCAATGCGATGAGTCCAGCCATGAGCCCAAACCCTAGTAGCTCCAGCAGCGACTACTCAAGTCCGAATCTCGGCAGTTCGAACGGTTTCCTATCGCCAGTAACCTCATCTACCCCTACAAAGCCGAAGAAAAAGAAAAAGCCTCGTAAAAAGCCACGAGTCATGAAGGCTACCGTTAAGCCTGTGTTCAAAGCAGCAACAGTGGCAAAGAAAGGCTACGTCTACCTCATGCAGAATGGAGAAGATGCAGAAGGCACGCCTACTAGCGAGTGGAAGAAGCTTTACGCCATCTTGCGGAGACCGTACCTCTCGTTATACAAGAGCTCTAGCGAGGAAGAGGAGCTTCCTAACGTCATCAATATCTCCACGGTCCGTGTCGACCACAGTGCCGAGCTGGAGGAAGTACTAAGCGTAAGTTCCTCGGGCCAAGCCATAAGTACCGTTGCTGACGCGAACTGGATTCGTAGCGATCGCATGCTTTCGGCATCTACACGCCGGTGTCCGCTCTGTTCATGGCTGCACCAACCTACCCCGAGATGCTGGCCTGGATTGATCTCATCGATCCCACCTGGCGCCGCAATCAGTAATCCCGTCCTATTCAATCTTGTTTTCCCGTATTGCTTCAATCGTTTCGTCCCTCCCTTATTATAGCATACTTATTTAGTTCGGCAGTCTGCATATCACTTATTCGTAGCATCACGATATCGCATGGGTAGTCGGTAGTAGAATCTATATACCACTCGTTAGCTTGTCAAACAGACATTTCCAACTATCAAAATGGCATCTCCTGTTGGCACCGTAACTAGGTCGCAGCGTAGTTGCTCTGCGAAGGTTTGTCATATGTTGCGGAACGACATGTCTGGGTATTGTTTACTTTCCAGAGCTTCCGAACCCTCCGGCCCCGCGTACAGTCTCTGCCATGCTCTCTACTTCTGTAACTTCGGGTGTGGCAATACGCTCCAAGACCAATTGCGCAATTCTGTCGCCTACTGACACTTGATAGTCGGTTTCCGCGTGATTGAAGAGCAGAACAAACACTTCTCCTCGATAATCTTCGTCAATGACACCAGCTCCTGTGTCAATCATGAATTTGGAAGCTGCAAAACAGGCAAATACGCGTCCGTCTAAGCGACAAGCAAACAACGTCTTCAAACTCAATGGAATTATCGTACCTAATCCAGACCTGGGTGCTACGCGTCCATACGTTCCCTCGGGGACAGCGATAACAAGGCCCGTACTGATGAGAGCCTTTCCACGTGCAGGAACTGTCTTTTCTTCGGCACTGCAAGGGATCTCAGGACTTCGACTTCATATGCGTTGGACAAGTATGGATATCACTTACGCATACAGATCATAGCCAGCTGCGTGCGATGAACCTCTTGTCGGCAGCTTTGCGTGCTCCTTCGTCCGCTGTACCAAGAAGCTGGAAGTTGATTGCGTTGACGCAGCGGTAGATCCATTTGTTGTAGCCATCTTCTTCGAGACAGATTCAGTCGTTGATTCTGCTTTTCTCTTTGTTGAATCGGACATTGACAACTCGAAAGCTAAGCGATGTGTATTATTGCTCGACGCGGTTTGACGCGTTCACTGCAATGATCGAGGAAGCTTCCAAAAACGTGAAAAGAAGCAGCACCTATAATCCTTTGTTTGCAACCAACTCGCACCCCGACATTACTCGTATGATCATTTGCGACACACCATACGGTAGTGCTACAAGTACAGGACCAGTCATTACGCCAGCGGATTGCCTAGTGCTTGACGGGATGCTCTGCTGTTTGTGATACAAAGCCCGCGTCTATAGCATTGCCTCTGAGATCTATGGCTACGGACTGCACATTACCACGTCAACTTGCTAAAGAGAGCCCACTGCTTGCGCTGCTCAAAGTCTGCGTCTCGTTGCCTCCCCTCGAGAGACTGAATGCTGCTGCTGCAATGAGAGGGTGATCGACCTGTCTATCTGCTTGACGAGGTCAATGTCCCGCCAACACTCACTGAGCAAAGCATGTGAGCCCAGTACGTCAAAAATGGATGGTATAGATGCATGACCGTCAACAGAGTAGGCCGAGATGGACGCTGGTGTCAGCGAGCTGGAGTTCTCCACCATCAGGAACTTGAGGACGACGCCAGACGTGTCAATCAACGCAAACGACGATGACATAGCGCATCTGTCGCGCTCTAGGCAAGTCAGCGCTCAGGAGAAGGCAGCTGCTCCATCGCAGACAGTAGCTGGGCCAGATGGCATACCTAGAGAAGTGCTTGTAGCGCCACCAAAGCCCGCTTCAGACCTTGATCTCGACCCTGCATCAGAGGTACACCTGCAAACTCTCATCAAACAGAGCGTGGAGAATGTCGGTCTGCAAGGCAGATCTTGGGAGGTGTGTAGAATTACCCGTCCTTCTCCACTCTGCATCATTGCTGACGGCTTTTGGTTTGCCCTCGTGACCCAAACACGGTGTGTAGGAACTGCTTGCACCGCTGCCTACGGAGATCCTTGCACTCATAGATAGTCAGGTTATAGAGCAGCTTGCAAGAACGAGAAGAGCATTGGCAAGAGCACAAATCCAGTATGACATTGCTCAAGCCGAACTCAAGGCTCAAGAAAGGAAAGGCGGCAAGCCGGTTAAAGAGAAGAAGGACAGCAAGCGTGTAAATGACGAGAGTGATGCAGTTGAAAACGAGAAGGACAAGAACAAGGATTCGAGTGGTCTGCTGGACCTGCACGAAACAGCCCGGCATCTGCTTCTAGAAGATATAACGGCCGAGCAGAATAGTGGAGCTGACGCCAGCACTTCTGAAAAGCCACAAGCGATACGGGAGACACACGGCTTACCCAAGTTGACGAAGTTCCTCATATGCGTCTCAGAAGGAATAGGCAGTACACGTAAAGCTGTGTTCGAACCGAGCATCTTCAACGGGGCGCCGCTTTTTCAACATGATGACGAGGAACACGAAGATCCCGAGAAGTCTGTCATCAATGACGAGATATTCCTTTATATTGGAGGTACGCTACTGTCTGCCCTTGGTACTTTCTAAATGTGGCACGTCTGATTGAAGTGCTCATTCAGGGACTATACATCTGAAAGCACCTGAACGCGAGTGGAACAGAATCGAAAAGATCCTGGCCCTACTCATTTACGCTGCATGTCATCTCAAGCTAGAAGTCCACCTCCTGCGAGATAGTGGCTGTCCTAGACCGCCGCCTCTGCCGGAGAAGACAGCTCTGCATAAGCCTCACGTCAACAGAGAAGCTTCAGATGCAACAATACATGCGCCCCCATCGCCTGTGATTCCGACTGAACCGGACACGGCCATGGAGCCTCTGTCGGATGACCTAGCGCCCTTGTCGCCGATAGCGAGTACATCCAGTGAGGATTCCAAGCCCGCAACGAAGGGGCACAGCAAGAAATGGTCCCGTTCAGGGCTTGTCAGCCTTTTCTTTCGAGATCGGTCACCCTCTGAGCCGGTCAACAAGCTAAAGAAACGACTAGGAGGACGACTGAAAATGCATCGCACGCGTTCGATGCATCGCAAGTCTGAAGACGTCGTTTCGAGAATTGCGCAGCCGCTGTCACCGCGAGACGAGCCACTGCGGATGCCTGGGGCCTTCACGATGGACGAATGGGAGCTGGTTGCGCCTGAACAGAAGATCGTCGTCAATATGGCAAGAACGGAGGAAGAGGAGGCAGGTGAGATTCTGACTGCGCCGGGATCTCCCACCGAGTCACGGTCACACGTACTGCCAGCCTCAACCGGTGCTCTAGACACCGGCCTCAAAGCACACGTGGAGAAGGATGCAGACCGTCCTAACGAACGCTTCAAGCGCGTCATAGAGCGCATGCAAAAAGCGGTATTGAGTATCAGTCCCGATGTGCATTTCCCGCCGCCATCTCTGCTTCAAGTTCTTCGAGAGCAAGAACAGCAGCAAAACTCTACTGAGGCCACGCACATTCCAGGAAGACCACTATTGGGACGCTTGCATTCATTTGCTGGATTGAACTCACCTTCCATGTCGCCGGTGATTGCAGATGGTCTACCTGCGTCGTCATCAGTGCCTGCTCTCCTGTCTTCGCAAGCAGTGGAACCGGCTGAGCAGCCTGTGCTTGCAACGAAAATCAGTATCGATACTCGGGCAGGTCTCGCTTCTCTAATGACTGGCAACAACTCTTTGGTAAGCGAGTGCAATCTGCGCCAACAGTGGAAGCAGTATTAAGGTATACATATTCCAGGACGGGTCGTTGCGACATCAAGCTATTGCCTGCCTATTCGAGAAAGTGGCACCAGACTCGAAGTCTCCCAATAGTCTGTGCCAGCCGCCAGCTTGGCGCAAGCTTGTCTATTATGATTTCGAAAATTCCAAGAATCCATGGACGCTGCAAGGAGTTGGCGGTGCCTCGGCACCAACTGACATCGGAGACATGTCCATCTCCGGGTTATGCTCTGCTCTCACGCAACTATTCGACACAACGTGCTCTGCCAATTGTGGCATAACATGGGCAGAACATACTTTTACCATGATTCATTCCAATCGCAAAATCAACATTACGCTCAAGAGGAGCTTGTTGGCGTCCACCATGCCGGACAGCATGCTCCACTGGGTGGTCTGTTCGACTTGCGGTAAACGTAGCGAGACCGTCACCTTGTCGGACGCGTCCCTTGCCGTGTCGCTAGGGTAAGCTGCAGAAGCTTGTGCAGCATGGCATCCCCGCTAACTCAGTACTATAGCAAATATGTAGAGCTACTTCTATACGATTCCGCCTTCCACCCGCCCAAGGAGGAGTTCTGTCCTCATAGCGGGGATTCTTTCAGCTTGGTGCGGACATTCCTGCGAGACAATACAGAAGTGCGCATCAAACAGGATAGTGTTAGGTAAGCAAACAAGATTTCAGCGGTGCGCAACCGGCTTTGCTAAGTACTTGTGCTCTGGCTTCGGTCTTCATAGTCTTTATACTCTTCGTATGCCAACAGCCGTGGATCCAAGCGCACTACAAGTGCCTGATGAGCAAGTGCACCTGGACAAAGACCTGGCGACCAACAAGTTGATACTAGCAGAAGAGATCAGGGCACTCTTTGCTTCCGTGCGAGAGGTTAGGACGAAGCTGTCGGATCCATTCTTCGTCGGAAACGATGACCTCAAGTCTAGAGTAGAAGAGCTTCTAAACGCTTTAGACGTGACAGAGCTAGACGTAACCGAAGAAGATCTATTGCAAGCGAATGACAGCTCTGAGACAACCGGTATCAACGACATACGATATCGTCTGACTCAAGTATGTGATAATTACCTGTCGAAGATCAACGGGTTCGTGAAGAGTTCGCCCGCTGCGTCAAATCAAGATGTTCCTTCCTGCCAAGTGGTGTCCCCTGCTTACGCGACACGGGATGATCTGCATGTACTGCCTGCCGGCAACAGCGTAATACTGCGCGAGAACGAGCTTTCTTCTTTTATGTGAGTCTCGTAGAGCTGGCATCAAGTTCCGACTTTAGCTGACTTGCAAGAACAGAGCATATACACTTAGCGCTCGACAGTACCAGAATTTGACTTTGGGATTGATTGATGCGGAGCTGACAATGGAGGAGGCCGGGTCTGACACGGCTAGTCAGGCCGCATCGCTCAGAGAGCCCCCGTCGTCAACAACAACTTCGGCCAGCAGTTCAAGATTGACAACACCGACAGATTCGGGCCTCGGGAGAGGAAGGCAAGAGAAGGTAAAACAGTCGGAATGGGCCCTCTCGGCTAAAGTGAAGAAGACGGTCAAACCGACAGGTTCTATACTGTCGTTGAAAGCCATTACGCCTCGCGCCACGCTTCAAGACATCTTCAGTTTTTCTGATGGCAGCCGCAGTTCTCGTCAACCTTCACCAGCGCCCGGAGCTAGATCCGAGGTTGAAGCACGAGAGGATGACAAAGTCTTAGTGGGTTCGTAATCCGTTGGCCTCATATACCCCAGCTAAATCTTCCGCTGTACAGGAAGCGCTTTTGTCAGCCACCAAAGCCAATGTGTCCAAGCCGTCTCCGCTTGGACCATCTAGAAGCCCAGCTCTGCCATCTTTAATCTCTGCCTTGACCAACAGGCGACATGTTTCGGAAGCAACAGCTACGAGTGCAACGTCAGATGTTGTAGCGGCACCAACTCTAGCAGACGCCCTGGCGGACCTTGATATTAGTGTGCAGCACGGTCGAGCAGCATCCGTGCGATCTGTCTCGACCACGGATTCCGATATCTCCGATGCCAGTCGTCTGTCGGATTCATCTGTGCAGACAGTTCGTGGAGAAAGTTCGGCACTCGAAGATAGGCCGGCTCCTTCGCTGCAGCCTTCAAGAGACACCAAAGGCTCAACCTTCAGCACCATAAGCGGGTTCCTACATCGGGGCCTTCGCATCAACAATCTTGAACCGAGTGAACCTATTGGTACTACCACGACACGCGCAGCAGGTCCTCATATCAAGCTCACATTCCGTCATGGACACAAAAAGATGAGCTGTATCGTTTACTACGCCCAAGAATTTGCTGGTGAGGCGCTTGAATTCGACATAGAGAATTGGCTAACGTTATTTTCCTAATCTAGCACTACGAAGAGCTTGCGGCTTACCCGAGGCATTGTAAGTCCTCGTTGCGTCGCACTTCGGCGAATTACTGACATTTGTGGCAGATACACCAAATCACTAGAGAGATCGCATGCGTTGCAGTTTTCCGGTGGTAAGACCAATGCTGGCTTTTGGCTCACCGAAGACGAGCGTCTGGTCTTGAAAGAAATGGTAAGGCCGTCTCCGTACGAGTCTAAGATCTGCTTCTGACTGTGTAATATTTGACAGAGAACAAGTTGGAACGTCTCAGAAGTCGATGCAATGTTAACTTTCGCGCCAAGTTATCTGAACTATCTCATGACCTCGACCAGACCAAGTCTGTTGACCAAGGTGAGTGCTTGAGACGTGCCCATCAAGCAGTATTATCCAATGTGCATCCTGATGCGTGATCATGCAGATCTTTGGAATGTACACATGCAAAATCAAGAATCTGAAGACTGGCGAGAGACAGAAGGTCGACTATGTGGTCATGGAGGTATGTTCACACAGTTATTCCTGTCTTACATATTGGCTGTGTACTAAGTGACCTTTCTTCGAATTCGCAGCACCTCTTTTTTGACCAGCAGGTTACAACCAAATTCGATCTGAAAGGCATCTCTACCCGCGTGGCTCGTGCCAAGGGGGAAGGTCAGACATTATGGGATGCAGACTGGGTGGAGAACTTCCAGACGAGGTTGTTGGTCCGTGCACATCACAAGAAGTAAGCTCAATTTGCTGGAAATCTGACCGACCTGGCCTGACACGTGCTGTTTCAGTATCCTTCGCGAGGCCATCGCGGCAGACACCGAGTTTCTGCAGCAAAACAAGTGCGTATAGTCCGAGCACGCGCATACGATGAACATGAAAGCTAAGGCCCAGCTCACAGCGTCATGGACTATTCCGCTTTGGTCGGCGTAGACGACAAGAACCACACACTGACCATCGGTCTTATCGATACCCTCGGAATCTTCAATCTCGCGAAAGCCATCGAATCTAATAGCAAGAGAGTACTGCAGGCTGAAAGAACCATCATACCGCCAGACGAGTATGCCGCTCGATTTCAGAAAGCACTTAACGACTATATTATCGCAAGTCCGGAGAAGTTTAGTAAATCGCCTGGAGACGAAGGTGTTCCAGCACTGCATTGCCCGTTGTAGCAGAAGTGAAAGATACAACAATATACGCCCACTGTAGCTAGTACGCTCTGCAGACGATAAAGAGAAATTGCAGCCGTCGTTGTGAATGCTGTCTCTGCAGCATAATGATTGAAGTGCTTTACGCGTCTGGGTCCTGCAGGCATTTGCCACCGACTCTGCATTTGCAACGGATGGGGCGGATCCACGAACGTCTCATTGCTCGACTGCAAACCACGACGTGTGGACAATAGACATGCCAACATGCAGTCTGCGAAGTGGAGTAAAGCTACTTCACAGGTAGCCAGCACCAGCAGCAAGAGCCAGAAGGCGAAAGGAAAAGAAAGAGCGGTTGAAACCGACGTCAAACGGCCGCCATCGCAGCTTAAACAAGGATGGGCATTGGTGCCGCTTGTTCTCAACGGCAACGATAATAGTGATGTAGACAAGAAGCGGTCTAGAAGTCCGACGAAAAGGCAGTCTATCGATGCTACGCCAAAGCCGAAGAGCAGAAGGACAGACAAGGCTGCTACGCCCAAGCGATCCATCGCCATCGAGATAGTCAGCGATACAGACGATGATGAGATACAGGAAATCTCGTTTGCGAGTAGCAGCAAGGTATCAACTGTCTTAAGTAACAAGGCTGCCAAAGGAAATGCTTTGGCGGCAAAGGTCAAGAATGAAGTGATGGAACTGGACGTTGTGTCTAGCAAGCCTTCAATTAAGAAGCCAACGCCAGCTGTATCTGTACCTCCTCCAGATATAGTGGAGACGTTCGACCTAGCAGACGACGATGATGAGGAGGAAGAGGAAGATCTGGAGGTCTTCAGGCGAATGCACAGTCCATCTGGGTTTGCAAATGAGAATGAAGTGCTTGAAGATGTCGATGACTGGGGAGACGCAGAACGAACCTGGCAACGATCACGCACGGGATCTATTGATGGCAGCACCTACGCAGAAGAATATAGAGAGGAATCTGGCGATATACTAGAGCGCTCAGGCGATTCTGATGAGGATATCCTCGAGGTGAGTCTGGGGACTCAGCTCTACGCGCTACGCCACCATTTGACTGACCCGTGAGCTTTCCACCACCAGCTAATGGAGAACGAAGAAGACTTGTCGGGTCTGGAGAATTTTAAAGGCAAGAAAGTAGTAAGAGAATCACAGACACCAGCAAAAGGCTTGTTGAAGCCACTGTCATCTTTGCGTCGGAGCGTCTCCCCAGCAGCAGGACCTTCCAAGATCACGAGCGAGTTGCGTCCAAATGCTTTCACTGCTCTCATGCAAGGCAACAGTCTCGACAAGCAATGGTCAGAAGCAGCTCAGAACGAAGCACAGCCTTGGCGAAAAGGTTACGTCCGACCTGCGCCTTTCTACAAGATTTTGGATGGCATGACAATCGCTGTGGATGCTTTCAAATACGGCAAGATTCCAGGTGTCGAAGCCTACTTCCTTTCGTGAGTGACTATTCTCATTGTCACCCAACCACTGCGTTTTGCTGACTCCAAACCAATACTCTTGTTAGACACGCTCACTCCGACCACTACACCAATTTGTCGTCTAGCTGGTGCAACGGGCCAATTTACTGCTCTATCGGTACAGCCAATCTGATCAGGTACAAGCTGGGAGTCAAGGATGAATGGCTCCATCCTCTCGAATTTGATCGTGTGTACGATATTGCCGGAGCAAAAGTGACCTTGCTAGATGCAAATCAGTAAGCCCGAACGTACGATTAGCTTTTGTCAGGGCTCGCGCTGAGGCCTTCGTTGCAGCTGCCCTGGTTCAAGCATATTCGTTTTTGAGGGCCCTCACACCTCCCCAAACTCGCCATACCACAAATCGCCCAAGAAATGGTTCCGCTACCTGCATTGCGGTGACTTCCGAGCTTCACCCGCACATCTATTACATCCAGCTCTGAAAGGCAAGAAAGTTGATATATGCTATCTCGACACGACATATCTCAACCCTCGCTATTGCTTCCCTGCGCAAGAGCAAGTCGTCGATGCATGTGCCGAGCTTATCAAATGTCGAGTCGAAGGTGACCGCGAGGCACTCAAGCGTGGCTCTGGTGGCGGCGCTCAGCTGGTACGCCAGGGCGAAATGATGAAGGGATGGTTAAGCAAGGCCAAGAAGGAAGAAGAGGAGGAAGGGGCTACTGTTCCACTTGCACTGGAAGATGTAAAGCCCGCGAAACCAGCAGAGAGGCTCCTTGTTATGGTTGGCACTTACTCTATCGGTAAAGAGCGGATCGTCAAAGGTATTGCACGTGCTATCAATGCCAAAATCTACTGCGATCAACGGAAGAAGGAAATCTTCGCATGTCAAGATGACCCAGAGCTTATGTCGATGGTGACCGATGACCCACTCGAAGGTCAAATTCACGTCACTTGGCTTGGGCAGATCAAAGTCGACGAATTGTCAGACTATCTGGACAAATACAAGCCGCATTTCAGCAGTATCGTCGGACTTAGACCTACTGGATGGACTTTCAAACCCGAAGGCACGATGGCTTTGACTTTGAAGAATCCTTCGGTGCTACAGATGCTCAGCAAGGAACTGCAGAGATCGTATAACCCTTCTTGGATGACGCCAACGAAGGATTCGACCAGGACTGTCGAAGCTTACGGAGTACCATACTCGGAGCATTCTTCATTCGCCGAGTTGGTAAGTCCACTCGCAGTCGCATGATGGCTGTTATACAAGCTAATGATGCATTCTCCTAGACATGCTTCGCCGTATCGCTCGACTGTGTCCGCTTCATCCCAACTGTCAATGTCGGATCGAAGAAGTCGCGCCAAGCCATGGCTGGATGGTTCGACAAGTGGGCGATGGAGAGAAAGCGAAGAAAGGCTGCTGGCGAGCCTTCCATGGTACCCCATCGTGCCGAAAACTATTGGTAGTAGGAGGCTAGTGGCAGGTTGATAAGTGTTCGTGTCTTGAGTAAGAATTTAACCTTTTTTTCTGTGTATCAACGATCCTTCTTGCATCACATCTTAGGTAGCATAGCTTTTCATTCATTCTTCACCTGCAAACAACAGCGTAGCGTTGTCATTCCAATCCTTGTAGTGTTCATGCGATCCAGTCATCGAAGGAGTCCTTTTGCTCTACAGTATCATATTATAAACGCATGTCATTGTCTTGTCACGATTGTGATCACCAGCCGGTATGTCTCGAAGCGGGGTTCCGCGCAGGAAATAGACTTGTGTCCGGGACGTGACAGTATTAACGGGAGATCCTGATAAGCAAATCTGATAATTCGCATTTGTTTTGACTCAAGTATTGATCTTGGTGGTAGCCTGCTTGATAGACTGAGCTTCACCATACTTGCGCATATCATGGCATGCCTCTCTGCTCGCTCTTGGTGCTCAGGCTTTCCTTTGTGATCCTGCCTCCGCTCTCATTGCATTGTGAATATCAGCTGGTCTACAAAGTCAGCAAGCTACGTCGTCATCCTGGAGTCGTCAACAAGGGAGTAGTCTAAAGCAGGCGCAAGAGTGCAGTGCTGCCATCGCTACTCTCATTTGCCCGGCAAGGCTGGGAAATGCAGAACGATGCGCGAGGTGGTGGGAGATCACAGAGCATCAGCAATGGGAATGGCAACGGCAGTGTAGGAGGTGAAGGAAAGAATGCTTCAGATATCGGAATACCTGACTTCAATGAGGATGACTATCTGGATCTGTCCATTCTCAATGACGACGATGAGGAGGATCAGGATAACGACAAGCAGGATCATGGAGATACCCTCAATGCTGAAGAAGCATCGAAGCAACAGCAGCAAGGGAAAGCTAGCATGAATCATCAAGTCAACTCTACATTCATCACCTCGTCTCCGCGCTCATCTACCTCCGGAAGCCAGCAAGGGAATGGCGCGCTTGATATCGGCCAGCAAGAGCAGCAACAACGCCGGCAGCAGCAACAGCAGCAGGATGGTCAAGATGAGGAAACAAACTCGAATGACAGCGACAGGCGTAGCGAAAGTGACAGATCGGAACACAACAACTCCTCCGCTAGTACTGCGAACAGTCATTCGGAACCTGTGAAGCCTGTGTTGACCGCAAGCCCATCGTCGACGACTCTGTCCAGCATGAAACTGCAGCTGCAGCCAAATGGAGATAGCAACCACCAAGCCAACACTTTCCTTCCTCCCAGTAATGATAGCCAAAACAGCAGCAATGGGAAACAGCAGTTCACTACAAATGGCATCAAGAGCCTGCAATCTACTTCACCAGGTATGTGACCTTGGCCTTTGCAGTCTCAGACACATGAGAAAGCTCGAATGGTGCCATGCATGCGATTTAGAGAGCATATGACATAGCGCTGAACCGGCTTTCTTTCCACTCTCCACAGTACAAGTTCAGTCTCAATCAAACAGACCGCCATCACCATCTAAGCGCTCACCTACTCGCAGCGGAACTCTGGCTCTGATTCCAGAAGAAGAGGAGAACCAGCATCCACAGCAGCAGCAACATCAACATCAACAGCTTCAACCGAAACAGGAGGGCAGCCAGTCGAGTAATCCCAATAGTCGAGACAACAGCCGTCCAACTACATCTGAAAGAAGACAATCGTCCCACTTTCAACTTCCTTCAAGCGCATCACTCCAGAAATCAGCATCTTCCTCTTCCTCATCGCAACCTCAAGATAGTCAAAAAGGCTCAAAGCAGCCTATGAAAATGGCAATACCGCCTTACGTCCAAGATGGCGAATCGTCAAGTAGTGTACCGGTGGCAGCGTCTCCGACATTCAATTCTGCACCTTTGAAAGCTCCTATACCCGGTCAACATGCTCAAGCTATGGAAGTTCGCCGTCATATATACGCTCTTCAGATACCTACCCTACTTCTTGTCAATGCGGAGCTTGTGAAAGGATGTATCTTCCTGCTGGAACAACACGCAAAGAACACGCCTCCAGGCACGAACTTTGTTATGGAGGGGACCTACTTGGAGTGAGTTTATAGCATATCTTGCTTTTTTTTTAGATGTAACCGGGCTCGACAAGCCCGCGGCGTAGCGAGCTGATGCTTACAACATTATCTACAGACTTGTTAATCGCTTATCCAGCAATCTTGGCTATCTTGCAACAATCACAAACTCCGGAGGTGGACCAACAAATGGTAGCCTGCCAATACCAGTGCTTGAAGCGCCAGTCGCTGCCAGTGACTATCTGAAGAATCTTTACAATCAGCTAAAAGCTTACTTTGTCATGGGCCAGAAAGGTGGCTTCTTTAACAAGGCACAGCCTCCGAAAAGCGAAAACATGTCACCTTCAAGTAGCCAGCAACAGCGTCCGCCTTCACCAAGCAAACAGCAACGTGTCTTTTCGGGTCCTCAAGAAGGTGGTTCTCAAGGTCCATCTCAGGATAGAGCAGCTTCAGTTACGGGTAAACGAGACAGGCAGCAGACAGAACAGGAGCCTCAAGCGGATCAACAAGGTCGGGAGCCCGATGCTAAGCGCGAGCGAATCGATACTGCTTCGACTGGACAAGGCGATACATCAATACAGAGTCAAGCCAACTCTTCCCCAGTGAAGAACGCGCAGTCTTTTCCACAACAGCAACAACCCAACCAGATGCCACATTCTGCACCTCTGCCTCAGTACTCGGGACAGCAGCAACAGCTTCAGCAACAGCAAAACATGCCCCAACCACCGAATTCTGCAAGTTCAGCTGTACCAGGCCCGTCAACGTCAGGCCCGCAAGCAAAGCGTCGAAAAGCTTCGCAAGATACCGCCCGATCGAATGCTGGCGGACCGCCTACGCCTCGCTTGCCTAATCAGCAGCAGCCGATAGCCAGAGCTCCTTCAGCGGCAAGTCAAAGGCCAAACTCGACCGCGCCCGGAGACGCTGGTGCTGCTTCGGCCTCTGAGGCGCAACAGCAACAGCCATCGCAACAATCTTCCACTATTCCCCCTCATATACAACAGCATATGCAAGCTGTCGCAGCTGCAAATGCAGCTCAGTCTCCCAACAACTCACAGCAGCAAGGTTCGCAGTTCCAGCAACCGACGCAGCGCGCACCATCCGCCATGTCGATGCAGTTGCCAATGGCACAGCCAGGCTCCGGCCCATCGCAACACTTCCGACAGCCTTCCGTCCAGCCTGGTACCCCGATGTCTGGGTCGTTTGGACCTGGCGGTCAACAGATGCAACCGCAAAACGGTCAGGCACAACAGCAAGGCTTTGTTCCTCCCCGTCCGCCCGGACAGCAGCAGCAGAGTATGCAGCAACAACAGCCTCAGCAGAGTCAAATGCCTGGTCAGCAGGGACAGATGCAGCCTCATCAGCAAGGCCAACAATCGAATGGTTTACCAGAGAACATCGATATGCTTGCTCAAGAAATGATGCGGTTGCAGAGCATGATGACTTCGGCGCGGCAGTTTAGAGCTAATCATGATCTTTACGGCAAGATGCCTATCGAGTCGAGGCAGCATCTTGATCAGAAGCTCGCTGAGCAAGAGCTTCAGTTCAACCAGATGAGAATGGCGTACGAGCGGCATATGAATGAGCAGCAACAGCAAAGGGAACGAGAGCAAAGTGGACAGCCACAGCAGCAGCCTAATTCGGCAATGTCACCTCCGCCTCAGCACATGCAGAGTCTGCAGCAACAGCAGCAAAGACTCGCTATGCAGCAGCAACAGCAAGGGGGCCAGCGGCCTCAGCAATTACCAATGATGCCGCCTCCTCAGCAACAGCAGCTGCAACAGGCTCAAAGGCAGGCGTCGATCTCTAGCGTACATCATCAGGCTAATATGTCGAATGCCGGATCTCCGGCAGCATCGATGCATGAGTCGCCTGCATTATCACATGCTTCGCCTCACGGAATGACACGGCCTGGAACTAGTCAATCCATGCGTCAAGGCGATGGCCAGATGATGCCCCCACCCGGAAGGCCAATGCAGCAGCATTCCGGTGAAGCAAGTTCGCCAGGTAAGCACTGCTCACGACCTCTCAAACAATCAAGTACATCAAAGCTGACCATGCTTGCATCATCTTCTCGACAGTCCCGCATATGCAGCAACAGCAAAGACCCCAGCAGTACAATAATCAACAGCCTGACTTTGGTAACGACAGCTCAAGCCCTGCTCGCCCACCTTCTGTGATGTCAAACAATGCAGGTCAGCAGCAGCAGCCCCATTTCCGCGCGCCCTCGGTGAACGCATATCATCCTGGCGCGCCTGGAAGTGTTGCAGGCAGCCCTCAAACAGCAGGCTTCCCATCTTCCCCAGCTACTTCGTCGAATTATGCAGGAAGTCCGGCGGGAGGACCTCATATGCAGCCTCCCAATCCACCTGGACAAGGAGGTTTCAATCTCATGCAGCAGAGAGCGAGGATGGCTTCGATGCAGGGTAAAGAGTTTCAACAGCCTAGGCCGCCAACGCCATCACAGGTGCAGCAAGCGAGACAGGGTACGCCACAGCAACAAGCTCAGCCTCTACAGCCGCAACATACAGGTGGTCCGTCATGGCAGCAGCAAGGTCCGCCTGGAACGCCTCAGCAAGGCATGGGCCCACCTTCCACGCCTCAACCGCATCAGCAGCAGGGCCAAGGTCAAGGACAACCTCAGCAGCAGCAGCAGCAGAGTAATGGCCCTTCTCAGTCGCCAATGCCTCAGCAGCAGCAAG
This sequence comes from Cystobasidium slooffiae, assembly GCA_019775285.1. Classification (NCBI taxonomy): domain Eukaryota; kingdom Fungi; phylum Basidiomycota; class Cystobasidiomycetes; order Cystobasidiales; family Cystobasidiaceae; genus Cystobasidium; species Cystobasidium slooffiae. The sequence goes on from JACWFZ010000010.1 coordinate 507,303, forward strand.
GGCAGCCAGGAGCGCAACAGCAAGGACAGCAACCAGGACCGCTGCCACCTATGCCACAGCCTATGAACGCACAACAGCAGCAGCAAATGCAAATGCAACAACAATTGCAGATGCAAATGCAACAAATGCAAGCTCAAAGTCAAGGACAGCAACCTGGAGGAACAGCACCTCAACTACAGATGCCGCCGCAATACTATCAGAACCCTCAGGCATTTCAAAACTACTTTGCTCAGATGCAAGCGCATGCTCAGGCTCAAGGAAGGCCGATACCTCAACTACCGCCTGGAATGCAGCTGGCGCTTCAGCAGCAGCAGCAGCAAGGGCAACAAGGCCAATTACAAGGCCAGCCTGGTATGATGCAGCCACCACCTGGCGGACAACCACAAATGGCGCCTGGCATGTCTCCGCCGCCACCGCCGCAAATGCAGATGCAGATGGGTCAACCTGGCATGCAATTCCAACAAGGCAGAGCTGGACCTCCAGGCCCTTCGAATGCTTTACAAGCTGGAGGATTACCACACCATCTATTCCCAACTGGGTTCAATGCTAATAATCCATCGCATCATCATGCTCTACGGCAATATCAACAAGAGATGCAACAGCAAGAACAAGTACAGGTCTTACAAAGGCTCAAAGCGCAATCTCAGCAGCAGCAACAGCAAGGTGGTGGAATGGGCGGTGCTGGCTCTCCTCAAGGTATGCCTATGCCAGTTCCGATGCCTGGCGCTGGACCTGGACCTGGAAATCAAGGACCCCAAGCTGCACTTGGCGGTATACAACCTGGACATCCGCAATATGAAGCTATGATGAGACAGCAACAAGCGATTAGAATGCAACAAGCGCAACAAGCGGCTATTGCGGCTCAACAACAGCAGCCTCAGAACATGACACAACAACAGCAACAGCAGAGACTGAGACAGGCTAGCGTTAATGGTGCCAATGGACCTGGGCCTGGACAACAGGGCTCACCACCACCACAGCAAGGATTCCCAGCTATGCCGCAACCTCAAGGACAGCAGCAGCAGCAGCAGCAACCCCAACAAGGCAATGGACAATCTCAACAGGGCTTCAATCCTAATATGGCGATGCAACAGCAGCAAGGTAGACCTATGATGCCGCAACAGCAGGGTCAGCCACAGCAGAGACCTATGTTCCCTTATGCAGGGCAAGGAGGACAACCTAACCTAACTTCCATGCAGCCCATGTCGATGCAGCAAGGGCAACAAGGACAGCAGCAAGCGGGGTATGCTCCTCAACAGGGACAACCACCACCACAGCAGCAGCAACAAGGACAGAATCAACAGCAACAGCCGCCACAGCAGCAACCGCAGAGCGCAAGTACACAACAACAGCAACAACAACCTGGTAGTGCAGCCTCTTTCGATTTCGATTCGTATATCAATCTATAAAAGTGTCATTACATGCCATGAACATTCTTGGGACCGCATCTACATTCGCATATGATCTGCATCTTACCTCCATGACATAAAACTGCTATCTACCCAAGACAGTCTTAACGCAACGCAAACAAAACAATCTCTATCCGTCGATGCACATTTCTTCGAGTTCCTGCAACTGTCCTCGACATGCCAATCTACCCTTCGCCCCTTCACACACTGTTAAATCCCCCCGTAATTATCAATGCCAATCTTACAGTATCTTGGAAGAATCTTTGTTTGTTAAGAGACAATACGCATCTGAGACAATTGCAGTTAAAGCAGTCTAAGAATGTCGAATTTGAGGTTTCTTCGTGCTCTTTAAAAAAAGTCTTGAATGGCCTTTTTCTGTGTAGACTAGGTGAATAAAGGTCCAGATGTTCCATCAGTATTAGTTTTCTCCTTTAATCTTCACAATCAGTCATCGTAATGAAGGTGTATGCCGGGAGTTTCACGGACAGTCGGGGGGTGGTCTTTGTTGCAGTTTGATGGTGTTCTTTGCATGTTCATTTGGGCCAATCTCGAAGAAGACGCGTCAAAGAACGGCACGTGCTTTGTGAAATGGTGACAGACGGGGGCGATGGGCGTGCATCCCTTGAGAGCAAACGACTACAAAGCACAGACATAGCGGCACGGACAGAACATAGTGTTACTAGCAGTACATACGAATGTAAGATCTCGTGAATGACAGGCTATGTACTTTGCTCGATACTGCGCGTTCCTGGGTTGCAGCTGCAGCATACCAGGCTGGCTGGCTGGCTGACGGGCGGACAAGCGCGGCAGTGGCCAGACCGTTGACGGCAAAGTATGGCGAAGGAGTATGATGAATGCATTGACTGACTTGACTGTACGCCATATCATTGCTTGTTGCGCTAGTGTCTCTTGCCTCTCTTGTCCATTGCCCATTGCACCCGGGCGCATCCACTACCCTCATCCGTCACCTTTCTGCTTTCGCCAACCAACATCCACCTTTCATTCGACGACTTTATCAACACACACAACATAGACGAAAACAGTGATAGCACACACACTACGACGCTGGCCGTCTTGTAGTGATTACTCTCTACCTGTCACACATCTCTCTCTCTCACAGTCACTACGTTCTCTACTGCCCTTCAACATCCAGCATCACACAAACAACACATACTCAAACTCAACCTCCAAGGACACTGCCATTCGACCGAAGGAACGAACGCAACCCACTCTCTTTTTGGAATCAGCTTACAATGCCTAGAAGCAATAGAGCCTCACCTCTCACCTCATCCTCCATTCGGCTCCTTCTCGCCGTACTCGCACTCTCCCTTCCCGCTCTAGCTGCGGCCAGTGCACAGCAGCAGCATCAACACGCACACGGCAATGCGTTACAGCAACGTCAGGTAGCAGTCCATCACCACCACGTACATGCAAAACGCGCCATTGCAGATGTATATCACGAGGCTGGTGAAGACTATCATCGAATGCGTCTCATGCCGCGGCAATCTAATGCAGCTGGGAATGCTGCTGGAGGCTCGAGCGATGGTGAAGATACTGCCGGCGGCGGTGGTGGTGATACCCCTCTTGCTTCAGGTAGAGGATCTGCTGTTGCATCAGCCAGTAATGGAGCAGGCAACACCGCAAATAATGGCAATGCAAATGGAAATGGAAATGGCAACGGCAACAATGGTGCTTCTGCCTCCAACACCGCTGGATCGAATAGCGCATCTACTCCCGGCGCGAACAATGGGGGAAGCGTATCATCAGCATCCAGCTCATCTCAAGGAGGTGGTCTATTAGATGGAATAGGATCAGGTATCTCATCAGCACTCAACAATGATGCATCATCGACATCAAATACTGTGATTCCGACACCTACTACCGATCCTGCAGCAGTACAAACAACAACCTCGGATACAGTTACACAGCCTACGACTGCAAATGTCGATACTGCAGTGACAACTACAGACAATGCTGCTTCAACCGGTGACGATGTTGAAGATACCACCATTACCCAGACTGTAGCTGCCCCTACTACGGCTGATACTGCCGCTGCTGCGGAAGATACTGCCGCTAGTGCAGACGCGGACGAGGATAAAAGCTCAGGTATCTCCAAGAGTGCTATCATCATTATTATCGTAGTGGCTTCTTGTGTTGGTGGTGCTATCGCCATCTGGACGTGAGTCGACACAGTCTCCACGTGATTCGAGCTATTGTTTCCATCGCTGACTTCGCATACCCAAACTTCTTCCTTCTAATGTCACAGCATCATCCGCAAAGTCAAATTATCACCCTCAAGCAGATTCAATCGACGCATTGCACCTATAGATTTCAGTGCAAACAGACGGGACAGTGATTATTTCGGCGCGTTAGGAAGTGTAGACAATCTATCGGGTGGTGGTCATTCGCCTCCTAACGGGTTGATATCAGACAAGGATGGAGTTATAGACGCATGGCCATTACATCATTCACCTTCTCAATCATCTCATGGTCATGGAAGACAAGATTCAAATGAAAAAATCGGTGGTGGTATGTATGGTGCTATTGCTCCTGCTTTACCACCTTCTAGCTCTGCTGGATCATTGAGACGGAATCCTACTATGATGACCACAACTACTACAACAGCGAATGGAGGAGGTAATTTGAATAGAGCGGATAGTATGGCTTCTTCTGCAAGAGGAGGAGGCGGTGGTGGAATGTCAGACTCGGGTCACAGTCAGCAATATCAAGGCTTTTATCCGGGTTTACCCCCTCCTATGCCGTCGCAACCTCAACTTGGTCAGGTCTATGGAGGTACTTATCAGCAGCAACAGCATGAATACCAGGACTATGCGGCACCGCAACATCATCAGGGCTACGCTCCGCAATATCAGCAAGGCCATAATGCAGGATTGGACTATTCGAACAGCATGAGAAGACCAGGCGGTGGTGGATACGAGTATTAGGCTTATGGAATTCATGTTCATTCAGTCTGAAGCGTACCCGGCTCAACTGGGGTAGACTGCCTTAGGAGCTGGCAAGACGTGTCAAAAAGTCGGATTGACAACGACCGACCTTTTTTTTTAATTAAAGACATTACTCCTTGACCTTAAGACACGCTACCTTTTGTACTTTTTTCGCATATACTGTTCGTAGTTTCCCTCTTTCTATTCCGTCGTTTCTTCCCCAGTTCTAGGTAGTTTTCATAGCTCTCCCTTTCGTCATTTTGTTCTTCCCTCTTCGTACGTAGCAGGAGTCTTTTTATGTGGAACTTCATCGCAAAGATCAGTCCCTTTACCCTGCTTTGCCTTGTTCAAAGGTAAACGACAGCTACATTGCCTCTTCTGCTTCGGACACGCGTCTCTCCCACTGCGATATGCAGTCAGCAAGTTGCTCCTGCTTCTTAACACGCCGCACATGCCGGTCGGTCAAAACGCCTAGATGCGAGCTAACAAAGCGTGGCAAGAGTGTGAATATCATTTGCTACTCGCAAGCCAGGCTTAAAAACCAAGCCAGACTGCAATGGCTTTAGAAAAAGGGAGAGTCGCGCCTCGCTGGAGTATCGAATAATAAACATGCCAAGAATGAGGAGTTACAGCTAGCATCTAAACTTATGTCACTAGAGTGAAGACTAAGAAGAAGATGATAAGTATACCGAAGATCTTAAGCATCAACGCGCGATTGCCAGATATTGAAGCATAGTATTTGAGTAACTCGCGCTGTGCACCAGATACATTGCTGTGGAGAACGTAACATGTTAGTCAGTCTGAAAAGCACTCGAGTATTAAAGTAGTAGTGTCTGCTCACTTTGCGATGTCCGACGTGTCTGCGTCAATCCGCTGCACTGTCTCTCCTTGTTGAGCAACCATAGTTGCTAGCTGAGTAAAGATCTGTCCCAATTCTTGGATTGTACTCTCTATGGATTCGATAGCTGAAGCTCTCTGGCCTAAGTATTGATCGCCTTGGTGCACCTGCATCTGCATTTGCTGTCCTGATTCTTGGCCGTATGCGCTTGCCCCACCGTTGCCCATGTCAAGAGCGAGATAGTCGTTGCCGTCTTGCGATGCTCTAGCTTTGCCCTTGTTGTCTGCAGGCACGAAGGGACTGTTCGGACGTAAAGGACCGTTGGCTGCTTGTGGACGTTGCGATAAACCCGAGCCTGGACGAGAGTATGTATCTTTGAGGGAGGAAGAGGAAGCGGCATTTTGGTATAGGACGGAATCTGATGGAGCGTAAGATTGCGAATGACGAGCACGGAGAACTTAAGTGAATCAGTAAGAACGGTATTTGACATGCGCCCGGTGGTCAATTGGCATGAAGGATCAGAGAACAAAGAGCTTGGTACTCACCTGAAGGAGGCCCGCTAGCGGCGGCGTTCTGATTTGTATACCCAAACTGCTCCGTCCGACTCTTGGAAGCTTTCATGTTCTGTGTACGTATCTCCAGCACATCTCTGAAGCCCACTGAGGTGTTGGCAAGTGCGCCTTGAAGCATGACGAGGACATTGTTGTTGTGCTCTTCGGCTTGCTTGCCTTTGCCTCCTCCGCTGGATGAACCACCATGAGGCGAGGCTATCTTTTGTAGATTTGCTATCTTGCTATTCAGAGAGGCTATGTTGCGCTTTATAATATATGTAAGCTCTGATATCTCTACGGGCCGGTCATCGAAGAGTGTCTTGCGCTTTGCGACTGTAGCGGGAGATTGAGAACGACGTGGCCCAGATTGCAGACGCGACAACAGAGGGGCGAGCAGGAACATGACCACAGCAGAGTCATTGAACAGAGTAACAAGTAGACACGGTCAGCCGGTGTTTTGGCAATGTCCGCTGTTCTTAGAGGCTTGAATGCTCACGATGCGCCAGCTTCTCAAGCAATCCCATAGTTGCCTGGATCTCCCTGCCAATATCTGCGGCCTGTCCAGCGAACTCTGACCTTTGCGACCGGCGTGCATCCTTGCTATTGCCTGCTAGCAGTCGCTGCTTATGCTCTGGCACATTCGCCAGTCTTAGCCGGGCTGTTTCGACGCATGCCTTGAACTCGCCCGTGCGTGATGGCATTATCGCTGGTCTGGAAAGCGTATGATTGTGCGAAGTGCGGATGCGAAACAGAGCGCACCGTCAACGAAGAGGTGGCTTCGTTGTGAGCTTTTTGCCGTGCTGATGGTATCGATGTGGAATCAGCGGGCTCGAAACCGCTCTCTCCCTTGCGCCTGGCGCAAGTTGACGTGATCAGCTTCAACGATATGATACAAGGACCGTGCATTGATGCCTTTCAAATAGTGAAGTATTCAGTACATAGTTTTCCTCCAATCCCATCATCAAGCTGATTTCTGACTTGACACACTGACGCCCTTCTGCTGGTGTGCTTCAAGGTGTGCTCTCAGATGCGTATGCCATGTCTGCGGATAAATGCGCCACTACTGTCGACAACAGCCCACGTATCGCGTCAAAACAACATATGTTACAAGCTGTCTCTCACAGGAATGCCATTTTGACTCTGTGCTTCTGCAGATGAACGGATACAATGTTGGGATCTGCAGGGTCATCATCATGCAAAGTCTTACTTTGATTGCCTGCGTGCCTCGACTACGCCATTCCTCGTGCCGGTGACAGCTCTCCTCAATTTACTTTTCAGGCGCTGGTGTCTCTGTCAAGACCAGGATAGCTTTGAGACCCTGCAGCGCAGAAAGCGTTGCTCTTTCATTCCCTCTTACGACAACAGAATATCTGCATGCTCTACACTAGCACCATCTAAGAAGCCGCCGCTGAGCACACTCCTTCACGTCAAGAACAACACGCTACGCAAGCATAGGATCCTGACAGTATCATACAGCTAAATCTCCTGGCACAACGTGATCGCCCGGCAGGATCAAGCCAAACCAAGCTTTTCTCCGTACAGAGTCTCCTTGACTCGCTGTCATTCAAGCCCATCTCCGTTTCCCGTCTGCACACTTCCATTGCGCACCTGCAAACCCTGATTTGCAAGGCTGTGAAGCCAGCGTCCCGCAAGCTTCGGGTGATCAAACGCGTGACGAGCCAGCTAGTCGACATTTACACAGGAAGAAGTCGCAACCGACACAAAGACGCTAGGTTGTCCCATACACAGTACAACGATCATTGCATATCAGTGTCCTAGACTTCAAGTAGCTCCGCTGGCCACGGATGGACGGTCATGCGCGAGGGAGGCCAGCATACACCTTCAACCGAACGTTGAGCCCTTCGAGTCCCAAGCTTGAAGCTAGTAGCAGTCACGAAGGATTTGGCCTTGCAACGCTCGATAGACGGAGGAATGTTGGTGAATCTGCGCAGGATTCAAGCCGCAATGGTGCAGATGCGTCAACTGCGCAAGACAGCCCTAGCAGACCACCAGTATGGACGTCGAACTCGTATCACGGTCCTCATGAGCAAGGATCTGCCGTTCGGACATCATCTCCTGCTGGAGCAAACATCCAGAGTGGACATAAGATCAAAAGGTCAGGAGGTGGTAGTTTTGCTCAGTCGCGAAACTTCAATGGCGCGCCACCGTTGCATATAACGGTCTCTGGAAATCAGACTTTAGGTTCTCGGCTGAATACTGGTCGCACAGGGCCCAGTACGCCTCTATGGACTGCTGCTGGCCAACCAAGCACGCCTGGCATATACCCTCCAGCCTCGTTAGCGTCTGCATCAATAGCACGACGCGCCTTTCGTTCGCGAATACCTCTATTCTCCGGCATCACTCTCTTCATCCTGGTGTTCTCGATGTACTTCACTACCTTTCATCCAGAAGCATCGGGAGCTTTGCTAAAGTCGGCTACAGCACCGCTAGAAAGTGCTGCCAATGCAGCAAAGGCGGCAATCAAGGGTGGAGGAGCCACTGGTGCGGATGTGCAAGGTGACAGCTGGAAGGACCTTCTGGGATTTGGCGGAGACCTGGTAGATATCAATAGCTGGGGACTGCTGAACTCAGGAAGGGACAGAGACGGATTCCTGCCTCTCAGTCCTTGGAATCGCTATAAGGAGATCTGGAATACGCACAAGGAGGACGCCATTTTGAAACAAGTGTCGCCAAATCAACACGAAGGCGTGCGTGGTTGCTGAACGTCTGACTCGTGTAAATCGCCTCGCAGGCTGACCTCTTGTATGTGTGTCGCAGCGTATTCTGATAGAAGAAGGCAAGCCGCATCCGATACCAGCTCTGATGGCCAGAGCTCGAAAACGTTGGGAAGATCTGAAAATTCGACAGAGCAAAACCTTTGCGCAAGCTGTTACGGAATATCAGCGCAGATATGGGCGCCGACCGCCGCGAGGTTTTGATCGCTGGTATGCCTTCGCGCGAGCCAACAATGTTAAGCTGATTGAGTGAGTAAAGGAAGTGACTCCTCTATCCGGGCCGGTGAAATTGACCTATGCTATGTAATGATAGCGAATTTGATCTCATCGAACACTCGTTGAGGCCCTTTCGAGCTTTCGAAGCTGCTTCCTTTCGTCGCCGAGCTTCAAAGGCAGCCTCTATAAGTAACACCTGGCGCATTCGTATCACGCGAGGACAAGTTTACCGAGAAGGCGAGCTCGGTCATCATGAACGAGCTCAGGGTATCGTGCAAATGTGCCAGAAATTCAAGCACGAGCTGCCCGATATGATCATCGGCTACAATGGGCACGATGGAGCTCGCATTAACATTGGATGGGAAGAAAGAATGCGCCTTGAAGACCTCATCGAAGATGGCATAGAAGAGAAGTACTTACCCAAAGATGGTGAGATGGCACCTATAATGGAAAGTCCGCCACCTGGATGGGGTATCCCTCAGACGTGTCCAACTGATTCAAAGATGCGCGAGGAAGGCTTCGAGTTTGGAGATCCGGATGTGAGCAGAACCGGCCTTGAAGTGCAGCCTCCGCCGCTGAAAGGAGTGGGAAGCTTAGTCGGCGGGTTCAAAGAATATCTGGACGTCTGTAACAGTCCCCAGTACAGGCATTTCCATGCTGCAACATCCTGGTCATATCGTAAGTCTTCCGCTTGCAACGCCCATCTGTGGAAATGGCTGACATGCGACCAAATCCAACCGCAGAAACTTGGCCGACGACTGTCATGCCTTTGTTCACACCGGGAGTGCACGCTCGCTTCGGCGACGTCTATTGCATTATCGATGAACAATTCACGAACGAAGCTCCTGAAGGACAGGCGTGGGAGCGTAGAACGATGGACAAAGTCGTGTGGAGAGGACAGGCATCTGGTCCATTCTACGAATCGAGCACACCTTGGCAATCCACTCAAAGACCTCGATTACATCTCATGACGCACAACAAGAAGGGTTCTCGTGATATCGTTGTTGCAGACAAAGACGGATTAGCACGACGTAAAGCGGTCAGAAACTCACTTGTCAATCCCCTTTTCTTCGATACGGGTATCGTGGGACCCGCGGTCCAGTGCTTAGAAGAGGATGGAACATGCGACAAGATGGGCGAAGTCTTTGATGGCTTTGATGACCGCCTGTCATTCGAAGATCAGGAAGACTACAAGTATCAACTCGACGTCGACGGCAACAGTTGGAGCGGACGCTTCCGCCGATTGATGCTCAGCAATGGCGCGGTTCTGAAAGCGACCATCTTCCAGGAATTCTGGACAGACTGGGCTATTCCTTGGTTACATTTCATTCCGCTTCAGGTGGATTACTCAGACATCTACGACGTGATGGCGTTCTTCCGAGGTGGACCGAACGGTGAAAACGGGCACGACGAACTGGCACGCGAAATAGCCATGTCTGGAAAGGCGTGGGCCAAACAGCACATGAGATGGGAAGACATAGAAGCGTATACATTTAGACAGTATTTGGAGTACGGCAGGCTCTATAATGCCGACAGAGACGGTAAGTGCAAAGCAAGCCAATGGTGGACGAAGCTTGTAAGACCCTGCTGACTCTAGTAATTGCAGACATGGACTTTGTTTTAGAGGTGGCTGACTACGAGCCAGTGTGGTATTCTTAATGGGTCGCATCATCCCCTGCATCTATAGAGCATTGAGTCTTGTGCATACGGACGTAGTTCCTTTCTAATGTAGCATAACTATCTTTATTGACAATCATTCTCTAATGTCACGACACGCATCATACAGTCTGGCGAGGTTTGGAGCAATGCTGACGCCTCTCTGGTAGATCTCCTCTCCACTCTGCTTGAACCACTCGAGGATAGACACGAGATGCAAATCGGCGTAGGTTCTCTGGGCTCCCATGATGAAAGGTCCTCCTGGGACGTCCTCTAGCATCTGATTGACAAGCTTGAGACCGGGGGTAGCCTTCGACCAGCATTCATTCACCTTGGCCTCGTCCTGATTGATAGATTCTGATATGGGACCCCAAACTTCCTCTCTCGTGCGCTTGAAGTATTCCGAACCGCGTTCATCAAGAAAATCTATGACGCGCGGCAATAGTAGCGGGAAGATAGGTCCACTGATTGCCGTGGTCGCGTACGTCTGGAAAGCGCGATATAGAGGGAGTGTGCCCTCTGGAATAAGCCTAGGCGTGTCCGGGAAAGTTTCGTCCAAGTAGATTGCTATCTTCAAAGAGTCCATGATGGTCTTATCATCGTGGTCGATAGCCGGAAGAGTGTATTCTTGCACCTTGGTGCCTTCGGTGAAAGGCTGGACACCTTTGGATTGCAAGAGCTCGCGAACGTCGGGATAGCTAGAAGGCATTGTCAACTCCGCTGAAAGTGCAAATGCGGAGATGCATGGTGATAGCGTGCTTTACCTGATCCATTTCAGTTCATAGTCCTGCTTGTTCAAACCCTTATGCGCGATGGCATATATAGACTTGAGCGTGTTCCTGGCATGAAACTGTCAGCTAACAGGCCAAATACCTTGCTCTTCGTCGTAGAACGAGAGTTAATAGACTAACGGAGACCAGCTCTCTTTCCTATCGTATCCGAGTCAGGCAAAGTCGCGTTAATCAGCAAGCGGCATCTGGCGAATCCACGGGCACGTCACCCCCGTTACCTACCTTTTGTTGTCGAGGTCGTAAAGTACGAGCATAATTGTACACAATGTAGAAATCTGTGCTAAGCGAAGACTGCTCTTTATGCGTCTCATCCGGTGCACTGACCAGCTCTATTTCCGGCAGCCGGTGGCAAAGCCCGGCAGAACGGCTTCGGGTCGCAATTTCAAGGCGGAGCGGGACAACATGCATGCTTATGTAGCAACACAAGCATCTACCTGCCACGAGACTCGAAGCAAAATAATAATCTACGGCAACAAGTGGCTTCGCGGTCGTCGGTCACACCTTACTCCATTGCCATAAAGTCTGCACCAAGATCATGTCATGAGATCATTACAGGCCTCGTACAATCTGCCAAGATTCGGAGCAATGCTAACTCCCCTCATGTATATGTCGTCCCCACTTTGCCTCCATAGCTCGACGATAGCCAGAAGATGTAAATCTGCATATGTCCGCTGCGCACCCATGATGAATGGCCCTTCCAGGTTGTCACTAAGCATCTGATTGACGAGCTTCAAGCCAGGGGTGGCTTTCGACCAACACTCGTTGACCTTCGCGTCGTCTTGGTTGATGGATTCAGAGATGGGACCGAAGATTGCTTCTCGGGTTCGCTTGAAATACTCGGCTCCTCGTTCGTCCAGGAGCGCTACGATACGCGGCAGCTGTAGAGGGATGACGGGAATGGTAATGTTTGCAAAGGTGTACGCTTGCAGAGTCCGGTAGAAAGGCAATGTTCCGTTCAGCAGCAGTCTGGGTGTTTCAGGAAATGTTTCGTCCAGGTACAAAGCAATTTTCAGCGAATCTACGACCATCATTCCGTCATGTTCAATGGCTGGCAGAGTGTACTCTTGAAGCTTAGTACCGTCGGCGGGTGGGACACCTTTACTCTGCAGAAGTTCGCGGATGTCGGGCAAGCTGACATGTAATGAAGGTGGTCAGTGAAACTTCAAGCTGAGAAGAGAGTTGATGCCGACTCTGATTTACTTGATCCACTTCGTTTCGTAATCTTTCTTGTTCAAGCCCTTGTGCGCGAGAGCAAATTTAGTTTTCAGGGTATTTTTAGAAAAGACTGGTGTTCAGCCGTCCTATCGCTGAAGAAAGCAAGCACTTGGTGGCTCACGGAGACCATGTTTGCTTCCTGAAGCGTTACAATGAGCGGGCAGTATCAATTAGATGCGATCGAAACGGAGCGGAGACGTGTTCATTCAGGCAGCACTTGATGTAGCTCAGACGCACCTCTCATTGTCGATGTCGTAGAAGACAAGCATAGCTAAAATGACAATTTAGATCAGGAAAGAAAGGTGTAAACATCTTGCACATTTCGAGTAACCGTCCGAAAATCGGTTACCATGTGCAAAGGTACGAGCGCGGTGGCGAGTGCCAGTTCCGTTATCATGTGGTGCTGTACTCCGAACAAAAGAACTGTGGGCTTTGGTTCCTCGTTAGGCCCGCCGAAGTCCGACATACGAGACATAGGGGTGTGATTGTGACTTGTAAAGGATTGGACACCTGAAATAGATTTGCTTATCTTCGGTGTGCGGTTGCGTGCCAATTGCACGGCAGACTTACAGAGAACTTGAAGAAGCTTTGTAGTAGCTTGACTAAGGTTCACGACGAAATCAAAGAAAGCCACTCGAGCCGAACAATACCCATCGTGTATCCTGCTACAGGCTGCGGCTGCTAGAGCGAAGCTTGCCTGACGGCGCGTTCACGTTGGTCCGAGAAGCGGCCATGCATGTGTTGCAAGCAATGCCAGATCCTAGTGCCAATATCCTGCAATCCTGAAACGTAGACCCTGTTCAGAATAATGGCTCGGAGCGTATGCCGCTGTACTTCTCGTTGGACTGGTGTGGCTCTGTATGTAGTGCGTATGTAAATGGTGTCGTCTGTATTTTTGGCCCTTGCCCTTGTCCGGACTATGTGGATGACCGATGATATGGACTGCTTTCCGGATTGGTAGGCAAACAGCATACGTACAGCTGGCGACCGTCCCTGAAAACAATCTTCAAATCTCTTTATAGCAGGCGGAAGACAACACACGACAGTCTCGCAATGTAGACGTTCCTTCTCGAGCTCGATCATCCTCCCAGAAAATGAAGGCAAAGCAAGAGGCCAATATGCAAGGACGCCTACTATTTATGCTCCAGCTACACCAGCTGGCAAATCTGCTATAGCTGTCGTACGTATCGCTGGTCCAGATGTCTCGAAAGTCTGGCAGGACACAAGATCGCCTCGTAGCGGAAAAGCAACAGCTTGGCCTCCACCGGCCAGGAAAGCTGTCCTGCGCGACATATATGATGCAGCTACCCAACAGAAGCTAGATCAGGGTCTGATTGTGTACTTTCCGGGTATGCTAGTCACGACTTCGTCTGCAAAACAGGTTACAAGTAGCTGATGCTTCGCCACAGCCGAGTCCTCCCTTACTGCTCTGGAAATGCTTGAACTGCATCTGCATGGCTCGACAGCCGTGATGAAGGCAGTGCTGAGGTCATTGTCCGCCTATGAAGACTTCCGTCCAGCAGAGCCTGGCGAGTTCACCAAGCTAGCTTTCGATAATGGCCGAATGGATCTAACGGAAGTCGAAGGATTGCGCGACCTTATCGAAAGCGAGACAGAGGCGCAAAGAAAGCTTGCTGTTCTCCAAGCAGGCGGAGAGATGCGCAAAGCTTATGATAGCATGAGAAAGGACATCATATCCGCCATGTCTGTAGCGGAGGCAATGATTGATTTTGGAGAAGACGAACAAATTGAGCAAAGTACTTTCGATATTGGTAAGTCCGCTATCCTGACAATATCACCAGGCGTGGGCTCATCCAGAGTTCTTCAGCTGTGTCGCGCATACATCAGCTCCGAGATAAGATAGAGGAACACCTCAATAAAGCACGACGGGCTGAGATTGTCCGCAATGGTATCAGACTAGCTATCTTCGGAGCTCCCAATGCTGGCAAGAGCAGCTTTCTAAACTGGCTGAGTGAGCCTTCACGTACCGTAGCCCGTGTATCGCCCGCGTTGTTGCTCAAGCACACCTCTTGCAGGCCAACGGGAAGCTTCAATAGTCACCGCTCACCCAGGAACCACACGTGATATTGTCGAGGTGTCTCTTGACTTTCACGGCTATCCCGTCATTGTATCCGATACTGCTGGCTTGCGAGATACGTTGGATGAAGTTGAAAGCATCGGTGTTCAACGTGCGAAAGCAGCGTAAGTAGCGTATTTTTCAGATTCCCCGTGTATACGAAGTTTACTGTTTCGCAAATTTGTCAGTGTCGAATCTGCAGACGTGAAGATCTGCATTATTTCGTTGGTCGAACTGCTGAAGGCCTCGCGCGACTCAGCTATCGATCCTATGTCAGATTCTCTGGTGGATTCTAATACTCTGTTCGTCCTCAACAAGACGGACTTGGTTCCAGTAACAGAGGAACTGCACAAGCGAGTAGCGACAGCCCTCAACTTACCTGAAGATAGTGATCGCCTGTTGTTGGCGAGCATCGAAGCCCGCACAGGCCTGGAAGAGCTCTCGGCTCGCCTACAGCGCCTGGTTGAAGAGAGGTCCGTCTGTTTGATACATCGCAAATCATGTACAGATCAAAGAGCTGATTGCCAGAATGCGATCCAGGTTTGATGTAGGCATCTCCGGCGAGATGCTTCTCGTTACGCGAGAGCGACACCGCTTTCATTTGGAGGAATGTCTACAGTGCTTAAATGCCTTCCTTAGTAGGTCTACACATCGGTAGACCAATCATTCACAGGAAATGATTAACCCAACCTTGTAGGTATCGATCCGCAAGAAGATCTGGTTGGGGCTGCCGAGGAATTACGCTACGCTGCTCAAGCTCTGGGTAAAGTCACTGGGCAGGTTCAGGTTGATGAGATCTTAGACGAATTATTTAGCAGCTTCTGTATTGGCAAGTAGTACGAGGCCCTGTCGACTGTTTGTGAGTGTACCGGAGCCTGTCACGTAGATGGACCTCCTTCTACGGTACCTGCAATGGATAGAATTATGAGACGCACAATCTGGCATAATATCTTTCGCAACAAACCCTTCCTCTATGATAAAGACGGACTGGCACGGCTGGACCATAATGCGATTATTGCGGTTTCGTTGAATCTTATCCGGTACCGCACGCGAATCCCGATCGGCAGGCCATGAGTCCGTCCGCAAACGTAGTCGGCAAGCTCTTCGTTCAGTATCAGCACACCCACGTAGGTACCACTAGGTATACATAAGCACGGTACCGAACTTGAGAGAAGCTCCAGGCTTTATTGATGTGGTGCACGATCAAGCCGCGAAGTGGGAATTTCCCTCGTGGAAGCAAGATAAGCCGCTCGGGTCATAGCCGGACTGCACTGTCACTGACAAACTTTGGAAGGTGACAGGCAGCCGTTACACCTGAAATCAATTATGAGACATTCATGAGCCCTATGGCGTTTCAGGACAACGAAGCACAGCGTACCGTACATGGTTTCGCGTGCTGTCGTAATCCGTCCATCAGGTTTAACTTTATCTCAGGACCACTTCTTCCGGTACCCATAGCTGGATCGGCTGCCGGCGAGAGTCTAGTCTGTCCGATACGGTATGGGCTCAAATGAATTAAGGATGTTTGGTACCGGCCAGTATCATAGCCGCTCACAACATGCCGAATTTGAAACAAAGTATCATACACTTACAGAGACCCATAAACTGGGCAGTCTGGGGTCAGCTGGTCTTCTGTCTAATTGACGCAAAGTGGTGATCCTGGACTCACAGTCTGTCACGACGATTTACACAGTTTCAGCGCACGCAGCCAAAGCAGAACCAAGCAGCACGCACGAGACATCCGACGTCGCACAACGGTGGGAACCGCAAGTCCGACTTGGTGTTGGCTTGTGCGAAGCCAGAATCGAACGGCTTGCTATCGAGCTCTTCGCGCCTGTTCCAAGCTTGCAAAACCTCAAGCCGTTGTCGAGCTTCCTAGAGCACAGCAGAGCAAGACCCTTCAACCTTCGCGTCGGGATTACTTGATACATAGACGCTAAGGCTCTGTAATCATGCCTCGAGTTCGCCTGCCCTCGGTGAGTCGCGTTTGGCTTGTGACACTCAGCCGAGCTTGTGGTTGCGAATGGCGCACATACACAAGCAAAGGAGGCATTCACACATGAAGGTGCCAGGCTGATCATAGTGTCTGCAACTTCGACAGGGCACGGACATGTTCTACTCCATTCCCACCTGTACCGACCCGTCTACAAGCCTCGACAATCCCACCATAGACCCGTCTCGGCCGACACTGTTCTTCATCCACGGAGCATCAAGCGATAGCCGGTCCTGGTCAGAGCAAATACAGGACCCGGTTATGAATCAGAACTTCAATATTGTGCGTGTCGACCTTTTCGTAACTAACTCAGCGACACAGAAGTTTCGCAGTTAACACATTGCTTCGGCCTTGCACCGGGTCTGTCTTCTAGATTTGTGTGGATCTGCCTTTCGTGGGCTGTGAGTAATCTGAGCCTCCTGATCTCAATGTTCCCGGATCAATGACTGACAAATGTTCTATTTGAATCTCTTCCTTAGTAACCCATACGCCAAAGGACTGGTCACCTGGAGCAAAGCCTATACCGACGCCGCATGAAGGCAAGATCATGGTTGCGCGACCATTCATATCGATAGAAGAGCAAGCTGAAGATTGTGCGCAACTCGTAATAAAGCTTGGGTTGCCTCCGGTCCATCTCGTCACCGACGCCATCAACACAGGCTTGGCCTATCCCATGATGATCAACCATCCAGAGCTGTGGAAGTCATCCATTCTACTGGCTCCTGTCACCCTGGCTGAGGTAAGTGGTTGCGCTTGGAAACTTACAGAGAGTTAACATGTAGATCAGCCTTTTGACTAATTGCTTCCCACCATAGCCCGAATACAACAAGATGCAATTTGCAGAAGTATGGCGGTCTTTCTTAGAGTCAGTTGCCTGCATACGGATTGCCCGTAGTCACCTTAGACTGAATATCCACCTGAATATCCACTCACCTCTTTACACACAGATACGAAGAGGAAGACGCAGCAGAAGTGATGCAAGGCTTCTACGCTTTATTTTTCGGACCACGTGCTGGACCAGAGCCAGAGCGCAGAGCATATTGGAATCGACTGTGGCAGATATACATGGGAACAGGCGAGTCAAAGTCTTATGTCTTCGGTAAGTCCCTAGCAAAACCCTAGCCCCTTCGCGAGGATCTCCAGTGAGTGTCTGAAACGTGTCTCTTCTGTTGCAGGCCAATGGGCATCGTGTATCTGTTTAAGAGAGCCAGTTTCCGAAGAGGTAGCGAGAGAGAAGTTCACGATGCCTGTATGTGTGGCATCGGGTACCGAGCGTGAGTCCGCGCTCTTGTCTTACATGCGCATTTGTAGCTCATGCTAAGTGGATACGCTCGATGCCTGCAGACGTGACGCATCCAACAGGTACTTTGCTTTCCTTCGGCGATCTCGGTTCGTGGTGCAGCACACTGATTAGTCTCAATCTCCCCTTAACAGCCCACGCTGAGCTGGAAAAGTTACTCAAGAATAGTCCAAATTGTCCCTTCTTCGAAACTCATTACGTGGGAAATGCACCCAGTGCAATGCAGATCACCCATCCCAAGGAAGTGAATCGGATAATCTGCAAGTTCGTAGCTCGGTGTGAAGGCAAGCCACTTTCAGTGTACGATTCGCACGTGATCGGCTATAATAAAGATTGGGATGTAAGCTTCATTTCCGGCCGTTCCAGGTATCACAGATCTCACCTGTCTTCGTTTCTTCAGAAACCTTACGACGCTCTCGAAGCGCGACAGCAGGCAGCGGAGAAGGTAGGCACTGCCGCTCCTATACCGAAAGAAAAAGCCAAGATAGGAGGGCTATATAGTCTAGTTCAGTCGATGCGTCGGCCGTCTACTGAGTGACCTCATCACCTTGAGTCTCGTTCTCTCTTAATTCGTCCGAAGCAATGTGAGCGAGCCCGTAAGCGCTAGATAGAAGCAGTAGACCTTATCACAGCAATATGATCGACTATTAGCATAAGAGTCTGCCGAAGTCGTGAATCTACTTTTGCAATTTGTGAAGATTTCAACACTCATGTGTCCGGTTGTGGGACACGTCGCACAGTTCGACATTTCGTGGAAAGTACTGAGGAAATTTTGCTTCTTCAGCTCATTTCGCGAGTATAACGATTGATGGCTGATCTTTCCTTCGTGCCGAATCATTATCGTCCTTGTCCGTGCCATTCGAGGGCCGAGTTGATGAAGAATTGACAGATCTTTATTTGGTCACGTGCAGCTGTCGCATCGACATCTCGTCAGCAACGAGGAAGAGCTGGCAGTAGGAGCGGGCATTCGAGAAGAGAAGCAGCTGCTTCGACAGCCAGCGCTAACTGGCTTCTTGCTCCTTTTCTCATCACTTCATTGCATTCTCCCATTTCCCAACATGCCCAGCTCACTCGAGATCCAAGTTACTCGCGAAATCTGCACAACCGTCACGGCGTCAAGCAGCAACAGTATGCCGGGACAGCAATCAAGCATGGAAGAGATACGCTCAACAATAGCAGCAGGACCTGCTCCTTCGTTTCCTCCTCTTGCACATTGCCGACGCAGTTCAGTACCCATCATTCCTCCTCCTGCTTATGAAAACGATGTTCAAAGCTCGTTGCATGCGGACGCGCTTGACAGCGATGACAGCGAGATTCCTCCTCCACCGGACTACTCCGAGTTCGTCGAGATCACACGTGCTGAACGGTGCTTCTACTATGGGTTCTTGTTGTAAGTCGATTCTCTTGACGATGGGTGTTATTCCTTCTGACCTTGCTCCTCCCTTCTTCTCAGCTTTCCCATCTGGTTCTTTGGTTTTCTGCACTTTTGGCCTTCATTTTCGCGAACACCCATGACACTCCCTACCAAAGATGCAGAGCTGCCATCATGGATCGACTCGACAACAGGTTTACCAATGTACTCCACACCTCAACCTTCTCCGCTGCCCAGCTCGCCATCACAAAAGACTTTTTCATGGCGACGCACTTCTTCCACTCCCGCTCGACAGTCCTGCACTACTTTGATGATGAATAGACCAGATGCGTATTCAGCATGGAGGAAAGAGGAGAGAGCGTGGGCTTTGAGATGTGGCTATGCTATGGCTACCACATGGGCTATCATCATGATGTTTCTGTTCGTCTGCATTCAGACAGGCGTCTTCGGGTTTTCTTTCAACTAGCCTTTCAAACCCTAATTCTGTCACGACATCCGAGCGGGATACGCTACTGTAGGTATCATGTATTGTATCGTCTCTCATTTGCATTGGGCTTTCGCGTCGTTGTTGCAATAGAAGGATTCTCGTTTCGTGAGCGCCGCATACTAGACAGCAGTATATGCTCATGTGGAAGACTCCGGCGGTCCAGCTACCTTCCTAGGTTCGACTAATCCAGTGATGGGATCTTGCATCTCGGTCCAGGATATCGGCGTAAGCCTATTGCCGGACTCTGTGTGCTTTGCGAAGACAACACCTAGATCACTCTTTGCAGTCGATAGATAATAGGATCGCACATCGCCAAGGGAGATCTACGCACAGGTACAGAGTACGCGAATCAGCTAGAGCCTCTTAACTTCGTCGAAGAAAAGCGTACGCACCACACTTGCTCTGACGACATCGCCAGGTCGGAAGCAGTCCCAAATTTTCAATTTGTCAGAGCCTGGTCGAACGGACACGAGAAGCATTAGCTCGAGAGCATCCTGGAAGCCTGATAAGCGACTTACCAGTGGGTCTGATATCATTCAACCGTATGATTCCTTGCCAGTCTTGCTGACATGGCTTGCCGTCTACGCTTATGATGTTCAAGACAGCCTGCAGACGAGTGAGTCTCGTGACAGTGCCGAGGATCTGATTTGAGTAGAATGCTATCAGTACAAGCTAACTGAAGCAGCGACCACAGGATTCAGTAGTCACGTACTGTGTTTCCGGTTTCTGGAACACTAGCAGTCTCCTCCTTCCCTTGAACGCCTATTGATCCATCATTGCGAACTGCCATACCGATAGCAGAAGAGTAGATTGTGCCATGGCGCTCGAAAGCTCCCTTCCCCGGTGCAATACTAGCTGAAGATGTGCTTGCTGTTGGCTCATATAGAGGCTGACCAGGTAAAACTGCAGGAGCTGCCATGCTGAACTGAATTGGTCGTTCTCAAGTCGGAGAAAGCCAAAGAAGCGCCACTTCTACAAATCCGGTGCGGTTGCGCATAAAGTGGGAAATGTGCATGCAAGGTGCAAGTTACAGACGCAAGAGAGAGCATCCAGGATGCGACTAATCTATGCTATTGTCTCGTTTCAAAAATCCAAAAGAAAGCCAACACTGATATAATGTGAAAGGAAAAGACGGCAAAACTGGGTAAATGTAGGTAGAGTAGGGCTGGGTAGCTGAGAAGTAGAAGGTGTACCTATAGGTGCACCTTGCAATTTTACTACAACGCGGTGCGTGAAATGACAACCAGCAGCGGAGTGGAAGCTACTAAGTCACTTCATGATTCTAGATTATTGGTACCTTGTTTATAGCATGAAGCTGAGAGGGTTCTCGAGCGCCTGCTTGAACGCGGCCATCCATCGGGCGCCGACAGCACCATCGACAGTTCTGTGGTCAGCAGATAGAGTGACCTTCATGACACTGACAGCCTTGAATCCCTTCTCGCTAGTCTCATCAAGGACCAACTTCTGTTCCGTTGCGCCGACAGCTAGGATGCATGACTGAGGTGGGTTGATGATTGCTGTGAAGGAGTCGATGCCGTACATGCCCAAGTTGGAGATGGTGAATGATCCACCTTGGTACTCTTGTGGCTGTAGCTTGTTATCACGAGCCTTGCCGGCAAGCGTCTTGATGCTTGATGAGATTGAGGCGAGTCCCTTGCCGCCAACATCAGTGACGATGGGTGTGATTAGTCCGTTTGGTGTTGAGACGGCAATGGCGATGTCGGCCTTCTTATATCTACAGCGAGACGATCATCAGCTGATGGACGCACCCCGGCGCCTCTGATCAATGGCAACTTACTGCCGAATGAAGTCACCCATCCATGCTGAGTTGACCTCTGGCACATCTTGCAGAGCGATGGCGGAAGCCTTGACAACGAAGTCGTTGACTGATAGCTTCATTCCACTCTTGACGCCATCCTTTGATCCCTTTTCAGCGGCACCTGCAGCCTTGTTGAACAATTCTCTAAGCTTGAGTACTCTGTCCATGTTGATCTCGGCGGTGAGGTAGTAGTGTGGTGTGTTCTGCTTGGATTCTGTCAGTCGAGCAGCGATGACCTTGCGCATGTTGGAGGCTGGAACATCTTCATACGCCAATGGGACGGTCATATCCTTGGCTGGTGGTGAGCCAGGTGGCATCTGAGTCGACGAAGGAGGAGCACCCGATCCCTTTCCTGATGAAGAGGCACCAGCGGATGGCTTATAGTTCTCAATATCGGCCTTGATGATACGTCCATTGGGTCCGGTACCCTTGACCTGGCTGAGGGGGATACCTCGGTCAAGAGCCATTCTCTTTGCGATAGGACTTGCGAAAATAACATCCCGTGATTTAGGTCCACTGCTGCTGCTCTCGGAAGACTTGGACTCCTCCTTCTTTGGTGCAGGCTTGGACTTTTCCTGCTTTGGCTCGTCTGCCTTCTTTTGCTCTGGTGCTGCTTCTGAGCTCTTGGGCGCTTCAGGTTTTGGCTCTTCCTTCTCGGACTCTTTCACGACCTTCTCGATGTCGGCCTCGTTGATCTCGCCAGCATCTTCGGCAACAATAGCGATAGCTGATCCAACAGGGACGTTCTTTGCTCCGTCGTTGACCTATGGATACAGATATGTTAGTCAAGTGTCCTGCTATAAACGGCGATCGGACGGGATACAGAAGCCCTGCTTATTCCAGACTTACCAAAATCTTAGCGACGACACCCTCTTCTTGAGCCTCGACATCCATTGTAGCCTTATCTGTCTCCTGTAGTGTACATTTGTGCAGAAGTCAGTCACCATTTGTAGCTATATTTCTCCGGGTAAATTAGGTGTATCTTCCTTACAATCTCAACGAGGACATCACCAGGTGCGAAAGACTCGCCCTCCTTCTTCTTCCACGTAGCGATACCACCCTCTGTCATTGTAGGAGACATGGCGGGCATTGCGAACTTGGACAGTGCCTGCTGCAGAGCTGAAGCATGGAGAGCTGTCATTGTGTAGAATCAAGATCATGCATTTGTAGAGCCAGCCGATGAAATGAGGAGACCAGTGTTTAATAGCGAAGCGAACAGGTCAAAGTCAGCAAAGGCAAGCAGATCCAGTTTAACACTCGTTGACCTACCTCTGCATGATGTAGACTGCTTTGCGGCGACCGTCTTGATGGCCCTTGTAGCAGTGAGACGGAACATGATGGCGGTTGAAGATTGAGTGAGGTTCGAGAGAAAGATAGGGCGGGAGATTGAGAAAGCCCGTAGAAACGAGAGCCAGAAGCAAAGCTTTTAAGCTGACTTGATGATAGTCTCCTTGTAGGATATAAAATTGAATCGAGCTGGAGTAGCAGAGTCAAAATGGAACTCGAAGCCGTCTCAACGGCAAGCGAAACTCTGCGGATGGCCAGGATGATCGAGAATTTCAAGATACTGACAGCGGTGTGCTTTGTGATGCGATGGAGCAGATCGCACTCTAGCTTCCCATCATACTGCACAAGTTGTATAATCAACATGCCGGGTCGGATCATCAGGGCGAAGAGGGATCCCCTCGAACACCCAGACAGGCCGATGTACGCCCTGGGTCTGGAAGGCAGCGCAAACAAGTTTGGAGCTGGTGTAGTGCAGCATAATCCAGATGGGACAGTCGAGATCCGCTCAAACATACGACATACTTACATCACTCCCCCTGGAGAAGGCTTTCAACCTGGTGACACTGCGAAACATCATAAAGAATGGGCACTGCAGGTCGTCAGAGCCGCTGTGAAGCAGAGTGGCATGAATGTCGAAGATATGGATTGCATCTGCTATACCAAAGGTATGAAGCTGGATAGCTATACAACCCGAAACTCAGCACTAATGGAAGACTGTTTGTACCTGCAGGTCCCGGTATGGGCGCCCCGCTGCAAACGACAGCCCTCGTGGCAAGAACACTAGCCGCGATGTATGACAAGCCATTAATAGGTGTGAACCATTGCGTGGGGCGTGAGTCAACGTTCTTCACTTGAAGAATTGCTTTTACTGACAAGTTGTCTACAGATATCGAGATGGGCAGAGTTATCACTGGAGCGTCAAATCCAGTAGTTCTGTATGTGTCAGGCGGTAACACCCAAGTCATCGCATATTCCCAACAAAGGTACCGCATCTTCGGCGAGACACTGGACATTGCAGTCGGCAACTGCTTAGATCGCTTTGCAAGAGTCATAGGTCTGCCAAATGACCCTGCACCAGGGTATAATATCGAACAGTGGGCGAAGAGGTACGCTTTAGATGTCCGATGGCGCCGATATCGCGAGCAGATGGCTAACACTGTATGTATCAGAGGGAAACGTCTCCTTACAATCCCGTATTCTACCAAAGGCATGGACATCGCACTGGGTGGCGTCTTAGCGCAAACAGAAGCATACACACGAGATTCTCGCTTTAGAACCACGCAAACGGCCGGTAAAGCAAGTAAAGCGCTCAAGAAAGCGGCAGAAAAAGCAGCAGAGAAGGCCGCTGCTCTAGCTTCATCTTCTACATCATCCTTATCGAGCGTGCGTACGAATGGCTCCAAGACGCCAAGTAACGCCACAAATGGGGACAGCAAGCCTGATGGAGAAGAAGAGGATATTATCACACCTGAAGATCTATGTTTCTCACTGCAAGAAACGCTCTTTGCTATGCTGGTAGAGATTACAGAGCGCGCAATGGCTCATATTGGCAGCAAGGAAGTACTGATAGTCGGAGGAGTTGGCAGTAATCAACGGCTTCAAGATATGATGGGTATCATGGCTCGCGAACGTGGCGGAAACGTATTTGCAACGGACGAAAGGTTCTGCATCGATAACGGCATCATGATTGCTCATGCAGGTCTGCTGAGTTACCGAATGGGCTTCGAGACACCCATCGACAAGAGCACGTGCACGCAACGGTACGTTATCTCTTGCTGAAGAATTACACGAGTTTCAATATTCGCTGACTCAATGATTTTGGCTATACATGCACAGATTCAGGACAGATGAAGTGTTAGTCAAGTGGAGATCATAGCCGGACATGCGCACGGTAGTCTTTATACCTCGAGCTTGTCGAATCTATGTAGCAATAGCATGCTCCGCGTTTTTACAGCAGGGACTACATTTGTCATTTTTTCGATGTTGTTGTGATGAGACGATTTAATGCTACACTATTTACAAGAGGGCTACGATCTTGGAGTAGTACCTACAAGAGCTAGGCTGAGAAGCTTTTAGCTATGACGTGTATGCCTGACCTCCTCTCGTAGGGAATTGTATCTATCTCTTGTCCTCCACACGAAACCGATCTCACGAGAAAGCAGCCCCGGCAAGCTGGCGGCTTTACTTCACGTATTATGCAGACTGTTGCACTAAAATCGAAAAGCTCAGGAAACGGAATGCAGCAAACAAACCTGCAGAAGGATACGCAACGGAGAAGAGGGTATAGAAACTGAAACGAAAGTAATCTATAAAAACCGGGAAATAGCTTGAGGTGCTTATGAGAGGTAGCTGCCGAGAACCGGAACCTGCCAGCGAAAAAGTGATCACACCGGCTTCTTGTAGTACACGGTCGTCACATACTGTAGAGATGCAACGGCGTTGGAATCAGCAGATGTTACTTCACTTTGCAGACGTTGCTTCAATGCTCACTTTGCGGCGATATCTTGTGGTCACACCAACGCTCAGTAGACCACCCTTGATAGGACTTGCAGCAAGATGGTTCAAGACAGAATGATCCGGCTTGGGAAGTATCGAGTTATCGTCACCCGATCCTTTCGCCACCAGTACAGTAGCATTGAGTACTCCCTTCTCAAGCTGTGCAGGCAGTGAAGGCGGCTGTATCAGTTGAAGTTGAGTTAACGGCTTCCTTTGCAGCGCGAGAATTGCAGGGTTGGGCAAGACATTCGGGATTGAAGAAGGGCCATTCTGTCCACTTGTAGGATATTGGTGTGATTGATCTAGTTGAGGCAAGTTCGGCATGGGCATTGAACTAGACGATTGCGCACTGCGTTGATAGTCTGCTTCGCGAGCGGCATCTTGCGCATCCAGAGCGGCTTCAGTAGCGTCGCCGTAGGCTAACAAGACAGCGGGGATCTCCTGTGTCCATTGCTCATCGTCCTCTTCAATGTCTGAATTGCCATCGTCATGTCCTTGGCCTTTCGGTAGAGAGTCCACCTTGTGAACCTGTCCAAACTTGAACGTCAACCACTGCTCCATCGGTTCATGCCTAACTTCGTAACACTCACCTGAAGGTAGTTGACCAGGTTGCCGTCCGCGTCTGTAGCACTCGGCAGATACTTCGACGTTTTCCATTGCTTATCAACGATGAACTTCAAGCTATGAGAGCCAGGCGGAAGCTTGACAAGCGCGGTGAAGTCCTTGTCGTGTTTTGGATCATCACTGTAATTTGGAAATGTTTCGCTCAGCAACGCGACAACTTGCATGATACTGATACTGGTGAACTTACTGATTCCTCCGCAGCTCAATCTTTGTTGACCATCCTTTTGCGAATGTTCCTGTGACAAAGACTTGCGAGGGGATCTTGGAAAGTAAAGCTCCTGTGCCATCGAGTCCAGAAGCGCCCGTTGTTTCTTCCTCGGCTTTCCAAGTAAGCAATGTAGCGACGCCATCTGGACCAGCGCCCAGATCGACAGTCGCATTCTTGACTGCTTCTTGAGCTTTGGGATCTTGAGCGAGTTCTGAAGTCAGTGCTGCTATAGGTGCTGCGGCTGGCAGAGTATTGGGAGGATTGCCCAGTGGCGGAGTAGAGCCTGGAATGAGGGGAGAAGTATAGTCTGCAGATGCTGCTGCAGATGACATTGCATCGTTTGCTGTTGAAGCTGGTCCAGCCCCCATAGCTGGAAGTGGATTGCCAGTACTGTCGGTAATAGCATGCGAGAGTTCGGTTGGCATCACTGTTGGAATAACAAGGGGAACCTCCGCGGGCAGCTCTGGAGCGAGAATAGTATCTACCGGCTGCTTGAGCGGTGAAGGAATGGGTACCGGTGTTGCGTAAGAATTAGTCCCGCCAGGTGTAGGGGGTTGGGAGTCTTGCGCACTTGCAAAGATGAGGTGATGCGGCGGCTGAACAGTACTATGCGAAGTTGCAGGAGATTCTTTTTCTCTAGTAGTCGATGATTGTCTGGATGACTTATCGAGTGCACCTTCAGCACTGGCTGCGGCAGCTGCAGCTGCCTGTGCTTTCTGAGCTTCCTTGATCTGACCAGACTTCAGAAGTGAGGACAGGTGGACTGGATCGACTGCTTGTCCGGGGGCGGAAGGAGGAGCATGATGAACTTCGTTGTGTCTGATTACAAAGCCACTAGATTGTGCAGATGATGAATCGTTGTCTTGAGCAGATAGGATACTAGAGTCTGCAGCATCGGAACGGCGTACGTGCGCACCTGTCTCGACAGGCGGCAGCTTCACTCGTTGACCAGAATTGTGAGAAGACACTTTAGAGAGCGGTTGGAAGGGAGTTGTAGGAGAAGTAGATAGACTTGGGGCATTGTTGTTCTGGGATGCTTGACCTGCAGAGGTGCCTGCTGCATGCAACACTGCAGCTTCGACAACAGGCTGTGCCTTCTTGCCGAAGCCCTCCTTGATGCCGTCTCTGTGCCTCGCCCACCGAGCAGCAGGCGACAGTGCAGCAGAAGACACTGTTGGTGAGGTGATATTTGCGGCTGCACTACTGATTTGCACATTGCTGTCTCCTACTGCGGCTGGTGCCATCGCAATGCCATCTTCAGCACTTGCATTGTTATCGCTGTGCGGGATCCTCAGCGAGACCTTTGGACTTGTGTGCGCGCTACCATCAGGAGTGTTTGCGGTGGAGCTGTTCTGTCGAGGAGGAAAGATTGAATTGCGCTGCTGGACGGGAGTGCCAGCTGTTGATTGTGGTGTCGTTCCTCCAGTAGCCGTCCCCGTCATCGAAAGGCTCATGTCTGGCATATCGAGACTCTTCCTGCGGGGTTTCGTGGGCGACGTCGCCCCCGCCGCATCTCGCTTGCTGTCTCCGTCTCTTGAAGTGAATCGACTGAGCGCACTCTCCCTATTACTGCTACTTCCTCCATTCTGTTGCTGTTGCTGATGGAGGTGTCTTTCCCTCAGCGAGCGTGTGTAGTGAAGACCAGGCCGACCTGGAGTTCGCCTTTGCTGCTCTCCACCAGCTGTAGTCGTTGAAGACGATGCTTGGGGAGCACCACCTCCTTGATCAGACTGGTGCTGCTGTGTAGACCCTGCTTGTCCCATTGTGCCCGAGCAAGGCCCGCGACATGTGTTGGTTACGAGTTCAAGAGTCGCTGTCCCAGCAGTGGCTTTCTTTCCCTCTTCACAATCAGCATTTCACCATCAAACACCACTCGTGCACCTATGTCTTCCGCATTCGTACTACTGAAGCAGAAGAACGGACATGGTGAAGACGTGGATACACCGTCTGTGTGCGAGCCCACATGTTCCTGATATCACTCGAACAAGTTCGCTTATCACGCTGTCGGAGGCTCTTCCCACGAAATACGCAGCCATTTCCGGATACCTTATGCCGAATCAAGCCCCACCAAACAGCGCAAGCTGTCGCAGATGAACGAATCGTGATGCAGAGAAGTGGCATGCGTTCGTTGCTGAGATCCCGACGCTCCAATGAGGGACTGCCTTCGCTTCAACGTGATGAACGTCGTCTTCGGGTACTATCGGATCTCTCGGTATGAGAGCCATTAGACGCTGCCATCCGGCAACATGAGGTATGCGCGTCGTGCTTACTCCGAGTCTCCTCTCGTCTGTCGGGCTTTCCTGGTAATTTCTAGCAGAGTTCAAATCAGACCTCGGGACAATGCCGCACTCTGCAGTGCGAGGCATGGCATTGCTGTGAACACGCGCCTCCCTGAAAGACTACAGCTCTGGGTCAAGGCGCTCGAGCCTTTTCCACCTTTCCTTTGCTTGTTTCAAGCACAATTTCAGAGCAGAGACGCATCCGTAGGACTAGCTAACTCTGCATAATTCTGGATAGCTCTGGATAGCTCTGGATAACTCTGGATAACTCTGGATAAATCTGGATGACGTTTGCTATGGCGCGCCTCCAGCAATCTGATAAGCCCAAGCATAGCCCACCATCGCGAGACTACTCGGTGACGGCATATCTAGCTCTAAAAGATGAGGTCGAACGCAAAAGGTTCAGGTACGGGTGATAATCCTTGACCCTTGTCTGAAAGCTGGAACTCAAGCTGAAGCTGGATGCTGTGTTCCACAGACGAGCGATGTCGAGCTATCTTTTCACTAATTCGGACGTAGTTTGCCTCACCGAGTGGAGTGATTGTCTTTCGAAGAACCCTCAATCCCTGGGACTATCTCTACGCAGTCTGAAATTGATCCGAGCGGTCGTGTTGCGCGGTCTTATGCATCAGCTTAAAATTATATGCATCAATTTACCTAACGTTCCGCAAGGGACTGACAATGCAGCCCGTGTCGCACGGCGCAGAGGTCAAATATCTCTCATTCAGGTCAACCTCGAACAGTTGAAGACTGACTTTCCGGAGGGCGAAGTTCTGCAAGAGCTAGCATTTCCTTACGAAGACGCAGCCGCTTTGTGTGCAGACCTTTTCGCAATTGTGCAAGTGGCCACTCGGTTCGATGATGTGTTCCAAAATATGAACGATTTGGCCCTGGCATTCCACCGTATCTCACAGCACTGTACTTTATGGCTCAAGAAGTGTCGCGAGGGTTCGAATTCGAAGCCGCCTGTGATTGGACTTGGACAAGATGGTTTTTACCCTAAACGGATGCAGCCAATTCCTGGGACCAGCGCACAGGCAGGTGGATATCCAAATGCCTCCATATCACGTGCATCAAGTTTCAAGAATCTCGGACGCAGCCATGACTCATTGAGCACTAGCAGCCTCTCACGGCCCGGAAGCTCTCGCTCACATCTCGGCAGTTCTTCGCAGACGCCCGTGCACGAGCATCCATCCGAAGAAACAAATTTGAGAGAGAGACTGTAAGCTAGACACCAACGAAGCACGCAGGCGGCGACTGGTCACATACTGACGTCTCCCGTATCACTCACTCGCTTGCACCTCGTATTGGGGAATCACGAATCTATCAGGGCGTATCTGTGGGGCCTTTCACCAGCAGTGACGGACACACGAGTCTTGCGGTTAGAGTTGGGAGACATGTCGTCGAACATACAGAGAATGTCGCACAGCGGCAGTCTTGCATATCAAGCAGCACTTCTGAGAGTTGCACTGGCAGCTTTACGGAAGGTCTTGGAGATCGCAGTCACTTGGTGGGGATATAAAGAATATTGCCAGTATGCCCAAGGTTACGCTCAAGCGGCTAAAGCTTGGGCACCACTCGTCTCGGACATCTTTAAAGGTTTCTTTTCCAGACCATTTCAGGAAGGACTCTCCGTAAATAGCGAAGAGGTGGTAACCCTATTCAATTGGGTTGGAGATATGCTACAATCGCACACCCGAATGGATGCGATATATGCAGATGAGATGGCAAAAATCACGGTTTCCGGTCAGCGCAAACTATGTAATGAGCTACTCGACAGCTGTCTCCGGATCTACGAGGCTTCTTTGGCCAACTCGCTCTTCTGCCATGTCAGTACCTTTCCTGCGTCATTGACGCAGCCATGTCGTTGATCCTTGCTGAATAAGTACTGACATCGCAGCCAAATACTTTACGCCCTGAGGGTTTCTCTTCAAGCGTCAAGACCGTACGCAGAGCCTCTGTTTCATCAGATTTCATTTGAATGGATGTAAATTGAAGGCATCAGCCGCCGGCTGTTCCGGGGTACTCACCAGAAGCATCCAAGTTGGACCGGTCAAGCGGCTAGTTCCAGCCTCCTAAACAGTGAGGGAGCTCTTCTTCTGTGTCGTCGGACACCTCATAGAGTGTACAGTAGAAGAAAACCGCCTTTGTTTGTCGCTTTGAATAGCAGACGAAATTCTTCGAAAAGAAAGAGCCGAGTGATTGAGAATCGCAGATAGACGTGTCGCTAACATGTTAACACACGGTATGAAGGTACGTATTTGCGCTTGGGGATACCTCACGTGAACGGCTCCTGCTGCCAACCTACCAGCGAGCAATTGTCAAAGAGTGACGGCACGCGGTCCAGGTGCACCTGAGTAGGGCATAGCCAAGTATCGGTGATGGTACACGCTTGATAGCAGGGTGAGCTTCGATCCATGGGCAAGTGTTCACTGCTTTGCTGGAGGAGCCACAATGGCTCAAGGACATTGCGGCGGAGATAAGAGCACATGTTATTCCTGGCACGAGACACCAGATCATCTAAGCCTGTACGCACGACAAAATCGGTAGACAAATACGAGGAACTACGGTAGCTGTAGGGGTGTAGAGCTGTCCAGTACTTGGTCGATAGCGAGAACCCCCATGCCTTCGCAAATCATACATATGATACGTGACCGGCAAGCTGAATAAGTAGCCGAAGTTGCAAGATGCCGAGGAGGTATGCCGGCAAGTTGACCGTAGGTCCGCACGAGGAAGGCAACAGGAAGGAAAGGAAGCATATCTTTATTTATGGGAGCGAATCAAACAGCCTATGCCAAATTATATCGATGTCATCAGCAATTGTAAACAAGTGCAAGGTATTTCTTCCTGTCTGGTATCATAGCTGCTCTTGCGCATTCGAGCTTTGCTTTCTTCCAAGCCCATCGTCGAACAGTGACACTCCAGTGACACGGTCTTATCGACGGTCATAAGGATATTCATATCATATCATTTGTCGCGGTGCTTTCTACCACCTTGTGACCGGACAAATATAGCTGTAGAGGCAGGAATTAGGATTCAAAACTTTTGAAGGCAAGACGTTGGCGCAAGACATCGTTACCGCCAGACAATACTCATTAAGTCGGTCTGGTTGATAACCTCTCGTCGAACGACCTGTCAAGAAAGGATCAGCCGTCGGAAATCACAGAGAGCCCGTGTGTCGCTCCTCATTACCTACTCGTGCATTGGCCGGAAGCATTGGAGAACACAGAAGAGCAAAGCTTCAAGCCTAAAGCCTCCAGTAGGTGTGTGCATCTTCAAGGAGAGCTCTCCGCCTTGTGTATCCATCATCTCATTGGCTGTTTCTACATTAGATCACGCCTTGCTGTCATATCACTTTTGAGGCAATCTGCAAGTCTCAAAAGTCCGTCATCGAAGCATACAGCTCGGGAAAGATAGAAGCACAGCAACTTGAGAGCAAGAGTGACAAGCATTTCTGTCACTTACTCTACAACTCAACTGTCATCAACAGCAAGTCTCATACTCTATTTCCACACCAAGCTTCAGCACCCTTCCCGATTAGATTATCCCGTCTTTCTTGGCCTGCATCACAAGGCCATTGACAAGCCCATCAGCGGCTATTCAAAAGCATTTCCAACGGCAACGGAATAGATAAAGAGTAGGACTCATTGCCCTGCCCACCATGGCGGACAACCAACAACAAGAAGACACTCCCTATCAACGAGGCTCCAGCTCTGCGCCTGCGACTCGGCCTCAAACCTCATCCGGAGGTGCTGGTGGTAATCGCATTGAGGAGGATAACGCCCTCGGGGGATTCACCCAAGCAGCTGGACAAGGCGGAGAACAAGCAGGGAACCCAGACATGGCTGTCATGGACAGGATCAAGTCTCCCTTGCTGGGAGGCGAAGAGCTCTCTGCTGTCGAATCAAAGCACATGGGATACGTAGCCGGTCCAGTGTCTCCGCCCATTCTTCCGCCCGAGAGGCTTCCATTCAATGCGAATCCTCCTCATTCTCCCTCATCAAGGACCGCAGGAGGTGCAACAGTAGGCAGGTCTACTTCTCAAGCGCGACCCAAGACAAGCGAAGGTGGTGTCGGTTTCGCCTCGCGACCTGGCCTGCAGACTCAAGGCGTCTCGTCCTCAACTGGGGGAAGACTCCGAACTGCATCATCGACAAATTACTCAGCCAGTGGCGGAGCTCCATCCAGCAGTCCTCCATCAGGACCATCAAGCCCAGCTAGAACACCTTCATTGAGTGGTGGAGGTGCTGAGTTCTTAGGTCAAGGCGAAGATTACCATGATTATCTTCCTCCTCGCTCCGGCGCCACCACTCCCGGCGGAACGGCAACACCACCTCAATTCGTGTTCCCTCGACTCGGAGCAAGGAAGCTATCATCCAGTCATGTACATCATCATTCTTCCCTCACTCCTCTGCACACCAATACTTCGCGACCTGCAATGTCAGCTCGAGACAGTTCGGCAGATTCGCATCATGCAAGTGGTTCGAACAGTCCGGGAAGCGGCTCGCTCCCATCCGAGATTCCGCACAGCAATGGTGCATCACGACAAGCTACCCGTCAGAACTCTTCGTCTCATGGTCCCTTGACCGACTTGCGTCGTTTCTTGAACCATCACCTCCCACACAGTGGATCTTCCTCTTCTTCCACCTCTCATACGCCGAGCAGATGGGGCAAGTCGCAAACGGCAAGCAAGAATGCTTCACCAGAACATTCACTACCTGGAACTCCTGGACATATGACTCCTAAAGCATCCAGGAATGGCGGAGGTCACCAATCTTCAGCGGCCGCTCCTTTCGCTATGACAGCCGCACACGAAGACGATCATCATAAACACAAAGAACACAAAGAGAGACCTCACTTCACCTCTAACAGATCTAGACGCAATTCTCCACCTCTCGGTGAAGATCATGCTCATCTTCAGAAGAAATACGGTAAATGGGACAAGGTACTTGGTTCCGGTGCTGGTGGTACCGTTAGACTCGTTAGGAGATCGAAAGACCAGACTGTCTATGCAGTCAAAGAGTTCAGACAGCGCAGAACAGGGGAGAATGAGAAAGAATATCAGAAGAAGGTTACTGCCGAGTTCTGCATAGGGTGAGTCTGGAGCAACTAGAGAGGCTGTGTCGCTAGCCGAGCCGTTGACCGTTTGCTAAACCTATTGCGAAACTCCAATCTCCCAGATCTGCTCTACATCATCCCAACATCATCAACACTGTCGACATCATCTGCGACCATGGCCACTATTATGAAGTCATGGAATACGCAGAATACGATCTCTTCTCTGTGGTGATGAGCGGCAAGATGTCACGACCTGAGATATTCTGCGTCTGGAAGCAGATCGTCTGTGGAGTCGACTATCTACACGAAATGGGTCTAGCTCACCGAGACTTGAAGCTTGACAATTGCGTTATGAACGATCAAGGCTGCATCAAGATAATCGACTTCGGTACCGCTACAGTATTCAGGTATCCTGATCAGAAGCCTACGAAAGCCGCTGGAATTGTGGGATCAGACCCTTATCTGGCGCCAGAGGTATTACACAAAGATGACTACGATCCTAGATTGGCGGATGTCTGGTCCGTTGCTATCATCTTCATGTGCATGGTCTTGAGACGCTTCCCTTGGAAGATCCCTGATATGAAGGTGGATCCTTCATACAGACTCTACGTCACGTCACATCCCGAGTTATGCGAAGGAGGAGCTGTCTCGCAACAGATGGCCGAAAAGGCAGCTGCGCACGAGAGGGAAGTCACTCGCGGCAGGAGAGCAGGCAGTGAAAGTGCTGGGTCTGCTACGTCTTCTTCACCGGGCCTGAGTGGTACGTCACCTCCAGGAGCAGGACGAGGAGGCAGGGACGGCCTCAGTATCACACCTCTTCAACGCAGCGAGTCGCCCACAGAACTGTCAACGTCTTCGAGTGGCAGCGACCGGGGCTCAGTTGCCCCTCCTTCGGCGACTACAGGCGTCAAGACTGTCGACGGCCGTCCAGATCGCTATGCGCCATCCACTACATCTACAGTATCAGACTTTTACAAAACCGATGCTGGTGCACTTTTAGCCAGCAGACCGCCGTCGAGGGATGCCCCAGAGCGAGATCCCATGCATGTTCGACCTTCGGCTCCTTCTTCCCCCGGACCGAGCTCGCGACCCACCTCTCGTTCAGGCAGCATTGGCGCCAGCTCTGACCTTTCTGCTGGCCTAGCTGGATTGAGCATGTCTTCAGCCGGCTCGGAAAGCGGATCCACTACGCCAGCTCTAATGACAGACGCTTCTTCCGCATCCATTGATCCGAACTCGCTCTTCAAGCAAGTCGAAGGCATGGCCCCCGAGGAAGCCGCTAGTAAAGTGCGCTCAATTGTCAGCAGTCAACGTTCAAAGGATTCGGACAGGACGATTGAGAATCCTATGAGTCCCTCGTCCAATGGCCAAGAGCTGAACAGCCCTTCGGACATTCCCACACCTCTCAGTCCCGCAAAGAAGCAGATCCTCCTAGATCATCAAAGAAAGCGAGCTAATTCAATGTTATCAGTCAAGACATCTATCTCACGACATACGGTCGATTCGATGTCATCGCAAAAGACATATCAAACAGGAGCAGCAGACTCAATTTTCCGCTTGCTACCTAGAGAAACGCGAAATTGCCTGACCAGAATGATGACTATCGATCCAAAGATCAGATGCTCTTTCGCTGATCTCTTGAGAGGCGGTGAAAAGGGCTATGAAGATGAAGACGAGATTGATCATTGGCTGGCTGGCATCAAGCCCTGCGTGGGCTTCGGCGCACAGAAGAAGAAGGAATCGGATCCAGATTGGCACATGCACAATCTTATCCAATCTGAGGAAGCTCAGAACTCGTCGAAAGGAAAGAAACACAAGTAGAGCAAGCTTTAGCCTTGCATATAGTCCGTCGCAAAAGAGATGAAGAACGCCGCACGGAATGACTGCTTCGAATTCCTGATGTCGTCCGATCAGACCGTCTCTTACCATGCTCAAGCTAACCTCTCCGCAAGATTACATTAAACAGCAAAATTTTCCAAGGCAAAAACGAAATAAGCTTATCCTATTCCCATTGTTCACCTAGAAGTCATTGTCCATACGTACCATATTAGTCTGCCCTCATCGAGGAGACCGCCTTATAGTAATGGCGGCTCCCATTGACGGCATGAACTCTTAATTATGAAACAAGTGCAATACAGTCATCATCGCAGTCTTCTTACGGCATACGATAAACCTTGACACCTGCTGTGCAGCCTTTGCTTACATTGGATTGAGACCCTCAAATGCCCAATCATGCAGGTAAAGTAGGCTAGAAGGGTGTTTTGAGTGTTTTTTAAAAGTTTCTTCCACGGACTGCTCTTGGCGGTCACGCCTTACGGATTGCGTGTCGCTTTGTACACAGTGGCGCAAGGCGTCTCGGCCGTGCGCAGTGACATGCTCCAGCGGACCAATTGCGGCTCTCATCAGATTCGACTTGGCGCTTCGGCTTACGAGCTCCTATCAGGAGGCCAAGTCCAAAGTCAAAATGAATATACGTCAGCCTAGGTGTGCTGTACGGGAATTACCGTTAGTGGGGTGTGAGATGAAGACTCACCACTGTGCGCCGTTAGGAATGCTAGATAGTAGGTGAGCAGGAAGTACTGTCCATTTGAGCATTGATTTCACGCAACGTATGTACATCGACAGGAAGTTTGGGACAACGT
Organism: Cystobasidium slooffiae; assembly: GCA_019775285.1. Classification (NCBI taxonomy): domain Eukaryota; kingdom Fungi; phylum Basidiomycota; class Cystobasidiomycetes; order Cystobasidiales; family Cystobasidiaceae; genus Cystobasidium; species Cystobasidium slooffiae. The sequence goes on from JACWFZ010000010.1 coordinate 543,301, forward strand.
GCATGACCAAATCTAGGTAAACACAATCCTAGGTACTGCTAGCTAAATAACCAGTTATAAGACGGTGGAAAAGTATGCAACGCCGTCCAGGCTATACACACGAGGGAAAGCTACGAAAGAGGAAAAAGGCACGAACGGGGTCTCATAGGACTGAGCATCATTACTCTAGCTCTTCCTCCTTGACTCGGATCAAAGCAGGATAATGACGTTTCCGCGCCATCTGCTCGCGGTAAAGAGCGTTGGCTCTAGCGACTAGAGCGTGGATGACAGCCAATCTCTTCCTGTAGATGACTTCTTCCTGGGTGAGAGGTACTTCTTCACGGATGTCAGGCTTGACATCTTCCTCGTCATCACTTGCAAGTTCGTCTTCTTCACTCATAGCAGAAGGAGAGCGTACAATTCGAGCGGCATTGCCATAAGCTGGCGGCGTTGGGCCTCTTGTGCGTTGACGAGATCGCTTGTAAACTGCGTCCGGGCTCATATCATCATCTGATTCACTCTTGGCATCAACCTCTTCGTCATAGCTGTCCATACGGAAAGTACCAACTCCGCGAGTGATACTGTTAAGCTTGTCACCTGTGCTTGGTCGAGCATGATGGTGGTGATGCCCGCTATACTCAGTAGAAGAGGAAGAAGTTGAGGTACCAGCGTACGACGAAGGTTCGTCGCGCATAGCAAGTGATGATAGGGAAGGGTAAAACTGCCTTGATGGTGTTGCTCGCTTTTGGGCGTGGTGCGGTGCAGAATGCGAGTATGCAAGGGACGAGCTAGTAGCTGTTATACCAGTCGAAGGTGGTGACGAGATAAATTCCGTTGCGACGCTGCTTGAGGTGGACGCGGAAGGTCTATACCTAGGCTCGTATCGCTCGACAGGGTCATTGGCAAGCAGCGACCGAAGCGAAGGAAGGTGGCATTCCGAGCCACGATGATCAGGCTGTCCAATGGGAGGAAGTACAATTCTCTCCTCTTCGCCGAGGTCAACTTCGCTTTCTGCTTCGTGCTCAGAAATCGAAGGAGGAGGTGAAGTAGATTGACGTTGAGTGTGGAATCGGTGAAGTTGCAAAGCAGCTTCCTCCTCTTCTGTCCTGCCCTCTGAGTTCTCTGATCTTGCATCGACTTCATCATTCATCGTCGATCTCAAGCTTGATACGCCAGACTTGGAGTGCATATGATGAAGCTCGCCATCATCGTTATCTCCACTTCTAGCACTAAGTATAGGAGGCAGTCGATTCGATGGGGGTGCCCTCGACAGCAATGGTATTGTCGTCATTTGTGGCTCTCGACCTATATCAGAGGCGATGTAAGGTGTAGGAATGGATCTAGCAGGTGCGATATGATGCAGAGGCATAGCGAGAGGCTGATTCTGCTGCATGTAGCTGCTGAGCATTGTGTTCCCATTGGGAAGAGGCTTGATTGGTTTATTTGATGATAAGCCGGAAAGGGAAGGATAGATGTGTGTATTGTTGTGCTGCTGTTGGGTAGCAGTATTATTCGAAGCGGTAGAAGCAGGAGAAGTCTTGTTTGATTGCGAAATGAAGTCAATGTAGTTCGAAGACATGTGACCATTGTTCGAAGCGAGAGTAGGTAGCGAAGTAGTAAAGTCAGTGTTGTTATTGTGATTGACAATAGGTTGAGGCCAATTGATTGAATTCTTCGACATGGCAGACGAAATTTCAGTAGAGGCAGGTGATTCATACGGTTGACCGAATGAGAACAGCAGGTTATTGATATCATCAATGTCGGACTTTGATAAATCAAGTGCTATCTCAGCCGGTGACTTGACACTGCCTGATGCGCTTCTTGGGCTGAAGTTGGAAGTTGAAGAGTGGGAAGATCGGTCAGAGGGTGATTGTGTGGAATCGACTGTCACCGAGGGTAGCGAGGTCGAATAGCCTTCGCTGAAGATTGGGTCAGAATCGAAGAGATAGCTCGAGAGACTGTCCAAGCGTTGTTCGACTGCAGAACAGGGAAGATTGGAATATAGTTCAGTCAGATATGATTGATTAGCGAGTAGAAGAAGGCACTACAGGCCACTCACATTGCGATCCATTGGAGCCATCATATCTCTTCTTCTTCAAATCATTGAGTAGAGTATCAGCTTCTGATTCAAAGCTTCTCTTTCCTTTTCCAACGACAGTATTTCCACCGTTATTATGGTGTTGATTATGATTACCATGTTTCTGGAATAGATGCGCTCCATTGACACCATTATTAGCATAAGCATATTGCTGCTGTTGATGCTGCTGTTGTTGGTGATGATGATGATTGTAATCAGGATGATGCCTGGAAGGCACATAAGCAGGAGGTTGAGGGGAGACAGAGTGATAATTATGGCTAGAAACGGGAGAGGCTCCACTTGAAGAATCGGATCTAGTGTGACCATTGCTGTTATATCTGTAATTTCCATCGTTACCGCGTGTTCCAGAGGAAGTGTAATGTCCATTCTGCATAGGTACAGGTGGCAAGTTTTCATTCTTCATTAGATCATCTAGGTCAGGATATAGACCTTGAGAGTTTTTGGACTGTTGTTGTTGTTGTTGTTGTGGTGCATGCTGCTGCTGCTGCATGGCAGGTTGTGGCTGCTGAGGTACAGCATTGTTGAACTGACCATATTGCTGCTGATAATTCTGGTACAATTGCTGTTGTGCGCCATTTTGGAATCCTCCCAACAAGCCAGGGAACAGCAGGCTATAAGGAGGGATACCACCCGGTCCAGCAGTAGTAGCGGGATTCTGTGCAAATTGGCTGTTGTTGCTATTCGCCAATGGCTGTTGCGGCTGTTGTTGCTGTTGTTGCTGGCCAAGCTGAGGTGGTGGCATGCCAATAAGCTGAGCAGCAGCAGCATTGAGTCGTTGTTGCTGAAGCAGCAACTCAGCTAGCCCCGCTTGTTGTTCAGCTGTGGGTAGACCATATCCCGAATAAGGATATGGCAGCATGAATGGGAAGAATCCATTATTCGCAACACCCGCTGTTCCAGGTGGACTAACGCTGGAATTGCCATTGATTTGATGCTGGTTGTTTTGAATGTGGCTTGAGTTCGTATTTCCTACTGCGTTGGGGTTCAATGTCGATGGAGGGCCTGGAGAAACCTCCATTCCATTGTTCATGGATTGGGGTGGTTTGAGTAGGTGTCCTGCTTGCTGCTGCTGGCCGAGCAAATGATGATTGTTGACAGCCAAGGTAGACTGAGGATGCATTTGAGCATGATTAAAGGCATTAGCATTGATGCCATTCACGTTGTTGTGGTGATGCTGAATGTTTGATGAAGAAGAGGGATCATGATTTTGCTGATGGTGATGAGGCTTGGCAGGAGCAATCGAAGGTACAGTGATAGCTTTCGACTGTTTATGACGAGCATGATGTTCTTCAGTGTGGATCTTCTCATGTTTACGTAGATCTTGGGGACGTTTGAAAGCTTTTCCGCATGTCTGTACGATTGTATGATTTAGATGATTAGTCAAGATGTAGGTGTTGGAAGGAAATAAGCGGGAAGGAAAGCAAGAAAAAGCCCAACGTCAGTTCCAGCGGACACATATATAGAACAACTCTGGCACAAAGGCAAGATAAATAGAAATGAGCAACTCACATTACATGAATGAGGCTTCAATGGTGTATGTACTCTCATGTGAGATGTAATGTGATCTCTCTTGCTGCATGTCGTGTTGCATCCCTTCCAGAAGCAGGTAAGGCTGAGGTTGCCAGATGACTTCCTGCCCACGTGTTGGTCACAGAGATCTGACCGATGCAAAGCATGAGAGGCAGATAGAGTTGGTGAGTATATAGACTAACGTATATAGTACGTGTATGAAAAGCACCCACGAGAGAAGAGAGCCTCGGCATCTGCAAACATCTCGGTACACTCGAGCCATTGACACTTAAGCGTGGGTGCGTCGGCCATGGTTGCGAAAGCGACGGAAGGTAGTCCCCAGACGGACAGTAGACAGCCAGGTGGGTGTTGACACTCGACTTTACTTGATGTGAATGCGTTCCACCTCTTCTGAACCTGTTTAATTCGCTCCTTAATACCTTGTTCCGCCGCGCCGAATCAGAGATGGGCGGTTGAGAACAGCTGCTACACCCTGGACTGCTGGATGATAGCGGGCACAGTGACCTCTATCCCTCGTCACTGTGTGATGTTGATGATGTATGTCTGTATATCTATTGTCGGGATGGGTTGGAGGGGGAAAGAGAAAGAAGCGATAGAATACCTAAGCTGAGAGGATTCCGCCAAGCCAAGGCAAAGAGGACTCAGATTGCCTCAGGAATTGCAGTGGAAATGCAAGGAACAAGAGCAAGGCTGACAACGGGGGTTATCACAGGCTGGGAGATGGACCAACGATGAACACCACTAGTAATGTACACTCCTACGCCCCCGTATCGCAATCATCCAGCTTCAGTCAATATATGTGATACTCTTCGCCACCACCACTTCCAAGCATGGATGTACGACGACGAGCACAGAGCGTGTACACCGGGCAGACACCGAGAGTGCGACTCCACGACCAAATACAAGCCCAAATACCATACCTTCCTCTCATGTCTTTACCTACTTTCCACCATCTTGCATCCTTTTCTACAACAACTTTCTCTTTCTCGCGCTGTCACAATTTCCAAGCTTCCCGCTCAAATTCAATCTTGGCATCGGGGAAAGCCAAGGCTTGAGGAATGACAAACCTCTGAATCCACTTGGAATTCCACTATTTGCAAAAGATGACGATGAAAAGATAGGGAAAATGATGATAATTCGTAATGAAGAGAATACGGTTACAAGTGCTTGTCGGATATGTTGTCTAGTCTGGGTCGTTGCTGCTTTGCCCGCTGTCTCCCTCATCTTGACCCGAGAGGGAACACAACACCTCCAAATCAGGAACGGTGACGCCACTCTTACTTACTACCGGGAAGTACTGATTCTATACCAAGTACCAGCGAACATTATTTGTTCAACCTGAGACTATGGAGTATGCCTCATTCTGACATCTTACGCCTTTGATGCTCTTACGAGTAGCATGCCATCTTTCCTCCATGAGGCGTGCATTATACGCCTCATGGATGGAAAGATGGCATGCTACTCGTCGAACATATATGTATATACGACCATCGAAATTGTGATATTGGTGCTTTAAAAGTTCTACCAACAATGGCCTCAGTGAGTCAGTATCCTGAATTCTTATCGTTTCGCAAGGCGATAACAATTGGCATCGCATACCATTTTCAGATCGAGATCTATTGCTTTGCACCACCTAGACCTGGATGATTCTCCTTTACATACTCTAAGAAGGCCTCAGAATATGCAAGTACTTGTTTATATGTAGTTTCAAAGCCACTCTTGCCTCCATAGTACGGGTCTTGAATGGGTTTACCGTCGTCGAATTCACCGAACATCTTGACTACAAGGCACGGACAAGTACAATGTGGCTTTGTCAGTATACAGAACTGATACACATGTATGATGTAGCAAGAGAAAAAAGCTGATCACTGACTTTGCGCTTTACTGCCTTTCGGTTGCATTGAAATCATATTTCGGACATTGTTCCTATCCATGCCCAGTAGATAGTCGAAATCTTTATAGTGTTGATCATTTAATGCTTGTGCGATAGAGGAGATAGGTACACCCCTGCATATTAATTATGGAATCAATCAGGCTTGTGTTCAAAATGACTCCATAGTCAGTTCTAGAAAGATACCTTTTCTTGACATTTCGCTATGGTACGCTCGTCTGGGTCATCGCCGACGTGATAAGCACCGGTACCGCAAGACTGTCATTAGATGAGGTAGAAATAGTAAGCTTTTGCGGTCAGTAAACGAGATAGCCTGATTAAACTATAGGATTACCTCTATCCGGTCAAAGTACGCCTCCATATGTTTCTCCTTTACGAGGTGCTGAAAGACAGCTTGTGCCATAGGTCTAAAGCGACACAATCTGTCAGTTTCACGCATCTCATGTTGCCGTATGATATAAATTTCAAGTGAATTAGCTCACGAACGACAAATATTGCCTAGGCATACGAACATGACCGAAATAGGTTTATTAGAGTCGCCCATTTTGACAGTTCAGGCGTAACAGGTACAGGTGGCGCCTCTTCGGTAGTATCGACGGAACAGAACGATGTATGCTGGCTTCAGAGTACTGTAGGCGAAAGAGAGTGTGAGACCAGGTTGAGTATAAGTATAGATGTAAGAGCCACAGAAGGTTGTCTGTTGGGACTACCCTCAGCACGGCTCACATATCCGATCGTCTTTTCCTTCGGCATCTTCCCAGACCGTCTGAAAGCTTTCAGACACAGCTATCCCCAAGTCCATTGAGCATCAACCATGTCAGGCTCCTCTTCATCATCTACTACAAGTTCACGTCTACCGGACACAGGTCCTTTACTGGGATCAGCCTACCTAACATCTCAAAGCCTGATACCACCAGCATCGCCCTCCGAATTGAACGCGTCACTATGTCTGAACATTTCACTGTTCAAGAATACACTCAAGAAATACAGAGCTTTAGATGATGCTATTACGACTAGATTGAATAGAGACCAAGCTCTACATAGGGAACTTGGTGGAAATACTGAAGAGGGGCAACAAAGAAACTGTTTGCGGATCTGGAGGGATATCATCGGTATGTCCAATGACACTCTATTGCCAGCTTTCACTGTGGACATTACAATGCATTGTGTGAAGAAAATGCTGAAATTCTACTCTTCTTGTCTACAGAGTCATGGAACCGCAGAGAAGCAGTCATCAGATACTGTGTCTCCTCAGTCGATGATCGCCTAGCCCAACGAGAAAAGGAACTTCGCAGTGCTACTTCTTCAGACATGAGGGACTTTGAAAGATTGAATGCAGAGAGGAAAGAACGAGAGCTGAGAGACGATCTGTACAGCGAACAGACGAAAGTGAGTCTTGATTGCTGGTTGTCGAGACTTCCGCCACCGTATGCCGATCCATGCCATGCTGATGGCTTCTTCCGTTGCCCTTTCTCCATATAGCGTCAACAACTGCACAATGAGCTTACAGGTCAGTCTTGTGTCTCCGTGGCGGAGACCATCTTCCAGCTGTACTGACACTTCCACTCTCCTTTTCTCACATATCTCACATGTACTCTGGCTCTCGCATCGTGGTACACTACATGTCTGTCGACGTGATTACTTTCAATGCACGCCTCCTTGATGCAGTCGAAAGCATAGTACGCAGAAGGACTTTAGCAGCCTTCTTTGCAAGATGTCCGAACTTCGAACCGCCAGTCGAAGCTGGGCAGGGTGCTGTCCCAGTCGTGGATCTGGCACCGATGCCTATGCCGCGGCGACCTATCAACTTCTAGCCAGACTTTACAATGTTATGTAGTATGTAGTGAACTAATGTAGCATAGTTTACATCTGGGCAATCTGTTCGCGCAACGCTTGTGCCAGATATTTGTTGTAGATCGTTGCTGGACATAACCATTCCCATCTCTTCCCAGGGCAGGCTTTAAAAGATCTGACTCCGATTCGGCTCTGTTACTGATACGTGATTATCCTTCACAATGTGCTGGGGCACAGAGGTCGGTACATGTATGATAGATTCGTATGCACACAGTGCTGTCTTGTTTGCCACCGAGCTTGACACAGCTGATATTGCATTGAACCTTTTGGCGGCAGAGCAGTCAGAGAATCATCTATCTTTGAACAGCACGCTTTAGCTGACCTCCTGCGGTCCAGCAGGTAGATTGCCCAGTTCCTCGCTCATTACTGAATCTCGTGACTTTGTTCGCACACAAAGTCTCGATCGCCTTTTGCAATTCTTTCGTCTGCATATTTGCCAGCTTAGATGTGCAACTTCAGAGGTATAAAACTAGCAATTGGGAGATCAGAGTAGTGTTAAAGCTGCACTAGGAGAGCTCTTGAAGACGACATGGACTTCCAGCCTACCTTGCCCCAGCGCAAGGCGAAGGTGTCGGCCACCTTTAATGCTCGCAATAAGGCCGAAGAGAGATATTGGAAGACATTCAAGGTGAGCAGGCATTGACCATTCGCTAGCAATCACAGTTGGAGACTCATGTTCTTGTACCTTCGCAGTCCGCTGTATTCATCAAGTCATATGCGCCCATCGCATCAGTGTCGTTCAGTCAAACCGCACCATATCGCTACGCAGTGACTTCTGGCACGCGGATACAGATTTACTCGTCGAAAACGAACAGAGTCATCAAGACTATAAGCAAATTCAAAGAGACTGCTAGAAGTGGTGTTATCAGAGATGACGGCAAGCTTGTCATGGGAGCAGATGATTCTGGCCTTGTCCAGGTGCGTCAAAGCAGGAATTTCCCAGCCGCCGAAAGCTGCAATTGGGACTTAGCATTCGAATACATGAGTCTAACTTTCGCTCTTTGTGCTATGCCAGGTCTTTGACGTCGGTTCGCGTGCTGTTCTGAGAAGCATACGAGCGCATAAGCAGTGAGTTGCAACCATTGCGCACATCTTGCAGTCTTGTGTAGCTGCTAATTTCGCCACTGCATTGTAATCTTGCAGACCCGTTCACGTCGTACAATTCTCGCCTACATCTCATGGACAGCCATGCATTCTCACTGCGAGTGACGATACAACGCTCAAGCTCTATGACCTCTCCACTAGCGCTCAGATCTCATACATGATGGGTCATTCAGATTATGTCCGAACGGCTTCCTTCGTACCCTCAAATCCGAACCTCGTCATTTCTGGTTCCTACGATGGTACCGTCAAAGTATGGGATACGCGCCGGAAGAAGAGCAAAGCTCCTGCGCCTCCTGTTGATCCGGACGCAGACCAAGCAGATGAAGACGATATGGGCGAAGGTACCTCTATGCAGGTCGAACAACCGGAGGAGGCAGAAGAAGAGGGAGAGAAAGGCATAGCAAGGGAGATCATGTCTTTCAATCATGGCTATCCAGTCGAGAAGATTTTAGTACATCCTTCTGGCACGCAAGTGATATCAGCGGGCGGGCCTGTCATTCGTGTCTGGGACTTGCTAGGCAGTGGACAATGCCTTCGCGCTATGTCAAACCACCAAAAAACAGTCACATGTCTCGAGTGGGGTGATGGACGTCCTTTCGACACTGTGTCACCCAAGACGCGACTACTGTCCGCGGGCTTAGATGGTCTAGTCAAGTCGTATGATCTCGAAGACAACTACAGAGTGGGCAAGACGATGCGTATGGGTACGGGTATCTTAGCATTAGCAATGGCGCCGGATGAAGGAACAATGGTCATCGGCACGAGTACAGGAGACCTTACGATACGCAAGCGCATAGTACCGCCGGGGGAAGCTGCTCGCAGGGATCTTCAACCAAGCGGAAAAATGACCGCAGAGCATTTAAGCTTGGGTCCGGGACAGTATGAGTCGGTGTTGGCCGCTCAAGCCTTCAATCAGGCCATGCAAGACAAGCAAGCGGCAGCAGATGGAGAGACCGAGCGTGCGATGGAAGGTCTGACGGCTGCAGCAGCAACTCAGATTGTCACTGCAAAGGGAGAGATCAAAGTCCAACCTCTTAAGCGAAACAAGAAACTACAAGAATGGGACAAGATGCTGAAATCGTTCAGATATTCCGATGCATTAGACTCCGTGCTCACCTCGAGAGACATTCCACCCGGTCTGGCATTTGCACTACTCAACGAGCTTATGCACAGAGACGGTCTTCATCAAGCGTTGAATGCTCGTGACGAAGTCTCGCTGGAACCGATATTGCGATATCTTCTTGAATATATTACCGATCCACGGTTTGGGGCAACGGCGTGCGACGTCGCCAATGTCTTGGTGGACCTATATGAGCCAGCCCTAGGAAAGAGTCCTCGGATAGATAATCTTTTCTACAGACTTCGGCTGAAGTTGAAGCAAGAAGTAGAATTCCAAGATAATCTTATGGAAGTAAGGGGACAGCTCCAGATGTTATTAGCAGCGCAGGCTTTGTAGCTGGTAAATCACGGTGTGAAGCAGGGATACACATTGCAGGGCATAATCTAATTAATCTATACAGCACCACCTAACGTTACAATTTCGAGCAATACTACGCTCGTGTACAGGTTCTTTGTCTTTGCGACACCGGATGCAAGTATCATACTACAGGTTGCGAGGCTTTCGCAAGATTACCTGGCTACCCGTGCCTGCTTTAGAAGGGTGCAGCCGTCTTCTAGATCGCCCTCGAACTCCAAGACCAGCCTCAGGACCTCTCCATATGCTGAATATGACAGCAACAGCCAGAACCGCCAGGAATTTTGTCCAGAGAAGACACATGTTGAGGTACTCCTGTGAAGTCTTCTGTACGCGCATGGCGACGACATTAGGAGCATACCGAGCCTTGTATGATAAAGGCCAATAGTCCGTGCCTCCGTGTTCTGCTATTTCTGCATGGTCCTCGTCTTCGTAGTCAAGCGACTCTCGAGAGGACGACCGCTTGAGACTTAGCTCCCCTGCTTGGCTACCATCAGAATCATTGGAAGAGATCCTAACTAGTCCTAGTTTATCATTCATTGAGAGACTGGCGTCCGAGTCATCATCGTCTACAAGCTGTCTCGCCAGCTGCTCCAAGCGTCTTCTTCGCCTCAGAGTTCGGGCTTCTGCCTTCTCGCGTATCTGTACCTGAGTCGCGCTCTCGATACTATGCTGTGCATGCGACTCTTCCTTCCACGGATCATTGTCGCTGTTGTCGCTCTCCGCATCTTCGTATACCCACGGTATGACGGAGGATCGCCCAGCTTTCGAAGGTCCCGGGCCACTAATGCGCTTCCTAGCACTGCAGTTACCAGCGTACAGATCGTCCTCCCATCGGACAGCTACATCTTGCAAGTGGGCTTGCAGGTCATCGTATGTCTGTGCATCGGCGGGGCCGTTAGGCATGAGGCCGCTGAGGTCGTCTTCTTCGTTGTCTGAATATGTATCGAAAGTTTCATCATAACCTTTGAGGGAGTGAGCCGAGGTGGAGTGTATGATTCGTGTCTCGTGAGAGGGATCGCGGGGGGACAGTCTCTCCAAGCGGGCCTCAACGGTTTCGGAAATAATGTCGACGGAAGTGACAATCTCCGAACTTTCATGTTGATTTCGAGCAGGGCTGCCCCATAGACTGCCTATCTCGCTAGCAAGCGAATGATGTCTATGACGGGGGAAGACGTCCGCCTCCGAGGGTGGACCTCCGAGTACCGCATCGTCGTCACTCAATTCACGCTTGTCGACTGAGAGGTTTCCTTGATCTCGTTGAAATACTTCCCGCTGCTCTTGCAGATCTCTGCGCATGGAAGTGATTATGTCCTCTGGTGCTTCCGTGTCGAAAAAGCTTCCAGCGCGTGAGCGACCTTTCGAAGCGGTCGAAGAAGTGCTCCTCGCCGGAGACACTGACAATCTGGAATTTATTGAGGAAGAGCGAGGTACGGTATGCACATGAAGAGTTGCTTCTTTCTGAGGGGTAATCTCGCGACTATTGACCGGGCCGTGTATTCCTCTTCTTGGCGGCGAGCCATATGCTGACGATGGGTCCAGGATAAGTGCGCTACGGGCTTGATCGCCATACAGGCTAGACAGTCGACGATACTGTTCGATTCTTGGTCGATTTCCAGCTGCTTTGCGTTTTAGCTTAGTAGCTGGAGATATGCTGTCGCACTGCGTTCAGGCTTGTCAGCGTAGAAGATTAGGGACAATTGCATATACAAACGCACCTCGTGCTTTGGCTGCTCATACACCTCAGCTGGCCAGTCAAGGGCCAGTATAGCTTCATCAGCTACAGTCTCGCCATCTTCCAGTTCAAGTATGCGGTGATTTCTGATTTCAGCTTCAATGACCCTCTCTTCCAAGAAATCGTACTTGCGTTTCATTTCCTCGAATTGTGTAGAAGCAAGGGACAGCTTCTCATTCAATGCCTCCTTGTGGGCGGAAATATGTGAGTTTGCATCTTGGAGTTCGTTGATCTTGGCGATGAGCTGTGAGACTATATTCTCTGTGTGGAAGGCATCGAAGGGCTTATCAATTGACGGCACTTGCATGTCTGCGTGTGATGTAGTCGTATCTTCGTCAACGCGGCTACCATCTGTAATGCAGAGTGAGCGCGGCACGTCTGCATGGTTGTCGGTGTCGGTGTCTGGAGGAACAGAGACTTCTGGACGTCTACCAGGATCCGAAATGTCTGACTCTGTTCTCACATGTACTTGAGGTGCAGGGATGTCGCCTCGCCGCGCTGTACCAGGAGCCATGCTCGAAAGAACCATGCTTTGGCGATAGTTAAGTCTCTCTTCTAGCTCCTTGTTACGCTCGAGTGCACTTTCGAGCTCTTTCTTCAAGCCAACAAGCTCCTTATCAAGTCTACGAAGCTTGCGCTTACCGCTGATGTCAGCTTTGCTGACTTCGTCTTCGAGCTCCTGTAGCTTGCCCTCGAGTTCTGCATTCTGCTCACTGAGGCGCAGTCGCTGGATTTCAAGCTGAAGTTGACGTTGTTGTGCAAGATTGGCAGAGTGAAGTTCTGCAATTGATTTAGTGGAACTTGAGCGGGACATGGATGTAAAATCGACGGCGTCAAGGGTGTGTCCCAAGGTGGATGAGCTGCTTGAGCGCCGGTGATGGCCTTGCCTATGGCGAAGGGGAGAGTCTATTCTTTGTGGCTTGCTCAATTGGCATGGCGGGGACCTCATCGAGGCGACAGATGGCGCAGAGGATGTTGAGGCATTGCTGGCTGTGCGACTACGCTGATGGTTGAAGAGAGAAGCGAGGTCGATTTTCAGGTCCACTGAGGAGCGGGTAGCGCTTCGACTGAGAGATTGACGAGGGCTCGGAGGCGGCAATCCTTCAACATACTCTCCATGCGCGCCGTATGCTTTTGGGATAAGCAGACTTGGAAAAGGAATGATAGCAGCGGAATGTGCGCGTCCTTTGCCCTTGACGCTTGAAGGTGAGGTGACTGCGGACGAGCGTGGACTCGAATGTTTTAGTGGGCTTAGAGCTTCTTGTTGATGCTGTTGGACTCTTTGAAGTAAAGCATCTTGCTTCGCACGCAGAGCGATGTTGCTCTCAAGCAAAGACTTGCCGATGGAGGCGGCTATACCAAGCTCTGTAAACCGAGAGCACATGCGACAGGAATGGAAGATTCTCCGTCAGACACCGTGTAGCCAACAGCCCGAACGCAACTTCGACACACCTGTTTCCCGTTCATGTATGATCCGGCGAGCCTCCTCTAGCATATTTTCCAATTCTTGAGGACTTCGTCCATCTTCGCGACTGCTATCACGTGCATGTTGATTCAAGGAGGTTGAGCTGGATCGAAAAGTAGCAAAGGCAGCCGCGATACCGGAAGGGCCATGAGACTGTTCGAGCGCTGACGTCGAGTGCTTCATTGATGCAGGTGCTTCCATGGGTGGTGTTGCTGGCGGTGTCAATGTATCCAGTGCGCCGATCAATGCGAGGTGTGCAGCGTCCCAGCGGGCTGTTTTGCTGGCATTGTCTTCGTCCACAGGCAAAAAGGCATTGAGGGCGGTGGTACTGTCAGAAGAACCCTTGTTGCTGTTCTGCGATGACGCCAGTCTCCCACTTCTGCTTCTAGGTGGTCTTGGTCGTGAGACGAGGGGTGGTTCCGCCATAGAGTCCATCTTCTTCCTTCCTCAGACTCCGTGTACTCGTAGAACGCTTGCGGAAAGTGGGACGTCCACGAGAGGAAGAAAAGAATGAATGAATCTTCGTATTGATGCCGATGTTAACTGGGAGCTGGATGCTCGCCTGTCACCTTGAAGTGGCTTCTTACGTTTCGAAACGGACTGATCAACAGTTTCGTCTGTCCAGCCGCCCGTTCGAGCTGGGGAAGCATAGGAAGAGCTGGCTCATCAGTGTAAAGTACGAACTTGTGACAACAACTGGTGAAAAGAATAGATGCATTCAGGCATGTGCTGCCTGGTCACTGGCTCTGGCCTGATCTTCCGCCTGAAAAAAGCAAGGTCTGACGGGCAATCGAGGTCGAGGAATGCAATTGTTCCTTCTGGGCCTGCCTGCTTTCATGCTGTTGACAATTCAACATGTCATGCTTCTGATTCCCGTACTCCTGCCTTCTTGTCCGGATACACTTGCGACCTACCAGTACTCGACATGGAGTAGAGCAGACTGTCAAAGTCAGATCCGAGCTCTGCTCTGCTTCTCTTGCAGAAAACGTTCGAGTGGCCAGTACCTCGGATTCGAAAATCACTGTACACAGACCTAGGATCCCCGCCTATCTAAGACGGCCCACTTATATGCTACAAATGCTGCCAGTGCTCTGAATCTGAGACGAGTCCACTACAAATCACGCTCATCGTCAAGCCCTCCCTGCAACTGAAGTTCTTACTTCCTGACCAGGCTCTCGATGCTAGCCAACGCAATGCCTACTCCAGACACGATATATGTCCACTGATTCGTAACGAGTGTTTCGGCATCTAGTATGGGGTCTCGAGATTAGTACGATGCACTATACTTTGTCACCTCAGGCTGACTGCAAAAAGCTAGTGCTTACCTGGCCAGAACGAGTTGACTTGGGCACGGTATTGCTGGAACTCCGCATACTTCTCCTTATCCTCCTTCTTGTATCTCTCAAGCTGAGACGCCTCATTCTGCTTGTCTCCTCCGACTAAGCGGAGAAAGGCGTAGTTCGCGACTGGTCCAGCAAGTAGAAGAGCCGATGTAATGGCGTCAAATCCGTACGAAGGTATTGACAAGAGGGCGAATGACAAGTGCACAAGACCTAAAGGAGGCCGACTCAGCATATACTGTACCGCTTTGACCGGGCATGGCCTGCGAACTTACTGTCTCCGAGATAGTTTGGATGCCTGACGAGTGACCAAACACCCTTTGTGCAGAGCTTATTCGAACTGTTCTTGTCATTCTTGAAACTGTCCAGCTGATAATCTGCGAGCACTTCCAGAGCCATGCCCACTCCAAATAAGCCTACGGCCACTGTGCTTAGCCAGCTCGAGGAAGATACTTCAACCGGAGCCGCACGAAATGGTAAGGTGAATGGCAATGATATGATTGACTGGAAGACGACTTCAGGTAAGAACATCGAGAAGAGTGCTTTAGGCCAGAATGAAGGGGTTTGTTTTTTGAGATCTTCATAACGCGGATCTTCCTTGCCACGTTTCAAGGTCCGACTAGCTATCCGGTAGAATAGCCTCGCGCCCCAAGTTGTTACACCGGTAAGCTACGTTGAGATGACTCAGCTTCTAGTAGACCGTTGCTTCGGCATAAGTCGCACTCTCGTACTCACAAGAAGTTTCTCTTGCCACCGCAAAGATGACAACGCCGCACCAAGAGGCACGCCATACTGAATTACGGCTCTACCGACGCTCTGGTACCATGCATTGGCTACGAAGCCAGCCGGCCATAACCAATCTTTGGATTCTGCACTGTCTGTCAGTGCACCTAACGTCCAGGCTCCTACGCTCAATCCGCCATGTAGTGCCAGAGAGGTACCGACGGTGCTCAGAAGTACACTTCGACCTGGTAAAGGTGATGGGAAAGTCGGGGCTTCGACCGACCGAGGGGAATGTGAGAACCCGCCGCTCATAATGTGTGAGATTCAGTATGCTGAAATACAGCAGAAGCGAAGACAATGAATAAATTCTAATGGAAAAGAAAGGGTGTATTCGCACCGTAGTCGATCGCGTTTGTATTACATCACGTGGATCGTCGGCAATTGGCGGTTTTCCAACTCTATCAGACAGTTTATCTACCTGTCGCGAAGCCTCGACTTCTGATAATATCGAAAACTGATACATATTGTTCCAGTCGCTGATTGCCAGTCTTGACGCTTGGCGAAAACGTCCTGAGTTACCGAAGCTTGCGTAGGTCCCGCTATGCAAAGGTGGAGGCTCCACTCCTCCACCTTTGCATAGCGGACCTACGCGAGCTTCTACCTGCTCTATAACTTGCTTTTGCCTTTTTGTCTGTCGTAAGGATTAACTTTGGTGTGATTTCCATATATGAAGAGCTTGTCGTGGTCAGCGGCGTCTACGAAGCGGCAGTCTGTGACTGTGAGATATGTGCATGTCAATACACCTTTGGATACTTCATCTATTCGCTCATATGCTCTGTTGTGCCACCTACCTGCAGATCGCGAGCCCATGTTCATAATCGAAGTGACAATGCTGGAAAGCCGGCATCTTCAGCTTCACATACATTGCATAATTCAGGTCAGGTCATTCGACCTACTGTAGCTTGGTACCACAGGGTACGGCTTGCATGAAGAACAGATTGAAGTTCTGAGACACTCCAGAGGTGGACCACGTATCTTCATTCGATAAAGCTATCAGTGGCAAAGACGAACCGACTGCAACGTTGTTGTTCAGCATAGGGGATTCACAACTGAGCTAGAGAAAGGCTTACAGTCTAGCAGGAAAGCTGCACATCCTCCGTGTAGCATACTATGCAGATTACACATCTCTTCGGTAACTTCGATTTCCAACGTTAATATGGCACCGGCCTTCCGCTTCACCGGCTTAAGCGTTTCGGAAGCTTCGTCCAGGTCGACATTTGTTAGTTTGACAGACTTGAGGCGTAGACCTTTCAGGACCGAACCGCTGAAAGTGCTTTGGGCGGCTTCCATCACGCGCTGTGTATGCATGAAGTTGCCGGACGAGCCGAAACGTGATCAGCGAAGGTGTCCATGGCACAGGGAATGTTTCTGTGCTTGCCTCGACTTGTTGACGCGACACATCTTCGGCAGTCAGCTTCGCCATCGTGGAAATGCTCGTACTGATGAACACTCCCTCCCGGTGTTCAAACTGGATGAAATTGTCGACTAGCAAGCCTACGCGCGAGTGGCTCAAAGAGAACAGGCAATCGATAATACTTGGCTTCGCTCGACTTGCAGGCAAGATCGGCGGGATAGCTGCAGGAACCACACTCTTTCACCGGCTTACTTCAACACCCAGCTAGTATACTGCGCCTCCTTGCTACCTTTCCGTCGGGCCTTCTGATCCACTGGTCGCCAGGCTTGGCCGTCCTGTCCATTCGATCAACCACGAGGCTCTGACCACCTCGACGATGTCGATCCTCGTCTATTCGCGTACGGTTGTAAGTATATTGCCTATGGCGCAATGAGATATAGTTAAGAATGTGATTTCTCAGGGCTTCCGCCATGACTCCATCCCGCAAGCCATCGAAAGCATACGAGGCATGGGCTACAATGCCACATTCACGGAAGATCCCTCGTACTTCGATAATACAACCTCACTAGCCCGCTACGAAGCACTAGTATTCCTTTCGACAACGCAGGAAGTCTTAGAGGCTGAACAGAAAGCCAACCTCGAGAGCTACCTGTTGAATGGAGGTGGCCTTGTCGGTATACATTCAGCGACGGACACCCTTACCACTACACCCTTCTACGGCACAGCTTTTGGTGCTTATTTTGACCGACATCCCGAATTGCAAAATGCTACCTTCCAGCCTACGAACGAAACGCATCCTTCAACGGATCCACTCCCGGCTCGTTGGAATTACGTGGAGGAAGTGTACAACTTCAAGTCAGATCCTAGGGATGCGAATGTCACAGTGAGTGGTCGACCCAAAATACGAAAGTAATTCTATCACTGACTAGTCAAGTCAGGTCATCCTCACTGTGGATCCAGATTCCTATCAAGACTCAGGCAAAGCAGGCTCAGAAGCCTTACAAGGTTCACCACACCCGATAGCTTGGTATCGGGAACGAGCTGTCGATCTGGGTAATAATACAGATACAAATGGCACGAATGCCACGAATGGAACGACTGTCCAGCAGGGATCGTTCTTCGCGAACGGTAGAATGTGGTACACAGCTCTAGGCCATACCATTGAGATCTGGCAGGACCCGACATTTCAAGCCCACATAAAGGGTGGAATAGACTGGGTACTAGAAACGGAGAGTTCAGTGACACCCTCAAATTCGACTGGAGTACCAGCTGCGGGCGTAGCTGCTAGTCAGCCGACATCGTCCGCGCCGTCGTCATCAGCAGGAGGTGCATCGGGCACTTCAGCCAAAGTTGTATTGTCTCTTTGTGTTTGCAACATACTAGCTGCATTCATGCAAGGCACATTCTAAAGGCGCCCTGCAATAACTGCGGGTGGTATGGTAGCCCCCGTAGACTATGGACACTATCTATCAGTACTGTTATCGGTCGGGAAGAATCGTCATCATTGTTGTTGCAACTATTTACCACTGCTCCAAGACTTTTGAGACCGCTACACTTCACTACGACTACGTACTAATTGCGACGTAAACTGCCTTTTGATCTAAACTACTTGTAAACTGGCACTGAAACTGAAGAAGGGTATGAACGATTGGTATGGTAAAAATGGAGTAAGTTTCGCCAAAAAGACCGTATACTGAGTTTGAGGCAGGGAATGCTCAGAAGGTTCGAGCCGTCCCAGGTACGGTGCTCTTGATGATGCCCGCGTCTGCAAGGGCTGTGATGAGATCGTAGAGAACGAAGTCACATCCAGCAGCCGCCTGGATAGATATGCTGACAGGCAGATATTTGGTGGTTTGGGTAATCTTGCTGAGATATGGTACCTCGCCAATGGGAATGACGACCTCGGGTACTTGGCCAAGCTGAGAGATGGAGTACTTATTGAAGCCATTGAAGATCTGACTTGCAAGATGATAGTCGCTCTTGTAGCTGGGTGTCCCGTCAGAAAGAGGGAAGATAGTCAGTGCATTCGAGCACGACTGGACATTGTCTCGCGTGAGGAGGTGTTCGGAGATGAAAGAAGCAACAGCAGCTTTGCGCTCTAAGTATTCGATACTGTCCGCATCGGTAAGGGTCGCCGCATAGTCCCATTGCTGTCGGACTGGCGGGTCGACGAATGGTCGATCTCCATTGTTGGCGGCTTTATAGTCTGCTTCGAACTTCTGACCAACCAGCTTCCACTGATCGTGTGCTGTCAGGTGAGACCCTACGGAGGCATATCGATGTCAGCAAGCTTGTCGGGAGACATCAGGTGAAGGCATTGACCTACAAGCAGGACCAATATATTCCGCAGGATACATGCCGAAGGAAGACTTGAAAAGCGCGTAGAAGTCAATCTTCTCGCGTTGGACCTCTAGCAGGCTCTCTAACTTTTGCACGAACTCTTCATAGATAGGACGAGCAGCTTCATTGTTCGAAGGGAAGAAGCCAGGCTGAGGGGAAACAGTATCATCTGTCGAGAGCGGGGTCTGGGGGTTCACGATGTAGCGGAGCTTCTTGGGAAAAGCTGGATATGATCTGAAGGTTGCATTACCACCGTAGTATGCTTTAGCGTATGTTGCGAAGTTCTTGGCATCGTACGCCAAGATAGCAGCTGTATCCATACTCGGACTCAAAGGCAGGGCGCCACTAAGGTCAATGGCGCCTTGACTGGGTCTGTTGCCGTACACTCCGTTCACGCCTGCAGGCGCACGAACGGAGCCACCGGTGTCTGAGCCTAGTGCTAAATCGATAAAAGCGTAGGCAGCTGCACTGGAGCCTGAGCCGGAGCTACTTGAGCTAGGATCTTGGTATCCGTCGCCTCGAACATTGAAGGGTACGCCATAATCAACATTGTCGGCAGTACCGTACTGTCCTTTTGCAAACTGAGACAAGCGAGTCTAAAATTGGGATGATGAATCAGCTCATCTGGACGGCGTGAAATATGTACAGTAAGGCGGACAAACCTTTCCAACAATGATAGCGCCGAGATCGATGAAACGCTGCACAGAGGGTGCAGTGGAAGAAGCAGCTGGGTACAGTTCCAGCCAAGCTCGATTTCCCATGGACGTCTTGGTGCCTTTGAGGTCGTATAAGTCCTTGACACTGACACGAACGCCTGCAAGAGGCTTCTTTGCAGACTTCTTGTAGTACAGGCGCGAAGGTACGCCTAAAGCAGCTAACCCATTAGCATTGGGCAAGCTGGCCGATAGCACTGAGAATGCCGAATCGTCCTTGTGATGTGGAACGGTACCGTAGAAGACTGTTTCCGTACGATAAATCGTTTAGCCGGATTGACTTGGTAGGGGAAAAACATAGCTTACAAGCTCGTGCGGTATCGCTGTGGAGTCGCCATGCTTCATGCAAGACTAGATTGCCGCATTTAATAGCAGCAAAATACGGCCCGGCAGGTAAGTCGAATTGCCTCCGTAGCGGTATAGCACTGGATGATCCAGATGCGGAGTACCCGTTAAGGAAGATATTTCCTGCTTGTTCATTGACAAAAGTGTGCTCGAGGGCGGCTAACGACCTCGTAGCATTGTTGTGCAGGAGGATGTCTGCCATTATGCTATTGTCAGTATGATTGATTACTCTTCCACTGATTCAGCGCAGTGAAACCTACTCTTAGCGAAAGCTGCGTTCCAGACATCGTCTCGGGATGCGTAGTCGGCGAGTACGCCTCTTAAGCTGCAGGGCAAAGTTGGTTTAGCAAAGCGAAACTACGGGGATCCGTGATATGGCAACTGTACTCACTTTTCCGAACCGAATGTGCGCGCATCCGACTCGACTACCGTCAAGGGAAATAAATCTGATACATGTTGGCGGCAGAAAGCAGTCTGGCAGGATTCGGTCAGAGCCAATGTATGCTGAAAGCGGCGAAGCGAGGGGAGCGTAAGTCACGCATATTGAAGAAATTGGACTATCAGAAACTTCTTTACCTTTGCTTTGCCGGGCTATAGTAGATATAACAAATTGGTAATCAAAATGGAAGAAAATCAGCCGGAAGAACTTTGGGCAAATCCCCCTTGACAGGCTCGCACGTGCCAAAAAGGGGCGAACATGAGACAAGGAAAATAAATGTGAAAAAACTCACGACGAAATAATGGAGACCGTCGAGCTCTACGGTCTGACCGAGAGACGAGACTGTGGATGTCGTATGCGCGTCGTAGGCTTGAGATGAATATGAGATTGAACGAGAGAGGCCAGATTGACCAGCTAGCCAGGAAAGAGCGAGCGGGCTGAGAGAGGACCACAGGATGGTGGCGAAAACGCTGTCGGAGTGCACAGGTGGATGAAGCGCATGTGCGGTGGAGAAGGAAGCATGGCTGTCAGTAGGTGCAACTATGTGGAGATATAAGAACCAGCATGGGTGTGATGCCTGCGCTGCGCTTTGTGCCCCTGTGTTCCGGACGACAAGCACGTCGCAAGCACTCTCGCGAACTTGTTTCGCACTCACCTCGACAAGCAGACAGAGATAAGGCTGAACACACCACTCCAAGCATCATACGCGCGTTTCAAGTTGCGCTGGATGACTTGAAGTCGACTAGGTTCAGCCAGTCTATGGCCAGTCCCTGCCACCTGTGCCCATTCGCTCTCTTCATCGTGTAAAGCATTGAAGGAGTCTTCGCCTCGAGCATGGCCTTCTTCAGCGATAGGAACAATCTCTCCATCTCTAATGACTTCTCTGACTCTGCTGCCGTGTTCACCTGTCGATGTACATCTAGCTCTTCCACTCAAGCTACGAATGGGCCTACTGCCTGCTGTGCCATTGCTTATGCTTCTCCCTCTGTCTCGCCCGTGTCCATGTTGTTCGTGCTCGCGTCCACCGCCTGCGTGAAGGTGGAACAGGAGCGGCTGCTCTTCATCGATTGTCTCCTCGAGGGTATGGACGTAGTCTCCGTGGTGCATAGAATGGTGTGGATCAGTGATGTGTTCTCCTGCTGTCTGTGTCGAATCAAGAGCAACTCCAGAGTCCTCCTCTTCCTCACTGGGCGCACTCTCGATCGCCTTTTCGTGATAAGGACTGCTAGGCTGCATCTCTGTGATAGTCAGTGGTGGAGGATAAGCAGGATCAGCGCATGGATAAGATGGAAAGGGTATGCATCAGCTAGGCATGATGGTCCACTTGATTCATGTCTGCCTTTCGTTCGACAAGCTTTGGTCTGTGCGGTTGGACATCTTTTGGAAGTAAGCCGGTGAGCGTGGCGTGGCGAGAGGTGGGCACAAAGAAGCGGTCTCGCCCTGGATGTTCGAGTTGCATTGCCATGTTTTGCATTGTTAGGCGCGACTTCTGCATCCAAGTGTGTAAGTGCGCGGTATCGGTACAAATCTCTCACGCCCTGAATATCGCTCCATCCAATCTATCGTTCTTCTTGGATTACTTCTGGATGTGTCCGTAGATTGGCCACTGTAGGCGTAGATGAAACAGGAGAAGATTTCAGATACATTCCGCCTGATGTAGCTCAATGACTCTCAGTATACTCTCTCACCTTCTTCTCATGGATGGGCGCCTTTCCTTCTGGTGTACCTGGAATTTCCTTCTTCAGGCCCTGTAAGATATCAACGGTGCAATTAGCGATGATATGCAACTTCATGTGTAGACAACAAGGGCGCACCATCTTCTCGAAGACACACTTGTTCAGTGGCTTTTCAGCCTTGCGGCATAGGTATAGTTCCTGTGACGAGTGGAGGACAAGATCAGTCGATACGATCTGCTTGAAGTGCATCCAGTCTGTTCAGCCAGCGGCATCAATAGACGTACCTGATTGTTCTTTTCTAAGCAATTCCAATGCGCGTTGAACTCTGCCTCGCAGTTCTCTCGTAGCTTGCTGATCCTGTAGATATCGTACGCATACATAGACGAAGTGCTGGGCGTCAGCTTGCTTCTACGTAGCTTGACATCTGCGGTCCCTCCTAGCATCAAAGAGACAGTATTGTACGCACAAATCTCTCGCACACCGCGTTACTCTCCGTCCTTCCTTTAAACAATGTTCAGGATCTCTGTTCTCTGACTTGCATAGCATGAAGTCCTCTGATATGTAGCGGAATCCGAATGGGCAATCGAGAGTTGTTGAAGCGAACGGTAGGCCGGTAAAGGAAGCAGAACGGGGGCATATATGAGCATGCGAGTATACACCAGTACACATATAGAATGGCAACTCACCATTATATGGCTTGCAGTGCGCTCCGATGAAGAAGGCTGCACTCTTGAGAGGCGCAGAAGTCACGCCGAGCTCGTCCACTTGAGGAACTGCTTTAGGTAACGGTGCCGGGTCGATGTATGGGATGTCCGGGAATCTGTGTAAAGAGAGTGTACAGGTGTTAGTTCAATGACTTGCTTGCTCGAGCATGTAGCCCTCCTGCTCATGTAAAGTGCTCGACTTGCTTTGCATCTCTGTAGGTCGCCATATTGAAGGTTTGGCTGTTAAAGCGTGCCCGTGTGCTTGAGAAGGAGGGACGTGTCTTTGAGCAGCACGAAATACACCGAATAGAGGCTCGTGGCAGGCGTGTGGTATTGACAATATATGATGGCGGCAAGAGAAGCACAGTCAAGCCGCAAAGGCGGGCAATCAGAAAAGCAAGGCCAACCAGAGCTCTGGCTTTGCGGAGTTCATCTGGCAAGACAAGCAACGTGGTAACGAGCGGCAGCACTAGTTTCACATCAGCGAAGGGCCTCAGGGACTAAAATCATTGCACAGTCTCTGCCCTCATCAGAGCATAGTGTATCGCACTCGTGCTTCTCCATGCACACCTACTGAGGATGATCGAGAAAGTTGCTCCGTCACTGCTGTCCCAGCGCCTGCAGCGCAGCTATGTCTGGTAGCATACTGAGTCCCCGCTCCATGCAGTTAAGGTAGTATCGCAAAATGGTAGGCTACCCACCCGTCACGGCTACGATCTTGGCTGAAGCTTTCTTGCAGGTCTTTCCAGTCACGTTATCGGTCAAGCTGAAGTGCGGCAGAAGTAAATGAATGTCTTCGCAATAGCATGAAATACGAATGACATGCAAATACTGACTTTCTGACTTCATAATTAATGAACTATGATCTTCTGTAGTATCTGTAGCTGCACCGGTGACGAGTACGACGACAGTCTCACAGCTTAAAGGCACATTCATAGAAGCTATTCAAAGCTCACTAGAAGAGCTGAAAGATTCAGAAGGATTAGAAGATGATCCCACCACGAGTACGATAAAGCTCTTCAAACAGAGTGAAGATGAACAAGGCAACGAAAAATGGATACCTCTGGATGATTCAAATAATGTCGATAAAGCCGGCTTAGATCAAGGTCATGTAGTCGGCGTTTCGTTCAAAAGAGATGGTAAGCGGTGTCTATTCCCTCAGATGCTCTCCCCATAGCGGAAAGGCTCATCTTCCTCATGTTGCGAATACCTACTCACTTTCCATCTTTATTGCGTCCTTATAGGCGACTTCACCGATCCTGAGATCGCCAGTGCGGAACAACCAGAAAACGGAATGGAAGAAGAGGCATAGAACGCAATAAAGCGTTGAAACTGTAAAATACACATCGAGTCCGAATTGCATGAGCCATCTACCAATCATTGTATGTCGACCGGCAGTGCAAGAGTTCGACAGCGTCAGATTCAGGCTTTGCGATATGCAATCGTCTTCCTCTTCGCATTACCGAGAAGTGCTGGTGTACAAATACGTGAAGAGCAATAATGTATTGTTAAACGATGAGAACGAGAGTGTCCTTCTTTGCTTCTGGCTGTTGTTACAACGAGGTATATGCGAGAGGAGGGCAGAGGAAGGAATTCCCAAGCTGATACTAGTTACAACAGATACAGCAAAGGTATCGGGAAGAGATGCTTACTTCAGAATGCTTACTTCGGAGCGAAGGTGTCTAAGGGGGTAGGCTGTCTTGTATGCTGGGTTGGAAGAATGATGAGTATTATTGTGTTCCCCAAGGTGTAGCAGTCGAAGAAAGGCTAGAACGAAAGGCTTAAGAACTTCAAGGGTGTCTAATATATGCTACAACATCACTCCTAACTGCGTCGCGAAAGAAGCAAAGCTAAAATAAATGTTAGGGCAGCGGCCGAGACTCGATACTTCTGCTTTGAGAAGAAGGGGCGTAAACGAACGCCCACGTTCTTCCATGTTTTGATGATGATGTTACAATTGCCGTTTCCAAAGGGAACGGGTAGTATGATTTATCGCGTCTTGCCTTGCCTTGTTTTGAGTCTCGCTTGCATGTGCAAGCCGCTCCTTTCCGGCTGGGCCTTATCTTGCTGTAGCTGTGTAGGATCTTCAGCACTCTTGCAAGAGCTTGTTCTTCGGGAAACCAGCATCGGTATAATCGGCCCAGATTGTCAAATTACTATTCGTATAAGCTTCAATATGTCTGTCGATGTACTCGGTTGTAGGGTATCCAGGGGGATCGCACTGGTGGACTCAATCGATATGAGCATTTGTTCGCTAGTAGAGACAAGGCACATCACCGACTCACGCCGATGTTAATTTGATTTGATCTTTGGTATATCCGAATATAGTCCACTCGCATGATAGCGGGGAAGTTCAAATTCTCAAGGTCGACATCACCGAAGTTCTCACTCATACCAAAGTTGAGAATAGCATACTGTTAAGCCACATAGCGAAAGTTGGTCAGCAACCGCAAAAGGATTGAGAGGTTAGGCGTCTCAGCGAGAGAGAGCAAACAATGCTTACCATTGGCTCGTTACTGATAGGCCGTTGGCTGATCATGGTGAGGTTGTTTCCTTGCATACCAGCGTCCTTCAGAGTCCAGATCGGATCTCCACCTTGCGTCCAAGTAACGAAGCCGTTGCCGTACATCTATAATTTCCAAAGGTTTCAGAGAATAGAAACAGGATAGAAAGTCAGCTTGTATAAACGTTTGGCGGACGCGTATGTTTTAAACTTACGCTAGGCTGATATTCGAAACCGTATGTATTGAAGCGTGTAGGATCGAGCAACTCGTAGGAGAGTTGATCCGTTTCAGGTAGAGCAGAAACAGCTTGTTGGAAGATACCACCTCTATATCCGTTGAGATGAGCGTCGTAGTTCTCGGGCCAGATCTCGTATCCTTCAGGCGTGACATTGTTCCACTCTACATTGTGGGAGAGGCGGATCAGCACAAAGAGGTTAGCTGAGTGCCCTCATGGAAGCTGTTATGACAAGGCATGCAGCTGAACTTACGGAACTTGGCATCGTAAGGAGCGAATTGAGCGGACATGGAAACTGTACCATGTAATTCCCCAGTATCTGCATCCGCTTCGACGACTGTTTGTAGATCAACCACAAGAGAGTAAGAAAAAGGAAAGACATCAGTAAGTCGAGTTCCGCGATACGGAAAGCGGAACAGCGAGAAGGAAGGATACTTACCAGCTTCCACTAATCACATATCGATCCAAGTAGAAAGGAAAGAAGAGTGCAGTCAGTGACATGATCAACACCAGGATTGAAAAGGACGGCTGTAAACTCACGGATATCGATTTCTGGTGCTGCTCTTCCTCTGTATCTATCCTCATCATCCAACCAAGGACCCGGGTGATCTTCTCCTTTACAAGTGCACGCGCTCAATTTCTGACCAGGTAAGTAAGAAAGACTTGTATCCCACTGCGAAGCCGGTTCCAGAGCAGCTTCGGGGCCCGTTCCTTCCGGATTAGTCTGGTTCGGAAGAGCTCCCACATCGCACGCATCATAAGAGTAAGGCCAAACACCTTCGTTTGTAGCACCATATCCGGCTCTTCCTAAATTACCCATTGTCCATGCACCTGGCCAAAATCCTGCAACGTGAGGAGAACCAGGTAAATTGACGGCTACTTCTATATAACCACCTGTAAAACAGAATTGATTCCATGTTTGAATCATTCCTGATGAGAAATTGAAACCGTGGTTTGTGCGTGGATCTTGTCGCGTCATGTTGAGGAGGAGGTAGCCATCTCCTGTAGTTGCACCTCTAGGATCGTACCATTCCAAGTTGTTCGTGGGGTCTGCATTCCATCAAACAAAAAATAAAGAATTAGTATAAAGTCTCTTGAACTTTTGAAAAGAAAGGTCAGAAGCGACTCACAATAATGAGTGTCAACGGCAGTCCAATAAGGATCGTCACCAGGCCAGAAAGTTCTACCATCCTGTTCGAATTCGTCCGAAAAGACAAGGGAGTATTCCTGGCCATCGAAGCCAGTTCTTTTAAGTACTGATTCAGGTGTGTCTTTATCTATTAATCCTCTATATCCTTGAATTTCAGGCACTTGGCCTGTTGCATTTACGAAGGATAATTGAGCTGTTGCTTGGACTATATTGTCGATGATGGGGTAAGCTCCAAAGATACCGACGAGCTGCGAGAGAATACCAAAAGAAGACATAGAGTGGGTTGTAGAGTCAGCAATCGATTATAAAAGTTGTTAATGGACAGATCCCAAAAGAGAGCTTTTCCTTCGGATAGAGGAGGTTAAGAAGAGTCGCTGCCAACTCACCGCCAACAAAATAATAACCAAAGCACCAGCATTCAATAAACCTCTAGAAGAGAAAGGATTTCCTGATCTTTTATAACCTTTCGGTTCACCAATTCTTCTATCAGGGCCAAATCTAGGGGCTATAGAACCAGGATCATGTAGAGCATCATCTTTTTCAGGAATATTAGAATTTTTCAACAAATAATCAATATCAGGCATGATATCATATGCATGTGAATTTGATTGTGTTGCTAATTTATCTTGACCTGAAATGAAATCTTCATACCTCGTTTTGGGACGTGCTTTTTTGGCGGCGTTTAATGCGTTTGTGGAACCGTTGAAGTGCGCGGAGGAAGAGGGAGCGTAATGATCCGATGAGGAATGTCCTGTCGTCGTGGATGAAATGGAATTGGAACGCGACATGAACCCGCTTTCGGGTGCTAATAGGTTTGCTGAACTACTTGAGGGACCGAATGAATTGGTAGAGTAATTGTTGTGCATGGACAGCTGGATTGGGGTCTAAGATGATAATAAGAACACGAAGAATAAAGGTGTCAGTTACGAGTTCTCACCCTCCAGATAAGTCGTTCCAGCTAGTCGCGGGGAAAGTGAACCTACAAACTCCGCTTGTCCATTTCGTATACGAACGACATCATCGACATCATCTCTAAGTGATGGGTCGTTGACCCTCAAGAAGGCAGCAGAGGGGCCCATAGCTCTTGAGCTTGAAGCAGTAGGAGAAGGTAAGAAAGGGTTGAAACCACTTGATCCATTTGATGCTGTATTGATGCGCAGATGTGATTCCGAAGTTGATCCTTCGGATGATGTACTGGCTGATAAGGGGGAGTTGTTATAGTTGTGACTCCGGTCTGATCTTCCGAGTAGGCTTCTGTAAACATCAATGTCATGAAAGTATTGAATATTGGTGTATTGACGCGTTTATTAAGGTGATTGGTAGTATATGGCACGGGCGGCAGATCCAGCAGGCGTCCGTCGCACACGGAAGAGATGAATGAACGGTAGAACGGTCAGACAGAGTAGGAGATTGACGAGAACGGAAACAACAGAGACAAACAAGAGAGAGCAAGGAAGGATCAATATCAGTATAGAGTAACACAGAAGTAAGTAGACTATGATGCTGCATGCTCACCTGCCCATCTCCCTCATATCATCTTGCCTGTCCCTCCTCTGATCAGGCGTCTCAAGGCCAAGCGAAGGTCGAGGCATGGTGTGCAGTCTTGGAGGGAGCGAAGAGTCGCGCGTGTAAGATTGAAGGTGTTGGATGTATGGAGTGTACTGTATTATAAGTGAATGTGTATATATATATATGATTACTTCTTGTTGTTGTTGATGGAGGCCTATGCCAGTCGCCAATTGAATTGAATAGATGAAAAGAGTGAAAGAGCCTGCGCGAAGATTGCCGGATCCAATGCTGTTGCTTGAATAGAAGGGTGGAAGGATGGATGGATAGATCTCACTGCTCCAGTCTACTCTGTATGTATACTGTTGAAGTGTGTATTGACAGGAGTGTAGAGCAGTCCGCTGCTTCTCCTCCTCCTCGTCGTCTCTTCGAAAAGGTGATCTCGCTCAGAAAGAAGGTGAACGGCCAGACGGAAGGGAGAGCAGAGAGTGGCGTCGAGTTGAGTCGAGTTGACGTTGTTGACTGGGTGACGGCTGCAAGGGCAAGCAAGCAAGGTACGAGGAATGTAGACAGGCGGACTACACTATGAAGAGGTAGTTGTTATTACAGTAACACTATATCCATGTTTATTCTATCTCACTTACTCTCTCGCTGCTGATTATTACTCGCGATCACCTTCACTCTTTACTCGTCTCGTCCCAAGCCTCTGCGCAAATCTCTCCCAAGTCACCCAAAGACGCGTCCTGTGCGTGCGCTCAACTCATCGCATCAATTAACTTATGCGGAAAGAAAAGGAAACAGCATCCAAGCACAAGCAAAGCTATTTCCAAGAAACTAATGCATGGAATGCAAGCAACATCTCTTGTCATAACACTTTACTATCAGATCATTATTTATTCAGGCTCTTCTTTCTATCGTCTCCAGTGGCAGCAGTCGTGTTTTACGCATGTATAATACAGCACTTTGGCTGGTAGTTTTTTAGTAGATTGGACCCGCCATTGGATTTCTTCACTATACATGTTATGCAGATGTGACTGTCAGACATGATGACACGTGGCTATCACCAGCGATTGTATGATCCTATCGTCCCAGTCAATCACTGCTCGTCACGATTTACATACATCCTTCAGAACGCGTCCGTGCACGTGCGGATAATTCAGACGCGTCTGACATTGACATTCAAAGTGAGTCATTTTAATGCAAACCCGGACAAATTCACCGTTTATCATGCGCAGTGCACAGAGACGCGTTGATATTCCAAATTCTGACAGGTTTTTTTTGTTGTATGGATTTTGCTGCTGATATGGTGTGGTGTGGTGTGGTGTGGTGAGGGCCACCGGTGTACTTTATGCTGTGCGGAGACGGTACGGAAGCAGTCATGGTGTCCATGTGACAATTCGTTCTTCATTGATCATTCAAAGAGCAGCAGCGCAAGGTCTCATAAATGAATACTAGCTTAGGAGTGTCACTTGACAACTAATTTGGTCAAAGCAATCGTTGTCCCTTGTTTTTTCTTGGCGGCATTTTAGCATTAAGCAGAATCAACTTTTGTCTTCTATAGCTGCATTGTTTTACCTTGTGTCACGGTGTCGAAGTGTACCCATTTGCCCATCTGTCTTTTGCCTTACAATTCTACACAAACATTATTCACGGTACTTGGCGAGAGTAAGACCTTAATGTGAGTTTTCTTGTGACTCTTTTGCCCTTGGAACAGCGGTAATATCAATTTCGCAAAGCAGGGTCTTTTCCTCCTGTAGCAGCAAAGGCATATCTGGAACCAAGTCGTTCTGACTATCCATCCAAACATCGAGATGCATTCGAGGGTTCTTGACTTTTTTGGTGTGATTGGAAACGTTCCGATGTCTGGCGATTGCGGTTGATGAGGAAGGAGCGCTCGGAAGATATTATTCTCGCTCCTTTGGACCCTCATTTGGATTCTTGAGATAAGGTCTGTTTGATCCATCGCTACTTTCCAGGCTGTTTGGCAAAATAAGAATGATCAGCATTAGCAATTGGTTCCACCCGATTCAGAAGTTATATAACAAGATTCGCCGAGCGTATCAACATGTGTTCAGAGGAATTAGCTGTAAGCTTACTCATATGGTTTAGCTGGTCTTTCGTACGGTACTATATCTTGCCAATTTGAGCCTGGTTCCAATAAAGTCATGAGAATAGATCTTGGTATGATAACTCCGCATTCATAGTTTGCGCCTGTAAGAAGGTTTCGTATTCAATAGATTCTGGGTCAGCTTACTTAGGGTAGTGGTGCAAGACCTGCAGACATTTACAGGACTTACAACTCTCGACTCGCAGACTACCCATTGGGACTTCCTTATCTGCTTTGGTCGCTTTAGCGAGCTTGCCCCAGCTAGATGTCGGACGCCAGAGAGCTAAGGTCAGCATATGTCGCAATACGCATCTGAAGTCCTCAACTGCAGACAATGACGAAATAGACTTACGCGCCAGTTGAGAAATTAGCGGATCTGAAATTCGAAGTACTGTCAATATCATCCCCTCTTACCCAGGTCTTATGGAGAAACAGGAAAGGCAACATACCCAACATAAATGTAGTAAGGCATAGCATCACGGTCTTTGGCATTGAGAGCTATCATAAGCTTCATATGAAACAGTTTCCCTGGGTCTTTCGATTTGTAATGTCTGAATATTCGTTGGATCTCTTCACGTGCATTGCCCCAATTCATGTGACATCCAATGTTTTTAGCTGCAACCTACCGAAATTTGAATGAGATCATCAACATCAAGAACCCTCTCGCAACGCGGAGATGTAGAAATCAGGATGGTTGTACGTACCGTTCTAGCCAGATCATCACATTGTTCAACGTCGGTATAAGTTGGAAAAACAACTTCAACAGGAGGAATGTCACAATCCAATTTTGCCAATCCAACTAATTTCCTTCCAATAGAACAATCATAAAATTCTTTTAACCATTTATCATTCAAATGACCAACACTTCCAGAACAATATTCTATAACTACCCCATTTTTGATCATTTCACTTCTTTCTTCTAATTCTGTTATTATCCTTCGTAATCTTAACAGACCATTACTTTCTGCTAGTAGACCTGATGATATCCCTGGTTTCGATGTCAACAAATGAACTTTGACAGAAGAGAAATCGAATCGACCGCTGAAATGTAGGTCGAAGAATGTTGATGGGACGGATAATTCACGTAGATGAACGGTGAGGAGCTTCTCGAACGATGTATTTGGTGGTAAAGCCTTGTTTGAAGCATACCTAGGGAGGTCATGTATATACCTTTATGAACGAGAAGCATAGGCAATCAGTGTCCACCAGGTACAGCAAGCAAACATAGTGATGTGGGTTGCGTACCAATGATTGTCTCCCTCACAAAGATCGATGTTCATAAGGTTGCACGAGGTAATTACGAGCCTGAGATACGTTGGATAGATGAGGAGAAGAATCTTCGAATGCGCACAACCTTGGCAGCGAGGAAAGAAAGGATGATAGTTCTCGCCTGTGACGCGTAACTCGTAATCAGTCCAGGCTTTGACGCATAAATGACGTGTTAAACCTCACCATAAATCTCACGGTATGCTTCGTTCATGTGAGGTCGGAGCTTGTCCAATTGCCTTGAGGAAATCTTGCTCTTGCTGTTGGTACCACGTTTCTCGCCCAATTCTTGCATGACTTGAGGTGCGAAAGGATCTAGATTGATGTCTCGTCCAACGTATATCTAGAGGACAGAACGTAAATGATGGGATATTTCACAAGGACGAAGACGATGTGTCACTCACTGGTATTTTGGCCTCCGGCTGCATGGGTAGGAAACGATAGAACTCATTCTGCCCAATGAAGAATGCGAATACACAGCATGAAATAAGGCTGTCTTTATCTATGAGCTCTTCCATTGAAATACAATTTGGTGTATCTTCTAGCACTCGACCGGGTGTTCTTGTCATTCGAAGGGCGCCGTTCTTGAATGTGAAGGGTAAAGGAGGACGAGGCGGACCATCTGCAACGCGTCGTAGCGAGGGATCAGTGAGAGAACAGAGCTTAAGCTGTCTAGTATCTCACACTGTATGGACGGGCCAACGGGATAGTCTCCTAACTCGTCTTCATCATCGTCGTCCAGGTCAAACCCTTGCTGTCCACCAGAGGTCCAATTGTCTGGTATCGGAACAGTCATGAGTTGCCTTATGAGGTCTTCGCGAAATGTAGGATCTTCCTTTGCGAGTAGTTTCAGACTCTCGTCCATGCCTAGTCCATCGAGAAGCATATCTAGATCCAGCTCTGTTTGCTGCTTTTGCGCATCCGACAGATCCGAACCAGTCACGACGGGACTTTCCGTTCTACGAGATGTGGCATTTTTCCTAATTTCAAGGTCTTCGCTGGCGTTGTGGCTGGTAGAGCTACCTATTGTGTGCCCTCTGGAATCCTGCAGATCTTCTTCCGCTTTCCGCTTCATTCGTTGACGGCGTTCAGCAAGCTGCTCTTGCGGTGTTTGGCTCCGAGTCATGTTGCAGAGTCTACGAGTAGCTTCAATCAATGTTGTTGCATCGAAATAGACGCGTGTTGTTGCTGCCTTGTAATTTAGTGGAAGCAAGTGTTCACTCGGGCGAGCTTCGTCTGGTAGTCACACCGCTATGTTGCTCGAATGACTGACTCTTCAGTATACGCCTACAGTAGCTCAACAGGAAGTATTCAGATCGTGTCCTCAGACCCTTCCAGCTGTAAGAACCAAGCGTATACGTGTAACATTGCTTGCGGATTTGAGCTCAAGTTGCCGGTCACTCGGTGGATCTCTTGCTTGACCTTGGCCGGAGCTTGAGTGACGTGAGCGATGCAGATATCAAACAGAGAAGCAGCCTCCCTGCGCTAAGTACGATATAGGAACATCACGAGTACCAGGGCAGAAAAGTACTCCCAGTGTTGCAATTGAGCAGACTAAAGCAGTGTTGCAGATCATCGTGCGCCGCCGATCGCCTGCAGTGTCATGCGATTCTTATATTCCTCCTACAGGGAAACCTGCTTTTCGACTCCCTACCAATAACACGTACTACATAAAGGCGTTACTATTGCTAAACTCAGTAGTACTATGCTGCCATCTCCATGACCAACGAGCATCTATAGCCAACACTTCCTTCTCCTCAATCAGTCATGCTCGACTTCCTACGCAAGCATCTTCTGCGTGATCTCTACGAGCCTCACACCTGGTGGGGATTTGATGGGCCCTATAGCAGGGTTCAGCTAGATGATGGTTCGACGTTCGTCACGATAATGTCCAGTGTCTGGCGAGCGGAGACGCGGCCGCATCTCTGTCACGTAGGATACTACCCTACCCCATCTCAAAGCCCAGAGGACAAGAATGAGATCAGGGCCTTCTCATGCGACTTCTTCCCTAATGCCATCGTTCCTACTCGTCATCGAAATTTAGACAAAGATGGAGCAGCAGCTTTCGAACTCGAGGCAGCCATACCCGAGCAAGACGCTTCCTTCCACTTAGACGTGAAGCCCGGACATCAACGGTATCACCATCAGTTCTTGCATCCGGAAACAAAGCAAAGGCTCGATATCAGGCTTGATATTACCCAAGCCACCCCACATTCAGTGCTTGGACCGATGTGGATAGCGAGATTCTTGCCTATCCCGCTCAAATGGCATATCTTCTCTACTAGGTCTCGCTGTCAGCTGACTGTGAAGGAAGGCGACAAGACTTTGATGCAAAAGAATGGACTGTGTCATCAGGAAAAGAATTGGGGCATAGGTGCGTCGTGCAAATCGTCGGTACCGTGATCATTCTGCTTTACGTGCTGATTTTATAATCCTACAGGCTTCCCGACTGCTTGGATTTGGTGTCAAGGCTTCCCATCTTCTTCTACAAGAGGGTCTCTAGCTATAGCAGGCGGAGCCGTCACACCTTTTCTGAATGCCTTCATGGTAGCCTACCGTTCACCCACCTCGCATCGAAATTGGAACTTCGGACCAGCATCGACTATGGGCTTATTCGGCTACGGTCCACTGACAGAGTTGTCCAAGTGCGACAGCAAATCTGGGCAGCTTGAACTCGTCTGTTCCAATCCATTCCTGGGCAGAAAAGTAGTTATTTCAGCAGAAGCACCTGTCGATTCATTCAAGATCATGTCGGCGCCATTACCACGTGGCCATACTACCCACTACTGCCACGAAAGCTTCATTGCAAAATATAAGGTCGAATGTTATGAAAGAGAGTGGTTTTCCGCTTGGAAGAAGGTGGAAGAAACGATTCTCGATAACGCTGCCCTGGAATTTGGAGGAAGCTGGGATCACTGGTGGCTAGAGGTGGAGGAGAAGCAGAAGCAAGGGAAGCATGAGTAAAGAATTCTGTCAATGATTTGCCTGGATGAACCGAGGCGTGCACTGTAGCATAGCGTAGTGAGCAGTATTTGTGCTTGACCGAGCAAAGCAAAATGCAGGAAAAGCACGTGACGTTTGAGTTGGCTGGCTGGCTTGCTTCTTCTCCTCCCAGACTCTTACGACACATTGCCTTCGTCAGCATGGAGGAGCTACAGACTGTATTGTCAGATCTTCTATCACTTCGTGCTTCAAGTAGTCAACTCAACACTTCACTTGAGCGTCTACGAGGCGTGCTCACTGCCATCGCGCTGGAGACAGGTCTACGAGATGGCTCGTCTATCACGAAAGCTGGCTTTTTGCAGCTACAGGAATCCTTCCTGCATAATGGTGAGTTGTATAGATGTGGAGATGCTGCTATTCTACACTGGAGCGGACAGCATGCTGACTTCACCTATTCCACCTTTGTTTAGTGGTTGCACGCTTGATCGACTTCCTCGCAAGATGCCTTCTCAGACTGCAATATCACAAGTATGGAGGTGAGGCAGCAGCTCATTGCGTTGAAGAACATCAAGCTCCTGCTTCATGCTGAGTATGCTTCAACAGATGACTATCAAGCAATCTTCTCACAGCTTGGCCAAACAATGCAGCTCCTGCAAGGTTTCTTGCTTCTACATGGGCCAAGCAGGCGTCTTTTCAGCATACAGTGCAATATGGAGGTGAGTACACATACTTTACATGCAAGTCAATGACTGTTAACTCATCTATCTGTGGCATTTTGCAGCTTCTAGTCACATGCTTGACGTTGCCCGATCACTCCGCACAAGCAACAAGCAGCCACAGAATACCGTCACTCTCGGAATCAACAGCATCAGCTTCTCCTCGCCTTTCTTCCACGCACTTCGATTTTGGACAGTCCGTCTTCGGTTCACAAGCTGGCAATGAGGACACTGCTACCGCTCCGACCCTGGCAGAGCTCACATTGGAGACACTGCTATGCGCTTTGGTGGACAGTCCTGAGAACGTCAAACTGTTCGAGACCTGTAATGGCGTCGTTGAAGTATCACGGTTACTGCGCGGTAAGATAGATGCTGGAAAGGCTGCCAAGTGAGTATCGCGGCATTTACATAGATAAAGGGCAAGCTGCACGTGCTAATTGTGTTATGCTTCATTTGCAGAGTGAAATGCTTGGAGTTCCTGTATTTCTGGTTATATCCGGAGACAGAGCGACAAGCTGCATCTGCCGCTTCCAGACGACCTGAGTCACGATCCCTTCCCTCGGAACCGATGACACCTACCACCCCTCGTCACGACAGAATTAGACCTAGAGCAACGACAGCTTCTTCGACACCGTCAGAAGCGCCTCGTACTCCTACGGATGGCCGCCTCCGAGCAATGTTGGAATCCGCGCACGATACATGGACCCCGACGACCCCATCTAAGCCTTCTCGTACTTTCGAGAAAACACAGCTTGCGCTCTCTAGATCTGCAGCAGCAGCTGCCATGTCACCTCGGAAACGACCACTGCACGTCTCGACAGGACTGCAAGCTACGGACCTCGACGATGGCAGTCCTCGTGCAAAGAGGTCGAATCTCTCGTATAGTGCATCGCCGGCAAATTCCGCGCAGCCGCGACCTATACGACGCGTATTACCAGCTTCGCCCAGCGGAAGATCACGGTCTGTCCTCGCTGCCTCGAGTGCCCGTACGAACTCAAGTGCGAATCACACGCCTCCCATCACACCTCGGGATGAGCTCCTTAATGTAAAGCTTCCTCCGCGAGCCAGGTTCGCCGAAGCAGCTGAAGAGAATCACTTCGTGTCGCCTCCGAAACTGCTTTGGTCACCCTCGAAGAGTGCTTACCCATCAGCATCTCCAGCATTGGACAGACAGACCAGCAGGGCATCTCCTGTATTGGAGAGAAGGCGAAGCAGGGATATTTCAGGCTTGGAAAGACAGCGAAACTCAGAATCTCCAGCTTTGAGTCGGACGTCTTCCTCGAACGATGCCAAGGAGGCCATGAGAAGGAGACTATCAAGATCATTACACGCATCAGCAGTCAGCGGGCAGCCTTATCGCAATCTAACGGAACTGCCTGGCGTTTCAGGGCAGACTAAAGGATTGTTTGCGCCTAAGTCACCAGCTCCACTGCAAGAGGAGCAGACGCAAGAAGGCAGAGACCTAGTACCGGAAGAAGAGATGGGGTCAGGCAAAGCAGATACATACGAACGGCGTCGTCAGATACTAGGCCAGCATATCGGAAACCTGGATCAGCTTCTTCACAGATTTGAAGTGCTACGCTGTCGCTAGAAGCATTGTTGTGGGATGCGCACTGCGACGTTCGTTCGTTAAGACGTACTTGTGTTGATTAGCCCAAACATGTGTATCGTAGCCAAAATGGAGTCGATAATATTTTAATCATCGTGGACACGCTTATGAAGACGAAACACATGTGCACTGTGGCACTTCGATGTCGTTGACTGATGACTAACGGTTACATAGATAGGAGTGTTCTCGATTTGCTAAGACCGATGCAACCTCTTTTGAACAACTAGACAGAGTAGTTTGTGGGACAAGTGACCCAATACTGACGGCCAGCACAAAGCTGGGTACCGATTTTGTGTTTGTTTGACGTAGCGGCAGAGCCACTTTCATTGATTGTCCTCGTGGTGGCACTGCATGGTGCCACGTATAGCCAGATCTACCGCAGCGTCTGCAATTGATCTATCCTTCGCTTGTCCCTCCCGTTATAGGCTCCGGCGCCAGCTAGCTATCAACTATTGACCGTGCAACGTGGAACTTAGCAGTGGAAGGTTGAACCTATGGTTCAGCTGTATAAGGCCCCCAAGTGACTTGTTCATGGAATCCAAACGCTTGGTCTTCGAGAACAGCCTGTCTATAAGCTCTCTCATCAGGGTCGGCCATAGACAGGGTCTGCTGATCTCCGATGACTGAAGAGGGTGCTGAAGGTATAGATGCCAAGGAAGAAGGAGTGCTTGCATGATAGTTGTCCGATGTTTGCGTTGTTGTGATGATGTAATCACCGCTCATGTCAGGCTGCCAACCTGCATGTCCTTGGCTATAATCCATACCACCAGGCAGATGGCTCTGACTGTGACCTTGAAGATGCCCTTGGCCCTGTCCTTGAGCAGAGGCATAATCAGTCGCGGCACTCGGCGATCTGAGCCACCTGGCAGTACCGACGATGGACGATGGGCCGGATCCAGACGTGGTATAATTCACTTCTCCCGGTGTGGTGGCAGCTTCGGAAGGTGGAGCCAGGTGCGATGCATTCGTACCTGTGCCTATACTTGTCGATAAGCTTGAACTTCTAGTTGAGGCAGTGAGATCGTCATCACCTGGCAGGCCTAGACCGGACAACAGAGGGTTATGCGAACCCAATGATGAATGCGATATCGTGTTTCTGGGGATGACAGATGATGGGAAGGGAGCTGTGCCAATTGTTGATGCTAATGGTGTCGAGCCTGCATGATGTGGATGGAGGTTTTGAGCTGATGAGGGTGGGAAATTGTGTGAATGTGGATGAGTTGGAGGGTACGAAGCTGATGCCATAGGAGCATGCTGACGTTGAGACTGTGACAGCTGGAAGTGATGGCTGGATGAAGAAGCAGTAGCTGACGAAGTAGATGCTCCGTAATGTTCAGTGTTGTAAAGTGTCTCACCACCCAATACAGAAGGGGGAAGCGAAAAGTAAGTTGCCTGTTGGTCCTGACTTGATGTAGCCAATGTACCATCTATCATCCTAGGACTGGCAGCGTACGTCGTACTGGCGGCAGCTGAGAGAGCGGGCGAATATGAATAGTCTCCTGGGACGCTCTCCAATCCAGGCGACAATGGGTAGGGCGAATGCGCATAGGTAGGCATTTGTTGCGGTTGATGATGAGAGTGTTGCTGGTGAAAGTAATATTGTTGCTGCTGTTGCTGATCATATTGAGGTCCTGGAGTACTGACTGCTTGTGGGTGAGTATGATAAGCCGGATAGCTTGGTAACTCCGATGTAGGCGTGATGGGTTCTAAGACCGGTTGACTAGCCAGTGCAGAGTATGAATGACGATGCATCAGAGGAGGTGGTTGTATCGTGACTGTACTGGAATTACCAGATCCACCTATCGAAAGAGGGAAGAAGGAGGTGGTGGTAGCTGTATGAGGTCGATCCATAACGGAGGGAGAAGCCAGTGGAGGGCTGAGAAACGAAGAAGATGAAGGAGGTGCCGATGTAGGTAGTGCAAGATGTTGACCACCACCGCCACCGAGAGCTCCTGCAAATGGTGTATCACGAGGATCTAATGAGCCTGAGGCCGCGGATAATGGACGAACGGAAGAAGAAGAAGAAGCTTGAGGTAGCTCGAGAAGAGGCGACATTGCAGGCTGACGTCTTGCTGCTATACTTGCACCAGCATTGCTGCTGGTACTGCCTGCACTACGGCTGCTTCCTACTCCAGCTCCAAAGAAAGCATTTGATGAAGCATTGCTCGAAGCGGCGGCCGCCGCCGCAGCAGCAGCTGATAATCTCGATGGTCCACCAAGGTGAGAGAGTGTACTATAGCTTGAATGAACGAAGACGGGTCCAGACAGAGTGCTCAACGGAGGGAATGAAGAAGATGGAGGGGGATAGAGGCCCATTTGTCCGCTGCCGGACGCTGTCGAAGGTAATGGAGCGTAGGATGTCGAGGGCGATGTATCGCTGTTGCCATCGTAGAAATCTTTACTCGTCAATCCGACACTGCCACTTGCTACTGCTGAGGCGAATGCTTTCTTCCGCCGTCTTGCATTGCGTACTATGTGATTCCGGTAGCTTCATCCGTTGAGGTAAAGTCGAAGTTGGAAGGCGGGCAGCGAGAAGGCATGATGTGGAGGGAGACGGCGGAAATATTGTGCAAGACAGAGTCATGGGTCAGCTTTGTACAGCATCCACTGCTCAGGCCCCTTCTCTCCACACCCCCATAGCGGTGCAGTGCCCAACACGCGTCGCGTGCATGGTCCTTCTCAACACGCCTTGGGGGAGACAGCCGAATTACCCAAAAGAAGAACTCACTGCTGAAGCATATTATCATGCCGTGAAAACCTGGATTCACAACCTGGAAAGGTACATTGAAAGGCTTTCTCACCCGTATGCACGCGTACATGACGGGCTAGATGACCGGATCTGAATTATTTCGTTGAGACCGACAAGCATAGGGACAACAAGTAAGAAGGTCAGTCAATCCTTCCTTTCGCGCTAGGAGGGAATACGCCCCTGATGAGAGAAAGCGGAAGAAAAGGAAGACTCACGTCGTGAATGTCTTGTCGCATTCTGGATAGTTGCATATGAATCTCCTTGGTCCTCTATTACGACCTTCTTTCGAGGTGGAGGTGGTGGTTGTTTCTGTTGAAGTGGATAGAGCAGGAGTAGAAGAGGATGAAGAAGCTATGCAATACGAGAATACGTAAGTTAAAAAAATGAAGCGGGTCGATGTGAAGGTCAGCATGGGCGCGCATCAAGTATTGCTATGTATGATACCCACCTTGGCTAGCTTGTGGAGGAGGAAGAGGACCACCACTATTACTACCAGAATCAACAGTCAGAAGAGCCATTCCGTGCTCAGGGGATCTATCCGGTTCCAATTTTACACGATATTTATCGTGATTGCTAGAATGATGATCCATTGTGATGAATGGTGATGGCAGTAGAACGGTATATCTTCTTATTGCTCCCATGTATATATGTCAAGATGGGTCCTGGGAAGTTCGAGTGATAACTTGTAAGAGTGGAGTCTTGAGGAGAATGTGATTGAGAATTGTCCCAATGTGAATGAACTGATTGAAGCTTCCTTTTCAAGATACTGTATATAACTATGATCCTCTCTATCTTTCCTCAACTCTTCTCCCAACGCGTCGGAGTTGACTGACTGGTTGATTGTCGATCGGATAATAATGCCGCCTTGTCCGCTGCTGTAACGTTTGCCTGCCTGCCTGCCTGTCAAAACTCAACCTTGCATGAATCGGTGTTGAATATGTAGGTTGATAAAGTGACAAACAAGTGACACCGGCAGATGCTAAAACGGTTTCTCCGCCCAAGATGGACTGATAGCTTTTGAGGGAGTCTCGTTCTTTGATGTCTTGTGTGTATGTATATGATCTTTCCCACTGTATCTCTTCTGTATCCAGATCTCACTTTATCGCTGTTCCCACCACTGGCGGAAAATTGGGGGGAGATCTGAAAATAGGGGAGGGAAAAGAAAGACGGATAACCAGAGATCAAGGCACCAGGCACAGAGGTGTGCTTATGATATGTAGAAGTATTTGAAGAAGAGAAAAGCAAAGAGCAGAGAAGTGTAACGTATGGGAGATATCTTGAATATATATATTGTATGCTGCTTTCTCCTTAGGTTAAGCTTCCTCGCCTTGAAATTGACTCTGTCCTTCTTTCTCTGCCTCTGCTCTCCACCTCTCGCGTGGCTCCTTCAAGCTTGCTCTGCCTCTTGCTGTGCTTATGGGAACAGCCGACGTCAGCTGCTTCCTAGAGACAAGAATCTCCCAGATATCTCTATAGCGGCTCACCTCGGTTCAAAAGATTGGAATATATAATATATTGACTAGCTAGCTGCAAACCACGGCTGTGTATGTATTGTTATATTATATAATGCTATGCTCCCTTGCTTCTGCTTCCAGCTCTCTTGCTGCAGTGATCTCGCTTCCAATCTTATTCAAGTTACTCCGCCACTGTTTCCAAAGGCACTGCAATTCTCGAACTCGAAACGCGATTTTGATGTTGGCAGATTGGCTTGACTTGCTAATGATGACGCTTTGGACGGATTCAGATTGTTTGCTGTGTTTTTGTTCCTGCTAATGAGATGAATAAGAGACAACGAGATTAAAAATGACGTTTCTTCGTCAGCCTGTGTTTCAACTTTCTTCGAGAGATCTCTGCCATATCTCTAAAAGCCAATCTGGATCCTGCCATGCCGCGATCTAATGCATACAAATGCAGATACACGCTTTGACCATCTTTCCACTCACAGGTCGGATTATCAGCCGGAAGCCTAGTCCACCTCCTCTAACAAGAAACGAGGCATGTTGGGGAAGATGAGGTACCACAGAACATTCGCTTGTCTATCTGTATAATGCTCAAGACTCACCTAATTGTTGTATTGGATCTGTTTCGCCCTTTCTTCGCCCTGCAACGTTCCCAGCAGTTCTTGTCTCTGTGCACGGACTCTCTGCCAATTTATTCTTCTATTTGTCCAGCCGGTAAGCTTTCTCTCGGTCCGGTCTCCCTTTGTCCTCTTGATACTAAAACCAATGTAGCGGATGAAAGACTGGAATCTTCAGCAGCTATTGATTCTGAGTTGCTATAAGATGCCCCTGTACGTCCTCCCTGCTGACTGCTTTATCGGAGTTTAAGGGAGCTCTTGCTCTTCCTTGATTGTGCGTCACTTCTCAGGGAGCAATATTGAACTAAGTCGCCGGTAGCACTTGAAGTTGACCCAAAATTGCTAACCTTGGAATACGGAGACCCAGAGGCTTTGTGTGATGATGCCGCCGTATGATGATAAGCTTTTCTCTTGCCTCTACTTGTGCTTGCAAGAAGACTTTGTTGGGACACCGCGCTTTGCGAAGCTTGCGGATTTGTGGTCGCAAAAACTGCAGTATTCTCCTGGTGGAACCGGCACGACTTGTAGAGGAAGGATAATGGACACGACACTGACTGTGTCTAGAAATAGCTGACAATCGATTCGGTGCTGAGTGAAGTTGAGCGGCTGCTATGCTTGATGGATAGAAAGCTTGCGCACTGAGATATACAACTTGCCCTGCTGTGCCGTGGTGTTTATCGACGCCTTTCTGACCAGTCGACTATTATTGTGAGGTCCTGCTTAATCCCTATTATATTTGAGTTTGGTAACTACTGAGGCAATGCTACCATCAATTCTTCGGAAAAGCTAGTCTTGTGCTGTATTTCAATTGCACTTTGTATCTCGTTCGGAAATGGACACCTTGAGCGGCGGCTTATATGTTTGAGATCTTGAAAAAGAATATTGGACAGATACTTGCAGGTATCGGTTGCCGATGCCGACAGTCGATTGCTATTACGGTATCACGAAATAATATGCTCCTTTGGTTTGGATTGGAAGCTGTAAGGACGGGCAACGCCTATACAGAGAGGAAGGGTCGAGTCTCGTGGTGTGCTTTCCGTGTTGCTAGAGTCTTTGATGGTACGGTATGTTAGAGGGTAAGGGAAAAAAAGTATGGTTTGCGATGGGGTGTATGGATTCGGTGAAATGCTGAACCCAGTCAAATTTTATGGTGACAGCTTGTTTTTGCGTTTGCAAACAGGTTATGTAAATAACTGCAGCAAGTCGTTGTTTTATGGAGAGAGCTGAGGTGGTGAAGGAGAGTTGGAGCTTGACTTTTTGATGTGGAGAGAATGCCGTGGCGGTCTTTTGAAATGTTTAGAAAGATGACATATCGCAACGTTTTCTTTTCCGCAAACTCTCTCTGGTGTTGCTTCACCTTCAAATGTCACGTAAACGAAGTTGATGTAAAAATACGATGGTTGAAGACGTAAAAGGCCTTGCTTCGTGGTTGGTAAATAAAGACGGTAAGATCGGCGGTATCGTGGTGACACCTCTCTCGCTCTTCTCCCTCCTCTTCTCCGCCGCCCCTAATTTTGGCACCCAAGACTGCTCTCCATATCTTTTCGGATTCTGTCCACGAAAAACGATACGCCTGCTTATAAATAATAATCCGCTCATGTAAGTGAGTCTATGGTACGGTAGATGCGGTCTATTATTCTTTCGGTCACTGATATCATTCTACGGAGACTCTATGCAATGATGATGATGATGAAAGTCTGACTCTCGCCAGTACGGTAGTTCTCCATGATTTATAGGTAAGTTAAGATATACCACTGTTTCTGATCCGACTTGACTTATTAATTGTATTCATCTGAGACATCCTGCCATTGATATGCTTAATGGCTGTTTAATGGACAGGTACGGTAGAGCACACGTGACGCCGTATTATAATACGGTGGACATGACAGGCTCGGGAATTGGGAACATTCGCTTGCATGATGAGAGCATGGAGGAAATTCAGTTACGGTCTAACAGAAAAGCCATGCATACCTCTCTTCTCCAGGTACAGAATGGTAGATCCATCGTCTGCCACGCTTCTTCCAAGTGCGCTTCGTATTTTTCGACTGCTGACAGCTTGACCATTTCGATATCATATTATTGGTGCGAGACCTACGTTACGGCAAGGCACCTTATGATTGGCGGGTGATGGCAAAATTGCGCTGCGTGGCTCTACCTATCATATTCGCCGTCTGTGCCCTTTTGCCTTCGACATGAAATGACAGTTTCGATTCGATTCTCCAAGAGTGTTAAAGCTAGCAAACGTGCGAAATTTAGAT
Source organism: Cystobasidium slooffiae (assembly GCA_019775285.1). Lineage (NCBI taxonomy): Eukaryota > Fungi > Basidiomycota > Cystobasidiomycetes > Cystobasidiales > Cystobasidiaceae > Cystobasidium > Cystobasidium slooffiae. The sequence goes on from JACWFZ010000010.1 coordinate 587,245, forward strand.
GTCTTGCATTCCGTACGATACAGACCATGCCACGTTGTCGGCAAGAAGCAGAGACACTGAGACAGGCATTTCTGCCCACCCTCCCACGTGGCATGCCTTGAAACAAGCGTCGATCGTTGTGTCCCTGATCGCTAATCTTCGGTCTGCGCAGTGGCAGTGCGCACAGGTTCTTTGGCTGGACGGTGACGATGGATGTTGCACAAAGGCCAGGTTTCATCAGACATCCACTTTGCATGTAAATGCTCACCTCGTCATCCTCATCCAGCGAATCTTGGGTCCTCCTTCGCCATCGAGCGCTCGTGTGCTATCGTATCTGCGTGTTCTGTTGGGCGAGGAAAACCGGAGAAAGGCCTTGCGACATTACTCAGTGTTGGCCCTCCAGCTGCCGTACATACTGAGCTGATGCCCTGCCACCACGAACACACGCTACTGGACGAACAGCCGGACAGCAGCGACAGTCTTGTCATCGAGGCATTGTCCCCAAGGCCAGCTCGCAATTGAAGCAGGATCTAGATGCATCTTGTAGTGTACATTCCCTTCAATGCCACAGGTGATATTGAGATACGGTAGGAGACGTCCCCGGGAGAGGTCGCAACTCTAGCGAGCAGATTTCTTCGATGCTTGGGCGTGGAACAGCCAGCCCGTAAACACAAGAGAGACACACCTCGTGAGCACAGTAGACCATATACATCAGCCCTTGACGGCTATCCGTTATCAACATGTGGACGCGGCCTACCTTGTCGTGTAGCATCTACGGCGCAGAAAAATGTAGGAACTCGAAGACATCCATGTCAAGACCACAGCATTTAACAGCTGCGGACTAGACAGGGGCCCAGGCTAGCCTGTGTGACGTTCAGCAAGACTTCTACGAGCTACTGTCTGCCGGCCGAGGCCTGTATTCTCGGGTTGATGCAGCTTGGAATGTCTCGAGTTGCCTTGTGCGTCGTCGATTGGATTCACTGGCCGTCTGGCTGATACAGACGTGCGACCATGAAGGTTTCCTTGAAAACGACCGCCATCGGGCCTGACAGCAGTCACGAGCAGATGTTAGGCGCCTTTGCATGGAGGTATATCGTTAGATGACTCGCGAGACCACCGGGAGAATCGTGACACAGCAGGTGCTCTGACAGGCCAAGCCCGCGTCAGCAGCAGTCCGACCTGAAAGATAAGAGGTGGAAGCTGTCATTGCAGCTGTTTTATGAGGTTTTAGGACGAAGCAAGAAGAAGTGAATGAAGCTATCCTCTGTCTACACGACGAATCCATCCCTGTCCGACTCTTCTCCCGAAGAAGATCGCTCCTCCTCTCCATCCTCGTTGGCATCGAAAGCATCGAAGGGTACACGGTAAAGACGGATAACAGGCTGGAAAGAAGCAGAAACGCATGATCAGTCAAATCACACAACATAGGTGTCATTTTGATGATGAAGGACATACTGCATTGGGGTCTCGGATGAGGCAGAACTGTAGATCGGGCAGGAAACATGTGTGAGCTTGGGTCAGAGGGCTAAAGCAAGATCAAGGAAGGCTATACTGACCTTGCCGTCCGCTTGCTTCATCACTAGGTCGACGATTGTTCGAACGATACCCCATCCATTGGCAAGATTGACGTTCATCTGCAAAGCAAAGTCGCGAGGCTTGTACCATTGAGTTCCGAGTACGACGTGTCTGGTATCGTCTTTTGGTGAAGCTCGAGAGACATATCTGTTGGGAGGAAGACGGTGCATCAGACACTAAGCTTCTGCGACTACTTCTCATGTACTCACCCCATCTTCATCTGCTCAGCACCAGCAAGAATACTTTGCACAGCGAATCTCGCAAGCTTGAAAGAGTTGTTCTTCATCTCGGTAGCGATAACGGCACCACGCTGGGTGTCGAGTTTTGACCTCCAGTCCGGTGCACCACCTGCACCAGGCGCTCTGCTGTCGAATTCAAACAGTGACTTGACGGTAATATAGGTGATCTCAGCTGCATCAGGGCGATTGTAGTCTGAAGTAGAGACTGTAGAAGTAGCTGAAGGAGCGCCGCGAATGAAACTATCGACTTCAGTACGGACAACGAGGTCCATTGACTCTTCTTCATTGATGGACAAGTCGAATTTGCGATATCTGTATCCGCATGATGCAGGTGGATTGACTTCCTCGCTGGAATAGAAGGGATTGGGGTTCGGGAAATCGATTCTGCTTTCTGGCGCATCGTCTCGCACAACTTGCCAGTCGAAGACGTTGTTGACGTATGTGGCTTCCAGAGCAAGTGCTGCGGGTGAGTTGATGTCCTTGAAGTCTTGTGGGCGGACGTCCTTTGGCTTCTCGCTCTCGGTAGGAGGATCAGCTGCGTTCTCGTTGACGGATAGGTAGTCTGCGTTCGTGATGCGTGATTAGCAGTGCAAGCATGGTGTAGGATATGAAAAGTGAGCTTACCGAAGGGTCCTTCTTCCTCGTCTCGCTTATCGAAGTACACTCTGTCACCATCCTTAACGACAACGATGTCCCAAGGGTAGACGGAGCGGGTCGAGCACATAAGTACACTGAGGATGTTGTCGGTCGCGAAGACCTTAGCTTGGCTCTTTCCAGCGATCTACAAAACATGAAGTCAGTAAGGGCTTATGAAAGTCTTTTCGGGGATAGTTGCTTTTCACGAACCTCTTGAATAACAGGATCATCGGAAGTGGTAGGATTGTAATGAACTCTGTCGATGACTTGAAGGGGTACAGGTTGTCTTGTAGATACTCGGTCGTAGGACTTGTCATACTCGCACACGAAACCATACTGAGCCATCTCATCAGGTTCGTCTGTGTCGACTTCCAGGCGTAGCTTGCTGAGTCTTGGGAATTCAATTTCCTCGAGCATCTGCCAGTCGCTTCTGACCTGGACAGTAGCAGTGCGAGTCTTTGCATTTTGATCGCCCCATCTGTTGCCTCTGTAGCTATACGAGCCGTAGCCTCCACGCAGGACTTGGGTGCCTCTGCCTCGTCCACCATAACCTCCACGCTGGTAGCCTCCTCTGCCACCACCTGCACCTCCAGCAGGGCCACCACGGCCGCCGCGAGCACCACCGCGCTGGTAGCCTCCACGGCCGAAGCCTGGCCCACCACCTGGTCCACCTCTTGTCTTTGATGTTGTGCTCTTGTCTACCAAGCTGAAGGCACCTTCGTCATCATCGCCTGCGCCTTCGTAGGGATTTGCTCCACGAGGACCAGCATTGCGCTTGCTGCCGCCTGACGGACCAGACGTGGTGTATGCAGGATCACTGCTAAACCAGTCTGCAGGACGAGGGAAGGCTAGTGCCCTGTCGGACTTGCTGAAGCTCTCATATGGGATCTCTGTGAACTCTGCTGGAATGGCAGCAGGTGCAGGACCGAACAGAGGAACGCCGTTGGAGGTCGATGCCTCTGTGAATTGAGGCAGCTTGAAACCCATCCTTGATGAAGTAGGAGCTTGTCTTTGATGCTGCTGTGAATATGCGTTGCTTTGCACGAGGCAGGAAAGAGAGAGTTGCTTCAAAATTCAGAGTTCTTTTCTGGCTGGAGAGTGTGAAAGGCCTGTGAACTTTTGATGCGAGGCGAGAGCGCGCGAGCCTGTTCGCAGTGGGCCAACACAATACAGCGGTGGAAGCGGAGCAGAAGCAGCAAGCACCGTACTTGTAGGCGTGCATACATCACTCCATGGCAGTGTCAGCTACTGACCATGAGCCTTTCCACCCGCCCTCGCCCATACCACGATTGTATCGCGCAAACAGGCGCGCCTCACAGTCCACTCGTCAAGGTGAGCTATTCGCTACTTGAAGAAACACAGCAGCAGAACGCTTATTCGCGCTTTGTACGTCTTTGTACAGCTCACAAGCACATCTAGATACTCCGTTAGCCCCAACTTCAACATGGCACACCACGCGCCCAAGGTGAGCAGCCTCTTTCTATCATCAAGCGCACAGGCAGCCGGCTTGGAACGTGTGCAAGGGTGGAAAGGCATGCTTTGTCGTCTTCCTGCACCTATCACTGTTATAAGACCCTACTGGCGACTACTGCTTGCGCTTCTGCCAGTCTGGCACCATCCAGTTCGCACCTGACACGTCTACTTGATCTCGTAGGATCCCTTGTCCGGCCACCCTGGCCATCTCAATGTCGAGCAGAACCACAAGCTAGGCAAATTCAAGGAAGAGCTTATTGCTGAAGGTTACCTAGACACCGACAAGTTCGACGATGCTATGCTCCTGTGAGTTCCTACGGCCCCATCTCGATTAACATCGTCCCGCAAAGCACTATTTCTTGAACAAGTGACAACAGGCTGAACCACACTATCTTACGCAATGCTCACAGTCGCTTCCTACGAGCTCGCAAGTTCGACCTTCCTAAAGCCAAGATCATGTGGATTGACTTCATCAAGTGGAGAACCGAGTTCAAGGTCGATGAGCTGTATGAGCACTTCGAATACCCTGAGCTAGTCGAGGTCGATAAGCTCTATCCCAAGTTCTATCACAAGACAGACAAGGTAATCACCAGAATATATATGTAATCACTTCGGAACATATGCTGACGATGCAACCGTATCCCCTTGTTTAGGATGGACGACCCGTTTATATCGAAATCCTAGGCAAGATCGATGTCACAAAGCTATATCAAGTCACAACGCAAGAACGTCAATTACAACGTCTAGTTGTCGAATACGAGCGCTTCTTACGCGAACGGTGAGCTCTTCCAGCTTCAACTGCTTGATGTACACTACCCAAGAAGATGCTTATACTCGGTTTTCTTTCAGCCTGCCTGTCTGCTCCGAAGTCTCAGGCCACTTAATCGAGACTTCGTGTACTATCATGGACTTGAAGGGAGTCGGTATCAGTCAATTCTGGAACGTCAAGGCCTTCGTTCAATCAGCTGCCGATGGTCAGTCTCATTCTCATCTGGTTTGTTTAGGCAGTGACTGACAGTTACTTCCATCACCAACAGTCTCGCAGAATAACTACCCTGAAACAATGGGCAAATTCTATATTGTATGTCTCAGCCTACAACTCTCCTAATTCAATGTGATACTTAACAAGCTGTTCGTAGATTAACGCACCATGGGCTTTCAAGACAGTCTGGGGTTTCGTCAAGCCTTGGCTAGATGAAGTTACTGTCTCAAAGATCGATATCCTCTCCTCCGACTACGTCAAGACCCTAGCTCAACAAATCCCCCTTGAGAACCTGCCTAAATTCCTAGGCGGTAAATGCGAATGTCCCGGTGGATGCACACTTTCAAATGCTGGACCATGGCAAGATAAGGAACTTGTACAGAAGGTACTGCAGAAGAAGAAGGACGAGAAGGCACAGGCTAATGGAGGTGCTAAGGAAGCTGCTGCTCCTGCACCGGTGGAGAAAGAAGCGCCTGCACCAGCGACTGCGCCTGTGCCTGCTCCTGCGCCAGCTGTTAGCGAGGCTGCCCCTCCCATTCCAGCAGCGGCTGTCGAAACGCCTTTGCCGGCTGCTCCTGCGTCAGCTGCCGCACCTTCAGCAGACAATTTATCGGAGCAACTTAGTCGTGTCAAGATGACTGTGGTGGAGAGCAAGGTTGATGTTTAATGGTGTTTTAGGCAACATATACATGCAGACGCCATGGCATCGTCACTGACCGTATGCCAGAACCTAGCCAAAAAATACCACATTGTGTAGCTCTCCTTTACTACGTTGTTATGGTACCCAATATCTGCATTGACTAAGGATCAACCGAGCCGCTCCTCCGGCTGCTATCGTCTACTTGACCCGCGGTTACTGTAGAAACCAGATCTGCTGTATTGGCCGTTAAGTACCCGATACTCTGCCAGTGGTGCCGCTCGGGGCCCAGTCTCACTTGACAATATGAGCTGTGTCTGCACACTTGGTTTGCCTAACAGAAGACCGAAGCCATAGCCATTTTGGCAGCAAGTGCAACCCTACAAGCTTGACTTGCTAGGTTCAATTTCAAAGGCCGGCAAGAGTCCTGCGATGTGGACGAACTTGGAGCCGGCGGCAATGGAACAAGTCGCGCTCTTCATGGCAAGGCACTGTCAAGGTACATGATTCATAACGAGATGCATGGTGGCTATCTTTGTGCTTAGGCAATGTGAAAGGACCATATTGCAATCATCTCGTAGGGTCGGCGCTACGGGGAATGACACGCTTAACGTGCTGCGCGACGAAGGTGGCAGCGGCTCTGTGATCTTTGGTAAACTTTGCAGGCACATCGCTCTTAACTTCCTCGATGTCTTTCCTAATATCCTTTAAGTCCGACTTGAATTGTGCTCGTGCGTCAGGAGATCCTGCCTGATGTTTGAAAGCTGGTACTGCAGTCTTCAAGTCAGCGCTCATGCTTTCCAGACGACTTTGGTGTCCATCGAGGTCGCGCAACCGAATTCCACGGTCTTCATGATCCAAGGGAAGTTCCTTGACTTTATTTCTTTCACGTTTGATGCTTTCTTGCAATCTTTCGCTCTTTCGCAAGGCAGCTTCGCCTCTTGTAACTACTACCCGGTCAAGCACCTTGCAGACGGCTGGATGCTTTTTCAGCCGCTGCACTCTTGCACTGACTTGCGAGCTGATACTGGCCTGCTGCTGACTTGCTCTAACAGTAGTGTCGCCACGTCCTATCGCCATGGCTTTGTACTTATCCTTTAGGTTAACTAATGTCTGTGCCAATATAATGAGTAGTGAAAGAGTCCTGCTCTCGATTGGTGGGTTATGGAAAGACAAGAGACGTGCGACGGCCTTGGAGGACTTTTCGTAACCCCAGAGATAGTCTTGGAGATGTGCCAAAGCGGTGTCCATCGTCAAAGTCACGCCCCGCATCACGTGGGCATCTGTTTATCTCATAAGGCGATGCTCAGCAGGGGGATTTGGAACGACACCGCTTGTCCCTGCGGTGAGCAGCTCCAAAAGGACTAGTCACGACTGAAAGGAACCATATTATTGCACTTCATTAAAATAGTGTCTACTTCCGGCCTCAATGGATACTCGGCAAGCTACGGCTGGACAAGATACAAACACCTCATGAGGCCGAAGCAGCCACCTCAGGCCGCTCCATAGCTGTGATTCCTTTCAGCCTGTCTTCCAACCTTTCTATGGACCTTCTAGCGGTAATGGAATTGAAGCCTGTCCCGATAGTCTTCTGCATCGACGCGACATGGTCGTGGAATTGTGACAATTCGGCAGTTTTCAAAGACGGACAAGGCGTCGCCTCGCCGTCCCGCGGGTTGCGGTTAGTCATCAGCACCTGCAGAAGTGCGGCAGATTGCTGGTGTATACGCGCCAATGCACAAGTGTATTCGGTTTTTGACATCGTCTCGGGACCAGTCCCTTTCACTATTCTACCGGTGCCTGGATAGACAAAAAACTGAGCCTGACCGTACAGATATGAAGTCCACTTATTGCGCAACTTACCAAGATGGTTGAAGTTGACGCGAGGTTTGTACGTTCTGGTGAACATATCGCGGATATATCAATGGTTGTTGTCTGTTTATGCTAATCAGGTGCGATCTACTGAAATGTTAAAGTCGGCAAAAGGCAGGTTGAGTCCGGGAAAAGATGAGCTGACGGTGTGAAGGCGTGGATGCCTTATACCACAGCAAAAACGTGGCGACTCCGGGGCTGTTGGTCAACAAGGCAGACTTTGCATCGGATAGGGTCCGTCCAGCGCTTCGCCTCATCGAGCCCTTGTCGTCGCTGGGACAGGGGTGATTCTGAGCCGCGGATTGGAATTGCGGTAGGATGAGTCCTTTATCTCTCTTCAGACGCCGAGGTTGGGCGATACAGGCGCCCGCCGTGATGCATGGGTGCTTCAGAAGCGATTTCCAATCGCCTTTCGCACGGAGTACCGTGATGAGAGATTGTTCAGTCTGCGTAATTCTCATTGTTGCTTGACAGTATGCTTGTGCGAGCTAGGTCTCCCAATTGTGTGCCTTACTGGCTGGGCTGCGGCGTCTGGAACTGCAAATCACTACATGCAGTAGACCTGACCGCGAGGATCTGTAGTGATGGAATGGCTGACCGCCACGGGGCGCTCGTTGCCTTTGCTGGACAGGTACTGACGAAGGATATTGATGCGTGTGTGTGGATGGGCTCCCTTACTGCTGTCTGTCTGCCTGATCTTCAATACGTAAAGCTATGAGTCTGCTTCTTCAGGCGTTTCCTTGTGCGCGGGGCCAGCCGGTGCAGAAACCAGATATCATACTTAAAGAGCCGTATGTACACCAGAGAGTACGTTAATTAGGATGACAATGCGAAAGTGAGAGAGTAAGTGAGCCTTGCCAATGGAATATGAGCACCAGAAGACGCAACAGTGGATGATGTTCGGTATTGTCGAAGTGTGAGTGAGTGATCGAGTTTCTGGAAGTGAACTTCTCGCTCGGTCAGTCAGAAGAAGCAGTAACTTAAGTTAAATGAACTAGCGTGAGCTTCGCGCATTTCTCCTGCATTCCTATACTCTGGATTCATATCAGACGGGCTTCTCCTTCTCTTACATCAAGCTTGTCTATCTTCTTTCTGGTCTGCAAGCCCGGCGCCCTGCCGTGTTTACTGTCTTCCAAACACTGCCAAGCAAGCTTTCCTGCAAGTGCAAGCACCTTCGAAAGAAGAGAAGAGCAGGAACCAGATGAGCACTATGAGCAGTCGACGGAGCCTCGCCTTTGCAGCACTGCTGCCTGCATTGGCTCAAGCTATCGGAGATTATGCTTGCGTAGATACAGCACAATGCGCCACCGACTTCAAGCAGTACCCGCTTTCCACAAACTCGACATGCGTTCCTGGTGAGCCTTCATTGGTCTTCAGGCATCTGTGCTCGCGCAACGTGCTCATGAACTTTTCAATCACTTTCGTAGATCCTTTGCATCCGGAATACGGCTATTGTACGTCTCAGCGGCATCTGCAGGTGCCAGCTTCTTGCTGACTGCAACGCTGCATTGGCGCATGCTAGGCGGCTACGTTGGAGCACCTTGCGGGACTGATTCGGACTGTGATTATGGACGCTGCAATAGTCAGAACGTCTGCTCTGGCTATCTCGGGTCGGCTTGTACGGGCGATATCGACTGCATGGGTGAGCCCTTCTTACCTAGCCGCGGGGTTTGGAAATTACGCTTTCGCTGTAGAAGATACTGACGAATACTGCAACAGCCTACTTTTTCTGCGGTGCAGATGGAATGTGTGGAGGAAGTGGAGCAAAATGTATGACAGGAAACGATGGCTGCCTTTCTCAAAGCTGCTCAGAGCCATTCGGCAGTGCGACGGAAGGCGTGTGCAGCGAAGTACCAGAGTCAGGCATGCCCAACGGAGCGGGCTGTTCGGTAGCAGCCAACTGTGAGAGCAGGAGCTGCGACAGTGAGACGTACCTGTGCGCAGACAGATTCGCCTTGGCGCCGAGCCAAGCTGCACGTATGAAGACGAAGAGAGATGGCACGACGAGCCATAACCCGAAGGACAAGCGTGGGAAGCTGAGTTCATGGTTCAGAAGCAACGCCTACTGTGCTGCAGGCCAGACGGCTTGCACGACAGTTGGAGGCTTCGAGGTGAGGGGGAACAAGTAGCCGACCGATTGGCAGAAAACTGACTGATGATGTGACCATTCCGATGGCTTTGCAGTGCATCGATACTCAGTCCGCATTAGAGTCTTGTGGTGGATGTCCTCAAATTTACGATGAAGACTCGCCAGATCAAGCAACCGGTATAGACTGTACGAGTCTACCTTTCGTGGACGAAGTCTACTGCAATTTCGGAAAGTGCAAAATAGGTAGGTAGTGTCTTTTTGCAGCGTTGATGACTTGAAGCTTGGGCTGATCGAGGCCATTCTCACGTTCTGCACAGTGAGCTGCGTATCCGGTACGAGGCTGTCAGACGATGCCGCCAGCTGCATCATGCGAAAAGCGTAATCTTAAATCAATACCCCCATTCGTAGCAATAAATACATAAGTAATCTTGGGTGCCATGCCGTGTTAATATGCATGTTGTTGTATTTCGAGCTTCTCGAGCGTCCGTGAGCACCTATTTAGTCTTGGTGTACAGGGTACTATGCGCGTAGAGTCGTCTTCGAAGGAGGCCAGCGAAATTACATGGACAATTCAGTTTTTTCAGGTCGTTTCGGGATGGTCCCAGCCTAGTATCCTCTTTGCCTTTTCTATACTCCAGAATCCTTGGTTTCCGTGGAAGTTCTTCAGCTTGGTGTCTGGATAGTACTTTTGGGCAAGCTCGACGCTTGAAGCATTCTCGTCGATGATCGTGGGCGCGACAATGTTGAAAGCTGAATTATCAGAGCAATCAGTGATTTTCGTACCTCATCATGCCGACGAGGACATCAGGTAAGTGATGTCTTACCCTCGTGTCCAGTAAAGCGATCTCCGTCGATAGACAAGAAGCAAGCTCTCGCTGTCGCTTCCGGACTGACCCAGCACCACAACTCCCGAATACCGACTTCCGGGTCGGCGTCTAGACGCTTGCGACATACTTCCCTTGGATTGACGTGATGAAAGCGGAGTGAGGCGATAGTCATGCCTGGAAACCAATATGCGAAAGATTCGCCTTGTACTTCACAAACTTGCTTCGATAAAGCGTATGCATCGCTAACCCGCGGCGTATCATTCTAGAAGGTGGCAGGCCGTCAGTGATACGTATTCAAGAGGATTACGACAGGGTCCTACCTCATCAATCCTGCGATGAATAACATAGAAATTCATCATTACTTAGCTTTTATGTTGCTACAGCTATGTGATAGGCGCTTACGGGAAATGGTCAAACACCAACGGTCGCTGAGAGTACACCAATCCAAGAGCATTCACTGAGCTTGCTTGACAGACTTTCTTGATGCCTAGCGTGCCGGCAGCATGTAGAGCATTAAAGCTCGCATTGGAATTAGTTGCGTAAAGCTGTCAAGTGGATGTCAGTACAGTGAAACTACATCGACGGTCATACATCGACTCACAGCAGGGTCTTGATCTGGAGCTCCCGGCGAAGGTATAGCCGCGAGATGTATCACAGCATCACAACCTCCAAAGGCTTTCTTCAGGCTAGCGTACTCGGTGGCAACATTGATAGCATGAAACTCGCTATTAGGTTGCTCTTCGCCTTTTGTATGAGGTAGATCTATCTTGACAACACTAAGACATGAGGAAGAAGCTTTGATAAGCTATGCCCTTAGGCTCAAAGCTCTTCACACGTACTAGTGCCCTCGGTCTAGGCAGTATTTCGTGACATGCTTTCCGACGAGACCTTCAAGGCATGGCTAAACAGTCAGCCAAGACCCGCTGTAAGCAGATGCAACCTGACTCACCATTCGCTCCTGATTATGCGACAACGAATAGGTAAAGATTGGAGTTGTGGTCGTGTATTCGTTTAGAAGAAAGTAAGAGGAGCACGGCGAGCGGAGCAACAAGAAGAAAGCCTAGTCAGTGATCATGTCAGACATCCGGTTCTTTTCCGAACTACCTACCTGTGATAGCAATCCGCATGTTCTCGCCGCCAGCTTTGATAGATGTTGCCGTAGATTAAAGCAGGTCGTGCGGAAGATAGGTCGGTGACTCCTCGGCAGGTTAGAACGCCACATGCTCTATGCAGCCCTCCTGTGCTGCCAGCAGATCTAGGACTCTTCCTTCCCATAAAGAGCAGAGCAGGGGGCTCTTGTGTTCATCTGTCATACTACGTCGTTATTCGTGCAAGAGCCATCAGTGCAGAATACGCATCTGTGCATGGAAGCTGCACAGAATCCCGATCACCCTCTTTCAGGCCTACAGCGGGGCCTTATAGCCATAGGCATTTGTCAGGGAGCACTGGTAGTTCAGTATGATACAGAGAAAGTCAACTCTCATAGTGCCTCGCAGCCATGCTACTGTATATCCAGCGGCTTTTGCCGGCCGGCCGTGGGTTAGGCAAACGAGCTTTCTCTGGCCAGCACTTTACGCCTCTGTGGGCGCGTTCGATGTTGTCGTTGACTTTCATCCTAAGCACCTCTCTTCTTTTGCACAATCCTCACCCGGCTTCAAGGCAGACCACATGAGCTTACAACATGACCATTGCGGACGATGACGACGATGACATCGTCGAGATTGTCGAGGAGCCTGCGGGCTCGCCAGCTCCATCAAATGAAGACGAAGACGAAGCAGATCGCACATTCAGCACAATCGCCACGCCTTCGCCTGGGAGGCAGCAGGCATTGCTCGCTCAGCCGCCGCCCATGACACAGCTCCCTGTCCTCAAGAAGAGCACATGGACCAATCTTCGTAGGCCACGAGGAACAGTCGACAGTGAGGATCATCGTTTGTTGTTCAGTGGAGCCGTGATCGGTGTGATTAACGTTGCTTTTTCCAGTCGACCATACCTTTCACCATAGTGAGCATACGTATCGCTTGAATCGAGCGGTAACATTCTTCTGACACACTCTCATTATATCAAGTCTTCAAGAAGAGTGAATTCAAAGGTAGACAGCGCGAGATAATGGAGGCAGCTGTCCAAGGCACGTGACCGAAGTAACAGCTCCAGTTTACGAAGGGTCTCTTACATTGGACTTTCTTATTACAGGCTTCGACATTATCGCAATTGCTCCGACGGGCATGGGAAAAGTAAGCTTTCCCGTATGTGCTGCGTCGTGCTCGAAGGAGGTCCTGACACGTACACAGTCTCTCTGTTTCCAAGTGCCCGCTGTCGCCGAAGAACACGGCGTGACTATTGTCGTGACGCCATTACTGTGTACGTAGATCCCAAGACTTTGACTAGACAGTGAGCTTCACTTATCATAGGGTTCGTTACAGCTTTGATGGAGGATCAGTGCAGAG